>OY101447.1:199289846-199941513 GCA_956483635.1 Panzeria rudis
TGTTCCGGGAAATTTCTAAGATTTAGGGAAGATTTTAGTAAACTTGTTTGGGAATCCGGGGAACTTTTGGCATTTTGGGGAAATTTTTGCAAAAGTTTTTGAGAATCCGGGGAACTTCGGGAACTTTTGGGGAGATTGTTGTAAAAGTTTTTGGGATTCCGAGGAACTTCTGGGATTTTGGGGAAATGTTTGTCAAAATTTTGGAGAATTTTTAGATCGGTTTTGTGTCTAAGGGTGATATCCTTGCTTACTGAAGGTGTCTCCGCTAAACACCAGGTGTCTCGGCTAAATTCTTGAGTTGTATGACCTAAGTATCTTCCAGGCAATATTTAAAAAAGTAGTTATGAATTACTGTGAATTGAAATTCAAACGGCTTGTCGCATATGACTAATAAATACACCAATATAGTAACGATTAAAACCTAAGGAAAGATATTTAATAAACAAACGGGACACAAAACTAAAAACTGGCCTGCACATTTGACCAGATATATTTGACCTATATGTATTTCGATGCGCTGAATCTGTATCTAAGGTCTGTTTGGCTCGTACAGCTTCAAAATATGAAGTAAATTGTCAAAAAATGCAGTTTTTCTCGATTTTTAACGGTTTTTCGCAATTTAGTCTAAACTTTGAGAGTGTATGATCCAAACGGACATCAGACTTGGAGTCAGTGCGTCGAAATTTATATAGGAAGGTGGGTCTGGTCAAATGCATAGGTCACTTTTTTCACCATGCATAGGGGCTAACAATAAAAGTGGTCCGGTCACGCCCATTTTTTCTACAAAGCTTCTCTTATTAGACATTATCTATACCAATTTCATTTGGATATCTGCTCATAGCTGCCATAAATGGCGATTTTTTACGATATGAAAAAAGCGATATGACATACTGTATTGTCATATCATAAGTTTTTTACGATATGACAACACTGAGAAAGCCACAGATTGTGTACATAGCTGCCGATCGTCTTACGATATGACATACTGTGTTGTCATATGGATTATTTTATTAGTAACTTATCTATCTGAATTGGTTTTAAATAATAACAGACTTTCTGTTGTTATATATTTTTTTATGATTTTTTTTAACAATAATTTTAAAATTTTATAGAAAAACTAATTTTTTCATATACAAGTTATTAAATATATTGAATGTGAATACAGAGTTGTGGACTTTTTCTTTAATTAAAACGAATATTTACCATGTCCACAATTGATGCTTTGGTAATAAACAACCTTGCAATGTTTTCCCCTATAAAGTTTGTTCTAAAATCTTAAGACACCCCAAATAATGTTCATTTGAAGTTTATTTTAAATTAAAATTTGTTATAAAAATATTATTTAAAGTGAAACAGCCAGATAATTTTCGCACACAATTAGTAAATGTTGTCATTTACATATTACAAAATCAGTCTTTGCTAAAATTTAATTAAACACATGCATACAACTACACAGGCACTAGACTAATTTACATTAAAGTTCTCCCTGCAAACATTCTTTATTGCGGATGTCAATGAGAATTGATACAAATACAATTGAGTTTGGAATACAAATAAATTTTATTATTTTTGGCTTCCAACGAATTTTCAACATAAAGTTGAAAAAAATCGCATCGATATATACATTGATCTTCATTAATATGACAAAATTAATAGTAAAATCTATAAGCCTATAGAACAGCGTACATGCAAATACAAAATACGTGACACTTAGTCACCATTTGTGTTGTCGATATTTTACATATTATCGATGTTTAAACTTAATTTTTTTTTTTATCAATTTCATTGATGACAAAATTGTGATCATTGTCATTAATGAAAAGATGACCAACTAATGTAAAGTTTGACGTCGCAACGATGATAATTGTTATGGGGTCAGAAAAGCCGACATAGTATGGATGTCATATTCCATGAACGTCATGAATTTGGAACGATTAACCGTCATCACACGTCAAATTTGCCGTCTTCAGTGTTTTCCGAAATTGGCTTGATTATAAACAAAATTTTGACGTGGGATACCGGTAAATCGTTCCAGATTAAAGCAAGCTGCGTCGGCACAAAAATACAAGACTGAACGTAATGACGCTCTAGACATACAGCAAGTTTGAACCAAATAATTATACAGTCTTATGATCAAATAAGGTATGAAACTTAGTTGTACTTTGATCTAGAAAGAGGAGACTGTAACTATTTTTTCATACTCCTCACTTATATATTAAGTTCTAGAATACGAGAGTTATCAATTAGTCCAACTTACATAAAATGTTCACACTTTGCACACTGGGAACGATCGCAAAAATAATGATAATTAACACGTTTCTTCCAGGCTACTAATCTGATTACATAATTATGATGGACTACGCTGAGCTTTGCTAAAGCAATAGATTTGCCAAAAGCTTAAATTCATTAATATTGGCTAAAAATCTAAAAGTAGGAAGACCAAAAAGATTTCTAATACCGGAAGTGATCGATTTTGATACTCTGTAGCTCATCGTCCGCTCAAACAGATTGTCAAAAGTTTTATTTTCTGTAAGCTTCGGCCGTTCTCTTTTGCATTCATCATCTTATAATCGAATCAGTTGCTTAGAATATAAGGATTTATTATAATTATTTTTATTATCGGGCCGGGCTCACTGGTTAGATATTATACTACCGAAAGTATCCTGTACAAGCAATTAAATTATGTATTAACATTCTGTGTTTAGCTGTTCTCTGCGCAAACAAAATATCCTATATAACACCTCTAGAAGATTCGAGTGTAAAATAATCAATATCTTTTCTCTATCATCAAGAGGTGACTAAAACGTTCATAAAGGAAGGCAAAATAAAAATGGGACAATAATACATTTTGTTTTTGAACATTTAAAACTTCCCCCTCTAACTTCTACAAGAGACTGAAACGTGATGTTCATTACCAACAGTGTTCCATATACAGTAAAACCTCGCTTGACGCAACAAGTAGAAATTTTGGGTAGTTACGATAACTGAGGCTGTTGCGAAAACCGAGTCATAAAATTGTTTGGGGCAACTGTCTGTGTGTCATATTATTTTATTCGTCTGAGCATGTATCTATCTTATTTAAGGACTGATTCCAAAGTAAATTAAATAGAAAAATTTACAAAAGAAAGTTTTTAAACTAAATTCGATTCAGAAACAAAGGTAACTCATAATATATTTTAAATTTTTTTGCATGAAGTATTTACTAAGTTTCGAGTTGACAACTTAATAAATAGTTTAGAACGTAAACATAAGAACATAGATAAAAAGAAGAAATTTGGCCAGAAGTCAAAATTTTAGGAGCAAATTGCGATAACTAAGGTTTGTTTTTAGAAAAGTTGTATTAACTGATTCATTAATGTAGACAATTTGCGAGTACCTCTGATCAAGTATTGTGTTGAACGAGATTGCACTGTATTAAGAAGGCTTCAAATCTAGAAGTTTATTCCTGTTTGCGTGTGGCTGTGTATGTGTCTCTGTGTGGGCATCTGTGTGTACATCTACTGTAACTTAGAAATGCTACCAAGTATGTGGGAGCAAATGCTTTCCTATATTTATTGTCTTGTATTTTAAACACGGCTACAAATACTCTGTTTCCAAAGTGTATTCAAGCATTTGATAAATGTTTATTTGACACATAAAATTTTAAAGTCATTAAGATGGAAGTCGAAGGAACATTACTATAGTGTTGATAGATTTTAGGCAAGTCTAATTTAAATTCAAGTATTTACTGACTTTATCGATCCATTATGTTTAATAGAGTACATTAAAATTAATCAGGATTTTTTTACTTTTAAAGTTTTACTTAGCATCTATGTCAACATTTGAATTGATAACTTAAAAAAAATATCTTTTAGGCAATTTCCTGAAATATAAATTAGACTAAATTATATTAAATACTTGTGAGTTTGAAACTTTTTATGCTATTTTATTGAATTAAGTTAAAATTTATTGACTTTAATAAATAACGCTCGTATCACTCTAAAACATTTGCATGGTAATTTTTAATAGCCTTTATTTAATGTATTATAAACTTGAAAATTTTATATAAAACTATATAAAAAAATTTAACAAAAAACAGAAAAACGGCAACCACAACTTTAATTTAATTTAAAATTTTCTATTTAACATATGAAATTCATTTGAAACTGTTTGTTTACGATTTTGTGTTGAATATTTTATCTTCATTTACAGATGATAAAGCAGCAAAAATTTGTTTATCATATTAAGCCCTTAATATATGTATCTATGTATGGATGTAGTATATCATGTTTGTATTTATATAACCTTTTTGAAGAAATTTCCTGTTTAAATAAATTTTGCAAAAAAAACATTTTCCGGAAGCAAATTACATTCATTTTTAAGCTGGATGTGAAATTTTTGTGCACTGTATTTTTATCTTGAATAAAATTTAAAAAAAAGGAACTCAAGTATTCATTTTAAATGTTTTTGTTTGTTATTAATGTTACGCTTTTTATGACAACAATAAAAGAATATTTAAGATTTAAAACAGAAGAAACTTTTTTGTAAATTTGTCATTTTAACTCCCATAAATAAATAAATTTAAGGGAAAATCAATAGCAGACATGTTGCATTAAGTGCAAAATGGAATATTGAAAATATTTTTGAAAATATAAGTAATTTAAAAATTTATAGAACATTTCTTTTTAATAGATCAATAACACTTTGCTTAAAAATAGTAATTTTTTTCATTTGAAAAGCGGCTTAGTTGAGAAGATTACTTTGACATATTTAGAAATTTGAATACAACATCATAATAAAAAGTTATCGATAAAAAGATTTTGTTTGGAATTAACGGACAAAAAAATATCCAATCTTTTCCCAAATTTTCGAGTCTTCCTATTTTTTTAAACCAATTTGGTATTAACAGAAACAATTTTTGCTTTTTAAGTTTATTTTGTATATTTTTCTCTTATTTTTATTTTCTCCATTTTTATTACAGTTTTTATTAATTTCAACTTTGGTGCATGTATGTGTTTGGTTAAGTTAAATGGTTTGTATTGGTCAGTCGCACTTAAAAGATATTAAAAATTCAATTTCAAAAAGTCAGTTGTAATTACACATGCTTTAAGTGTGTTCACATATATGTGTACATATGTTTGTGGAAATAAAGAAAAATAAACACTTGTACATGTGAGTATGGATCTGTTGATTCAGACTTTACACTTGCCCTTATTGTGCACAGAAAAAGGGGTTCAATCCCATTATGAGCGCACTTTTTTAATCGTACAAAAATAGCGTTAGCAAATTGTTGTTGCAAATTGCTAACAAAAGAAGTAAAGTTTTATGGTAAATGTTCCGCCAAAAACTTAGTTCCTTAGGCCTTTTTCGTTAGAGTTTTTGCAAAACCCTTAATAGCCAGGGCCTTACTGTTCGCTCCAGCCCTGTTATAAATAACAGCCAAACAGCAGCAATAAAAATAATTAAAAAGCAAACAAACTACCATAAAAATGAAAAAATATTTTATGGTAAATATATTCGCTTTACTACTTTGAAATCACAACAATTCCAAGCATTCATTAAAAGCAACAGGTTTTCAAGAAAATAAAGAAAATTGTGCGAATGCAAAGAAATAATAAAAATTAAAAGTAATTTTGTGTTGTAAATTTATTTGTGTGTATTTGCGATTTGATGTCTTTAGTATGAGTTTAAGTACAACTGTGCGTATCAGCAATAATTTTATATTTCAATTAAATAAAAATTACTAATACGCCGTGCGTATCTCGCTTGTCTACAAAGGTGACTTTAGCCGAGATCCCACTATCGACACAATGTATCGAATTTCTTTGTGGCACTGCAATAAAGTTATAGGTAATAAGCCTAAATAGCCTTACAAAATTGTACAACTCGGTCGCTACGTGAGTGAACAATTCGCACATCCATATGTATTCTATATGTGTGCACTTTTTTATAGTGACCACATAGCGAAAAACAATGTGTGCGAGTTTTATTTGATATCTTTAACAAAATGATATGTGTGCCAAAAATAAAGCTGTGCAATGAGATTGTACACAATATTGTATTCTTTGTGGGTGAAAAGGTAAAGGTGAAAATTTTCGTACTTCAGAGAGAACTCCAGCTTTTAAGCGGCCCTCCCTCTTACAATATAATTGCGCAATTTTTCGTATTGTACAATAATATCGCCAATTTGTATGTCATATTCGAAGGTGGCACAATATATTGGCAAAAATCAAAAGACTTTTGATTTTTGTTGTAAATACAATCAAGAAATTGTGTAATTTGGTGGTAACATTGGTTAGTGTTCTGTTTACTTTTTCATTGTTAGGGAAATTGGGCAATATTTTCAATGAAAACGAAATAATATGTACAATAACATATGCAATATGTTGGGCCGCTTTACTTTCTTAGTAGATTCTGTTTATTTGTATTTAAATTTTACAACGATAAAGTTGTCATACCTTAAAGCGCCACTTTAAAGCTTTTTAAGCTTCTTATTAACCATCAAAAGTTCTGCTCCTAAAAGTATGAAATTTGTTTACTTTATAGTATAGTGAAGTTAGCAACAATTGGTGAATTCGTAAATGCAGTAAATTTGGACAACCGCTATGAAAACTATTGCAACAGTAATTAAAATTTTATAGTTGCAGCAATCTGCGGCAGAACTATTAATTGTTTGTGCTAAGAAGCTTTTGACCATGAAAAGTATTGTCAAATGGTAGTTTTATTGCACAATTAATGAGTTTATGAATGTGCGCAAAGCCTGGGTCAATTCCACTTTTAAAATTAAAAAATATATATTGATTCTAAAGAAAATTTAAATATTTCATTTTCTAAAGAATTAATTGTATTTTGTGGCATGGAAGCAAATTACTTACGAAAATCAAAATGCATCATAATGAAAAAAAGAAAAAGCTCACACATTATTTATATGTATATAAATACTAATTTAATACCGTATTGATAAAAAAAATAATGATTTGGTTGTGGATGGCAATCGAAATGCAGTTGGGTTGATAGTTGCTCAAAATTATATTTAGTGCTCTTCTGGAAAACCATGAATTTTCAATTGTTGGCTGACTAAATTTCAGTTACAATTCATAATCGACCCATAATTTCGATTTGAAATCTATTTTAAAGCAAAATTTTTATAAAATTTTTTTTAAATTCAATTCAATTCCAAATTACTTTTTTATAAATACGGCGGTAACATTTTCTATGTTTAAAAATTTTAAAGAAAAAAAGTTCTAATTTATTTTACAAAATACACATTATTCTGCCAGTTTCGCTTTTTCTTATTTTATTAATAAAAAGAACATTTGTTTTCCAAGAATTTAATTTCAATTCAATTTATATTTATGTATATGGCTGTGTGAGTGAGTATGTGATTAAAATGCGTCTGTTGACTTAAACTTGTGTCATCATACAATATCTGTTTCGCAACATAGAACCATTGAATGTTATAATATTGATAATTTTGTTAAATTTGTTTTATTTGTTATTAGTATTATTCTTTCTTTTCTTTCCTGCTTTTTTTTTTGGACTCGTGTCTTATATTTATAATGTTGGGATTATTTTGGCATCAAATTATTTCTAACAGAAGTTTATTAAAACATATCGATTTTCACTTAGTGTAAAAGCTATATTATGGATGGTAACTAGCAACTGAGAGCTGCTGATTTCAGTTGCTACTTAGTAAGGGACCGCATGGTTATGGTTGGAAGGCATTTGACTTCACAACTTTTTCAACTACGCAAAGTTTTTCATTCAATGTTGAAAAATCAAATACACCAAGCGATAGAGAATCAAAAGCAACTTGATTAGAAAAGAAAAAAATACTTTTGACATTCAAATAAATATAACAGAGTGAATACTCGATTACAAATCGAGCATAAAATTATTTGAATGTTTATACAAATAAGTGTGTTTATTCAAACTGCTACTATATACTGATGAGAAAAACCATCTTAATGCTGATGTAATTTGACATCAATGCTATGACAAGTGTCTTCGTTTTGGACTCTATGATACTTTTCATCACTGTGATGTTAACCTATACATTAGCTGGTCAAACATATAATTTATCTATTAATTTGAGGATATGAAGAAAATCCAACCGCAACAGAAGGGTAGAAACGATTTAGAGGACATTATACGTTTAGAACTTTTTCTGATTTGATCAGAAAAAATATTGCTTCTATCGCACTGTGGGTTGTTATATTTTCGAAAAATGTATGCATTAAATTGTTACGAATAATTATTTGAAATTGACATAACTTTTAACATTGTCGTTTGGTTTTATTAAAGTTAGACTTATTTGAAAGAAAAGCTACACTGCTTTTTGCTCATGTATAAATGTTTTTAAAGCATTATATTAAAAGATAGAAATTATTTATTTTTCCATGTGAACCCAAGTCAAAATAAAAAAAGTGACCATAACTTTTATTTTTGTCCTGGGTTTATTTTAACTTTTTGTTTTTAGAGAGTAGATGTATAGTGCTTTCAGACCCTATACTCATATTTTGTGGTGTAAGTTTTTTCCCAAAACTCATTCCCAGAACAACCGCAAAAGCAAATGTAACGCTCAATACACAAAAATGTAAAAAAATGGAATAATATAATTTTATTTTAGAATCCATTGAATGAGACGAAAACTATCGCATGAATCCCAACTTCTCATATTTTTAATACTTATATTGATAAAGTAAAATGAGAATCACTCATATAATAAAATGCATCGTATTGATATCATTCCAGTCATATTATAGATGACTCTTAAACTATGATGAAATTTTATGTTGACGTTTGTCATCATTTTGATATCTATTTTCGTTTTATTGATGACATATGCTGCAGCATTGATGTAAGAATTCTGAAGACAGGGCGTCATCATTGACAACATTAACTCCAGTGGCTCTCAGTGAGATTTTAAGATTTAAATGAATCTTGTTTTCGTTGTGTGCAGCCAAGCTAATGAATATATTCTTGCTACCCTCTACTATTTAGTGCTTTTCTGGTTACGACAAACTTTTAGTTGCCGGCTGGCAACGCAACTGACGTTCGGCTACTATCCATAATTGACCCATTATGTTGCTTTACTTACTTTGAATGATGTAAATTAATTTAAAAACCTGATGACTGCTGTTAGAAAACCCAAATATCAAAATCAACTTGACATCCTGCATACCTGTTTCCTCTCAAATGTACTATACTGTTAAATTATTTCTCCCCCTTTCTTATTTCAAAAACTAAAAACAATTTAAAACATTAAATTGAAATGCCCAATTTTGGCTGTTTTTTTTTGTTTTCAATTTTAAATTTTCCTTAGGAGATCTTATTTATTAAGGTTGATATCAGCGAAAATAAAAAAAAATTATTTATTTGAAAACTTTTTTCATTATAATTTAAAAATAAAAATCCCCAATAAAAATATAAATAAATAAAACTCAGCCTCGGGATGTCGGCGTATGTATCGTATCACTGACATAAAATGTCACTGTCGTTTGTATGTTTGTTTGTTTGTTTGTTTAAATTAATAAAAACTCACATAGTGACAATACTACTGCCAACCAACTAATGGAAACAGGAAGGGGGTTTTCCAGATTATGTTTAGGATTTATGATGTTATTTGAAATTTAAAAAACTTACAAATAATATTTGTTGTTTTTCTTTTAAAATTGGAAACATTTTTTAACAACGTCATTTGCACATCGTTAATAATATTTGAGTAACAAGTTCACTTTACGGTTCATAAAATTTTTGAGTTAAAAATAAAATACAAATAATGTCTGCTTAAAAATTCTTGAAATTTTTGAAAATTAAATCGGTTTTGCAATACTAGAAAAGCTCTCTTCTGCACATATACATACATACACCCATAATCAATATTTAACAGCCATGAAAATTTTCAGGCCTTCTTGAAACCCTACAAGACCTTATATTATTTATGCAACTAAAATTTGTTCTTGCTTTCCAAAGAAGGGCTTGCTTCTAAAAGGCCTAACCGCTCCATTCTAATAGATCCGACTAGGGATGTATCGATATTTTCTTAAAAATATATCGATATATATCGTTGATATTTTTATTTTCGATACATGGAAATTTTTTTCAAAATATATCGACAGTATCAAATTCGATATTTTTTTTAGCTTTGGTTTTGTTTTTCGTGCAACTTTTTAAAATATTTCGGCACAGTCTTCATCAAATAGAATATTACTAACAAAACTTTTGTTTTATTTATAATATATTGTCTATTCGAAAAATTATCATTCTTAGAGTGTAATTTTGTAGATGTATGTCTCATATTGGTGGAACAGTAAGGATCTTGGAAATTAACTCTTTCCAGCTTAATTATTTATAAGAAAGATATTTTTTTGTTTTATTAAAAAAAAAATTTGGGGACTACGTATGAATTATCATTGTTGAAAAAATATCGATATTTCGATATATCGATATTTTTTATTCGATATATATCGATATATTTTTTTCACTTGCCCATCCCTAGATCCGATACACATAGAAGCCCGTTTCTTTTAGAATTTTACACATTCCAAATTTCCTTGTTTTAGAATGAAAGCTGAAAGGAGTATAGTATTTATATATTTTTCGTTTTGTTTAATAAAAAATCCAGTGTTCGAAATGCTAGCTGCGAAGTAGCAAAAGTACGAAAAATGTGCTATACTACACTATAAATGTTTGAACTTTTATTTACAATACTATCGCTTATACTGCGCTATTGGAAATAAATATAGCATAGCGGAAGAAAACGTAAAAAACTAAAAGCATTAAAAAAATTTATTGTTTATATTTTGATTTTTTTGTGCTGTTGTTTGCTGTTGCTGTTGAAAAATGTAAAAGCAGTAGCAATAGCAATTACACTCGTAGCATAGCAACCGTTTTATAAGAGCTTTAGGATTTTTCTCAAAACTAATTTTATGTAAAAATATATGTGAGTATTTATGTATTACGCATGTATGTATTTTTATTTTAAATGTTTTATTAAAAATGGGTAAAACTATAAAAAGCAAAAGCCTCGGAAAGAACACAAAAAGCTTGCAACGCAATTTTGCAAATTTTTTTTGTTAATTCGTTCGGCATTGACTAGCAACCATCGAAAATAGACTCCAACAATTTCGTTGCATCATCAAAGCTAAAGAAATAAAAAATCTACAACAGCAAACAATATGACAGCATGCATTTGCTAGTGCTATGCTGTTTTAATTTTCATCAGCACATTATAACCAGAGCAATATCGTAAATAGTTTGTTTATGCTCCTGCTTTCTAAAAAATATACTTTATTATATTTTGTTTTGTTATTAGGATGTTGTTGAAAATGGCTATAGCATAATATTGCTATTGCTGCTGAGGTTGCATTTTCTATGGAACCTATCAGCAATAGCAGCAGGAATTTTCATATAGCTTTTTTTTAAACCCTGAAAAAATGTACTATAGAAATAACAGACATTCTCATTTCTTTCTTTGCAAGTAATTTATATAAGACAGAAATTTACATATAAGAGACTTCATACATACTCTGCTATTATGCCGTTTATGTTGGAGCTGATTAACTTATCCTTCTTAATAAATACACGAACTTTATTCCAATATGTATAAAAAATTACTTTGGATGAAAGGAAATTGTTCGAAATAAAAAATCATATTAATCAAAAATATACCCAGTGGGAAAAGGGCTCATTAGTTATATAAATAATAATTTATATAATGTATTATTTTAGAAAGCATAACAATGCATTCCTTTGCAATCGAATTGGTCAGACACAATAATTACATATTGATTACCACATATACATATATCCACATCCGCAGAAAAAGTAATGTATTGGTTCTGTCCCTAACAATTTATCGTTTTTTCCTTCATATTTTTTTTAAAAAATCCGTTACTTTTAGCTGCCTTCATGCGTTGGCGTAGCTAGAAATTGTCAGTTCTATAACTTTTATGACAATCTTAAGAACATTGTTTGGAAGATTCTTTTTTAATTAAAAAGTTATATTTTTGGGAATTATTAAATTACGTTTTGTTTTTTTGGTTTTTACATGAATGTGTATCTGTAAAACGCATTTATTTTTTAAAACTTATAAAACAGTTTTTCATATTTCCCGTACCAAAATTATGCAAAAAGATTAGAAGCAACAAATTGAAAAAAAAACTTAGCACATACAACAGATACAAAAGTTAGTACTACCTTGTGTAATCCTTTAATTTTATATTATTATATTCTACGGACGCATTATAAACATAAAATGCACGCGAAACGTCAGGCACCTCTAGTCTTACATATGATAAAACTGTAAAGGGGCATGTCACAACTTTTGGAATTTGTATCCTTCTCTCTGTCTGTTCGAACGCGCTTCACGCAAAAACCAATAAATGGATTTTGATTAAATTTGATATGGAAAGTACTTTAGGATCCCGGTTACAACTTAGGGTACATTTTCCCGCAATAAATTATCTCATTTTTCAGTTTAAATATATAAAAACGAAATGTGCAATTTTTGTTGTTTTTAATGTTTATTTTGTATAACAGGAACTTTAAACATTATCTAAATAACTTCACCTCAAATCGGACACCTTATAGCCATAAAATGAAATTTAAACACGCAAAGCGGCCAAACATCTCTATTTATTAATAAAAACCGTTATCTCTGAAAAAAAATGAAATTTTTTTGCATTCTATTGAATTTAAAAAAATATTCACCTTGATTATTCTACCATGTATAATAGCTCGCAAATATTTTAATGTCCTATTATTTGCTTATATTGTTTATATTAATGAAATCAATAAAAAGTTGTATATATTTGAATTTTTCAAGTTTTCGTATAAGATCACATCCGTTGGTCACACCCCTCGTATTTTAAAAATTGTTTCTTGTAGAAAGAATTTTTTTCCAAACAGTAAATATCAAAAATTATTGTGTACGTTGTAGTCAAAACTTTACAGAATTTTTCCTGAAAGTGGCAATTCTTAAAAAGTAAGATTTGTAAGGTCACACCCGTCGCAGCCTTCCAGGGATGCCAGAATTCCTTCACCAATAATGGCTAAATGTAGAAAGAAATGGCTAAAAACTAGCCAAAAAATGGTTAATCGAATGCAAAAATCATGAGTATTAAGCAAAAGTAAAAAGGTAATTCATATATTATCTTTCACATCAAATTAGAAAGATTTTTTTAAGTAAATAGAACCTTATGGATTACCATTATTCTGCTCACCGAAGTTTTTTCTTTTTATTAGCAAAAATTTTTTCAGCTATTTTTAGTCAATCTTAAAAAGTTTTTTATGCTTATTAATGCAAGTATTTCAGAAAACTTCATTTATGAAAAAAATGGCTAAAAAATGGCTAGATTAAAATAAAAGTGGTTAAAAAAGTAGCTAATGGCTAAATTAACTTTTCTTCTGGCTAACCGGATGAAAAATGGGTAAATTTAGCCAGAAAATGGCTAAATAGGCATCACTGTAGCCTTCTGACGACCATTCTGAACAGTTATCTACCCATTATTTAACGATTTTAAGCTTAACATCCTTGGGAGTCGCAGCGTTTTTTTTAAATAACAAATTTTATGTTCTTGATTTATAATAAGAAGAAAAAATGTGTGTTAAATGGTCACACCCGAGTAATGGAATTGCCCATACATCTTATGTACTTATTCTTATAACCAATAATTAAGTTACAGTTGGTGACAGCCCAAACAGATCATTGAGGAAATTTTGGAACAAATGCCCACCAAGTTCATGCATGACAACAAGAGCGACACTGTCACCCATCTTTTCATTAATGACCATGTGAATGTCAACATCCTCAGAAATGTCCCCATTACATACATATTTTCGTTTGTTTCTTTTTTACACGTGTTCTACAATAACGATTTGAGGAACTTTTCGCTCAGAGAGTATTTAATAACTACCAGAAGTATTAATAGACATTGTAACAGAACTTTTCGTCGGATCAATTTCGATCAATTTTAGCAAGCAGGAATGTATCAAAATGATTCAAACTGGTGACAGACTGAGTGACAATGTCCACAAGAATTTTATTTGCTGTAATACGAAGAATAGTGTTTTTTGTTATGTATAACGAAATTATACAAAATTTTAAATTGAACGTTGGAAGACCAGCTTACGCACAATACCTACCAACTAGTTGGCATGACCAGCTGAGTAGTTTTTCTTTTATTAGATTGTCTTAAAAGAAACTGTAATTGACAAATATCGTGCATGACAAATGCCAAAATTTCCTTAAGTAATCGTTGGAGAAAATGTCCACTACGACGAGTTGGCCAACCGGGAAAATCTAATTACACATTGTGTAATCGTGATGTTCATGAATACCAAGTCACTGTGCGTATGAGTTGTATGGAATTAATAATTATGCTGACTTTAGACGACATGTATTTTACATCTGACTTGTCAAATTTCCCACTGCAAAAGTGATACATGCCGTGTGAAACATATGAAACATTGTCAGATGACATTTACAGAAGCAAAGTCAGATGAAAAATTTTCAATTAGAGCGTGTTCTATTTTCATCTGACAAGGCATCTGACATCAGCTGTATTAAATGATCAAAAGTGTGGTTTGGCTGGAAAAACATTAAAAAGCAAAGAGCGCTTTATATATTTACGAAAATTGTGCAAAAACTCAGCTGTTGTGAACACTCAGAGGTTATGTGAGATGTAATTGCACATGTACGTGTGAAAGCAAATATTATAAACCGTCTGTAAATTGACAATTTTGACAAACATGCGAAGTTACATATGTCTCACACACCTAACAAGCCATATGTAAAAACATGTCGTCTAAAGTCAGCATTAGTATACTCGCTGTAAAGACAGAATATTAAAACTACGCATGCAGCATGTTTATATTTATACATGGATATATCAAAAGCACATTTACAAAGAATTATAATTCACACTATTGAGTTAATCATAAAAAATATACATTTTTATGTGGAAAAATAGTACAAAATTATATAATGACTTTTATTTTCTACAAAAATTTCTTAAATATTTTCAAATATATATTAAATTATTCATTGTACTTTCTTCAAAAAATAAATTTAAGAAATTTATTGTAACCCATTTCATTTAGTTTTATTGTTTTCAATTCTTGCATTTGTGTAATTGTATTTGCATGCGTAGCGCCTTTCAGACATTTCGTCCCTTTATTTGTTGTTAAGTTTTTGTATAATTTTTTTATGGTGACAATGAATCATTGTATTCTCATGGTCTACAGTGAATGTTTGAAATAAAAAGGTCTAAAATGGAGGTTTGTTTTACAAACACCACAAATAAAAAGAACAAACAAATACATAAAAAAAAACTTTGGTTTCAGTGCTATTATCGAAATAATTTTCAAATAAATTTCAATACATATAACTTTTTTATAGCTTCCTTTTGCTCATTAAACTGAATACTAATTGAACATTATGTTCTGGTTAGCATTAAATCTTAAGAAAATGTATTTGATCAAACAAAATGAGCTCAAAGATTTTTATTTTTAATTTTGTTTTTATAAGAAAGAGTAAGGTGTTCATGGCTATTTTATTTCGGCTACTTAGATAAAGCTAATGCTGTAATAACAAAGAACTATTAAACGGGTTTTGTTTGAATTCTTCTAGTAGATAACATGTGCAACCTTATGTTTATAAATGTGGTACATACACAGAGTAAACAGATTCGTTGAGACAACCGAATATGTTGTCAATCGAATTTTGGCAGTTGCACCAACTATCATAGAATTCTTATTAAAAAAGAAGTTATTTTATAATAATAAATAATTGCTAATGCGAACCGTTTAATCGGTTAGGTGTATCAATGATAATAACATTAACCACTACTTAGTTTCAACAATCGATAAAAAGTAGATTGAATTTAGAAAAAAAAATTTTCGTTGCAAATACCAACAATTGGTACTAATCCATTTCATAATATTATATTCGGTTGTGCTCATCATATTCGTTACTTATACGGGATTAAGTCGAAGACTTTTTAGCATGATTTTTTTAGAGTTGATGTGGGAACGGGATAAAACTACGTTTAAGCAAGTAACAAGTCCAAAAGATGTTGCCTTAGAAAGTAAATTTCCTTTGGATTTGGTATCCCACTAAACGCCCTTTTGCCCAGTTTGACCTTAAACTTCAAAAAAATTAAGCTAAAAAGTCTCCGTCTCAATACCGTATTAGTCATGAAAAAAGCATATGATCGATTGATCTAACCAATTTAAGAATTGTTAGAATGGTCGACTTGCTAAACACCAAAACGCATTGCAGTGATGCGACTTTACATTGTTTACAACAACAAAGCATATACGGGGCTATTCGCATATTACATAACGCTATTTTCGGAGTTTTGTACACTCCCACACCCCCCCCCCTCTCCCTCGGACCGTTACGCAATATGTCAATAGCCCCTCACTACAATGCATTTTGGCGTTTAGCAAGTCGGCCAATTATATCTTTATTACAATTAAGCTCTTATGGTGCTGAAAATGGATTGTTTTTTTATTCATAGAAAATTGATAGCGTGAGTTGAAAATTAATCTATTCAACTTATATTTTATCGGTATAACCATTTTCCAACCAATATTTTTTCTTGGTGTAGAAACAATTGGTCTTGTCGCTGCATTCTTGTCTGCTTTTCATGTCTTTCTGATCATTTTTCAACTCAATTATTATGCCAGACAGAAAATTATGATTTTTTAATGTAAATAATTGCCACAATAAATTATTTGGATTAAATTATTAAAGCTGCTGTCTGTTAACACAATAAAATTCATAAATTAAATATGCGGAAATTCTTCAGGCAATAAATTCAACACACAATAAATCTGTTATAGAATATATTTTTCATGTAAATGAATCTTTTATAAATGTTCATTGGATTTCAGCAATTGTTACAAACAAAAATGTTTACCATCTTTTTGGAATAAATGAAAAAAATTATATAAAGCTCTTCTTTTTTTTAGCAATAAATACTCGGAATCAAAAAGAAATAAATAAAAATGTGAGTCAATTGCCCTAGAGAATCTTTATAAGAAAGTTTTTTCATTTAAGATTTAAAAAAGAAAATGTCATTATTTTGTTCAATCTTCTAAAATATTTAAGAATTTGGCTGCTATGGAGCTTTCAAAAAGTTACGTTTCAACCAACTTCACCGAATATTTTCAACATGAATATTAAAATTTATTAAAAGCATTTAAAATCATAAAATGCTGCCGTATTGTGACACAGATAAGAGTATTTAGCATATTTCGTAATGTTTCTTTTGCGATTAGCACCTGCCTTCTTTTAAATGTATTTCAGATGAAAAAGTGTAGTGAGAAGATGTACAGAATAAACATTAAATCCATGTTACGCGTGTTATTAATGCGAATTTTTGCTTATGTCTGCAAAATACAACCAAACATATTTACTAAAGGATCGATATTCACATATGCCAGATAGGCAGCCACACAGTCATTGCAAAACACAAACATGTCTTTTCTTTGCACCCTAAAACACTTTTTTAATTGAGCAATAAAATTTTAACTGCAGCAAAATGTAATTGAAATGTTTAATTTAATCGGTGCCTTGTCCAGAAGCGGAACCAGGCTAAAATTTTGGGATGTATTTTATATAAAGCATATAATTTCTAAAATTTTGTTTCAGCTACGTTGTAGAAATAAGAGATTTTTATTGTGGCAGATGGAATATTATTTTCCCCTTCCATGAACCCGTATCTGGTCTGGTACTAACAGATGCTTTAGGATATTTATTAGCAATTTATTCAACATTTAAGTTCCTAAAATTGCAATAAATTTTTTTTTATTATTAAAAATCTTCTTAACAGAATTTGCTTTTCACAAGAGTTACTCCTTCAATTCAATTACTAATTCAACATGAGATTTATTGTTAAGGTCGATAACACATTTGTCGCAATACAAAGAAGGACAATTAAAGCTTCCCCAAAAATTTTTATAAAAATTTAATTTCTTTTGTTATTTCCTGTTCTTTTGAATAAGAATAATATTTTGTTCGCTACAATGGGTGATTCGTTAGGAAGTAGTTCCCTTGAAAGCGATTTATTTTTTGAATTAAATCAGTTTTTATTAAATAGTGATAAGGCAAACATTATACTTGATCAATTAACACCTAAACGGCAGAACAGTACAACGTTATTTTAAATTGTTTTCGTTATTATCATTAAACTGATGCAATATTTACTACACTAAAAATATTCCATACATAAAATTAAGTGAAATTTTAATTTAAAATAAATGAAAATTTACAAAAAAAAACCTGATCTACTTATTATTCATTTAAATTTAACGAAAATTTTATTTAATTTTTAATGTTAAAAAGTTAACCTGCATAAACTTATAAAAATAAAAGATTTTTCCTTTGCTTCTGATATTCCGTAAAAACAAATGATTTTTGCTTTATTTTTAAGTGAGCTAACGTTATGTTGAAGGGTTATTATTTCGTATTTTAAATAATTAATTTTATATTTTTACTCACTGTTTGTTATTTTATTTCAACTGGGAATCTAACCAACCTTAGCTTTTAGCTTTTGAAATCCAATGCCAAATCCTGGTATGCAAAGCGGCAGCACGAAGCTAATCTGAACTTGCTCTTAAACTTTTTCGCTCTCAAAAATTATTAAATGCAACCGATAATTCGTATTAATGTGTACTTAGTTTTTTGAATGAATGTTAGAATCAGTTAAAAAGATTGATGTTGTTTAAGCTTCTTATATATTTAAATAAAAGTTTGCTACAATATCTTTAGTTTTCTATGAGATTTTTGGGTAAAGGTTCCTTAATTATCTGCATTTAGCCCCAGTGGAATGCGCATAGGAACTAGCTAATACCCCTCAGTAATCAATGTCAATGTGTTTTTATAAACAATTAATATTCTATTGAATAAGTAAAATATTAATTTTGGGAAATAGTGCGATTATAAATTTAAAAAACATGAAAAATTAAATTGTTTACAATTTTAAATGTTTATACATTTAAAAATTGCTGTACGGAATACTTCTTGAATAAAGTATAATCCGGTACTGCAATAATATTGTGAGTGTATGTCTAATATTTTCTGAGCATCACCTTACGAACTTTAGCTAAATAAAATCATCTTGAACTTGAAAGTAAATTAGTTCAATAATCGCATTAAAATAATAAACAAACAATCTATACTTTTTTAGCTGTAGTTTTCGCCAACATTATTCTAAATTCCTGGATAAACTTATTTCTGAGCATCTGCGAACTTTCACCCTCATAAGCCTTTTTTCACATACATAAACTTTCAACTTTCTCTAGAACTCTGTTACGGCTTAATAATTTTATATCCTGAAACTTAAATACATTGGATTAAGCATCCTAAATAAAAAATTAAAAAAAGCCGGTATCAAATTGCTTTAGTTTAATTTTTTACATAAAAATTAAATTAAACTACAACGTGAATATAATAGGTTAAGTAATGAATATTCATTGTATTTCATATCTGACTTGATTTTATGCAAATATTTATACTGTTGCTTGTTTGGATTGTATATCCTGTAAAATCAGTACTTTTTTCATTTTTAAATATCTGCACATAAAAGGAAGTGTGTATTTGTTTTTACAGTATAAACAATTATTGTAAATAAAATATTAATAACAATAGATTTAACGAGGCGCAACAAATTGCATTCATTTTGCATGTTATTAAAAAAATTAAAATAAGAAAACAACCAAAGCGGTTTCCTTTTTCAACTTTTTAATAACACGAGTATACTTTTGTTTATGCCTTATTTATTATGGTTAAAATAAATGTAAACCATAAACCAAATACATCGCAATCTGCAACAATATTTTTCTTTAAAAGTTGCAGAGGCGTTTTTAAGATTTTTGAAATTTAATGAAAAAGTTTTATTAGTTTCAATATTAGAATATGTACAAAAATTTGTTCATAATAATTTAAAAGGCTTAAAAATCTCTTTTAACTTTAAACTAAACTAAAACTAATCAAATTTCTCTAATATATATGTTATTTCTAAAAGAAACATTGTAGAATAATGCGTTTCATTTGCAGTTTGCTGTACCAATAACCAACTTTAAGGACTTTTCTTCTGATGGTCTTCGTTATTGAATTGACATAATCTCCTTTTCATCAAGTAGAACTAGTTCACTATTAACGTATAAACTAAAAAAAGAGCACATCGAACTTAAGCTTTTATATATAAAATTTTCAAAGAAGAAAAAAAAAATCTTCTAAAGTCCAAAGTATTAGGCTTTCAAGTTCACAATGTTATGATCAGAGAAACCGCAAATATGCAATTGCATGTTTTTTCCGGTGCGATGTATGTAGGCACAAATAAGATATTTATACATTTCAGAACTTCTTAAGAATTTTGGCATCAATTTGTTAGTGCATATTTTTGCATATTTTAGCCTTTAGAGCATGTTTTCGCATATATCACACTTGGGCACATATTTAGGCTATTTTTATATTTTTTGTGGCATATTTGACAATTTTTCTGCATATTTATTTGGCTTTTTAAATTTGAATGCATATATTCACAAAAACCAAAAAAATCTGTTTGTCATCTAAAATTTTAGAAATTGTTCCACATTTAGAAAATTTTTCTTTTGCGATTCTAAATTTAGTATAATTTATTTTTTTCCAATTTCTTAAAAAGGTTCCTTCTCCCATTGATTTATTCCCAGTTTATTCACAGCTTTATAAATTTGCAATTATGTACTTTTGAGGAATTTTTGGGCAATTTCAATTTTGTCGAGATTGTTGGCTTATGTGGATTTCATAGAAAAATAGCAAAAAGAGAGTAGTCGCGTTTTGTGAGTATTTAAGCTCTATATCCGATTTTATTGTTGATTTGTTCCTAATAGGAATCATAAAATATGAAAAACGTTCATTTAAACGTACGTAAACGTTTAAGTCCACAAGTTATTTGGGGTCTTAGTGCTCAACGTTTTTTATTCGGACATATGAAAGACTAGATATGTATCGTTAAATCGACTCCCATACCCATAAGGAACCTGAATATATAATATTTTCTTCTCTAGGTGGGTCGAATAGTGTCTTCGCAGAGTTTAGATTTTTGACTAGGCAGAAAACATATACTCTGCCAAGCCGCTATTCGATATGCCGATGGACATTATTTCCTTTTTGAAGTAGCAACAATGTCCGTAAACGTTATTTTCTTGGACATTAGTGCATGCGAAATGAATATTATATAAATTATAAACGAAATGATAAAGTTTTAAGAACATATTTTTTTTAATTTGGGAGCATACTTTTAAGTTTTTAGTGCATAATTAATGCGCATAAAACACATTTTTTATGGCAATTTTCGGTTTCCCTGGTTATGATTAATATTCAGAGGAAAATGGAAAAATTTCCACCAATTAAATTTTCAACCTACACGGCAGAACAGAACAAACTATACTCCATTATCAGCGCTTATATCTATCTCCATTTATCAGCACTTGCTAGGTGACTTGATTGAATGTTCTTATTTACACAAATCTTATGAAAATTTTGTATACGAAAATTGAAAATTTATGTTAACTGCACACAATTCCAATGCTATCGGTCGCTTTTCCCTTATGCCATGTACGTTGGAAATTAAAATGATGTTAAGTTTTTCATATTCTGTTTTAGTTTCGTAAAATGAATCACGAACAAAAAAATTTTCTAAACTTTTCCAAAACAGTGGCCACAGCTCTACCACTCACACTCGCTGTCTGTGGTATCGCGTGCGAGCTGGTGATGTTATGTTTAATCTACACTTACGTATCGACCAAAGCAATCATTTGGATCACGATGGAGAAGATGTAAGCCAGTTACTTTTATTCACGTTTTAAACGCTTTCGCTGCACCCATCTCCCCGAAAGCTTTTTTGGCCGAATTCTGTGCATAATTGAAATCTCTAAAGTTTAAACTCATTTGCCCAATTAAAGATTCAAAGCTAATGCATACGAGCCATGTACTTCTGAAAACTCTTCTTTGACTTTCTTAGGAATTTTGCCTTTTAAGAAAAAGTTGTTTTAACCAATTTCGTTGTGTATAATATATTAAGTAGATCAGATGGAGTGAAGTATTTCTTACACCATCTTAAAAACCGAGGCATCAGCAGGATTCTTTTGAGACTTGAAAAATATGGTCAGTCCATCGAACGTCACACTGGAGATTTATGCCAAGAACATCAAGAGCTTCTAATTTCCCAATGCGTAACCGTTCATAACTACAGATTTAGCAGCAAGTTCGGTCATAAGTCTGCCCATGAGAATACAGCATTTGGTCCTTACGATAATTGAAATCGATCATATTCGCGCAACCCCATTCAGAGATTCTTATAAGATCGTGATTAAGTCATTCATGTTTGGCCTCAAGGGCCTAATCCCACTCGGAGATTGGCCTATTACACTATGCAACAAAATTAAATGAACTCCCCGTAAAATGAATCCCAGATGTAAACTTTCAAAACACCGATGTACGTACATATTTTTTGGTGACCTGTACCAGAATGAGCCGTTAGAACTCTATTACATATACAAAAAAATTATTTTCTTGCACAGTGTAAATATTCGCAATTTTAACAAAAGTCAGATATATTCACTTTATTATGAATAAAATCATTATTTATCCATCGACTTCCATGAAATAACCCTTATTTTATTTTAAGTATATTATCAGATAATAAAAATTGACCGTTTTTGCCATTTTTTATTTTTTATGAATTTTTAAAAAATTAAATTTTTCCAATTTTGCTTAGAAACAATATATGTTTCATCATTGCTGTCTGAATAATGCAAAAACTATTGAGTTAAAAAATAATAATAATATTAAAGCATCTTAAATGTAGTTTTGTTTAAAGTTTTTTAGTGGTTTTTGTAATAAAATTCGACAACCCTTTCCCAAGTTATTATAATATCGGTGGAGTAGCCTCTTCAAAACTCAGTTTTTTGCAAAAATCAGGTAATTTCACTTTATTGTGAAAAAAATCAATAGTTATCTATCGATTTTCATGAAATGAGGGATTTCATGATTTTCATGAAATAAAAGATCAAAGAATATAAATACTAACATTTTCCCATTTTCGATTTTTTATAAATTGTTAAAAATAAAATTTTTCTAAATTCGCACAAAAAATATATTTTTCACCATTGCGGTCTGAATAATTCCGCAACCATTGAGTGTATAAAAAAATAATGCCAGAACGGCTTAAAGATAATTTTATTTTAAGTTTTTACTGATTTTTTAAATAAAATTGGAATTTTTTTAAAGTTATGATAAAATCAGAGAAAAAGTTAAAAAAAAATTACCTATAGAATTTTAATTTTCGACTCTTTTTGTAGTTAGGGGACCATAATACATCAAAAAAATATAGTGCTACTCCTTGGCATTTTTCTTGTTGCATAGTGTTATTGAATGAATAAGAATGGCAGATGCTACTATCATCTGCAAATTAGTAAATAGAGTTGGAAGTTTGACAAGGAAAGAAAAATAAGAAATAGGGAAAGAAAAAGAACTGAATTGATCTTAAGCTCGTTTGACGAGATCCTATCAATAACATCTTGTATTTTGCTATGCCTGCCAAAGCCCGATATAAATCGAAGGAAGAAGTCATCACCAACACGAAAAGCAACAAGTTTTGACAACAGCGCACCATATCACACTCTATTAAATGCCTTAGAAATATTTAGAGCCACCACATTACCACCGAAATGGTGTATGATGGAATGACACCATTTTTCCGAAAGGAAAGCTAGCAAGTCTCCCGTAGAGCGTCCTCTACCAAAGCCATACAGGCGTTCGCTGAGTAAACTGTTGGATCTCAAATGTACCTCACAAGATGGAAACTCACCATATATTCCATCACTTTGAAAAGTGCAGAATATATTGTGATTGGGCGATAACTTTGTGTAGACTTATTAGGCTTCTCTCCTTGTACATTATAATTCAAAGATATTTACAAAAAAAAAGGAAATTGTTTTTTTTTATTAAAATAAACAGAAATTAAATTTTAAATCGGTCGTATTCTTACCAGAAAGTATTTTCAAAAATATAAGAAGCAGTTAGGTATTTCAGTTTTATTACTTCATCTAAAACGTAAATATTTTATTTTCAATTTAGCAACTGGCAAAAGGATATTTGTTTTCAATTTCATTGCAATATAAAATTTCAAATATATACTTACTGTTTTATTTGCTTTTAAAGGACTATTTATGTATTCCTTTGTATGCATGGGAAAATATAACAATATATATTTATGGTCTTAATATGGGTGGACTCATTTCGATATCGTTTTCTCTTTTTTGTGGTTTTACTTGACCACCTAAGGTACTGATGTGGGGTGGGCGTAAATTTGTTTGTTTATTTTTTACTGCATTTTATTGAAAAACCTAAACTTTTTATTACCTTAATTAAGACAGCCATAAAAATGGCACTCACCTACTTATTCGATCATTTAGTAGAATGGCAATGACAGGAAGCATATAAATAATCAAGCATACGTACACCAATAAAGAGCAAAGAGTTCTTGCATAAATATGTATTTGCCAAACAATCAGCCTGTTCATAGAATCCAATACGGATTGGTTTGGCATCATTTTCTCTACAAAACCGGATGATTGCGTTCATAAAACCCATTTCTGCTTGAATATTGGAAATTTTCGTTCAGAAACGGAATTAATTGTCCATGAATTGAAGTTCAGGGGCCCTTTAATTTATGTATTTAATAGCTAGAACATATTTTTTCCATCTTCTAATCACTAAAAATACAACTTTGTAAATGATATTCTGAATTTTGAGCAAAAATAACCACGTTTTGAACAAACCAATTTCGTTACGTTTTTATGAAATCATTCACAATTGGAATTGGATTGGAATGGCGTTTCTAATCCAATTCCATATCGGATTCTATGAACAGGCTGAATACCAGCAATGCCAACATAGCCGTTTTCGAGCTAGATTTAACCCGTTTTTAGTTACTAAAAACGCAGAAAAAAATTCTAACCCCAAAACGAAACAACGCGCAAATCTAGCACTTTTTACAAATATCTTTTAGCTCTTTTAGCACCTTTTTGATTTTTATTCAAAATGGGCAATTTTTTTTTGTTTTTGCGAACTATTTCTTCCTTCATTCTGGCAATAGCGACTTTTGAATTAACGTGCTGACATCGTTTTTACTCATTAATATGATTATTTCGTACGTATTTGATTGTGAATCCAAATTGATTATTACGCTAAAATTTGTAACGTTTAATTCAGAAAAAATTGGTCATCATTAATATTCTAAGGAACAAGGGAACATTTTCTACGAAAAAGTTGTATATACAAGAATTGAAATCACATTCAACAGAGCCACCTGATAAGTGGTGATAAGCAAAATACACGCGAGCACTGACGATAGAAATGTAGCGGCTTCCGAAAGTGGCGCAACTGTGCTCTGCTCTGTATGTTGAAAAATTAAGCTGATGTTAATTTTCCCCTTATTCCTTGGAATATTAATCAAGCCCAATTCTTTCTGAATTAAACGTAACGAAACTTAGCCTAATAATCAATTTGGATCGTTTTTACTCATTTTCTATTATTAGTTTGCTTTAACATTAATTAAAGAAGAATAGTCTAAAATAATTCTCTTCTTCTATTTCTTAAAAAATGGGTTGTGGTTTTAAGTTGGTCCAAAAATT
This sequence comes from Panzeria rudis, assembly GCA_956483635.1. Lineage (NCBI taxonomy): Eukaryota > Metazoa > Arthropoda > Insecta > Diptera > Tachinidae > Panzeria > Panzeria rudis. The sequence continues at coordinate 199,315,518 of OY101447.1, forward strand.
TAAACGTGTTTTGGGTTTCAAAAGAAACACTTTATAAGTTCGCCCTTTTTTGCCCTTTTTCGAAAAATTTTACTGGATATTGGCTTATACGTGTCTTTTCTCAATTTAGCCCCTTTAAAAAAAATTGCCCGTTTTGGGTTCCAAAAGTTGGCATCACTGAACAATACACTTCCCTTGAAAAGGAGCAATAAAAAAATATTCCTCGTATACTCAAGGAATGTAAAACAACAACAAAAATAATATTGACACTGTGTTGTAAAGGACACTTAAACTCATCGAAATACATTTGGTCAGCTTAATAAAAATAAGAAATGACAAAACAATAAAAAAATAAGAACATGTAGAAAAAGAGAATGAAATAGAAAAAATTTTTACAAATCCTATTTAGTCGTAGGCCACAAACCAGTGGTCGGCAATGAGTACTGTAAAAGTGAGTCGATTTGAACCACGATTTCCTGAACTTATACGCATTCATACTTATTAGACTTGGGTTTAACTCCTTCAAACTCGTTCATTTAAATTAAATGCGTTTGATCATCGGTTTGTACTGAACGAGTTCGAAAGAGTAGGGCCCAAGGCTAGATCCAAGCGTACATGGTACGAATATGATGTCGACGTTAGATTCATATTTATTGCAATGTTATTGTGAGTATGACTACATCAGAGTAGTTGAAATTTATTGGATTAAAAAAGCAAATTAATTCGAAATAATCACATTAAAATAAAAGCTTTTTTATTGTTCATATCATTAAAAAAAAGATATAAAAACTTTTTTCGGTTACTGATAGAATCTTTTATAACATGAATTTGTGAATTTGTAAAAATGTGAATATATTTCTATTTTTTGGTTTTGACCAAGTTAAATACAAATTACTGCATACAAACACACACATACACACTAGCAATACTTGCTTACCCAGGAAATATTTTTTGCCGGCATGTCCGGCGTCAGAAAACATCTGTGACTTTACCAACCGAGCTGTCTTAAAATGCACTCAGACATACGACGATTCTACACATTTTCTGAGTTGACTTTCTTTAAGGCATTTAACAGAATATATTGCACATTTTGCGATCTACGTCTTAAGACTTTTAGCAGTCACTTCTGCAGATTGTCTAATTTTAGTTTTCGAAATATTTCCCACTTATCTTTTAAGAATTTGTGCATAAATATTTGAGTTTTTAATTTTATAAATTCTAAGTAAATGAGCTGTCATAAGCAGTAAAACAATGCATATGGAGAATTCTGTACGACATATCTCGAAAAAATTTAAATTTTAGCTCCGACTTTTCTCTGACACTACCGACTGAGAAAGGGTGTAAAAAGTATCAGATAAATCGGAAAATTTTCTAACTTTTTTTCAAACATTAATCCGACATTGTTTGGAGATGTCGGAAATTCATTTAGAATTTTCCTAGAAACCCATAATTCATAGAGAATTCTCTTAGAAATTTCAGCATAGTTTTTAGAATTTCCTCAGATAAAGAGGTTTGGTTTCTGGCCAACCACTCATATGATTTTCGGTACGATTTCTCACCGACTTCGGATACGACTTCAGCATCTTATGCAGACTTTCTCACCGACTTCGGAACGAAATCGACAAAAAAGAACTTCGCGGTGTTTTAAACGGTTTCTTTATTTGTAAAGAACAATCTTGTATTTGGAACAATTTTCCGCCATCCCACGTCAAATTTGGTTGATAAACAGACAGGTTTCGGCCATCTTCAGCATTATATTGAATACTAAATCGTTTTAGTATTCAATAGGACACTGAAGAAGCCGAAACCGGACACAAAGCTCAACAATCTTGTGCTATTTACCCAGCAAACACTTGTCTATAGTATTATTTCAAATTCGTTTGAAATACAGTCATAGCCATAAAAATTTTTTACCTTTACAGACTTTTTTTTCCAATTTATTAAACAAACAATTTGTTTGAAAATATTTTCAAATACCGAACAAAACAGTTTACTCAATCACACAAAAATATTTTCTGAATTATTTGCAACATATCAAACAAAATTTTTTGTCTGGGCCAGTAAATTTTTTTATGTTTTTAAGCTTTAAATAATAAATAACATTAACTGAAACTAGCAATAACGTTTGCTGATTTTTTTGCAATGTATCTACCAACCTTTTCTATTCTTTAATGTGTTCAACTCTGTATGTTTACATAAAAAGTTACAAAAAAATTAAAGAGAATTAACGCAACAACATTAAAAAGACGGCTGATGTTTACAGGGTGCAGTCTATTAACTCACTCAGAAATCTTTAGAAGAAAGAAAACTTGTTGCTATTTACGTATGATATGCTATCAATGTTGTTGTTGTTTATGTGCATGTTGTCATTGGGGTTGGTTTTATTTTTTAAATACGAGCACAAAGTGAGAAATTTACTGAATCAGTCAAACTATTTTTCTAAATTTGGAAGTGAATTTTAAATAAATGATTAGCTGAAAATAAAATTGCTATAAATCTTTTATATGTGACCTTGAGCTATTGTTGTTTATTATGTAATATACTCGTACATTCGAATACATCGCTTTTGTATTGACTCTTTGTACAAAAATATATGAGCGAATAGAAAGTTTTTTTTAGAAAGTTGTCAACAATGTTTCCGTTCTAAAGAATAGTTAAACAAAAAATTAATTGGTACAGTAAAAAACATTTACTGAAAATTTAATTTTATTTTAGACAAACATTTGTTTGAAAATTTGTTGACGGTTGGCTTTTCTGTGTAGAAATCTTTTCTTTGAATTGAAAAAATCGAGTAACCAAATGGAAAATATTAAATAGCATTGAGAATGTTTGTTGGGTGGTAGACCTTATGTGTAAATCTCTTATAAGACTTTGTACACCACAAGAACTTAATTTGCTCCACAGATATGTATATTTTATTTTTTTGTAAGTCGTGTGTCAATAGCTGGCAATAAGAAATGTTGTGATTTTGATCTTAATGTTATTTTTATGATTGGCGTGTGTCAGTTTTAAAACACGTTTACGGTGTAGAATCAATTCATGCATAAAATTTATTACAAAAATAATATAAAATAAAAATGTAGAGAAATTAATGTTAGCAAGTATTTCAAAGATTTCTGTTCTTAAAAAACTGTGCAGAGCAATTTGAAAATATAACATCAGCTATGACCAGTCACAAATCCAAAACAAGAACTTTAAACAATGGGCAAAAATTGGCATAGATAGAAAAAATTTCAAAAATCCTAATAAGGTCACTAAAACTTTAATCAATATTCTTAGAAAAGAAAAAGAATTTTTAAATCAGGTTTAAATCGTTTAAGCTGTGGGAAAAAAAATCTTAAATATGTGTGTATAATATACATATGCATGTATTGGGTGTTTTTTATTGAGGTATAGAACTTTAAGTTGGCATCACTTTTTTAACTGGCGGCCATTTTGTCAGCTGTCAAGTGATTAATATTTAGTTTGGTTTGCCATTTCATCATGAACAGGTTGACAAAAGAACAACGCTTGCAAATCGTGCAAATTTATTTCGAAAATAATGGTTCAGTTCGCGAAGTTTACCGCAAGCAAAATCGCAAAATTTTGTTCAGTGATGAGGCTCATTTTTGGTTGAATGGCTACGTCAACAAGCAAAATTGCCGCAATTGGAGTGAAGAGAATCCACATGAGACCCTTCAGACGCCATTACATCCACAAAAACTGACTGTTTGGTGTGCTCTATGGGCTGGTGGAGTCATTGGGCCATACTTCTTCCGAAATAATGCTGGAGAGTCAGTTACCGTTAATGGAGACCGGTATAGAGCCATGATAACAGACTATTTTGTTCCCGAATTGGATGGCATGAATGTGGATGAGTTGTGGTTCCAACAAGACGGCGCTACATGCCACACAGCGCACGTCACAATCGATTTATTGAAGGAAACATTCGATGAGCGCATAATTTCGCGGAATGGACCTGTCAATTGGCCACCAAGATCGTGTGATTTGACACCATTGGATTATTTTCTTTGGGGATATGTGAAGTCGCTCGTCTACGCCAACAAACCAGAAACGTTAGGGGACTTGGAAGCCAACATTCGTGCCGTTATTGCCAACATACGGCCCCATATGCTCGAAAAAGTGGTTGAAAATTGGACCTGTAGAATTGGCTTTATTCGAGCCAGCCGCGGCGGCCACATGCCCGAAATTATATTTAAACATTAATGGCATAAAATTATCCTTCCAATAAAGCCAAATTGATGGACATTAAAACGATTTTCTTGTGTTTTATTTCAATTCGAAGTTCTATACCTCTAAAAAAAACACCCTGTATAAGAAGCTTTTGCCAATAACTTAAACAAATATATCGTCACAGAAAATGCAAAAAGCCCTATATAATATTTTAAAAGTTTTACAGGAGAAGCATAAAACAGTTGCCTAGTGTGCTGAAATATTTGGCAATTCCTATCTCTGGCCATCAAAACTTGAAGAAAAATTGCCTATTAAACACATTCGTGTAATATGAATACATGATATTAACTTCAGACGTATTTTGCTGGAAAAATATTATTTATTATTTTAATTAAGAGTTATACTTCTAAGTAATGAATCGTTCTTTGTGCATAATATGATAGAATTTTTTAGAGATAGAGGCTTAGCATTTCCAAAGCCTTGCGGCTGTAATAAGCACAATTATCTAACTTCTTTAGGTTTTATACCGTTAATGTTTAAGAAAGCTTTCTTGCATAGAGTACAATCAAAAATTTTCGATACGGTCTGGATTTTTATCCTCCCCGATTTTGATGAAATTCGACATATATATTCTACTTGTTGTATGCCCATCACTCGTTAGTTTGATACCTCTTATGGCTTTTATTTTAAACCCGCTTAGAAATGGGTATCTCAGCCATTTTTGAGAAAATCTCGTCATATTGAATAGCTTTAGAGCGCGTGATCGAATATAAATAAATACCATGTCATTCGAAAGGCTTCCTTCCGTCTTCTCTTAGAGAGTACTGATTAAAAATGACATCGCTTCCCACTACAAGTGCCTCTGAAATGCCAAAGTATCTTTTGTTCTTAAATATCCTGAAAAATTGTATTTCAATTTTCTGTACAGAATGGACATATTTATACGCTTATATATTTATATATCCTTGAGCCCGGTCACCATGGTGGGAAACAAAGTCAATTGATGTCAACAAAAATTCGGAAATAGCATCAGCAATGCTTAAAGTATGTCGACTTAAAGAATTATTTGGAAATTAATTGAAATTTTTAAGAAATTTTACTTTAATTACTAAAGGTTTTCTCCGTAATGTCATAATGTCCATGGACGTTATGACACTTTTTGGAGTGTTGTAACATCCACCGAAATTATATCACTGGACATTATGACACCGCCAACGTCTTGTTCCATTTTTGCTGTTATAACTTAAAAAAATTACTGAAGGTTACATTTCCTTCCTCGTCGTTGGTACGACAATAATAGCAGATCAAAAAAATAAATTAAGAATTAAAAAAACATTGTGAACCATGAACAACAACATAACAACTTACTTGCAGCTGCCAACAGGCTTCTCAGCATCGTTTTTTCATTTGTAGTTAGCATAAGCCTTATTTAAATTATGAATTAATTTATTTTGCAAAAAGTTGCTAACTTTTACACCATCCTATTCATTCGAACATGTTTTGTTTATTGTTGTTTACCATTTTTACACTCTGTTAATTAGAAATGCGAAATCTTGATGTTAAAAATGAGAAAGAATACCTTGAAGACTGATTATAAAGCTTTTGAAGTATTAATTAATGGTAATTATATGCCGACGATATACGCAGATAATAAAATACCAACGTACAAATGCGTCTATTCACACCAGGGATGGGAAATGATATCCCAGAGTACCAAACTTAATTTTTTAATAACTACACTCGTTTTATTGCCTTTTTAGAGAACTATTATTATCTTTTTTTAATTGTTACCATATATGTGTGATTCTGTTCTAAATGTAATTTTGTTAATCCAAATTTTTTTATAAAAAATTTTCTATTCTAAAACAGAAATTTTTAATTTGTTTTTGCAAATTATTATTCCATTTTATGGTAAAAATTAAGGTGCAAGAGAGTTTTGCTACAACTATAAAATATCGCGAAGGATGATCAAGTTTCATTTTGCGAATTCAATGTTTTTAATATTTTTTTTTGCAAATTATTATTACATTTTGTAAAAAAAAATTAAGCTGCAAGAGGATTTTACTGCAACAGTAAACTTCGCTCATATTGATCAAATTTCAAATTAAATTTTTAATTGTATCTTTTTATAAAAAAGCTTTTTTGAAACTTTTTTTTTGTAATTTTCCAATAGTCACACTGGCTATGACATAGTGTATACTGACCTTATTGATAAAAATATTTTTTTACAATATAACTAGAAATTTTTATAATATTTAACATGAAACTGACATCCACGGAGCTGACATTTTTAAATTTAAAGGGCAACTGTAGTTAATTGGCTATGAAGCTAACTGGCTATGGCAATATCCAACTATCATATGATAAAGGTTTGTAATAAATCCAGATATTCGTTATATGAAAATAAAAGTAATAACAGGTTAATCAGTTAGCCAATCCCATGGACCTTACATATTAGTTTCTGAAAAACGATTTTAAACTTTTGATTTTATATAACACAAGCTCGTTGCACTGTTTCATATTCAAACTACATCCAAGCATTACTTAGTTGATCTTGTTTGGCTTACTAGTTGCTTCAATAATCTTGCGGTAGAAGGCACAGGAGCTGCTCAAATCAGAATTAAAATATTTTGGTAAAATCCAAGGACACAAACTTAGCGCGGCATTTAATATTAAACAGTTATATTGATTTAAAAATTGCCGCGTCTATTAAATCTTATTGTATACAATAGAATATTGAATATAATTTTTTTAAATTATCTGCTGGGACGAAGAAAATAGCAATTTTAGAGACAAACTCTAGTTAAGGACATGCCATGGAACTGACATTTCAGTGCATAATTGCAAGTTTTTTTTCGACTTCAATTTGCACTTTCAAACAAATTTGACGGGACATGTTCATGAGGACCGAATTAATATAAAACATTCATTCACCGATTGATAATTATGAGCAGTAAGACAGAAAAGTACGGAACATGAAAAATTACGGTTACAAAAGAATCACCCATAAAACAAATAAACAGTTCATTGATTCATAAGCAAATTGAAATTATAATATACATACTAACAATTTTAAAGATAATAAACTAAGCATACAAACAAGTTTTAAAAATACTATTTATTACATGTATAGTATATGTCACATTTGATTTAGCTCCAATTTTGACCACATATCTTCTAGACGAAAGGTATTTTAATGCTTTTTCAAATAATACCAGCCTTAAAAATATAGATTTCATATCACCAAAGATAAAGCCAATTGAAAATGTTTAGGAAGTTCTATTATCTACAGCTTTAATTTAAAACATCAAGTCGTATTCAAGACAAGCAGCGAAATATTTAAAATCCACTGATTTTTGTAGCCTTTGACCTCCGGTAGCGTGACGTAATCATTTTAATATACGAGACCTTTGAGATAGCTAATAAAAGGCCAAGACAAATTTGTATACAAAATTTCACCTTTTTATCTCAAATTCCGAGATTATCCACTTTTTGCAATTTGACTGGGACATTAATGTTTTCCTATTCAATTGTATAAAAAAAATATGAAATAAGTATTTTATTTATACATTTAATAAATTTATTATTTGAGATATTTTCCCAATTTTTTTTCCCAAGTTTTTATTTGTTGTGGGTTAAACATGTCTATTTGCGTGCATTTCATTCATGTCTTACCAAATAATCAGTAGGCTTCAAACATATTTTTGAAAAGCTCCAAACAAGCCTCTTACCCAGGCATGTCAAACTCATTTCAGTGTGAGGACCAAATTCTTCGAAAATTATAGTCCAAACCCGCATTTACTTTTTTTAATTAAAAATTCAAATTTTGAGTGGAAATTGAATATAAACAATTCACAAAGAAAACAAACAAAAAATGTAAAGAAATATAAATTATTTTTCGCTGGATATAATGCAGTGCTGGTCAATTTTTAAATTCATTAAGGTCTGGAGTTAAATTTTTGCTTGATGTAATTTTTAATATCGATGCTAAATGTTCTTCAGTTAATGTGGTTCGCTGAGCAATTCTATTCATCTTCATTTGTGAAGAAAGCTGTTCACAAATATATGTGCTACCAAACATGGATAATATGCGCATTACAAAATATCGATTTACTTTAATTCTGCTTGTGTCACTAAAGATATGACAGTAGTCAAATGGTGGTCAACAGACGCCATTTTGGCTACTCTTACCTTATTCACAAACTTTCAAAAAACATTTGACTGTTAAAGTGCACTGATGATTTGTTAAAGCAGCAATGAAATGCAGGCATATAGAAATGTTTAACCCACAACAAACAAAAATTATTTTAATTTATGTTTGTATTTATATCCATATTACTTGGAGAGTAATTTTGAACATCAAATAGTACAAAAACAAGTTTTCACCACAGATTCACCCCGACTTGGTCGTGATAAAAATTTATTGGAATGAAGTCAAATATTTTTTTATTGCTGGCCATAAAATGTTAATATAATACAGTTGTAAAAGTGATGGATAATAATTAATATGTATTTATATCGAAAACAAGTATTTAAAAGTGTTTTAGGCTTGAAACTTGCAAATGAGAACCTTTTATAATTTAAAGCTATCGAATTCTTTAAAACTCAAAAATGTATTTAAAGCTCAAGAGTTTCACAGTTTGCAAATGCGGTTCTTGCTGTTTGCTAAACGAATTAGCATAAGTTGAAATGATGCCAAGCACCAGCCGAGATACCTAGCTCTTATTATAATGAGGTAAGAACGTTAGTCTATTAGTCCAGCGGTCGCCGGTTCGATTCCGCCCAAAGGCATTTAGTATGTTTTTCAGACAAGCAAAAAGTCGCTTCGAGGGGTTCGATTGTGTATAAAAAAATATTTTTAATACAACAATTATCATAATTAAAATTTGTTCGCAAAATCAATAATTCACATTCTTGATGTAATACAATAATCTAAATTGAAATAATTTTGAAATCGACAAAAAAAATTTTGTACAAATTTTTTTTTGTAAAAATGTCTTTGTTGATATATTTAATTGAAAAAATCTTTCTGCTTTTCTTTTAACTTACAATTTCGCAATTGTATTTACAAAAATCATTGTAGGTTCAAAATCAATTAATTATTTAATTGATATAACAAAAAAATTAATTGTATTTGGGTAATTCTATGTCAAATCAACCAAGAGTTAGGCACGACCCCTTTCAATTTTGATGAAATTTGGTCAGATATTGTCATTCATCCTATACCGAATTTATGTTAAAGGAAAAAAATTAAAAATGTTTATTTCAAAAGTTATGACATATTAAAAATGTCCTTATTACGCCAAATTTACAGAATGTGTTGAGCTTAGTTTTTAAATATCTCTAAAACTATTTTATATACAGGGATGTTTTGTGTGCCATTTTGGAGAGGATATTTGAAGCAACAAAAATACATAGAACAAAAATTTGTTTTGGAAAAATGACTTTTCTGCAAAGTTTTGAAAATTTCAAAACTAACTAAATCAGAGACCTATATATTTTTCGTCTGAATTTTTTTATATAATACCTCTAAATGTCCTTAATAAATCGTGAAAATTTAGAGGAGTTTTTTTTCTTTTTTGAAATATGATTTTTTTTTCTTTCGCAACCTTCAACAATATAGTATCAAAAATAATTTAAATGTGTAATTTTAGCAGTATGCATTAAATTTAAATTAATATAAAGTTTTTGAAGGGGAAAGAGTAATAAGATTGAGAAATTTGTGAATTTGTTTTTTCGGTGAAATTTTATGTTGGAAATTTTGTGTTAAAAATGTAAATTTTTTGTCATATCTCAAAAAAGAAAAAAAACCATCTCCTTTAAAATTTCAAGATTTTTTAAGGACGTCTAGAGATATTATTAAAAAAAATCAGTAAAAAATATAGGTTTTTGGTGTAATCAGTTTTGAAAATTTCAAAACTTTTTCAAATGTAATTTTTTCCAAAAATAATAATGTTTGCTCTATACATTTTTTGTAGCGCCAAATATTCTGCTTAAATTGACATACAAACTAATCTTGTATATAAAATAGTTTTCGAGATATCTAAAAACTAAACATATCTAAAAACTGAACTCAACACTTTCGGTAAATTTGGCGAAATAGTGATATTTTGGATATGTCATAACTTCTGAAATAAACATTTTTAATTTTTACCGTTTGCCATAAGTTCGCTATAGGCTTAAAGAAAACATCTGAACAAATTTCATCAAAATCGAAAGGAATCGTGTCTAACTATTAGTTGATTTGACATGGAATTGCCCATTCACAAATCTTTTCTTTTTGTGTAAGAAATCATTGAAAGAAAATATAAAGCTTTACTCGAATCATTGAAAATTACTTAAAAACGCTCCGCATGAAGTGGGCAAAAATAGTTTATTTATACCAGTATATTGTCATTCTAGAATTTGATTCACTCAATTTATTTCGACCTACCTACCTACCCCTTCTCTTTTTTCTCGTGAATAAAACATAATATATAATCCCATCTACAATCAGAGCAACATTGGCATTTTTATTATTGCAATTTTTCTTATAATAACGTATTGATTAGTTTTATTAAATAAATGATTGCCCTCAGATTACAAATAAAAATAATTTAATGTGTCAAAGAGACATCCAGAAGATAAATGTGGAAATAGCTTGTTCGCTGTATAAAGACAACATGTCTTTTGATCGTTATTTACAGGTGTGGATAGAATAAATAAAATACTCTTGCGTGTGATTAAATGTGTTACTATTTTATGAATAACGATGAAATATTGCTTATCCTTTACACAATTTACAGCTGCAGTGTTTCCTAACCCTTAAATTTATTACAGCAAACATTATTGTTGAAAAGTTTCATTATAAATAAATGTTATGTTTTATTTAAGTTTGCGATTTCTCTAACATTTCTTAACAAGATTATGGGATGGTAATAAATCATAATAATGACTTGGACCCAAGTTATTGAGTTTGCTTATAAGAGTTTACCAAAAACGAACAATTTCTTTCATATTTCAAAAGGACTTTACATGTTGTCTTCGTTCTTAGTTAAGCAACATCCTGTACAAAGGCGAGTCGAATGTTCATGGCTGTATTATTCAGACACTTCTGTAGATATGTACTTATTTATGTTGTAAAAATATAAACTTCCTGTGGCCGACGTATTTAACTACAAAAGAGGAAAGGTGTAGTCATATATATGTATGTACGTATATGTATTGTACATATACATACAAACATACATACATACACATGTAATGTATATGCTTTAAATTTATGGTTAATAAAGTATGTACTACACACCGCTATTTATCACTGCCATACATACAAGAAAAGGTTACGAAATTTTATTGTTTGTTTTATTGCCATAAATGTTTCATATTTAGGTATTTCGACAGTCTTTCCTATATGCTGATGAACAGTATCACGAAATGGCTCCATAAAATATGGTACCAAACTGAAAAATGGGCTCCATACTGCAGAATGGCTAGAAATTGAAAAATTAAAAACCACCAACATTTTTCTATTGAAAACGAAAAATTTTTGTGAGCAATTTTTCGGGCTTTTGAGGGTAACTTTTTATTTTGCAGTTTCGCTGTGTTCAAGTCATTGGGGCCATTTTTCGTGCAGCCTTCACTGGTACTTTCATTATTATTTCATGCCACTATATTATGTGAACTGTATTTGTATTCACATACACATATACATATTTACATATATTTCCTATACAATTTTATATTCACACGTATATGCCCAGTGAACATATTTAGATTTTACCAGACAATCAATCGACAACTTTAAAATTCCCTTAGACATTTAGCAGAATAGTCGAAAACTTTACGGCAAATTTAACTCCGTTAAAGCAAGTCATACACGTTGCGACCGGTTGTATAACTTGGTTGGTAATCATGTTGGATGTTTTGCCCACAAACAATACAGTTTTGTGTACAATCTCGTTGCACAGCTTTATTTGCAAACAACTCTTTTTGAATAAAGATGTCAAATAAAGCTCGCGCACAATGTTTTTTGGTATGTAGTCAGTATTAAAATAGGCATAAAATATATTATGGTTGCCAGGCGCGGATACAAGGGGGGAAGGGGATATTGACCCCCCCCCCAAACGAGAAAATTTCTATAGAGTTTCTAAAAGAAGTTTGGAAAAATAGTATGCTGAAAATTCCTTTAGAATTTGCCTAAAAAATCTTCAGAATTCGTACAGAATTCTTTCGGCCAGAGAAAGAGGTTCGGTATCTTGTCAACCACCCATATGATTTTCGGTAAGTTTTCTGACCGACTTCGGATACGAATTCGACATCTTGTGCAGATTTTCTGACCGAGTTCCGACCGAATTCGGCAAAAACTGTTCGCTGGGATGTTTTTTATATTAGTTTGTTAAGTGGAGACGAACCGACTACTGTTTGATTTTCATGATGCCCCGATAACTGCTTGTAAAAGTACTTAACGTGGTTGATTAAACAAATGAGTAAATAAAATATCTCAGTTCATTTTGAGTCCATAATGTGTTGGCCGCAATAAGTTTATTTGTAATTTCGCTAATTTTCAAACTTTCCAACGCATACTTTTCCGAACATACCATACTGTTGGGCAATATTTTTTAATGGTAAAAGTTAACATTTTTTCTTTTATATTATTGTACACTAACTTTGGTTAAGCCTGTTCGTTCTGAGCAATAAACTCGAATGTTAATGATATTTTGATAATAAATTTAAATGTTTGACAGGAAATTTTAAACCAAAGAACTTTGCGTAAGAAAATTTCAAGAATACAATCATGCGAAAAACAATTTGGAATAGAAATAAAAACTTTTTTAATCGATTTGATAAGAATTTAATGAAAATATTATCTAACACGTTGTTTACTGAACAAACAGTTAATGGGAAAAATTCGAAAATAATTTATTTGCTTATATGACGAAAACTGTATACATATTTAATAGCACTTTCATTTCATACCAAAAAGTAAAAGTACTGAATTTAATATTCTTAAACTGTTGTTTGCTAGCATTATTTATTTTAGACAATATTTTAATTGCATACCCTGCTTTTTCGTTCCAGAAAATTACGTTGGCTTCTTCAGTATTCATTTATTTAAGAATAAAACCATTAAATTTGACAAAAAAAAATCAACAATGTACAACGAAACATATACAACTGACTACAATAGCAGTAACAGCAGCAAAAAGAGCAGTAGAACAAAACCAACCTTCATTTTATAATTGATAAAACAAAGAAAGAAAAAAAAAACAAAAAAAGACGAAAAGTTATAAAACACATTTAATTACAATTAAAAAGAGTCTCATACTTTGAAAATGTTACTTTCCAACAATGATCCCAACCAAACGTTCGCACTTTTATTATCATCGAATGGATTCGAAAATATGGACTCATTATCAGCATCTGCATCATCATCTTCATCCTCCCGTTTGTTGCCGCCATCAACATCATCCAACGACTTGGACTCGTCTGCAATATGGAATTTTGATAAGTTACCATCGGCCAAGGCCTTATTGAACAATGAATGGTTACAGCAGAATATGAGCCAAATGCTGAACATGTCCAGCGATAATTTAACAAATTTATTTACCAGCATTCAACAGCAGCCAGTGCCAGAATCACAAAGATCACCCATGCCATTATTGGCCACTCTGACCGTCTGTTATACGCTGATATTTTTTGCGGGCATTCTTGGAAACCTTATAACTTGTATTGTGATATCTCGTAATAAAATTATGCATACGGCAACGAATTTTTATCTATTTAATTTGGCCGTATCCGACTTGATACTGCTGTTGTCAGGTAAGTTTTATTGATTTATGAAATAACTATATATTTGAATATACATACATATTAGAAAAGTTTAAGCTTTTCTCCAGACATGGGTTTTCATTGTTCAGTTGTTGCACAATGGGACATTTCTAGAAGTTTGCCAAAAGTCCATAACTTTCGATAGAATAGATTTGTTATAGATCACACTTTGAGCATGAGTCCTCAATTAGTCATAATTCCAATATAAAGTAAATCCCCACAATTCTCTTAAATAATAACTTTTTGCAATTTTATATAACAATCTCACATACCGATAATGATTCATATTTTTAGAGCAAAATTCTAACTATTTATTGTGGTGCTATAATTATGAAAAGCAGTAATTGTTGCCGCCATCTTTTGTTTGCGTTTGTATGTTTAATTCCATACATTATTTGCGTCCTTAATTTTTTAAGTGAAATATTTATCACAAACATTTTGTGTGCCACCAAAAAATAAAGCAAGCTTAAATTACTTCAAACAAAAGACACAAAACTCACAAATATTCACATTCAATGTACTTCAATATATTAAATTGATAAAAGGACAAGAAAGAAAATATGTATGAACTTTCATCAGCATGGCTGCTCAAAAGCCATAAAGAATTTTTTCTGTTGCTACTCTACGATATAAAAATGTTAATTTAAAGGTCATTTACAAAATTCTTTTAGCACTTCTTTCTTTAAAAATAACAATTTATATAGAAAATGTCTAAAAATTAATTAATTTAAGTACAGCGAGTGCAATAATTATCTTAATGTTATTAAAGAATAATATTTTCTATTGTCATAATATTAATTTTAAGAACTACATACAATGAAATCAGCCATGCTATTGTTTTAACGAATGAGCAAACATTTTCGTTTTGTATAACAAAATTAATTATTTTGAAATTGACAATTTTATGCTGAGTTAACTGAGCCCTTTCCACATTGTTATAGGGAATCGGTATAGCAATTTTTGAATTCCTTACATTTTAGGTATAATACGAGTAATACCCTGTTCAGACATGGATTTTTAATTGAGACAATTTAATTTTAATTGATCAATTAAATTCAGTGTTCACACATAGTAAATTAAACTTACTTAATTAGCATTTGACTTGCTATTGGTGTAAGAAGTATACAGGTGGCCCATGAGCTTGCCACTGTATACAATTTTTTCTTCTCACTGAAAATACTTCGCAGTAAACATACTTGTCACAAAGGGTTGCATTTCGAACTTTACTCAATTTATCAAACACTAAAGTAGTAATTGATCAATTGAAATAATTGAAGCCTTGCATGGTAAATTGAGCTCAATGAAGGCCTTAATTACGTAAATTTCCTAAATTGTACAATTAAGGCGGATGTCTGAACAGGGTATAAGATGTGTTCAGAATTTTTATGTAAAACACTACGAAAAAAATTGTTTTAAACATTTTAACCCTCTAACTAAAAGAGGGACAAAATCTACTCATAAACAGCTATATAGCGTGCTAAAGTGTCCCACAAAAATATTTTTCATAAAACTATATCATAGTTATTCTGTTTTCTAACCTTTGTATATTAATTGTAGTATCAAATTTGTAAGTACAAGGTCCCTTTTATATAATAATAAGCAACAAACAACAGCAATTGTATTTTATTTCAAAACTATATCATAAAACTTTACAGAATTCAATGCTCAAAACCCAACTTGAATGCCAGAAATAAGTAAAAACTTAAAATTTGGCTTGTTTTAGACTTATATACAATTAGTGCTAAAATATTCCACAAAAGTGGATTTTATGAGGATTATTAGTGCTGGCAATATCTGATACTTTTAATCAGTCAATACCACTCAATACTTTTCATTAGGGGACTCGCTAATTATTTGATATTTTAATGCTCATACCTTTAAACAAAGTTGTATTTTGGCCCAAAAATGTTCAAGCCGATTTGACTAAAAAATTAAAACAATGAAAGTTTCGAGTAACTACTCTTTAGTATTGTGTACCCGAAAATAAGAGTAAATACTCGATAATATTTTGCCAGCACTAATAAAAATAGTTTGTGTTAAAGTTATGTCTTACGTAAAATTTCACTATAACTCACCATACAAAAGAATGTTTTAGATATAATATTTATTAAAAAAGGATGCACAGTGGGGCAGAATAAAATTTTTTTTAATAAATCAGCTATTTCTAAACGGACAATCCGATTGAAATACATAACATTCGATTATCAACTCGTCAGTATGGCATTCCGGAATTAAAAATTATCCATCGTTTGTTATTCTTCTTTGTTTCTAGCCCGATTCCACAAAATTTTTTGTGTTCTTATAATCCTTTTAAAATTTTAAAAAAGTCATGTTTGATTAAACACTGTGATTTATAGTTAGTGAAATTTGAAAACTAAAATTTTTTAATTTACCTACTGGCTAAATAAACACAAACATGAATGAAATTTAAAAATTTTTTAAAATCTTGGTCCATTATTTTTAAGAAATCGAATGAGAGTTATTGAATATGATAAATTTAATAATTTAAAATATTTTTACTTAATTATGCAAAAAAATCTCATCACTTATTGAAATTGAATACTACCGTTTAATAATGCTAACTAATTTTTAATTTGTGATTATTACAAGGACATTGTATTTTAATTAAACATAATTCAAATCAATCAAAAATATAAAGGCATGTGTTTGAAATAACAAAATGGTTATAATAAGTGCTCTCTTAACATGACTGTTTTTCAATTGTGTACAAATATTCATTAGTTTTGAACTAATGTGCTAAAAATTTAAATCAATGAACTGATTCGTTAATTTTGTTAAGGATTAACCATAATGAATGCCTTCAATGAACTGTTTTACATTGAATCAGTTGCGTTGTGCTATATACACAAAAAAAAGTATATTTAAGTAAAGGAATTCAATGAATTTCAAAGAAATTTGTAAATAAAAAAAGGTATTGGTGACTTTCATCTGATTTCATGATGCCTTTCACATCCGTACTCAGACAGTAGGCTATGAGTTTGTATCACAGTACACAGTAGAACTCATTCATTTCTAAGTAATGAGTTAAAATTTTAATAAACATATGAATTATACCAGCTTCTTCGCTTAAAAACCACGACACGAAATTTCATTTCATGTCAGGCTTTTTATTGACTGCTCATTATGTATATAACAATTTCTTACGAACAATTTGGCATGCCACACTTACTACGTGGTGGCAAATATTGTACAAGGTTTTTAGCTGATTTGGGCTTCAAAATGTTCCGCATCAAACACGATTTCTAAAAAAATCAGATTTTCTTTTATTATATTTTTGTATCAAATTACATGTTTTCAATTTTTATATGAAATAAACTTTATTTTTAAGGTATGAATCTCTTGCATAATTTCGATTGCATAGAGATGAAATACTCCATCCTCGTAGCTCGAAAAAAGGGTTTGAGGACATTAGGGCAGTTAGCATTTGTACCAATAGCTACTCGTAATTATAAAAGTTTAGTATATTGGAAAAATTGGTGCGGAAACTTTTTTGCAATGGCGAAATAAAAATTACCATGGATGTTTTTATTTTTGTTGTGCTCTCTTCAACTATGCTATACCTCTTTTCCTATTTGGAAAAATTGTGAAAAGAAATATTTTATTAAACGCAAAAAAGTTATTTTCGTGAACGAAAAGCTCGCTTGGGAGTTGTATTGATAGTCCCGTGTTTGATAGTCGTACTACCAGTGCACCGCATAGAAAATCGATTACTTCTTTATTTACTTGTAAGCAATTAATTGTACAACTATTCAATTTAAAGCAGAGTTCGGATTTGCGCACTCCTGTTGCTCATTACGCACATTGCGCATTTCTTACAAGCGTATTAAAAATGCGCACAAGCGCAAGGAGCGGAGCGAAAAAAGGAGCAATTGGTTAGCGCAGCGCAAGCGTATTCGATTTATTAGCGCCACTTTTTGCCCAATGCGCATTTATTTATTTGTTTGTCTAGTGATTTGCACTGCGCATTGCGCATATTCAGTGCTGCAAAATACATACATACATAAATCTGTCGTAGTGACATAATTTTAAGATATTTGGAGATGTAGCATTGTTCTTCTTTACTTTTTTATTCTTGATGCCAACAAATATGATGCCCCAAGACGGGTCAAACTTCCGCACCGGAGCCGGAAATATGAACCACACTACCGACTCAACTTCCTGCCTAGACCGGAACCGGAAATATGAATTGCACTACCGACCCAATTTCCGATCCATCCGCCAAACCGGAAGTGTGAACTGCACTACCGACCCAACTTTCGGTCTAGACCGGAACCGGAAATATGAACTATACAACCGACCCATTTTCCGGTCCAGCCCATAAACCGGAAGTGTGAACTGCACTACTGACCGAACTTCCGGTCTAGACCGGAACCGGAAATATGAACTATACAACCCAACCATTTTCCAGTCCAGCCCATAAACCGGAAGTGCCGTACGGTGATTTAAAAAAAATTACGATGGCATTTAATAAATTATTTACTAATGTACATGCGCCGTGCGCATTTCATTATCTTTTGGCTCTTTTTGCACATTGCGCAAACAAACAGCGCAGCGCAAAAAAAGCGCAAAGGAAAATGCTTCTTTTTGCGCTTGCTCCTTTTAGGCGCAGCTCGCAAATATTGGCGCGGCTCAAGCACAATAATAAATTGGCTCCGCTCTCTGCGTAAAGCGCAAAAAATAGCAAAAGAGCGGCGCTGCGCTGCGTTTTTTCGTTCTCTACTTTAAAGTAAATTGTGGCTTACAACATCACTTATTTCATTCTATTGGTGTACATGTACATCGATTGAATCTAATTTAAGACAGCAAGAAAAATTCAAACCAAATTTTTTTTTTTATTACTTCATGCTCGTTTTTGAACATCAAGAATCGTATGACTTGTAATTCTTGTTCGCATGAAGCAAGTGTACTTAAATTTGTGTGTGAAGATATTTAATGAATATATAATGTACTTGTCACAAGTTCCTTAACACATTTTTCTATATAAAAGTTGAACAACTTGAGTTTACCTTAAGTTAGCACACAAACTTTTTATGTTATACATTTTTAATGTTTAAAAGTTCTTTTTTATTGGAGTTATGTTTTTTTATTTATTTCATGCGTAGGTATGCCTCAGGACTTGTACAATCTTTGGTATCCAGACTCATATCCTTTTACTGATGTCCTATGCGTTATGGAAGGCGTCTTATCGGAGACAGCAGCCAATGCAACTGTATTAACTATAACCGCCTTTACAGTAGAACGTTATATAGCTATTTGCCATCCGTTTCGGTAAGTAGAAAAATATAGATAAAATTCTCTTAATTGACAGCTACAAGTTGACTTCATGTGTAGGTGTGTATTATTCTAAAGTACACATAAGTACATTCGTATTTGGTCAACACATAATTGTATAAATTTTGTTTCATTTCTTATGAAAAGGAATTTCATTATTCTGGATAAAAAGATACACATTTTATTACATATTTTTAATTGACGTAAAAAATGTATTTATTGTAATCGTATTAGAAGATTTTGCAATAAAAATAGCAGACAGCCATAGATAGATTTTATTGCATTAAAAAAATTTATATTTGCTTATAAAGAATGTATCTGAAAGCAAATTAAAAGAAATTGAAAGTTAAGCTCGTTATTAACGTAAAACTTAAATGAAATAAATTTAATTCTGACATTACTATTGTTTTAAGGGAAACTTATTATTAAAGAATCCTTTAAGAAACATTCAATTAAATCAATTAATATTTCATCTATGTAATACGAATATTCTAAATAACTAATATCTTTGCTCGATTATTAAAAAAATTAAATTCTGATTAGTGATGGTAAATTGGAACTTATAGATCATTTTGGTATTAATTCTCGTATACTATCTTCATTCGTGATTTGTATAAATAAGGTATTTCGTAAAATAGGCATCACTACAATCTTATACGGATATGTGTCCATATCAGTTGTAACCAAGCATACACTATCTTATCCTTTGTTTATGTACGTGCTTCGCGGCTAAATAGATATGATGTGTGTCTACACACAGTGTACGTGTGTTGATGTTAAAAAAACAGCTTATACTCGCGAGTATAGGAAATTGAGAGAACGGCCACCACTCCAACCGCAAACTAAGCCGTCGATGCACAGTGTTGTGATGATGGCCATAAATGGTTAAACTAAAAGTGTAAAAATAGAATAACTAAAGAATATGTTTTAAACATTCTAGGCAAGGCGTACCGGAAATATTTTATAGATATTCCCAATAGATTAGAAGATACAGCTCTTGAAAAATAGGTTTTTGAATTCTGTATTTTTGAAATTAAAAATGTTATTAGCACATAAGAAAGTTTTAAGCCATTAAGTGAAAACCCAGATTTTATTTTTCGTAGATGTAAGTAAAGCAATTTTTTATGAAAAAAGCATCTGCAATTTTAATTTGATGGCTTATAACTTTCTTATTTTTCGTTGGAGTTTAGTGACTTCATGCATCAGCTGTTTATCACAAAATTATCCTTAGCCTAAAGCCATAAAGAGATATAAATAAAATGTTTTTTTCATCTTAATGGAGAACTTAAAATGATAATGTATGAGAAAAACCTCTAAAAAGTCAGATTTTTTAAATGAAAGATCTATAACTCGATACATTTTTCTCCCAACGACACAGTCTTTGCATCGGCTGAAAGAGAAGAGAGAAATATATGCAGCAATGCCAAATGTATTTTATTCCGATAAACCGAACTTGAAAGAAGTAATAGAAGCTTTAATTTTTTTACGTTTTCTTTTTTTTTTTGTTAGGGATATAAAGTTCATTATAGTGAACGCATGCAAAAAATTTTAAAGAGTTGGTGCGATTTTTCTGTCCTTTATAAAATTTTTTAGTTTCAGTATAAATGGAAAGGACTCGAATCTGCTGAAAATTTTTAGTGCTTTTATCTTTTATGAATATAAGTAAGTGCTATAATTTTTTCCGTTTACGCCCATTCGTTATATGAAATGACAACACTGCGATTCAGTTGATCGGCACCGTATCGACATTTCTGGGTATCCTTCGACACTAACCACTAAGCCGACTCTATTTTTTTCACTTCGCACCAATCTCTATCTTCTTAGTAGCTTAAAGCTCAAGAGCGTGTACTCTCGTAAGAAACTTTTCGACAGGTCGTCGAGTTGTATGCACGCTGATGCCATGATAATGATGTCGTTACGTTGCGTATTTGCAACATTTGAAATGTATCAATTACAAAAATGGTCATAACAATCTGATCACCACTGATACGTTTTGGCAGAGCCCTTTTGCTGGGGGTCTACATTAGCCATGAGCTTAGTATGAACATCATGTCGGACATCGCATATGGCTAATGTAGACCGCTCATGTCCATGTTTCGTCCATGCTCTGAGATCGATGGCTGACCATCAATGTTCGCCATGAGATTTGCCGTCAGCAACCATTTTTAATAGAAAGAAAAGAGACAGAAGGAAATTGTTAAATATTCCATTTCTTGCACTACCACCAAATACGTTGATAAGGCAGAACATGGACATCGTACGTATTCACCACAACAAAGAAGTTGATGAATTTTTTGCAGTTGCTCTGCCGGCGGCATGTTCATGTCATGTTCAAGTCGATGGCTCGTGAAGACGTAGGGTTGGAAGACACAAAGCTTATTTTATGGCTTACCGCTGTCAATTATATACACATGAGTGAGCTCATGTGTATGTAATTTCTTTCACCAATGTTCAGCTGGCTCGGTTGTATGTAATTTTAAATCTTAATAATCTTAATAGGCGATGCCATTTCTTGTGCAGCTGTTTATGGTCGGTCACAATATACAGCTGATTTTGACAAAACTTATACCATTTTAAAGATATTTATTAACAGATGTGCACAATCTACATTTTGTCTGTACAGATTACAGTATTTTGGAAGCTATAAGCGCACATAGTACACATGCTTAGCTTAGAGTTAAAAAAGAGAAAGAAAATATGTGTTTGTACATTTTTTCTCTTCTTTGAACTGTTGTAGGAAAGGCATAAGGTTAAAAATTTCAGCTTAAAATGGAAAAGAATTCAATAAATTAAATTAGCTTATTTAAAGGGATTTTATTTTTGTTTTCTAATTTCAGTATAAGAAAGTCACTATGTGTCATTAATTGATTATTGTGTGGCTGTTTTTTTAAAGATAGTTTTATGGTGTTTGGATAATTTTTCTATGAACCTTAATAAAATTATTTACATTTAGAATACGAACGATTGTGTCGTCCTTGACCTACGCTAGTTACATATAAATATATTGCTCTAAGGCAAACTCAACTTTACCATGATGAATAAATTCAAATTTACCATCACTTAATTAGCGTTAAATTAACCCACTGCTACGCGTTGGCCTTGCCTCGTGAGCGATTTTTCTCCTTTCTTTTTGTTCTTACCTAAATCAAACTAGCTTTGTATGTCTTTTATTATTTTGTGTTGTGGCTTCTTAAAACAACGACATTATGCTCTGCTGTGAAGGCTGTGGAATTAATTGACGTTAAAAAGTGAATATCAATAACTATCAAATGCAATACAGCTCTAAGAGTAACAGTATGAATTGATTAAAGGTAGATGATATTCAACTCTTGACTGCAAACCATCGACTTTGGTCGAGTGGTCTAAGCGGTAGAGAACTCTGAAGAGATTAGCGGTAGCTATCGAAACATATCAGTTCAACCCTTCGTGCAGTCAAAAATTTTCTTTGTCTACATGCTTCACATTTATCTCTAAATAAAAATATAATTTAATTAAAAAATTAAACTAAAACCGAACTCAATCCAAAATAATTAAATATTTTTGGATATAAACCCATACATTTCGACTAACACTTATAACTTTATAATTGTTAATATTTACCTTGATATTTTTAATAATGTCTCATGTCCAATTATTTTTGGTTAAAAATGCTATGAACTTTATCCTAAGAACAATGACTTTAGATTAAAGTCCAATTTAATTCGAAAAATAATAACTTCAAATAAAAATTTGATTAAGTCAATTAAATTATTTTATTAAAATTATTCCTTTTTTTCAATTATAGATGTTAATTGAAAAATATTTTGAAATAATTTAGTTCTGTGTAGTATATAAAACTTTGTTTAAAGCATATCTGTCATAAATAGTCATTTCAACATTTTGTTTTAACGAAATAAACTACAAACCACGAAATTAAGCTGTTGAATGTGGAATAACATTTTCCAATTAAAATTTTTGCAAAATCTATGCCACATACGTAAATTTGTTTATGTCTTTTTTTCTAATTACATTTACACACATGATGTTTGTTCTAAATATGTAACTAAATAAAAATATAAAAAAGTTACTCTTTGGTAGGGAATAGCATATACTTTTTATGTTCCAGATTGGATTTCATTTATTTATTTGCTGTATATTTATTGCTTTTTTATTTTATTTCTATAGCCAACATACAATGTCGAAATTATCACGTGCTGTTAAATTTATTTTGGCCATTTGGTTGACGGCTTTTGTATTAGCTTTGCCCCAGGCGATGCAATTTTCTGTGGTACCACAGCATGGTGGTACAGCGTGCACTGTAAGTATTCTAGACAAGTGGAACACACTGTAGAAATCAAATACATATTTATTTATTTGTGGATGGAAAATTTCATGTGGGTGTTATAGCAAGAGATGTTGTTTAAAAGATTTATACTAAATTTAAAATAATTTTACAAAACCGGAAAATTTATCAGATCCCCACCACAATACATGAAATACATTTTGTAATTAAATAGAACAAATTTTAATGATTTGTTTGCATACAAGTTTAAACAGATTTAACATGGAATTTAATTATCAAAATTTTTCTCTAATGCAGATAAACAATGACTTCTTTGCACATGTTTTTGCTGTATCGGGTTTTATATTTTTTGGTGGTCCCATGACAGCAATTTGTGTTCTTTATGTACTGATTGGAGTCAAATTGAAAAGGAGTCGTCTGCTGCAGGCAGTGCCAAGAAGATGTTACGATGTCAATCGGGGTATCAGTGCACAAACTCGTGTCATACGAATGCTGAGTAAGTACAAAAACAACAAATACTTAAAAATAATTTTAAGTACTTTAAGCAAAATCCCAATTTCATTAAGGTACTTTTTTCTAATGTAAATTCAGTCTTGTATGAAATTCTTTAGCAGGCATACTTTACTCTACGTCTCCACCTAACTTGAAATGCTGTTGTAACTTGAAGTTATGACTGCGTTGTTAAAACAAATGTATTTATTATGTTATAACTTGAAAAAAAAGCATCAACTTGTGCAGTCTACACTTAACATTAATTGAAGTTAATGTTAAAGTTAGCCATTTTATGTTAGGTGTGGACCGCAAAATAAATCGAAATAAAAAAGAACATATAACTCGTGCCACAAACCGCAAAGCTATTACATACATATGTATATAATCCTGCACAGTGAGGCGGAATAAAAATATTTTGAGCATGAATATTTACATTAGTAGGCATTACACAAAAGCACACTAACTAATGTCTTGAAAATATATTTTATAGGGTATTCTTGAGTGGCACTATGAAATCACAAAATAGGGAACATATGATATACAAACGTTTTAACGTCTCTGTTAAAATATATAAATATCTCAATATCTTGGTATAGGTTTCTTAGGAATTAATTTCTGGAATGTATAAATTTTCTAATCCATTTTTTAAGAGCAGGTAGGATGTAAGGAAGGTAGGATGTGGTAAATACAAGAAAAATAAAATAAACATTGAACAGATAACGGTACATATGTATGTGTTTATTGATGTACATATACTTCTCTTTTAGGCGCCATGCAAAGTTAACAATCTGGTTCAATTAAAATTAGTTATATCTTAATTGTATGATGTTTAAATGCTAGTGGTTTCGGGTTTTCATTGTAGCATTTTTAGTTTTCCTCCCATTTTGGTCCACTCAAAAACCAGAGAAATGGACATGAGGAAAAATAAAACCAATGGTAACTCTGGAATTTGCAAAACAACATCAATTTAGTAGTGATTTAAATCTCGTTTGCAATTTTCACGAAAAGTTTTTATATACAAGAATTGGAATCATATTCAGCAGAACCACGCCAGACGTGGAGATAAGCACAATACACATGACCACTGTTGTGCATTGTTGTGTTCTGCTATGTACGTTGAAAAATAAGTTGATGTTGATTTTTTCCTTGTTCCTTGGAAATATTGGCCTTGCCTAATTTTTTCTGAGTACACAACACAAATCAAATTGTTAATATTTAGTTTAAATTCAAAAATATGTTTATTTAATATAACAAACTAAGTTTTTGTTTGATACAATAAACACAGATTTTGTTTCAACAAACTGAGTTAATTATTTTTTGTTGTTATGTATAGCGCAATAATCCAACATTTTCTTTATATTCTTGTAAAAAAAATTAACAATATAAATATATAAAATTAAATTTTTCTAATCTATTAAAGTACTCAACAAAATTATTTATTATTATGCGCACATATAGAAGAAGCATAAGGAATCAAGTTTAAGTTTAAGTATCAAGTATAAAAAAATATTGTAATATAACAATTATGATAATCAAAATTTGTTCGGAAATTCAACAATTCACATTGTTAATATAACAATAATTTTAGTTGAAATAATTTTGAAAATTTTTGTCAACAATATTTATATTGATATATTTAATTAAAAATATTTTTCTGATTTTCTTTTAACTTATTGTATTTACAAAAACGTTGTAGGTTCAAAATCAATTAACTATTTAATTGATATAACAAAAAAAAATAATTGTAGCATTTTTTTCTGTGTATAACGTTACGAACTTTGGCCATATTTTATAAAAATCGATCTACAAGTTTTAATTTTGTTTGCTTCTTTTCTTTTTTTATATAACGATAGTATATCTTGAGAAATATTATGAATTTCGAGAAATTTAGTGTCCTAAATTGCAAAAGAAACAAATTTTCGTTGCTATAGTCCAAAACTTTGTATACTTGTGTAATTTGATAAATTTATGGCAAAGTTTCCTCTTACATTTATGTGACAGGCCCTAAATAGTATCAGAAAAATCAACATTCGTCCTAGTATCCTTTCTTAACAAAAATAATACAATATGATTTTAACTTATCCAACAAACTGAAGAATCGAACTCAAGTTTGGTTAATAACTTTTAATTAATTTCAAACTAATTTGTATCCGCCCCACTGTGGATTGTACACAAAAAGTATGAACATTTTGTTCGCACAGATACGCATTTTCTTTTCAAAGTTTCTTATCAATAATTCTACATTTGCACAAAACCAACATACAAAATGGAATCTTATATTTTTATTTATGTAAATGTGCTCGTATGTTTCGTTCTTTGCTGTTCTTTTTGTAAGAGTTGATTGTGGGAAACTGTGATATGTTTTCTTAGAAACTGAAATTTTATTTTTTCTTTATTTTAGACCCTGATACATTTTAATTTCCTACATAAATATAAATGGAAATGTATGTGGAAGCATTAAATCCCTGTCCATACTTGTCAACTTTTGCGTCTGCAAATTTCTTAAATTTTCTTTGCTCTTGTGGTTGAGCTCAGTCCATAGTTCGTGGTTTCGATTCCCGCCATAGACCCGGGGTGTTTTCCCAAAAAAAAAAAAATTAAGTTGCACTGGTGTCCATACACTCAAATTCTTGTTGTGCTGTTTTTTTTTTAATAGAATTTGTTGTTGCTTAATATTACGAAGAGGAAAGCAAAAGAGAGTTGCATATACATGAAGCAGTGTATCCCTTCCCAATCTTCTCACCTCTCTCTCTCTCTCTCTCTCTTCACTTTAAGATTAAAAGTTACGCAGCAAAAAATTACTAGTATGAATAGGGACTAATTTTTAGGGTTCCGTACACCAAAAGTGTAAAGAAACCCTATTGTTTCCGCTTCCCTATCTGTCTGTCTGTCTGTCTGTCTGTCCGTCTGTCACAGGCTGCTTTCTCGAGAACCATAAGGGCTACGGACCTGAAATGTTTACAGAACATGTAAAACTTTGGCCGCTACAACAACAAATATATGACAGTTAAAAATTAAAGAGTGTTTGTTCTAAAGCGAGAAACGAAAAATATTAAAACACTAATGTACAGAAACTTATATATGGACACTTAAATTTTCAAAGTTAGTGTTAATTGGTGTAGTCTGTAGAAGAGACTAGCAATTAACACTGATATTTAAAACAATAAAAATTAAAGGGTGTTCTATCACTTAATGTAATTTTGACTATGTAATTTAGACAATTAAGTGTATCTTAGAAACCGTAAAATTTCAAAACCGCGAAATTTCAAAAATCGCTAAAACTAAAAAATTCCAAAATTAAAAAAATGCCAAAACATAAATTCGGGAAAATGAAAAAAAGCTTATAGGGAAAAAGCACTAAAATTAAAAAAAACGCTAAAACGCAAAAAATTACCAAAACTAGAAAGATCGACAAAAAACTAAATAAAACGAAAAAAACCGAAAAAATGCATCAAAATAAAATAAAACACTAAAACCTAAAAAACGCTAAAACTAAAAATATCGTCAAAAACTAAAAAAATCGCCAAAAATTATAAAAAAAATCACCAAAATAAAATAAGCGCCAAAACTAAAAAAAATCGCGAAAAACCGAAAAAATCGTAAAAACGAATAAAGTGTCAAAACCGAAAAATCGCTAAAACTAAAAAATCACCAAAAACAAAAAAAAAGTCCCAAAAACCGACAAAAGCACCAAAGCTTAAAAAAGCGCCAAAACTAACATAAATCGCTAAACTAAAAATATCGTCCAAAAGCGAAAAACGCCAAACCAAGAAACCCCAAAACTAAAAAAATGGGCAAAAAACAAAAAATATTGCAAAAAACGAAAAATGGTAAAAATGAAAAAAGCGCCAAAACAAAAAAAAAATTCTATATAAAAAAAACTTAAAAAATAAAAAAACTAAACGATAAAAATTTCCAAAATGAGAAAATAGGGCAAAAACGAAATGGCAAAAACGAAATGGAATGGAAAAACGGAAACCTTCGTTTGCGAGCCAAAGCCCCACTTTAATGAATTTATTTCTAGATACCTAAAGCAATAAGTATTTTATATGACAAACTCCGCCATTAGATTAGATTCAATATTTTGATACTTAAAATCTAGTTAACTCGCTACTTTTGAAATTTGTTCAAACAATTTTTGCTTGATGGTTATATTTCCGATTTTTTTTTACAAGCTATTTGAAGTGTGTTCCTTTCTCCCTGTTGTTGCTACTGCATAATTTACTTAATTCTTTAATAATGCGGTGTATTAGTAAGAAATAACGTTCGAATTAAATAGCATATTTCATATAATTTCAAAAATTGTGCGAGTTTTTATTAAAAAATCTGCAAAAACTGATTAAATAATAATAATTTACATAAAATTTTTTAGTCGAGTTATTCGATTAATCGACCTAAATAACTCGAAAAACTTGTACTCGAAATTAAAATTTTTTGTTTGATCAAACATTATTGGACTTTAATTATTCGATTAATCGAGCAAACATTATTCGAGTGAATACCCTAGTTCTATATTTACCACCACTTTTTTATTTACAGATAAAAGCAAGGGGCATCCGATTTTTCTTGAACAACTTGTGTAACGTTGACATGCCAAGAATGCACTTTTCACAATTTCTTTTTACAATTTATTACATTATTTATGTTGAATAGACGTAAATTCTTAAGATATTTTTTCCATTCAAGCCAACTTACAACTAAAATCACACATATTGCATAGACATACATTTGTATGTGTCACGCCCACACATAAGTTTATTTGTCACACACACACACACACACAAAATGTCAATTGAATGAATTTTATTTATTTGACATGAAGGGCAAATAAACATTCTAATGATGTTGTAAACTTTTTTGTAAATATTTTAACATTCACTAAAAATAAAATAAAATTTTGCGAAGCAAGTTACTGGTTGCTGGAATTTGCATAAACACGTAATAAAGTTAAGCAATTTTATCTTTGTTTTTATTTTTGTTCCAAAAAAAACAGAGCTTTCTAATAAATTTAAGGTAAATTATAAACAATTGCTCAATTCACAACCTATTGCAGGCGTTGTAGGTCGTATAAATGTTGTTGGCATTTTTCACATAACCACGTGTCTAAAGAATTGTTTGTATAGATGTTACCAATCATATTTGAACAATATACAGATTATAAAATAGGTTGTGAATTAAGTAAATACTTATCACATATCGCCATAATAAAAACTATGAAATTTTTTGAGTGCGTAGAATAACCATTAAAAAATAAATACAAGAGTAATTATAATAACGCTTTAATAAGGACTTATCACAATAAAAGGATTACCACTAAAATTGTAATGTGAGACTTTTTTAAGGCCTTAATTTAAACTTAGGACTGAGGACTGAATTACCTAAGATAATTCAATAAAACTAGTGTTAACATAATGTTCGTGGTCGATATTTACGTGTAAGCTTTTGAAATTTTGATTACCACAAAATTAGAGGATAATGATTTTACACTGACTTTTGAAAATGCACCTCTAGCACCTCTACGTTTTGAGGTGCTAGAATGCTATTCTGACTATTTTTACGATGATGTTCGTACGGTTGCGTGTATGTATGTGTGTGTGCATGGTTTTATCACTAAAGTTAAAAAACAGGGCAAAATAAATTGATCCAATTTATTTAGTGCTAGTACATTGCTTATTTCAATCAACATTTAGTGCACTATCCCCAACTCTTTATGCTGGATTTATCCTCTGTCAATTAGGTTTTGGTAAGTGACAATGCCTTACATTTTGTCTTACATCAAACGCTCCTGAGAACAAGATGCGCAACAATATCTAAAGTAAGCAACTGGAAACAGTCACATATCCATTTGTTTGATTGAAGACAAAACGAAAGACAATTTTAGTTTGCCTAGTTTGTCCTCAATAGAGTTTGGTTGAAGACAAATGTAGGACCTTACCGCTTATCTTGTCTTCAGGAGCGCCTGATTGAAGGTAAA
The DNA here is from genome assembly GCA_956483635.1 of Panzeria rudis. Lineage (NCBI taxonomy): Eukaryota > Metazoa > Arthropoda > Insecta > Diptera > Tachinidae > Panzeria > Panzeria rudis. Next base: position 199,345,520 of record OY101447.1, read on the forward strand.
ATGTAAGGCATTGTCACTTATACAAAAAAGAAAGAATATAAAAACAACATGACGGAATTTTGATTGGAAATCATATTAAATTTACAAAAAATTATTTGTCGCTTAATTGTGTTGGTGTTTATTTGGTTTGTTCGTTGCTACAATTCACTGTTGCGCTCAGTTGTGTGACTTGTTGCTGCTTTGTTGTTGTTTATTCTTATATAACCGGCAATTAGCCGACGAAAATCGAATTACCAGCGAAAATTTACTGTTGCTGGTTTAAAATTACCATTGTTTCATATTAATTCTAAACGAAATATTAATAATGTTAAATCTCTTTGATTTAATATTTTTCACTGTTAAAAAAACTTTGCTATAAACGTTACATTTCATTTTAAATTAACATGACTATAAATTTAATTTCAAATGAGTTTTATGTTAAATAATCAATTAAATAATGTTGAATTGAAATGAAATTCATTTTACGTATGAAAAGTTTGAAGCTGCTGTGTCTCGGTTTGAAGCAAGTGGCATGACTTCAAATCTTAGCTGGGGCAGCCAACAATAACACAAAATTTTCTGATGCCTATTCTAATACATATCACTTAAGTAAAATAATTAATGAAAAATCTACATTAAAGTAATATTGTTTCAACTTGATATAACTTTATTTCAACATGATTCTTCGTGTTGTTGCAATATTAAAGTCACGTTGTTTCAACTAGAAATAACTTTTCAACACGATTCTTCGTGTTATTTCACTATCAACATCATTTTGATTTAATTGTACTAATAATCCAGTTAACATGAAATATAGTTCCTTCGAAAGGAAAATTAATTTTTCAAGATTATTGTAAATCATGTTGAATTAACATGAAACACCTATAAAGCAAAAACATTACTGAAAAATGTTAAACTAACCTGACGATATATGACGATTTTACTATGAAATTTTTCTGTGTGTATTAGAACCTAATCGACAAAGGACAAGTACCGCATGATTGGTCGAAGACAATATCGTGCATGATAATCTAGTCAACTGAGCTTTAATAACTTTAGAACGGATAAACCGATGGGTGAAAATAAAATTAAAAATATTTATTTTTGAGCCCTTTTTATTTGCCTCATATTTTACTTTCTAATTTTTCTAAGACCAGTACTTAAAAAATAATAATTCGCGACCAAATGAATATAACAGATTATTACTAACACGCAATTTACACCGTGTTTTTTAAGACATGTCTTTTTTTTAATTCTCTTTTAAAGTTGCTACCAAAAACTTTTTGCATTTATACAATGATTTTTTATTTCATGTCTTTTTTGTACATTACTCTCAAAATTTGCTTTATTTACTCGTTCATAACAACAAAAATTCTAACACAATCACATAAGAGAGAGAAAATGCAAATGGAACTAAAGAGATTTAAGAAAAAAATCTCGAAAAGAGAAATCTTGTCTTTTTTTCTACCCGCTTTCTTCTCTACCCCGCTCACTCTCATACAAAATAAGACGTGATTTTAAGACAAGTCAAAAAATCACCGTATAAATTTCGTGTAAGTGGACATTTAAAATATAATTTTCGAAAACAATTTATTTTTTTCCAAATAAGTTTTATTTAATATGCTGCTGCGATCGAAACCAAAATCTAATCAATTATCCTTTCGAAAGATGTCGAAAGATACTGGGGCCCCTATGGCTGCGTGGTAGCGATGCTAGCCTGTCAGTCCAGAGGTCGTGGGTTCGATTCCCGCAGACAAGCTAATCGCTTCGCGGGTTGTGTTTGTTAAAAATAAATAACAAAAAATAAAAATAGCTCATTTTTTTATTTCTAACAATATGGTGGCTAATTAACATTATGACATTGCTTTTGCACTGCACTCTCCAGGTATTAGTATTCGAAAAAAGTATTTTTCATAGATATTTTGTTAACTTGTGTCCTCAAGAGTTTACATGCTTCAAAAAAGTGTCTTCCTGTTTTGCATATTCGCTTAAGCAAATTATAGAAACGTGTACATTTTTACATATAATTTTATTAGAACTTCTTAAATATTCTTTGTTTTGTTCTTTATAAACATTTAACAGAATTTTCTTAAATCAATACAAACAAAACCAAATAATAAGTAAAACAAATCTAACGACAAGTCACTGTTCTATTTAACACTTAAGTGTTCTTTGAACGTAAATAGTATGCTTTTACTCTTTGGGATTATTTTTGAAGAACAAAAACAATTTGGAAGATTTTTTTGCAAACTACATGTTTTTCTTTCAATATAATCCCAGATTAAGTTAAAATTTCTTAGTTACAATTTGTACAACTGACTTGATGTTTTTGTTGCCTCTTAGAAAGACGTTGACTAAAAGGAATTTAAAGTTAATTAAATAAAATAAAGTGTTTTAAATGAAAATTGTTAAGAGGTCTTAATGCTCTCGATTGCTTAGAGTACAGATTTACGAAAAAAAACACTCGAAGGAATATTTAGCAATGTTATCTAAAGCCTTAAGAATATTCGAAACTTGGTACAAAAAAAGGAAAGCTTCTTACGAGTTCAATTACTTTCTATTGAAATTTTATTCTCTGATGTTAAACTATAAGAACAGATGAATAGAAAAGAACATATAAAGTATTATATCTATCTAATCGTATACATGTGTTCTTATCACTGTGACAGTCCTTGAAATATTTGAAAATTTAATATCCGTTTTTTATTGTTGTTGTTTTTTAGTTGCTGTGGCCGTAGCATTCTTTTTCTGTTGGGCTCCATTCCATGCTCAGCGTTTAATGGCTGTTTACGGTTCCACTTCCGGCATTGATTCGGAATTATTCAATACAATTTACTATATACTGGACTATACCTCGGGTGTGCTGTACTTCCTGTCGACGTGTATAAATCCTCTGTTGTACAACATAATGAGCCATAAATTCCGTGAAGCATTCAAGGTAAGATTCCCTCAGCCCTACGACATGTGCTCTTTAAATTAACTTTTTGCTTTGCTTTGCTTTGCTTTTCCATTATCTTCACATCTACTTTTATCAATCTTTTTCTATCTTCAACTAAATGGACAATTGGTACGAAATTTGAAAAAAAAAACTAATTTAAAAATCTGATCCAACATTATTTTAACCATCTTTTCACTGCTTATTGCAAATCCCTTTTTACTGCCGAATGGGCGCATGTTGGGATGGGGATAATTATAAATTATTTTTTCGTTTCTCTGTTTTGTTCTTTCTCGCTCTCTCTCTCTCTCTTTCTCTCTCTCTTTCCTTTTGTATATTTTCTACTTTGTACAGGTAACACTGGCGCGACACCTTCTGGCGGGGAAATACCAGAGTCAAAATCACAATTATAGTGCGCTTTTGAGACAGAATGGTTCGATGCGCATGCATCATACAACGGTGAATAATAATGCTCTTGAGCACTTTAGCTCATATCGTGTTGTGCAATTGCATTGTCGTGACCCAAGCCATCATCTTTCTCTACAGGATAGCATACGAACAACAACAACTACCACAACGGTTAACAGTGGCAACAGCAGTGGGACGGGAGGTGGAGGCGGAAGTGGAGCTATTGGTACTGGTGGCAGTGGAAGCGGTACTGGACATCATCACAATCATCATCAAGGTTGCACTAACGGTTGCAGGTCTTCACAACATCGACATCGCTGTTCATCGACGTGCTCCCAATCTACACTACCTAATTCCCAAATAGGTTCTAATACCCCAGCTCATCATCGACTACTGCAGACACAAATTTCCCAATTATCTTCGGTGGGTGATGCAAACTCTTTAATGGAATGTGATATGACTGGTGGAGGCACAGCTTCACAGTGCCATCATCCCTCAACTGTTTGTAGACTTAAGGAAATACGTAGACAACGTTCGAGAGGTAATGATGATTTTCACTCTATAGACTCGTCAGCGCCTTCTTATCACTGGAGAGATGAGAACAAACGTTGTGATTCGATGCACGAAACAGAACTGTATTCGAAACCAATGGGCCCACATATAATGGCAGCCACTTTGGTGGCAACACAACCTATACAACCAATGCACTCAATAGCTGAACTCAGTCTGGAAAGACCCACAAGATCAAGACTAAAGCTATCACGTATTATTACGAGACGACAACAAGATGCTTTTGCAATGCAATCCAGTCCCAGAGTAGAATTAATGAGACCTCGCTATAAAGTAGATAAAACATCTGTGAAAACTATACATTCCCTGGCCGATAAGTTCAAGTGGCGTACCAAGCGAAAGATACCCAAAAAACGAACATCTGCAATAAAAAATGGAGTAGAGTACGATGAATCGACTAGCCCAGGACCCCCTCTACCCACAACGGCACTTATGAAAGTCGTTTACACTACGGCAACTGGAGCAGAACTTGAACCGGAATTAACACTCAACAAGGATAGTTCGCTGGGATATCGAACTCCTCATGCATTATGATGATACATCAACGAATTGTCACCACCGAGGATGAATGAAAATTTAAGCCATAAAATGTATAAAGAAGAATACGAATTGAATCAATTTAGATAAGACTGCTAAAAAAATAAGCAAAACTTTGTTGTGTCCATATGGAAAATACTCGTAAGATTTTAGGTTCACATCTTTTATATAAAAATATATAGTATGTATGCAAATAAATATCCTACAGTAGGCTGCTGAATAATTGTACATTTATTTTCGCGAATTTTCTTTAAGCTAACAATTTCAATAATCTTGACACTGTCCTTAAGCGGCCCACCCACTTGCAATATAATTTCGAAATTTTTCATATTGTACAATAATGTCGCCATATTGTATATCATATTCGAAGGTGGCCCAATATATTGACATAAATCAAAAGACTTTTGATTTTTATTGTACAATCAAGAAGTTGTGTAATGTGGTTCGGTTTACTTTTTCACTATCAGAAAAATTGGGCAATATTTTCTTTGAAAATATTGTGCCATTTATTGCACAGTATAGGTTGAAACGACAATAATATGTACAATAACATATGCAATAATATTGTAAATATAATGGATGGTCCGCTTTAGTAGGGCAAGAAATAAGAGTATATCTGTTCATAATTTATTAAAGATAATAATAGTAGTTATTTAACAACGATTCAAATAGCTTTTATGGAACATCGAAAAAATGTTTACAATATTTGGTAAATTTAGAAAGACAGTGGTGAAAATTTAGTTTTTGGTACTTAGTTGTTCAAATAAATTGAGCAAATAAACGTTCAGGGCATATTTATAATGTAGCCGAATCGGCAAGTTCAAGCAAATTCGCTGTGACTCAATGACTAAAGAGAAATAAATGATGAAACAGAACTGGGGCTAGACGACTTTTTCCATACAAATTGACAGTAATCATACGCCGTAAAAAGCAGTCATGAGCAAGAATCTATTTTAATTTGAGAACGTTTTTTCTCATGCTCACAGTTTTAGCCACTCATTCTCTCAACAATGTTGCCATGTTTTAATGAAATTTCATACATTTTTCATACGAAATATAAGAAAAAAAAAACAAAATAAACAATAATATGAGAAAATTTTGAAGCTACTGTTGTCGATTTATTTTTGGGACTGCTCATTTTTGCAGCGTTTTAGCCTGAAGTTGCAGACTTGTTCTGTTTCATCATATAGAATCTATTTTATTTTGAGAGCGTTTTTTCTCAATCGCTCAGTCTTAGCCACTAATTCTCTCAACAACAATGTTGCCGTGCTTTAATAAAGTGTCACACATTTTTCATACGAAATATAAGAACAAAAGAAAATAAACAATAATATGAGAGAATTTTGAATCTAATCATTAAGTTGTCAACTTCATGCAAAAACGCTGTCAAATCAACAGGCCTGAAACTAAATCGACGGCAGTAGCTTCAAAATGCTCTCATATTATTGTTTATTTTCTTTTGTTCTTATTTTTCGTATGAAAAATATATGAAATTTTATTAAAACATGGCAACATTGTTGAGAACGTTCTGAAAATAAAATAAATTCTATCTCATAACTGCCTTTTACGACATGTGTTTAATGTCAATTTGTACGGAAAAACTTGCCTCGACTCAGTTCTGTTTCATACCATACATAAGAAAGAATAGCTTATATTTTTACAATGGCGGTATTCAGTGTTTGGTGCAAATGGTCTTGCGAAAGAGTAAATGCAAAACATTGTAGCTTTTTCCTAAAATTCAACAACAAAATACACAGAGTTGCCCTTAGATTTCATAAAAAAATCTACGATATTTCGCATTTGCTCTTCCGCAAGACCTTTTGCACCAAACACTGAACACCGCCCATGTGTTTGACAACGGGAGATACTGAAAATTTGATTGAAGTTGATAAAATATGGTATATGTAAGAATTTGTAGTAGGTAAACGAACACAGCCAATGTTAAGTGTAGATACTGTGCAAATTTCATTTAAATTAAAATCCAGAATTTTACAGCACATGTACAATATTGATACACGCTTACAAAAACTAATACTGAAAATCATATTCGCTTACATATATTTCGTGTAAATGGATTAATATTATATCTTCGTAGTTAACCTATTAATAGAATAATTTATTATTTATTAACGATTAATATTTTCTCGATTTGATTAATGAGAGGACTAATTAGTCGAATAATATTTTTTTGCATCAATAATTAAGATACAATAAAATCAACTGGAAAATAATTTATATGTACATATATTTATATGCACATATAAATCATTTTTAAAATAATTCTGGGATTAGTTACGAGATAATAAGCCACTTTCCACTCACTATCGAGATCGTTGGCAATGAAAAATAGTTTCAGACAAATTCATTTTCGTGAGAATGAGTTGATTCCAAAAACAAAAATGAATTTGTCTAAAAATTTGAATATCAATAGAGAAGCAGTAAAACGTTCAGAATATTGTCTGCATAGAAGTACAGTTTAACTTACAGTGCACAGTGGGGCAAAATCATAATAGTTTGGGAAATAAATCAGCCATTTTTAGCAGAAGAGTATTCATATTTAACCTACACAGGTGAGCTTTCCACATTGTGGACACTTCAGGCATGTCCGATTTTTCATGGTCTGTCATTTCTTTGTTTCTAGCCATATTCCAAGGGTTCTAAGAAAATCTTGTTTAGTTAAGCTTTTATTTTTTTATACATTGTGTGGTATGTATACTCATTTGAAAATTAAAATGTCTAAATTTTTTAAAACCTTGCTCCAGAATTTTCAAGATATCGGATCCAAATAATAACCGATTGTTTCTTTGTTAGTAAAACAACAGCATTTAAATAATTATGATTATTTCGGACGTATTTGCTTGTGAATCTAAATTGATTGATTTTCAACTTACACAGCGTTGAAAAATTAAGGGTGAAAAATTAAGATGATGTTAATTTTTCCCTTCTTCCTTGGAATATTAATCAAGCCCAATTGTTTCTGAATTAAATGTTACGAACTTTAGCCTAATAACCAATTCGGATTCAACAGGATTTAAAATTTGTTTAGAAAAAATTTTAACGGGAATATTTTTTTCTGAGTTGGAAAATATACAATTTGGTAATTTTAAAAACTTTGAATTTTTAAAAATGTTTGCCCTAATAGCAGCACCATTCTCCTCTCTATAAAATATCTTTATATGTGCATTTCATTGGTGGTTTAACAAATCGTCAGTAGACTTCAACCACACTTTTGAAAAACTCCAAACCTCTTATTTTATACACAGACTTAAGAGGCTTGGAACTTTTCAAAAGTGTGTCTACTGACGATTTGGTAAACCTCCAATGAAATGCATATAGACATTGGTTAAATCCCAACAAATTGGGAGAATATCTCAAATAATAAATATAATAAAGTAATTTTCTTATAAATAAATAATCTAAATATAGTGAACTTCCAAGTCCTTACTGTGTCACCAATATATCACGGAACGTATGTACATCAACAAAATTATACTCAAAGAAAGATAATTTTTCGTATGCCCAATAAAAGGTTATAAAAAGATTTTGTTAATAATATTCTACTTGATGAAGAGTGTGTCGAATTAAAAAAACAACTGCACGAGAAACGAAACGAAAGCTAAAAAAATAAACGAAACGAAAGCTAAAAATATATCGACAAATTGCAATTAAATTATTGACGAAATATATCGACATATTTTTGAGAAAATATTGATATTACTATATTTTTTGACCATCCCTAATAGCAATACTGCTCTGCTATGTCCGTGTAAAATTTTATACCAATCGAATTATCCGTCTAGAAAAGGTTGATTTATTTCCAAAATATGTTGATTCTGCCCCAGTGTGCAGTGTTCCATACCTAACCAGTTAGGATATGAAGAAATTTTCACTACTGTGACTGTAAAATTCTTAATATTTTATTTAAGTAATTTCATATTACTTTTAGCTCAACATTTTCTATTAAATAGTCATTATATCGATCACAGATGATATGTACATTAGGGTCACCCTTAATATTAAAAGTTAGATTTCTTGTAATCTCAAATACAAATAGAAAATATTGTTTGTGAAGTTTAGTAAAAGAAAGTTGACACAAAAGTCGCCATATAGCTAAGAGATGCCCTAATGTACGTACATATATAGTTCCAAATTAAATTAAGTAAAAACGAAGTTAAAGTATATTATAAAAATAATACTTGTAACGTGATATCAAGAAATATATAGTCCTTTGAATAGTTAACAGTGCTATATTTTTCCAAAAAAAGGAGAATGTTATCTTAATTATAATTAATTTGTAAATAATTTTTTATATGATTTTAGTTAGACAACTGTCGCTGTATATAGATACTTAATTATTTCTAAATCTCCACATTCACATGTAATTAAATTGTTAAATTTAGTAACAAGTTATAAGCTTTCAATAATTATAAATCAATTTCTCCTTTTTGGAGAGAGAGAGAGAGAGAGATTTCTTATATAAACGCTTTCGTTTTTTATAGGAAATGAGATAAACTTAGCATTTCATATCTCAAGTAATAAACTATTTATAAATTTCCTATTTTTATTTTTCTTTTTAACTTTTTTTAAATGTAGATTTTAGCATTTAACGTTTAATGAAAATTAATTATGTAATATATTGTTAGTAATTTAGATATTTTATATAAATTCCTGTGTAGTTAATACAATAAGAAAGTGTTAATAATTTTAAGTTGCCATTTTTTAACTTGTTAAAAATTTTATTAATAATAATAATTAATAAGTAGAAAAAGATCTTAAATATATTTTTCAAATAAAAGATTCAACTTATTACAAAGTGCAATAAAGGAACTCAAAATTAAGTTGAAAATACAAAAAAAAGCTATCAAATAAAAAAATTTTTAATTTAAACCACTTGTGTTAAATTTTTTCATAAAAGATTCAACTTTATAATCAAAAGTAAGAACAAAATTATTATTCTGACTTTCCTTTTTTAAATCTATTTGAGACGATAAAAGAATTCTAGGGCTTACGTCTTATATAAATTGTTTTTTGTTTGTGCACTTTTTTCACATTTATATCAGTTTATTTAAAAACGATTTTCTAACTGAATTCTAAGCAATATCTCTGTTACACTGTACAATAAAATCAAAAGTTTAAACTGAACGGCAGAAATAAGTCAAAACTTAAACTGTGTTTAAAAGTTAATTTCATACTTATTCACAATTAGTGGTAAAATACCCAAGAACAATTTTAATGGCAAAGTAATGAGCAAAAATGCTAATAAACATACCCTTCACTACTTCTATTTTGGCATTTTAACCAATTACATTGGAGGCAAGTACTTACCACATTTGATTACAAATAACAACTTATAAATTTCAATATTTAGAAGGCATTGAATAAAAATTAAATGTATCGGCTAATCATTGAGCTCATGCCATTTTCAGTTATTGTGTTATTTTATGCCAATTATTTTACTCACTAGGCTACTGCACAACTATTTTATCTCTGTGTGATAAAGGCCTTTTCACACTGTAATACAAGCTTTGAGATTTTTATTAGATTTTGTAAGATGAAAATTAAGTCAAAAAATCTTTAAAAAAATGTTCTCCTTACATTTCGTTTCTACACTATCACATTCCAAATAAAACATAACATAAATAATTTGCAATAAAGCTCATTCTTTCGTTCTTCTTTTTCTTTATATATGCCAGCAAACAAATACACAACTGTTTTTGTTATTCCTATGTTTGTTTGTGCAATAGACAACCCTGATAAAATGAAAATTTTGATTGCTTAGAAAATTTCCTAAAAATGACGAATACCATAATACTGTCAAGTTTCTTTACGTATTATTTGACAAATCATAACAATTTGTTTTCACGCTGTTGGATTTTTACTTAAGATTTGAGTTTTTGAGAAGTATTACAGACCAACCTAAATTACGACGCAAAGCGCAACGTAATTTAACGCTTAACTTTTACGCTGACATGGGTAACCTAAATTAGAGCGTTAACGTTGTGCCAGAAACAGTAATGTTTACTCACTTTGATTAATAAAAAACTCTAAATAGAAATAAGATATAGAGATGAAGACGCTTAATTGACATGAAAGTAGCTACATTTACATTACTGTAAGTATATGTGTGAGCATTAACAAAATAAACAACACTACTTTTGCAGCCAACTTCACTTCTTTACGCGCTGTCAAAATTGGATTTTCCAATTGCAAAGCGTTGACGCCGCGTTATTTCGGTTGGTTTCATACATTTTGTATGGGCATGAGAAATTTTGACAACCAGACAACGCTTTGCGTCGTAATTTAGGTTGGTCTCTTAATACTAATGGCGTTTTCTTCTCTAAAACAAAAGTGTCCCATAAGTGTTACATGTGATTGGGCAACATTTTTAAATGCTCCCCGGATTGTTAAGAAGTGTTGCATATTTGACGTTTACAAAAGAACAATAATTTATTTATTCCAGAAACAATAACAAAACCAGCTGTTAATGTAGTGCTGCACTAATGCCCCTTTAAGTAAAATGAGTGTTGAACATGTAACATTTTTGTTCTTTTTAAGTGCAACATCATAAGAAAAGAACGCGTTACACTTTTAAATAAACACATATTTTTCAGAAAAGAACATAAAGAAATGTAAAAGGCAGAAAATAAAACGCCATTAATCTAATAGTCTAAAGGCCGCTTAAGCAGATAAGAGAATAAATCAGCCTGTTCATAGAATCCGATATGAATGGTTTCCGATTCCAATTATGAATGGGTTCATGAAAACGTTACGAAATTGGTTTGTTCAAAAAGTGGTTATTTTTGCTAAAAACTCAGAATGTCGTTTGCAACGTTGTATTTTTAGTGATTAGAAGATGGGAAAAATATGTTCTAGCTATTAAATGCATAAATTAAAGGGCTCCTGAGCTCCAATTCATGGACAATTAATTCCATTTCTGAACGGAAATTTCCCAAATTCAAGCAGAAACGGTTTTCATGAACGCAATCAGCCGGTTTTGTCGAGAAAATGATGCCAAACCAATCCGTAAAAGTATGTTGTTCTATAATGACAACTAATTACCAAGTTTTTGCTGGATATCCTACAAAATCAAACTTTCTGAGGCTTATTTTGTATTAAAAATATGTCTTACGTAAAAGTTCACTTTAAGTCGCCATAAGGAAGAAAGCTATGCAATGTTGCATACATATTATGTAATATTATGACTTATAGTGAAATTATAAACCAATCAAAGCAAACACACACAAGATTAAATACATATCTATATAATCACATTTTAGATTCAATTATTTTTATCTCTGTCTTTTAAAAAATCTTTTTTTTTAATGCTTATCTCTTTGAAAAAGTTTTAAGCACCACCAATTTAACACTAACAGGAGAAAAAGACTTTATTCTCTTTCCATACATAATTATAGCACAATGAAAAACTTTTATAATTGATATAAAAAAAACATATAATAATACTGTTCATCTTGTTCATATATTAATACTACACTTTTTAGTTGTTACAAGTTTAACGAGTTAATTATGATTAAAAAGGAAATTTATAGTACTGTACTATATTTGTGTGTAGTACGTGGGTCGGATACAGAGCCAGTTTGAGCCAGAATAATTTAGTAACCACACAGTCTTGCTATCTGGTTGATTCTCATCTAAACGTACAACTGGTGTTTTTTTTTACCAATGTAGTAAGTAATAGATGTATGAGAAGGTATGATTCTTATTATAGTTTTCACCTCATTCAATTAATCCCGACATAAAATTATAATTTTCGATTTTTTAACATTTTTGTGTATTGAGCGTTACATTTGCTTTCGCGGTTGTTCTGGGAATGATTTTTGCGAAAAAAATACACCACAAAAAATTATCATGTAGAGGGTTTGAAAGTACTACACTGAAAAGAAATCTATTCATCCGTACTTAAATTAGTCCCAAGCGATGTCAAAAGTACGATAATTCCGGTTTTTCTGAAATCAAGTACAGAAAAATTGAAGAATACCCCTAACACGTCAGGCCTATATGAAAGAGATAGAAATAATATATAACATAGCGGAAAACAACGGATATAAAAAAGACCTAATTGACAAGATTCGATATCGAAGCAAGTAAGAAACGAAACAGGGAGCAGGAACAAGAAAGGAAAACCTGGGCCACCTTCACGTATATGGGAAAATCACCATAAAAACTGGCAAAAATTTTTATAAAACACAACATTAACACAGCATTCCAAACAAGAAACAACTTGTGTAGAATACTGCAAAACAGAACAAACGAAACAGACTTCCTAGATAAACAAGGAGTGTACAAATTAACTTGCACATGCCAGCACAGTTATATCGTACAAACTGGAAGAAATATAAAAACAAGATTTCGCGAGCACACGAGAGACTACAACAAGAAACTGAGAGAACCAGGAATAACACCAGAATAGAATTTCGCAAACCACATATTCGACAACAAATGTACACCAAAACATATTAGAAAAACAGTTAAACTATTACATTCTATGTTGTGAAGGACGGCGACTGAACGTACTAGAGAACATGGAAATATACAAGCAAAAAATATTTGAGGGAAGAATCCCAACATACCAAATAGCTTGAGAAAAATATTATAATAAGCCTTAAGCTTGAAAAAGTATTGAAAATAAATTGAAAAAAGCTATCGTAACAATTGTAGAAAAATCAAAACGGAACCCTCTGGAAAATATTATAAGTGCATGCTTACTATAAGCTTATTCTTGTAATTGTAGAATGAGCTTATGAAAATAATATTATATTAACTTTTGTATAGAAAAACTAATTTGTCTTAATATTTTTATAAGCTTTGAAGAATAAAAGTCACAAGTAATATATTTTTTAATGTTGAAAAAGAAAATTATTATAATTTACTTCAAATTCATTCGATTTGATTTATTTATTACATACATATTTATGTTTTTTATGTTGTAATTTACAAAATTACACGTGCGCCCAATTTGCAATTTAAAACTAGATGTAAATGCCGCTGTAGAATGTATTGAAAAGGATAAGTATATCAATCGTTATATTGTTCTTTTGAATATATGTATGACGTTTATAAGCATACTTTAGAAACAGTTGTGTATAATAATAGTTTCTCAAGCATTGTTAAGAACTGCTTGTGAAATCACTTTTTATAAACAGTATTATAAGCGAAGTTAAGAAAAGCTTAAGGCCTACTATTTATCTAAGCTTAAGAGAGCGAGTGAGAAATAGGGAGCAGAATACAAAGGGATCAAGGAAGAAAGTTAGGTATATAAACGAATTATAAAAGAAATAACGGACAACAAACAACGATTTAGTATTCAATAGAACACTGAAGATGGCACATAGCCGAAACCGGTCTGTTTACAAACCAAATTTGACGTGGGATGACGGAAAATCATTCCAAATACAGAACGATTGTTTCAAGTCAGCATATTCAAGTTCAAAATACTTAAGTTTAGCCTTATAAGCCTTTATTCATGTAAAAGATCTTATTTTAAGTACGAATATGTTTATAAACTTTATACACACTCATACTCGCACTGTGTTGGTGTTTGTTGGCTTGTGATACTCGTACCCACAAATCGCTGTTGTGCTCTTGTTGTTGTTTATTTTCATTGCTCGGGTATAGCTGACAAACGTCGTATTGCATGTAGAATCAATCCCGCTGTATACTTGAATCAATCCGCCGCGTACTTGAATCAATCCTAACTGCGTACTTTAATCAACTCCGCCGCGTACTTGAATCAAGCCTGAATCAGGCTAACTTTTACTTATTAAATCCTGGAATAGAATAGACTTGAGAATTTATATTTTTACTACTTATATAAATTTAATATTTTCACTTGCTTGTTTTAATTTAAAATTTGTTTTTATTCATTCCTGGTATTGAACTTAGCTCATCATGTTTGTAAGCCAACGCCTTAGACCACGCATCTAACTCAGTATAGAAAGAACGACAGCTAAAATGCTGTATAAGCCGGCAGCGTGTACTACAAATATTTATACATGGGCGACCAACAATATCAAAAGTTATGTCAATTTAAAATAATTTTTTTTTTGTAAAATACGACCTATCTAATACATTCTTCGAACATATAACAGCCCACAGTAGGGTGGAGCGTTGGTGTATGCAGGAAAAAAGTCATCCAATCGATTTCGAATACCTCCAGAATGCTGCATTTAGTTAAATTGCATAAAAAAATCTTTTATAATTTTTTTCGACATATCTTTTAGCCTTCTACCACGGCTGGAAGCTAGAGAAATTATATGAATTTTATTTTCATTTACTTCATTACAATAGAAAAAAAACGTTTAATAATTTTTTAAGGCTCACGTAAAAAACTATTTTGTGCCGAAGGAAAACAGTTTAAAATCGAGGAGATTTGACGAAATATAAGAAAATTATAAGCCATTAAGTGAAAAAAGTTGTCTTTATTTCCCATACAAAATTATTTTCAATCAAAAACATTTAAATTAAATTATTTAAATTAATTTTGTATGAAAAATAATTAAAAAATAATATAGCTGTTTTCGCTTAAGGGCTAATAACTTTCTCTTTTTTATCAGAATTTTGAGAATGCATACATCATGTAATCATTACAAAATTACCTTTGAAATACAGCCCGAAAAAAATATACTCTGTATATTTGTTTATCTTAATAGAGCAATTTAAAATTATAGTTTTTTGGAAAAGGTCTAAAAATATAACTTTTTAACCCAAATATGTACAATAACTCTATACTGTTTTGCAACAAAAAAAAAACTAAATATCATTTTCTGTAAAGGAATTCAATGAAATAAAAAATATTTTGTCTAGGAACGGACCTACAAACAAATTTGTAAATATAGACAAAAATATCTCAACAATTTCATTGAAAAAAAAAATGTTTTTATTCAGTGAGCAAATGGCTTAAATCTACAAAACAATTTGTCTAAAAATATTTACAAACTGTAAACAAAACAATTTACTAAATCAAACAAAAATATTTACTGGACTTTCTGAAAAGTATCAAGCAATATTTTTGTCTAAATTTATAAAACAATTAGTCTAAAAAAACTAACAAAATAATTTACTTAGTCAAACAAAAATATTTACTGAATTTTTGTAATATATCAAACAAAATTTGTGTCTGGGTCATCATCATCATCATCCATTAAGCATTTATGAAATTTCACTTTGTGAAATGTGCTCAAGTCTGAATGTTTATCTAAAGACTCTAAAAAAATTAATGAGAATTAACGCAACGACATTAACGAATTGATTCACTCAAAAATCTTCAGTAAACAAACTTGGTACAATCGCATTCCTTTTGCTCTCATTGTTGTTGTTGTTATTTCTGTGTATGGCATCATCCGTGTTGTTTTTACGACACTGTGTTTCTTGTTGTTTTTTGTGTTTGCGTCCGAAATAAGAGTCAACCATACAACTCATTTATTATTTAAAGAACATTAACTGAAAATTCAATTTATTTTTAGACAAACTTTTGTTTGAAAATTTTTTGCTGATAATTTTTTCTGTGTGCATTGAATGAAAGAAGAAGATACAACAGTGTACAATTTATTTTACTCAGATGAGCCGTTCTCGGAATTTTTGTCAATAATTGAAAAAACTAAAAAAAAACCAACAAAAAACTTGTTTTTCGCGAATATCGGGAAAACGCGGGAATATCATTTTCGTGTTCAGTGACTTCAAATTAGCTTGGAAAATGTTTTTTTTTTTGCAAGATATGACAAAGCCTTAGAAATTCTACAATTTGCTTCTTTATTTCATCTTAAATTTGTCTGAAATCTGAAATTTTATGTATAAAAATAGTTGACATTTTGAGTGCAATGAGTTATAACAGCTATAAAGAATCTATAATGTTGAATCATATGATGTTTCGCAAATTGATCGATTTGATGTCATATTCAAAATGTTGATGCTGCGGTAGAGGGCTAAAAGTAGATCCCAATATTTTTTTTTTAATTATTTTTCCCATATATCTAAAAATAAAATACAACATTTTAGTACTATTCCAAGTTGAAATTAACAAAAAAAATTCTCACGCTCCACCCCAGCCTTCATTGCAGTAGCAGCAAAATGTTTTCAAGGAAAATCAGAAACTCGTAAACAGATAATGTTTTTTATATCGTTTCTACCCTTCAGCTACTGTTAGCTTTTTTAACGTCCTAAAGTTATAGATACATTACATTTAAACATTTTTTACGTAACGCTCAATACATTTTTATACGAATTCAAAATTGTTTTTCCGAACACACACTATATTTTGAATTTAAAACATTTCAGATATATAATCTTTGATGTATTTTAACATAAACTCCTTAGTTATTCACTAAAAGTTTTTAATTCAATTAAAAGATAGAGATAACACTCAATGCATTTTTTGGATACAACCCATTATTGATTGATGAAATGATTTGCAATATAAATAATACTATTTAACAAAGTTCACAAAACTTGTAAATATTTATAAGTACAAACCGACGCTGTTATTTTAGTTGACATTCTTAATGCAATTTCAATAATTAAACTGAATAATGAAGTGTACTAAAAAAGCGTAATGCTCAATACACAAGACTGCGGACAACAACAACGTAAAAAAATATATAATCTCTAATATTTTTCAAAAATTTTATGTGTGCAATAAGAGAAGCAAATGCAAATATTCTGAAACGATTATAAATTTAATCTCGTCTTTGGAAAAATTTATAGTTTCTTAATCAACAGGATGCATTACGGTCACGTCACTTTGTATGAAGATTTTTAACACATAATGGACAGTCTTGAAAAAAAAATTATGTACATTCATTTATAATCTATTAAAACATACTAAAGCAGTTACCATTTTAAAATTTATACGTTTATTTTATGAAATATTATACTATACTTTCAACGGACACGAAAAAATAACTTGAAATGAGAATCAGCCAACTACATATACATATATATGGTAAAAATACTTTAAAGTTGGATTCACCCATTGTTTCTGAACAACATTTTTGTCCGGACAAAATTTTTTTTATATGTAGTTTGACGTCTCTCTTTGTGAGGGGAGAAAAGAAGAGAAATAATTTTGTTC
Source organism: Panzeria rudis (assembly GCA_956483635.1). Classification (NCBI taxonomy): domain Eukaryota; kingdom Metazoa; phylum Arthropoda; class Insecta; order Diptera; family Tachinidae; genus Panzeria; species Panzeria rudis. The sequence goes on from OY101447.1 coordinate 199,363,033, forward strand.
GGAACATTCTCAGCTTGAACTGGTTTAATTTCAATTTTTGTCCGGACAAAGTGGAGCTGAGTTGCCACATGAAAGAATGTTTTTATAGCAATTCTTTAATTTCTTGTTTTATTTCTATAAATGTGCCATGCAAGTAATATCATAGTAATTAGTTTAATAGTTAATAACATATGCACTTATATTTTATCCAATTGCTAAAAAAAATTTTGTCCGAGATATTTATTTGTTATTTACATATAACATATGGAAGCTTTGATTTTCCAGGCAAATTGTTCGAAATGGGTGAATCGTGTTGCAAAACACTCTCAGTAAAAGAAATTTTGTCCAGACAAAAATTTTGTTCGGAAACAGTGGGTGAATCCACCTTAAGATACATTACGGTAGCACTCTATTGTATAAAGAACAAAGTATATATTTAACTTCTTGACCTAAGCCAAGAAGTATGTAAATAGTCCAAAATCTAATACGGGCATTAGAACTATAACTTTTTAAGAATTTTTGCAAATATCAATATTGATAGAACCCAGAAAGAGCTAAAAGATTTTTAAATAGGCTAAAGTTCATAACGTTATACTCAGGAAAAATTGTAAGAAAAAGAAAAATTAACATCAATTTAATTTTTAACCTACACGGCAGAACAGAATAACACTAATTTCGAAAAACGCCATACTCCCATCAGCAGTAGGCTTGTCTTGTTCTCTTGTTCTCTTCCCTCTGGGGATATTTGACATTTTCTTGGCTATAATCGGTTTCACTAATGTATTTAAATATATTTAAACTCACTGTTCTAGTGCAGTGCTGCATTTAGAAACCTAAGGCTTCTCTTAGTATATTAGGTACAAATTATTGAGCTAAAAAAAATTTTATAATGGAAATTTTTTTGTGCGTAACTTTGCTAAACTCCTTAAAGTTTATTGAAAACTCGTTTCCGAATAATTTAATTGAAAGGCTTTGTGCAATAAGCCACACGATATCAAAAATTACTTTTATGTGCTCATTTCCTTGCTAGGTACCATAGCTTTGAATCCTAGATAAATTTTTGGAAAAATTGTAGTGCTTTCAGTTATTTTATTTATTTAACTTGAATTTTGGAAGGCCCCAACACAGTAAGTTTATATGGGCCTTTTTTATAACAATATATTTTTTAAAGTTATAATTATTTTCCTTTGAATACAATTAGGTTTTTAATTATGACATATATTACTACAATTTGTATTTATCCTTTTTTTAACAAGATTTAAATCGAATTATATAAATTTATTTCTGAAAAAAATTGTTTAACTCTTTGTTTGCCAGAATTGCAAGGTTATTTATTTTATATTTAAGAGGTTTCTCATGTAATAATCTACATTCATTAAATATGTGAGATCCTGTTAAAAGTTCACCACAACTGCATGCCGGAGGTTGCTTCTTTTCCATAATATGTTTATGCGAAAATAAACAATGTCCTATTTTTAGTTTTGCAATTATTATGCTGCGTATTTAAAGTAGAAAGTTCCAAAAAGCGACTTATTCCATATTTTGTTTTTGTGGATTATCGAGTTATTGCACTAACGCTCTAAATTAATACCTATTTTGTTAATTTAATAGATTTGTTAAATCGCTTATAACACGTGTTTCAAAATGTGTTCGTTCTTTCTTTAAATTTACTTCTTAATAATATTTAATCGAAGTCTGATTACACGCGTATTCACTGAATTTCGCTTTTAAATGCAATGCTGCAAATCAACAAAATTTTTTTTGGGGATTTCAAAACTTTTGTAATTTTTATGGCTTCCAGAGAATTGCACTCACACAATCATTATTTGGCTGTTATTGTTCATTTTTAGATGTGGTTGTGTGCAATTTGATCTTACCCTGCACACATTTGGATTGTTAGTAATAAACATCAAGTGTTAGTCTCTATGTGGAAGGGACATTGAAAGAAAGACACTTCATAGCGGGAATGAAACCTCTATGTTGACCTCTCTTTCAATAAAAACAACGAAAAATTTCAGTAAAGATATCAAACTTTGCATTGCAGTGATGAAATCTATGAAAATTCTCTAGCACATTTATTTTTACATTTTTTATTGTAATTAATTGATGGTGACGAAACAAAATTTACCAATATAAGGCCTGTATTGATTCTAGATAGGTACGAAAAAAGTATTTGTATTTGCCAACGACAGTAATGAGATCCTTTAAGGAATACATATGATCTATTTATAGAAAATTATAGTGAAGGTAATGTACCAAGCAATAGCTTGGTCCCCATTTTGTTCTCAGTACTATAACCCACCGAAATTGCTTGATTTGTACTTTTTCATATATATGTGTTTGTAGAAATCTATATAATTAATAGACAATAGGGTTTTTTGTCGTGGATTTTACTTACGCTCACATAATATAGCCGATTTTGATAAAACTTATACCATATACATATATATATTAGATACATATTTATTGACAGATGTGCACAATCCAGTGATGCAAAATGTGGCACAATTGGGTCATTTGCAGTCCACAGTCCACAGATATAAAATATGTATTTACTTTAATATAACTTGAACAAAAAATACTTGTAAATAATGTGAATTTTTGTCGTTAACTTTTGTTTTTGTTCTAAATAAAATAAAACACATGTAGACTATATTACTATTACTTTTGTTTTTATTTAAATAAAAAGCTTGCAATTAAATACATTCCAAAAAAAATTTTTGAGCCTATCAAAGATATTTTGGCCCTTTTAAATCGTCAATTTGGCCCAAAACAAAAAAACTAAAAATGTAGCACTGTCACAATCTATATTTTGTTAAAATTGGTTCAGTATTTTGCGTGCTATAAGCGTTTAAATTTGCTACTAATATATTATTATACGTGGGAACATAGCACACATGCATGTATTAGCTTAAAATTTATAGAATAAAAAAAAACATGTATATATGTGTTTTTGTGATGTTCCCAGTGGTAAAAATACCCATTACATAATCGCTGATATAAGCAATACTTAGTAGCTGCAAGCGGTGACGTTTTGGCTTATTTTCCCACTTAGATTTAATATAAGAGTGTCATAGGCTGTTTAATCGGTGAGCTCTCACTTAAAATATAAGCTACGATATCAGTACCTGTCGCTACTGTGCGTTTAAAGCATAAGTGGAACTGTAAGCGAGTTTGTTTTTGAAAATACCCCAAAAGTAGGCCACAATTTTTTACTTTGTACATATAAGAGATAAATTCCATGAAATACAACGAAATTCTCACATACACAATGCAAAATAATCGAATCTGTTATTAGTAAATTACATATTAGGTTACACGTACATTACAATCTATGTACTTAGAGACATGAGACTAAATGAAAAGAGAGTTAGTTTTTAGTATTTTATACTTGTTTTTTTTAATTTTAGTATAGTTAAGTTTATGCTACAATGATAGAGTATAACTGTACAATAGTATGTATATCATTGTACCACAGGTAAATTACTATGTATCATTAATTAATTATAGTTGCAGTATACATTGTGTAGTTGCTTTTCAACGTATTTTGTGACGTCCGTATAATTTTTCAATCAACCTTAATACAATTTTTAACATGTAGTTACGGAATAAGGAGGACTAATTTGTAACAACAATGCATTGATAATAATATTTTATTTTGCTAAGTTGGAAAAATTTCTTCGACCATTTTCCAATGGAAACTGTGAAAATTAGCTTACCGGCAAAAAGCTTGCAAATGTTTGTAGGGACATTTACAATGCTTGTATGCAGCATGTCTTCGGAATACGAAAATGGATTTATTGGGTTGCTGGTGGCAATGTTGTTTGCAGTTGTTGCAAGATTTTTATTTGCGAATAACTGAGTTAAACTTAAACTGAAAATTATACATATTTATGCCAATAGCTAGCTACCCATTGGCGTTCTTCTAGAGTCATACATACACCATTTGTTGTTCTTGTTGTAAGAATAAAATTGTCTACACATTGGCTACTGACATTGACATTAACTTTGTTATAGTTTTCTATAATTTTCAATCAGTTTTGTGTGCGTGTTAGTAAACTGTTGAAATTTTCGAACGATTGTAATCTGCTCTTTGTCTTTTTTACAAGAAATAAAAACATTGTCGAAATTTTAATAAATTTTGTTAAACAACGTTTACATTTTTTGTTACCGTCTTGATGAACTTATGTTAAAAGTCTTCATTTTGCAATGTCCTTGAAAATGTTATTGTTTTTATTTCTAACTTCTCTTCTTAATTTTATATACCACCAACAGCTCTCAACCATTTGATTTTATTTTCCATTTCTAAGATGGTTTCGGGAAGATGTATCTTAAAGATATTTAATTAAAATCTTATGCAAATTAATCAAATTTTTTATTTCATTCCCACGCCTTTAATTTAATAGTTTACAAAGTAATCAGCCGCATGTTCATTATTTAAACATTAATTTTCATTAATCTACATAAAAGTTATTTTTTAGTTTAAAATAGCGTGAGAGCTTGATATATTTTTGTATATGCGTGAGTATGAAATAATTTATTTTCTAAAACATTGCACAGGAACTGAAGAAATGAGTAACAAACATTTAAAGTATTGGTGTGGCTTTGATCGAAAAATATATAGTAATAAATAAGCGCAGTGGTAAGCAGTATGAAGGCCTTCTAGAAGGCATTTTTACACGTTCTTTTGGAAGGAGTAGCACTTCACGCTCCATTCCATCTTCATATATTTTTTACATCCGATGTCATTGCGGGAGCCTTCCTATCGCTTCTTCTGGAAGGCCTGACAAAAGATCTTCTAAAAATGCTAATTTGAAGCTACATTTTTTTAATCTCGCTAATTTCATAGCGGCTTTTGTATTTTTGATTTGTATCATCTTTTATTTAGAACTATTTCCTTTCATCTAAAGTAATTTCTTATACATATGAGGCTTAGGTTTACGCATGTACATATTATATTTATTATGAAGGAATGGGACATGAATAATTTCGTCGGAATAAGTATAAGTTAATCAGCTCCAACATAAACGTTATAATAGCATGCTGTCTCTTCTATGTAAATTTCAGTCTTATATACAAATACTTGAGAAAAATGAATACGAGAATGTTTGTTATTTCTAATATACATATTTTGTTAAGCAAAACGAAAAATCTAAAAATAGAATTATCATTCCTCCTCCCTTCTAATAGAATGTATTTTCTCAGGGAGAATCAACACCTTCTGAAAGATGGTGTAAGAAGGCCTTCAGGAAGACATGAATTTAGAAAACCTATTTGGTTTCAGCGCTGGGAATATATGTAGATATTAGGGTATTCAATCGGCTAATCATTAATCGGTTAACAGGCTAATTACTACCCGATTAACTGATCGGTTAATTTAAACCTGGCTATATTCGATTAGCGATTAAGTCGGTTAATTTCAGTCGATTACCAGCGTGTAAAAAAATCTTAATTTTTTTTAGTATTTCAACATATTTTTTTGTGTTCTTAATTATTTGTTTCATCTCATATACAAAAGTATGTGTTTAGAAATGATTTTATCATACCAACAAAAAAGTGTGTTTATTCCTTAACTTGAGTAAAATTTTTAAGTCTTTGGACGATTAGATTAGATTTAATGAGAGACGAATTGAAGGAATTCGGAAATAAAAATTTTTGGAAAATGTTGGGAGCAGAACTTTGCCGGAATGAGTCAGATGATGACCTGACACCAGAAGAAACTATAGATAGTAATACAAACAATCTTTTAACATAATCAACAGAAACAATTGGAATTGTTAAGAATTTGAAAATATTAAAACAGGGCTCTAATGTCATAATGAAAGATTTTATATGTTTAGACAAATCCAGGAAAAGACCTAAGAAATTATGTAGATACTCTGTATTATGGATTGCTTTCGATTTCTGCAATATCTACAATAATTGAAAGGAATCTTTTTTCAAATCTAGTCTTATCAAAACTAAAGAAAATAATCACTTAAATCGTAAAGATTTAAAGCCTATTATTTTTCTAAAAGATTATTTTAGAAGATCTCCTTGAACTATTGTAATCTATCTTATATTTAAATAAAAATGAAATGGTGTCCGCTGCTAAGCGCACGGCTAAGATAACGGCTTGACGGATTTCGCTCATTTTGGTTTTTGAAATGTGTGTAATAGTCTGAGAAAGGGTTTTATGGAGAGAAAAAATGGAAAAGTTGCTTGGAAAATTTTAAAATTATTTAGACAGGAGAACGTCTGTCGGGTTAGCTAGTAACTAATAAAATGGTGTCACAAACTTGTTTATTTTTTTATCAATTTATGAATTTTTATGTTTGTAATGTTATTGTTTTTTCTTTTACTAATAAACTCAAAATAATAAATAGTTTATGAATTTAATTTATGAAAAAACTTTATTATTAACCAAAACCTCGATTAATTAATCGAGCGATTAACCGATTAAAGCAGAAGCCCGATTAAATGAATATCCTACTAGATATACATACACAAATATACATATAGCTTAAAACTATGGCATTACAGTGGGCCAAGGTGAACAGCTTTTCGCCTTGTAACTTTGAAAAATCTAGAACGATTTTAATGATTTTTATAGTTTTTGATCTCAGCAAAAATACATATTTGCTATGCCTTGTAGCACAATTCTGTTTTTAATTTTTCGGTATTAATAACTCAAAATCAACTAAACTTGACATATGTGGTTATTCAAGAAAACAGTGGAAATTTGATTATAGCTAAACACAGCTTGCTTTATACGGAATGAACAACTATTAGCATGAACAAATTATTAGCTGTCAAAATCAATATTAACTATACGAAGCAAGTATTTTTGCAAGCAATAAGGTTTTAATTTTTATGAAATTAATTTTCTGTAACTTAAACTAGAAATTTGTAAAATATATAATAATCGTAATAATCACCATTAATTGATTCATCTTCTGATGAAAATAATTTCTAAGGGAATATAAAAAACTTTAATAAAACTTTTTATTATTGATCAAAGTAAACTAAATCACTCAAAAAAGATATTGGGGCGATTTGTAATGAAAAAAAGTTTTACAGAATAATTAAAGCTGACCACAAGAGATGGTATCGAATAAAAATTAATCAAGTTGATGATGATTTTATTTACACACACTTTAATGCAAACACTTAAACAACACATCCTCGCGCAAAAGTTTTCCTCTAACCAAAATTGTACGTGTATTTCTATTTAAAGCAAAAAAAAAGCTTTCACTCACACGAATACAAATTAACATTTTATTTAAATGAAACGGTCATTGTACTGAATTTCATACGCAATGTAATCAATATATTCCAACAAATGGCCAACTATTCAACCAACTTATCAGCCAACTGAATAAACCTTTTGACTTCGTCAACCCAACCCAGCAAACAAATAAAAATAAATATTTGCAATCTGCGCCAATTTCTTTTTTTTTTAGTTTGGGGAATAATAGAGAATCATTAAAAAAATAACTGATTTTTCTTGACCATAATTATTTTGAGACCTAATAACTACAAAAAAAAAAGTATCAATTAATTCAATAATTTTTCAATTTAGTAGAAAAATTATATTGAAACACGTTAAATCAATAATTTTCAACTTTTGATTAATATACCCTCCATTTATTTCGTGGGATATACTCAATCAACATTGTTATAAAGTTGAAACATATTATTTCAAGATTTGTATTTAATTAATTTCTAAATTAAGTTGAAATTTATATTGCAAAATATTTAATTAATAAGAAACATATAACAACATTTTAAATTAATATAGAAACCATTAGAATTCAAAATCACTTCCATGCCGAAAAATATTATTTCTATTTTGTTTCCATATCAAAATAATACAACTTCAAATTAATATTGTTCAGTATTGATATAAAATTCTTCAACATGACTACACTTTCTTTCGTTAATGTTTCTTATTGAATCAATAGGGTTTTTATTAATTTTAAATTGTTTTTTCTCTGGATTTAGAAAGCAAGTTTAAGGCTCAAGAAAGTGTAATTTTTCAAATATTCTTTCTGAATTAAACTTCAATTTAAGTTCAAATGTTAACATCAAAAGTCTGTCTTGATCTAAAAATAGATTGAGAATGACTTTTGATATGAACGATAAAACCTCATACATAATTCAAATGTTTGAGCTTTTGTTTATTGTGACTTTAAGCTCATCCATCCCAACAACTGTCTGCTGCAGGGCTGTCGATTTCTTTTCATTTCTGGTCGTGGCGATTTATGAAATGATTGTCTGTTTTTAAATAAAATCGAAGCACAAAAGTCTTGGCCAAATATTTACGATTCAGGAAAATCTCTGTGTCAAAAGGTTATTTTCAAAATGAAGAAACATTTCTTGTGGCCATAGCCGCCACAATGGATTTAAAATTTTACGAATATATTTTGTAGACTTTCTGCTCCAAATCTATTTTCTTAAAAAGAAATCAATAAATATTATGTACTAAGAAATTTGGAGATCTACATGTTTCAAAAAGACCTTGACTGTACCCTAGAGATGGGCAAAAAATATCGGTATATCGAGATTTTCTCAAAAATATATCGATATATATCGTCGATATTTTTAATTTCAATATATCGATATTTTTTTTTAGTATATCGACAGTATCAAATTTGATATTTGTTAGCTTTGTTTTTGTTTTTCGTTCGTCTTCTGTTTTATTTCAATATTCATTAAATAGAATATCACCAACAAAATATTTTGTCTTATTTTTGATAAATAAGTGTATTCGAAAAATTATCCTTCTTTGAGTATAATTTTCTTGGTGTACATTTGATGAAATATTGTTGAAACAGAAAGGAAGTTGGAAATTTACTATTTTCAAGTTAATTATTCATTAGAACAGTACTTTTTGTGTTTTATTTTTAAAAATTTGTGGGATTATGTATGAATCACGCTTGAAAAAATATCGATATGTATCGAAATATCGATATTTTTTATTCGATATACATCGGTGGCGATCCATATTTAAAAATATATCGATATACGTATATCGATATATGTTTTTCACTACTCTACCCCACTGTGTCGCGGCAATCAAAAACATTTTACATCATAAGCGTATGATTGTTGAATAACTTAACCCGTAATTCATGTTACGTATACAACCTCATGTGGTATATTGTTGAGACGGATGATTAATTTAAATCATTTTAAATGAACGAAAACAAATATGACTTTAAACGATATGAAAACTCACACTTTTTGTTTTAAACTTATAATTCTCCAACTATGAAATTGTTATCTTTACACAGCCGTCTTTACACTGTCTGAGATTTCGTCTGATTTCGAAAGCTAACTTTAAAAATATGACATTTAAAACTCATATTGTATATTAGATGAAAATAGAATAAGTTGTATTTTCAACTGAGCTTAAACGAAAAATTAAAAATTGTATATTAGACACAATATTTCCCTTTTAAAAAACAACACACATACTGCTTAAGCCTTTTTCGGCTTTTCTGCAGAAACACCCAGGGTCTTGAAATCAGATGACAACTGAGACAGTGTAATGACAGCTTAAACAATGCGTAAAAAGCGTATTGATGTTGAAAAAGTGTCTGCCTTCCTTTAATGATTAATGACGAAAAAATATATATTTAAATTAAGAGCAATATTAAGAAATTGTATAGAAACTAAATTACCAACATTACAATAAGCTTCTTTAATGATTTTCGAAAACATCAAATATAAGAATATTTTTAAGAACATGTATGGGCAAATCCTTTGTTGCGTACGTTATATTTGTACGCATATAGTTTTGGTAGTTTTAATCCCGTTGGCTTTCTGAATGAGATATTTTCATATAACCTTCAGCAAAAACAGTTCTTTAGGAGAACTTCGAAATGACATTTAATTATTTCGTGCCGAAAAACAGAAGTAGGTTGGGCGGTTAATGTGTATTTGTATAATTTTTAGGAAATTTTTGTTACGTTAATTATCTAAATTAAGAAGATTTATTAAATGAAAATTGGCGAAATTTCGATTTTTTTTTATTAATGTAAACATTCCTTTTAAATAAATGTTAATATAAATGCAACTCTAAAACAATTTTTTTTTTAAATTTTTAAGTGTTAAAATTTTATTTTAAGGCCTCCAAATCATTTTATGCAGAATTTGCCGCAATGTTTCTTATTTTCTTGAATATTTTCCAGGATGATTCTTATCGTTAAGTACAAACAAGATACAGTATTATACAATTTTACATACCCTGAGCCACAATGTGTCTAAATGTCTTTTATAAGTTTTCATTTTATTTCTCTTCAAATATCTGCTTCAGAGTTTCAATAATAGCGCCGACTTATAATAAATTTTAGTAGTGCCAACTCAAAGTTTTTACAGCTTCTATGAGCTTAAAATTTCCACTACACTTTCCAAAATTTGTTCACTAGTTCTGCGGAAAATCACTCAAAGTTCATTCATTTAATATCGAATTATTTATTTTAGGAAACTTTTTATTGACATTTTACTGCCTGTTTGTCGATGTCGAAGAAATTCTTTATTTCTTACAGTTACATTTGAAACAAAAACAAAATTTTAGAATTTGTAAGAATGAAAAATGTCCTTCGAGATCGATCAACATGGTATTAGTATTTAAAGAGACGATGAAAAACGTAGCAACTTTAAAAGAGAACTTAAACAATTTCATCGTGTAAATTTAGTCAGTCAAACAAACTTCTGTAATATTTAAAAAAAAACGTTAAAAATTTTGATTTTAAAGCAAAACAGGACTATAATACAAATTTCTTATATGATTCGAAATAAAGTTTGCGGTCACTTATGCCATTTTATAAATATGTATGTCAAAAAGTCCATATATTTATGAAATAACGTATACTTTTAATTTCCCGTTTTCCCGGCAAAATCTCAAAAATGTCCCGGAAATATTAGGCAGACTTTTTCCGAGAATTCCCGCCCGGGAATTTCCGATTAACAAGCCCTAGTATCATGCTAAAGAACATAGAAATATCATTCGAATGCTATATGTATAACTGGTGGATATTTCTTGTTCAAGGTAAAATTCTAAAAACACTATTCATAATAAAATTATTTATTTTAATTAAACTTAAAATTATCGAATTTAAGCCTGAATAAAAAATTGCTTTGAACTAATATTTATTCAATAAAAACGATTTTTATTACAAATTTAAAGTGCAAATTTAAAAATTAGTAAATGCATGCACATATTTTAAAAAATTATGTTACACAGCAAGTAACACGATTAATAATCATTAAAATTATTATAAAATTCCTTAATACATTAAGAACATTCAGATACGGATACATATCATACATCTGTGGCTGCGTGTGAGTGTATGTTAGAATTTTATAAGAGGACACATGTTACATTGTAATAAATTTTAATACATTAATTTTCTCTTTACTTTCATTTAACCATACAAAAATTATTTTTAATAAAAACTTCAGCACCATAATGCTCATATGTGCTTTTTCTTTTCAATTCCCGGTTGGCCATGTCTTTCAGACATCTTGCAAGACTTATGCACGACAATGTTAAAGAAATGTCCCCATTACATTTTTTTTGATTCCTTCTGTTTTACACGTGCTCTACAATAACAATTTGAGGAATTTGTCGCTCAGAGAGTATTTAATACAAGAACCCAGTGGTAAATGAAACAAAGTCTGCTTTTACACAGATCAGTTTTTCTTGAAGCAAGTTTTATTTTCTTGTGAGAAAGAGCGAGAGAGGAATATATTTTATGTAATTCCTCTCTCGCTATTTCTCACCAGAAAATAAAAGGTGCTTTAAGAAAAACTGATCTGTGTAAATGAAACAAAGTACCTAGATAATAATCAATGATGTCAGGATGACGCACTGGTGTCAGAAGATATTTTCAAAATCCCTACACATTTTCAAAAAATTCCCTCTTTTTCCCCACAGCCACATTTTTTTTATCAAAAAACTGCCTATTACAATTTCAACAATATTGTAAAATTGTGATATTTTAGTTTGTCATTAAAATTTGTGAACTTTAATAAATTTTTAGCCCAAGTTGATATCAATTGAGATGGTGAAAAGTAAAGGGGTACAAGTGCCAGACCTGTACTATGACCTCAAGAGGCGGTATGTATTAGAAACCAAAAATATTATGTATGAAAATGAATGGGAACAAAAAACTTTAAAGCTTAATTAGTCAGAATTTTCTTTTTTTCACTTGTGCCCTTTTGCTTTTAAGCCCCTCAATTTTAAAATGTTAACACAACTTAAACTGATTATGTATGACTATCAGATTGTTAAAACAGAATTAAATAATTCTAGTATTCTTTCTTCATTCACAATTCTATAAATAAGCTTGAGTTTTGCAACAAACGGAGACAGATAAAAGGTGATGAAATACATAAAATATACATGAACATTGACGAAGGCGTGTGAGGTCTCCGAAAACAACCTTGTTATGTGCTGACAATAATAATAAATAACAATAAAAATCATTTTGGAGAAAGATTTCTTTTAAAAATGTAAAATTTATTTAAATTTTTATTTAAAACAAACGAAAGATTTCAAAATTCCCTATATTTTGCATAATATTAAAAATCTAGAAAAATCCCTACAAAAAGGGAAAATTCCCTACATCTGACATCACTGGGATGACGTTTTTAAGCGAACAATCTAAGTACTTAGATTGTAATGTAAGTGTCATCTAACATGTCAGAGTGTCGTTGTATTTCATAGAATTCATCCTTTATATGTACAAAGTAAAACACTATGGCTTACTTTTGGGCTATAGTTCAACAACAAGCTTGCTTACAGTTCCACTTATTATGTCATCTCACAGTAGCGACAGGTACTGATATCGTAGCTTACTTTTTAAGCCTATAACACTGTTATATTAAATGTAATTGAGAAGTTTTAATAGACATTGTAATAGAACTTTTCATCAGCTCAATTTCGCTAAATTTTAGCAAGCAGGAATGTATAAAAATTGTTCAAACTGGTGACAGACTCAGCGACAATGTCAACAAGAAATTCATTTGCCGGTACACGAAGAGTAGTGTTTCTGTTAGATTGTTTTAAAAGAAACTGTAATCGACAAATATCATGCATGACAAATGTCGAAATTTCCTCAAGTAGTCGTTGATGAAAATGTCCTCTACGATGAGTTGGTCAACCGGGTTATTTGTGTATGTGGTAATGTGTGTATGTAGATGTAAGGAAAAGAACCCAGCGGTAAAGTTTACGAGGCATTCATTAAACAGGCCTTTTTAAATGCCTTCAAATACTTGCAATAAGGTCCAACAGGATTATTCTATTTTTAGATTTTTCGTTTTGCTTGATAAAAATGTTCCTTACAAATACAAAACATTCTCGTATTCTATTTTCGCAAGAATTTTTATATAAGACTGAAATTTAAGTACAAGAGACATCATACATTCTGCTATTATACCATTTATTTTAGAGCTGATTAACTTATCATTATTCTGTCGAAACTATATAATGTCCAATTCCTTCTTAATAAATACAAGAATGTTAGCCTCATATGTATGTATAAAAAAATTAATTTGGATGCAAGAAAATAGTTCAAAACAATAAATCACATTAGTCAAAAATATATATAGAAGCTGCTATAAAAAGGCCCAGATAAAAAATTTACCTCCATATGATTTTTAACAGACCTTACTAGATAAGGCCTTCCACCAGGCCGGGCACATATGATCTGCAAATGGGCCCGCTGAAGAATGCCTTCAACTAGGCCTGCTGAGTAATGGGTCGAGGAAGGCCTCGGTCCGCAATGACATCGCATGTAAAAAATTGTATGAATACGCAATGGGACTAGAAGTACTAGTGACTGATATATAAGGCTTTATAAATGGCCTCCCTTACTCCTTCCTGTTACCGCTGGGAACGCATATGCATTCTTTAACGAACATACAGACGTACATACTTGTGTAATAATTGCTAGACAAAAATAATAAGCAGATCTTTTGAAAAAAAATGTTCGTATACGGTATACCCAGGCAATAACTTACTGGCAGAAGACCACGGCGAGACAGCAAATATCGGGTGTCTCCTTTTAGGTAGAGATTTTGAAGTTCACTATTTTGTTTTTTTTTCACAAGCGATTGATAATTCGCAGTTGCTTTGCGACTAGTACAGTTTGCCGAATAGACTCATGCCGGGGACACGTTCGCAAATTGATCAATTTTTTTTTAAAACCAAATTTATTTCGAAGAACTTATTAGTGATGGAGTACATTTTAGGCCAATCCACACAACTAAATTAATTTATCTGCATTTTATTTCAGTTAAAAATCTCTATCTCAAAAAAAAAACCCCGTTACTTACAATTAAATTTATGTACTTTTTTGAACAGATATTTATATGAACTGCATGTGTTCATGTTTTTATACAAGTTCATTTAATTACATGTTGTCAATGTTTAAATAACACGTCCGTCGAATTATGCAACATTTCAAAAAGTCAAAATTAATTTAAAATTAATTATTGAATAACAAATTTATTAAGAGGAAGATATCATTGCTACGTGTAATATTATAATCTTAATAAATACATTTAGTAATTTAAAAGGGTTTCTGAATTAAGGACTAACAAACAAATGTTGTTCTATTATTTAGTGATAAAATCTTTAGAAATTTATATCAATTTGCTTTCAAATCCTTGCTCTTCAACACACACACTCGCTCAAAAAAATTCAGTACATATGTACATTAGGATATAGCGAAAAACTTTTTTCTTTAAGTAAAAATATTTTGATTCTGGTCCACAGACAGATATTGAAGTCTGAGTTGCGAGTTTCAGGACGGTTCACATATTACGTAACTTACTTGGGGGGTTTCAAACTTGTAACGTAGCTGAGTGCTTATTCATACCAAACCTAAATTAAAATTTTAACAGCCCATTGACGCGCCTTCCAATTACTTGAGTATATCAAGAATCAGGAATAAAAATAATATTTTTTTTTTTATAAAAAAAATTTGAAATAGAGCATTTTTTACAAGCTTCACTCTTCGTGCGCCATTTCTAAGTAAAATCGAAGATCTTTGATATTCGTCGCGAATTAAGCTTTAATTAAAAAATGAAAAAATATTTTTTGTCATTTTCACTCCGCCCTAATATTCATATTGTCCCTTTACTAGCGCCCAGCGAAATCATATCACAACATATCACAAAACTAGAACAAAAATGTTAGGAAAAAACCCTCTTGCAAAAGCAGATTTTTTCCAAATTAAAAATATTTGTTTAAAGTACAGTAATTCAGCTAATATTAAAGAACCCATCACAGGACAAGTAGCCTTAGTTTGGGTCTAGAACCTGTCACTGAGTATCGTAATTATGTCCATTGATCCCCTCCAATAACAACGCCATGTAAAAGTTACCGGTCCCTTGCATATAAAGTTCTGGAACTCGAACCGGTTGCTAGTCCTTGGGAACCAGTCACGTGACCTGTCTTCTGACTGGTTCTTTTCCCTTTAGGATAGTTATGAGCAAATGAAAAAATATATTAATTGAATATAATAGTTATGTTCAACATATATATATTTTTTTTTTCATTGTATACAGAAAAAAGTTTGAGCATTAATAGTATGAAAAAAGTTCATAATCTATTGTTCATATATTTTATTAATTTATAAATAAGAAAAAGGAATTATTTCATTCGTAGTATGAATTTAGTTTTTAATAAATAAATTTATAATATCTAAGTGACTTTAAAAAATACTCTGAACTTTTTTTGTATGAAAATTCTAAAAAGTTTTTTGTTTATATGAAGTAATAATACAGCTCATTTACAATAGTCTGCTTGACAGAAGGGATAGAGTTGTGTCTAGAACAACAGGCTATACAAGTTCAATACTGAGCTTATAAAAATATTTTTTAAAAGAAATATGAATTAATTTATGTAAAACTTCCTAGCTAGAATGAAAAGAGTTTGGAAAAAAATTATCATGCTCGGTTCATAGCATTTATGAAAAAATTCCTTGGATATAAGTAATATATTTTTCTGTTTATAGGAATATACATATAATAATTAAAACCAATTTTTATACAATATTTTTTAAATATTTTGCTACCTGAAAAATGAGCATAATTCTGTGGTTTTCTTGAATAAGCGCGGATGCCAAATTACATTATTTTATATGCTCTTTTACATGAACCAAAAATTTCGCTAATAACATGGACCCATAGCCAGCAGAGGTTGAACACCGAATGCAACACATAATGGGGGCCTTAAATAATTTTCTGATACAGGTAGAAACCGTTGATTTGTTTTCACATAATTTTGCATTGTCCTACCAAATATTATTTTTCTTTTGTAATACATATTTGCTCTCATTTGTATTGTAGCAGCTCATTTATGTTTCAAATAGAGCACTAAAGGGGTCTGGACACGGTCAAAATGCTTGACAAGCATGTTAATGGTATGAGTGGAAATTTGTTGGTATGTGTGATGCCGACGATCCTTGATGGAAAATCAAAAAATTTACATTATTGGTATGCTTGCTGTTACATGCTTGTGCGTGTATAGTGTTAAGCCATCAAGCCTGAACAAATTTTCTTTATTTAGAGACGTTTTTATTTTTTACCAAACAAACGAACAGTACAAAATCAAACTAAAAGTGTAATTAGAGGCTAGAAAACATTTGTTCTAGCTGATAAATACTTAAATTAAAGGGCTCCTGAACTCCAATTCATGAACAATCAATTCCGTTTCTCAACGGAAATTTCGCAAATCAACCAGATTTGTAGAGAAAACGATACCAAACCAATCCGTATTGGATTCTGTGAACAGGCTGATTAATTGCTTATAAATTCCCAGTCACATAAGTACAGAAGTTAAATTGCCACCAAACTTTGAAAACGTACATATATGTTTTATTGCAAGAACTTCCGATTTTAAAATGTTGCACTAGTATTAGAAAAGTAATATGGTCAATATATACAAAAATTTTTATTTTCATATTTCAGTATAAAAATTGTATATCTAAAATCCAATTCATAACAAGCATTTGAAACAAAAAAAATTGATTTAACCTAAAAATAAAAATATTAATGTAAGCATAAGATATATTAATTGTTTCATTAAAAACAATACTAGTTTTAAACATTTAAAACCTGAATAATGACTTAAAAAGACAAATAAGCAGAGGCTTAGCAATATTAAGGGATATGCAGTAAAGGTAAACTTGTATAATACAGATGAAAGTTAAATTGAAAGTTTAATTTACAAAAAGCAACTTTACTATAAATATTTGAAATGAAGACAAAGACTTGCTAAGTTGTTAATTGATGCTATCAGCAGTTGTTGAGTCAATTATGTTGGAAGCTTTTTGAGCTTGTAGCCATTCCCCTACTGGTTTTAAGTTTTGTTCCACCCATTTTATGTTGATCTTAACATTCTCTGAAGCTTCTTTCCGAGCAGCTGTACCAGCACCAGCTTCAGGATATTTGGCGAAAAATGCTTCCATTTCCTCTAGTTTAGTTTGAGTGGCAAATCGGGAAGTAATTGATGGAATTAAACGACCCAAGTATCGTTCATTGATACCAAAACGTTCTACTAAACGTGTCCAATTTTCACGAACATAATCCCAAACCAAGGGTTGACCTGCTCTATTTTGGGCAATAAATTGTAAACAGGTAAAATAGTCCTGACCCCTTACGTAGCTTTCATTCCAAGCTAAGTTGATGTAGCTAAAATAAAAGCAAGTTACATAATTAATGAAAACAAATATTTTGGTACATGTGTGGAAAATACCGTTGTAGAATCCATGGTTCACTAATAGCAGCCAACGATTCCATAAGTTTGGCTTTTTCTTGGGCATCCTGTTCTGCCACAAACAAATCAAATAATTGATTCCATATTTCCTCGTTGCCAGCAACTTTCATACCATAGTAGTAGACGATAGAACGAATATCAGGATTTGGTTTTATAGATGGATTAGACAACCATTCGGTAAAACGTTTTCCAGCTTCCTCCAAAGCCTCAGAATTGCCATTACCACAGGCAGCATTCAAAATAGTTACACGTAAAAGACTTGAAATAACGAGAAGTTCATAATAATTATTGGCGAACTGTTATAAAAATATTAATTTACTTCTGTAAGTGGTCGTCGCCAACATCCCATGTAACTGACTCATAAGCAGCTTTTAATAACTGGCTACTATAATCCACAAAATCTCGATACAAGTCCGTAAAGTATAATAAATTCTTGATGGCACCAAGACGTGATGCAGCTACTTTCCAAGGTACATAATCCAACTCATTTTCCAAATATTTACTCAAATCCAAAGCAATGCTGTAGTCGACTTGTCCAGCATCGGCCAAAGCAAAAACGTCATTTATCAAATGAGCACGATCAGACACACTAAAGAAGCCACGACTTGCGAACAAAGCTTTTGTCAGAGATCGCCACATATCGGCGGGATAATTGACACGGTAATAGCCCACTTGGTTTTTGTTGAATTTAATCCATTCAACAGTATCAGGAGTAGTAATAGTTACTATTAAATACATGTATATGATAAAGATTTTGAGCACAGGAAATTTACTTAAAATTATGTTACTTACACTCATTATCGTTATAATTGAAAATGGCACGTTTAACTTCGCTGTTGTCATTGGTGAAATAAGTTATTGGTATGGACCAATGAAAGCTGTGGATATTATTGTGGAAAATTTAAGTATTTCTAAAACTGTATTCATTATAAATTATATTTAAGGACTCACTTAAATTCCGATCTCTCATGAGTGCTATTGTTGTCCTCCGGGTTGGCAAAAAATCTTTTTTGTGTCAGTTTATAACCATTCCCTGTTCTCGTCACATCTACTACGGGTAAACCCATTTGTTCAGTCCATGTTTGCATAATTAACCTTTAAGATACATTAATTATTTGATAAGTTTCCTGTTGCAGTATTTACTTACTTAAGATTAAGGTCTAAATTCAAAGCTTCCAATTCATTGAGAAAATCAATAGTTTCGGCATTCCCAAAATACTTATTTTTCAAGTAGTTGGTGGTAGCATTACGAAATTTCTCAGCACCAACTAAATCTTCTAACATTCGAATTATTGAAGCACCTTTTGAATATGTTATAGTATCGAAAAGTTCGGTAATTTGATTTGGACTTTCAACCGTTTGCACAATTGGGTGCGAGGCTAGCGTGGCATCCAGTTTCATTACGTCATGTAGATCGGAAATAAGAAATTGATCAAGCTGTAAGCAAATATGTATTTGTATAATTTTTCTTTATATAAGAACCTTACAAACTTACCATTTGCCATTCTGGGTGAACGTGATGAACGCCTTTGTACTCAATATAACTTGCAAAACCTTCATTAAGCCACAAATCGTTCCACCACATCATTGTCACTATAAAATTAAAATTATTCGTTAAAAGAAAATATTGTAACCCATTAAGACTCACTCACCCAAATTGCCAAACCACATGTGAGCCAATTCATGACCGATTACTGTTGCAACACGCTGCTTATTGGCACTTGAACTTATATTTTTATCATACAATAAAGCAGTTTCTCGGAATGTAACCAAACCCCAGTGTTCCATGGCACCAGAAACAAAATCAGGAATTGCTGCCATATCGAGTTTTGGCAGTGGATATCCGACATTAAAGTACTTGATGTAAAATTCTGTAATATTTGCTCCAACATCTAAAGCATAATTGACCTTTTCAATTTGACCCGCTGTTGCAAACACACGCATTTCAAAGTCCTGTTCACCTGCCAAAGTGCCATTGACTATTTTTGATTTATGAGCAAAGTCAGACACAATGAAACAAGCCAAATATGTGCTCATTGGCACACTTTCAGCAAAAGTTACTTCGGTAAGACCTTCACCAATATCCTTTTCTTCCTGCAAACAATGAAATAATTATTTAGTTGCATTATATTGAACTGATTACGATAACATACCTCAACATTCATATTAGATAATGCATGATAGCCATCACCCGTAGGTCTAACTATGGTTATAGTAAACATAGCCTTCATAGAAGGCTCGTCGAAACAGGGGAAAGCCTGACGAGCATAAGTGGGTTCAAACTTTGATGTGGCTATCCATCTAATAGAGATATTATTAAAATAAAAAATTAGAAAAATTTGATTTTGAAAAAAATTCATTAATTATAACAATTGCATGATATATAAAAGCATTCTGTGTGTACCTTTTTTCATTACGTCTCTTATCCAAATAGGAACTCTGATAAAAACCTACAATACGGTCTACCAATGAACCACTGAAAGCCAACTTCAATGAATAATTGCCCGCCTCCAAAGGCTCAGCAAACTCAGTAACCCAATATTCCAATTGAGGGTGCTCGAAAGTCAATAAAGGTGTAATTGTTCGGACTGGTTTCTCGTCGGTTCCCAATTGTACGACTTCCTTTGTCACCACTGTTAGGAGCTTGGAATGTACAGGTATATACGAAATTGGTTTTATTACCTCCAGTCCAATCGTTACATTTCCACTAAATGTTTTATTCTTTAAATCAGGTTGCAATATCAAATTATAGCGCAAAGGTTTCAACTCTTTTGGTAACCGGAATGATAAATGCTGCAAAATCTTCGATGTTGCCATAATGGATGGCGATATTGTTGCTTTCTTAGACAAAAAGAGGTTAGCTTTTTGCGGCGATTGTGTAGTTGAAGTCCCTGGACGAAATCTTACAATTGGTCTAGTTGACAAGCGCAAAAGGTCGTTTACCTGTCCCTCCTCTTGAATTATTGAATCGTTGTAGGAGAAATCTACTGTTTGTATCAAAAAATTACTTTACTGATAAGATTTACCACAAATGCTTATTTATTATGTATGCATATGTACAGAAAAAATCATTCAAGTTTTTTAAACCCGGAAGAATAAATGAAAATTTGTATTGTAATTGCAAAAATTAAAAACAACTGGAAGCAAAAATCGGCAAAACAAGGAAAAATGCATTCAGCAGAACTTCCAATTAGACACAAGCACTAAGAAATGATGACACAAAAAACTTTAAACTTCCAGAGAGTGGCCATATTGTAAATGAAACCAAATAAATGGACTCAAGCTGCCATACCGTTATTTCGAGGAATTGAACGTTAGAGTTTAAAAAATTTTTTTTAATTAAAAGTGCGTTTACATCTGGACAAAATCTAGTAGATTTCATTTGAAATCTTTATCAAAATCTATACCGTTTACACCAAGCTTTTTTGGCATTTATGAAGATTTCGTATCCAGAACAGAAACCTTCGACTAAAAATTCTCCGTAAACTGCAACCCAACAACTGCAAACTCAACTAATTCCCACACCTTTTGTATAATAATTTTGTAGAGCGCGCTCGAGCGTAGTATCCACTTAGCTAATTCACTCACCATTTACATAAAAATATTGTACAGGATAGCACAAAAGAAATTAATTTACTAGATTTTGACTAGATTTCATCGAAATCTAGTGACGAAGTAGATTTTGTTTTGTATGGGAAATCTACTCGAAATCTACTAGATTTGGCTCTAAATCTCGTAAGTACTAGATTTCGCTCACATGTAAACGCACTATAAATCTAGTGACGAAGTACATTTTGTTTTGTATGGAAATCTACTCAAAATCCACTAGATTTGGCTCGAAGTCTCGTAATTACTAGATTTCGCTCACATGTAAACGCATTATAAAATAAATAAAAAATGTGCCGTGTTCATGCTTAATATTCGGGTATGTGTTGAATGTTGAGGCAGGGTACGTTCGTAAATTCAGTAATTGTGCAGTAATCAAAGATCTGCGCTCGAAAACAAACAGGACGTCAAACTATATATAAAATAAATTTTATTCTGACAAAAATTTTGTTCGAACATAATGGGTGAATTTGGCTTTAAGGTCTTCGATTATCTTTCCTGTACCTACATATTTACGTTCTTAAAAAATTTAATTAATATTAGACCTACCTTTGTAATTTTGCTCCTTAACAATATTTTTTCCGACATATACTAATGCTCCTAATAAGAAAATACAAAGCACTAATAAAAATATACAAAATCCTGCTAAAGTTAGTACCGCATTACTCGGCTTCTTTGACAAACGAAGTGTCTCCTTCATCCGGTGATGATGTTCGTCTGTCGAAAGTGATGATCGTGGCCTTATTGGGATGGGCATTTTTGCTTGCTGCTGTTGTGGCGGGTACATTTTATTTTTTTTCTGTTGGTTTTTTTCGGTTTAATTTTTTTAGTCCGGCAACACTTTAACAGTTTGTTTATTTTACGCGTTTAAACTCCTTTTGTTTTTCGTTAACATTTGAGCCAATTTTTTTTATTGTGTTAAAACTATTTAATAAAACAATTCAAAGTATTAAATGTTATTTAAATGGTAAAAGACGCAATTTGCTTTAAAGCATGATATACAAATATAGTTATACCATGCTTTAAATTGTGTACGGTGTTTTACAAATTAAATGTGATTTTTAAATTAAATTTCAATGCCGTTTTTTATTATTTTTGCGAGATTTTCGAAATAGATAATCGTTGCATATCTTTTATAACTCCTCATTTTTGTAATTAAAAACGTAACAATTTTAATATGTAATGAAACTGCATAAAAACATGAATTTCTGTTGTGTATTTGAGATAAGAGTTTTAGCAAAAGCAGTATTCTTTATGACTGCCTCAGTAATAACTTTCTTGATGTCATTGTAATTCAACGAAATTTTAATATTTTTAAAGTATATTGAGATAAATTTAGAGGTAAGCCCAGTTTAGTTATTCTTTTTAAACATACGACATAATAATGATTGAAAATCTACCAATCTAAAAGAAGAGGTAGCGATTCTCGGCAGAAATATTTTAATGTTTCACTGCAATGTGCGGTTTATTATACTCGTACGTTACTGCTGTTTAGAATTCAAAAGACACTATAATCAGACAAGTTATTTATTATTTTTTATACAAAACTATAAATAAACTTTAATAAAAAATTTAAAAGAATCCTGACATAGGTGGTGCTGCAGCATCAGACATGTGGATAACGTGTAAACAGCAATTAACTTCCAAAACAGCTAGGTCGATTTTCATCAAACAAAGCTAAGAAATCTCCATTAAATTGAAATCGTTCAATATATGTAAATAATATATAGATACACAGCTAGACACTGCAAACTTATAATACCCTAAAAATACTTACAAATGTACCTATAATAAATGCCGCTTTTATACTTGAAACTTGCTATGCAGTAAAATATTATTTGGCCATAAGTTTATTAAATCTACCCTTTGAAGAATTGAATCTTTGCGATTACTGTGCACGGGTAGCTCAATTAAAGAAGATGAGCTTCCGATACTGCTCAGTAAAATTTCTCATCGCTTGTAATTTTTTTTTTGCTTCACGTCCGATTTTGAAAAATATTTGTGTCCCTTATAGCTCTTAAAAGGTTCTTAAAAAATCATGTTTGGTTATCTTTTATAATTAGTGATGTATACTCAATGGAGGTTCAAAATTTAAAAATTTTGCAAAACCATGGTCAGTATTTTGAAGATATCGGATCCAAATCACAATCGCAATTATTTTTTCTTTAGTTTAACAATAAAATTAAAAATTGTTAAAAAAAAATTTGTGGAAATATTCTTTCTGGGTTGGAAAATATACCATTTTGAATTTGAAATTTTTTAATCTCTGTCTAAAGAGCACCATCATTGTTTTACTCTTTAAACAAATACTTTCTCCAGGAATATACAATTATTACATATGTTTCAAAAAAAGGGATATTCACAGACATGATTTTAGAAAAATTTATGTAGGAATGCATCGATACACCTTTTTGTCGATACGAAATCGATACAGAGTTAGTTGACATTACTTTGAACATTGTCGGTCGATTCTATTAAAATTAGTTTTATTTGAAAGAAGAATTATACTGCTTTTTCTTTGTAAAAAAATATTTTAATAGATACGGAATTTTGAGTTTTCTTCCATGGGAACCCAAGTCAGAAATAGAAAAATGGTCATAACTCCAAATTTCGTCCTGCGATTATTTTTTTATTACAGATATTAGATGTATAGTGCTTTCAAACAAGGACCAAAAATAACAGTTATTATCAAAGTTTTAGTTAAAAAAGTCAGACATAAAGAATTTGTCTATAGGATATTTGAGTACAGCATTGTGATGGGTACGAGCTAAGGAATAAAAACCTTAAAATACTTTTATTGTTTACTTTTTTTTTTTAAAATTCAAAATATAACTGTTATTTTTTTACTTACATTTTTTCAGTCAAAAATAAAAGTTAAAACTTGACCGAAATTTTGTTGGTCAAAAATAAAAGTTAAAATTTGGTTCATTTTGTTTTTGGTCAAAAATTTCAACGAATTTTCATCAGCGTTCTTTGCTCATTTAACCACTTTTCAAGTTGGATATTAATGGTTCCGAGAATCGGAAAATTAAAAGTAAAAATAGATATAGGATTTATTTCGTAAGTTACAGCGAAATTTATTTTGATTCCTATAAGAAATTGGTATTATAATCCTGTTTTTCTCTAATATCAATTAGAAGCAATGTTTGAATATGTAGATCCATACATAAAGTGTGCACAAGTTGCCGAATCCGTGTCAGAAGCCGGTCAGAAAGTGTACCGAAAATAATATGAGTAGGTGACAAGAAAGCCGATCATTTCGTCTGAGGACATGCTGAATACTTTTCCGAAACGTCTGAGAGAACTCTGTACTAATTCTCTGGGGAAACTCTAAAGTAATTTTCGAAATGTCTAAATGAATAATGAGGGAAAAATGTCTGACATGACAAAATTTCCGATTTATCTAATATTTTTTAACGGTCTGTCGTAATAATTTAAGAGAAAAGTTTATCTTGAAATTAGAATATTATCAGAAATATCGTATAAAACTCGCACATAGTATGTACATATCAGTGATCTGCATGATTATGAATCAAACGGCATAATTTTGCATTTTCTAAAATGAATATTGAACTAGCACTTTAAAAAAATGAATGATGCTAATGCACGATTCATGTCAATGAGACTGTTGTTAATAAATGCATGTCACTGCTTGCAATGTCTGTTTATTCATATGATTCACAATAGCAAAGAATCAGTATGATAGTGTTGAATGTTTCTTAAAAAAAATTAACACTACCATCGTCTTTCAATTTAGTAAAAAAATCCCATATTTTGCATCTGCATATTTATTTTTATTACACGATAAACTCCATTTTCTGCATTTCTTATTATTTCTGAATTCATTATGTTAAATTTTGTAAAAACACTTAAATAGTTTTTTATAATAACACAGTGAAACAACAGAAATTGGAATGGGATGAAACTAAAAGCAAATGAAAGTTGACGTTTGCCATAACAAAACCCTCAAGGCTTTTTTAGGTTAATGCTAGATTTTTTTTACACGCATTTGAAGTTGGCGATTTTGGAAGGCTGTCTAACAAGAAAAAAATCATTAAACATTTGATAAAAATAATGCCTATTTATTTTTATTATCCGGGAAAGTTGTAGTATCTTACTGTTTTTGTGGTCGAGGAATCCATTTCCGATTTTTATTTTCACATAAAACTCACGATAGATGGCACTGTCATACAAATTGTGCTATTTCTTGTGTATTGTCTTAGAAAAACGGTGTTTTTACTTTGTTTGAGGCAAAAAAATAAATTTTTAATGTTGGATTCATTGTAAAACATATTTCTAATGATATCACGAAGTACATTTTATTATCATCAGTACGTTACTATTACAATAACATGAAATTAAAATTTAAAAAATCCACACAGAAAATAGATAATAACTTCAAAACGGCTGGACCAGTTTTCTTCAAACATAGGTTAGAAATTTTGGGATCAAGTCACCTTTCAAACAAAATTTACTAACTTAAAATCGATTCAGCCGTGTGAATACAGAATACATCTAGAAAAGATGTGATATTTTCTAAATGGCTGGAACGATTTTCTTCAAACATAAATAAGAACATTCTCGATCAAGTCACCTTTCAAACAGGAAAAACTAAATCAAAATCGGTCCAGCCGTTTGGTCTGTACGTGGACTCGTACAGACACACAGATACATAGACACACATTACAAGCTTATAACGCCCTTTTTGGTCGGGGTTTAAAAAAGATATTTTTATGTAAAAAAATTTTTTTTGAATTTCAAAAAGCACATAAAAAATTGGCATGAATTATTCATGAAAAAATTTTGCTTAAGTTTTTCTCTGTTTTTCTTAAGGAAAACATATGAAATGTATTGGCAACATTTTAAGTTTTCATGCGAAATAATATAAGTTCCATTTTTTTCGCTTGGAATTTACAACAAACACATGAAGATTATAACAAACGTGCATGTCAAATTTGTCTCATGCAATAATCAATGTTGCCCAACATTTTTTTACAAATTTGAACACAGTACCATTCTTAACTTGCAAATTTTTGCTAGCAAAGCGTTCATTTACTTTTTCTTAGCTAGGAGAGTAATTTTGTAAATTTCTGCTTTACTCTCTCGTTGCTAGTTTCTGCTAGGAAAGTAAATGAACAGACTTATTATCATATATTGATGGTAAAAAGCATAACAAAAACATTGTAAATGTGAGTGGAAAGGGAAAGTGAATCAACTGATACATTTCTCTGGTACATACATACGTATGTACATAGAATTAAGAAATAGTAAAATTTCTATGACTTCTTATTCCATGTATTTTTATGCTGCCATAAGGGGCTATTAACATATTACTTAACGCTATTTTCGCTATTATCTAATCCATAACAAATGTGTAACCTCCCCCCGGCCTGGGGCGTTACGTAATATGTGAATAGCCCCTAAGGCAATTCATCAGAAAACATTTACTCATATTTTATAAGGTTAAAACCTTACAACGTTATGCAAACAATCTTATGGAATGAATGATAACTATAACGAAAGCATAAATTAGATAATATGCAGACGCATGAAACAGAATGCGCTATCTTCTATTCTTTGTTTCGTGGTGCAGACGTGTCGAATAAAAGTTGTAAGCTGATTTATGAAACAAGTAATCTGATGAAATTTTAGAAAACGTGCAGAAACGTCATAACAGAAAATTGCCGACTATTCTACAAAATTTCAAAGGGAATTTTAAACAACTCGGTTGCATTTATGGAATAGTTTCAGATTTTTTTCGGACATGAGGCGCGTCGTCAAAAAATGTTCATACACACTACATACAATATATACATTAGGGTGAGCGTCGATATATAAATTGAAAAAAGTCATCTAATCGATTTCGAAAAAAAAAATTTTTTTTTAATATTATTATTTCGGCTTTTTAGTTCAATATTTGAATTAATGTTAATTCAAAATATTTTTATTAAGAGTGGAGTGTTGGAATATTCAAATCAGATTAGCAGAACGGATCAGAACTACTGATTTCGACAGGCCGCTACACCGTCTCATCAGCGTTCTTGTTCACTTTTACCACTTATGAAGGTAGATGCTTTTTTACGAGGAAACATCAGTTTTTTAACTAATTTTTGTCAGCAAGTAGAATACAAGACTTTTCATGTAAATTCTTGCATTAATTTTTTAATTGCGACTCAACTTAGTTTTGCCGAAATTTCCCTATCGGATTAAATTTTTTTCGACATATCGCTTATTTTTTGACAATCGTCGACGAAAACAAAATTCCATACATTAGCAATGAAAAAAGCTCAAACGAACTTTTTTCGTTGCTAACGTATAGAATTTTTTTTTCCTCGACGATTACGGTGTATGCAGTCACAGCTGGAAGTTGGAGTAAATGCGAAACTGAAATTCTAAACGAAAAAATCCGATGCTCCACCCAAATCTATATAGTACGTAGACACAAAAAAAATATGTATGATGTTGCATGAGATGTAACAAACAAGTAATTTGTTTAGTCACCAATTGACCAAAATCCAGAGTTAATTAAAAAAAAAATATATTAATAAAGAAGCCAATAAAACACAACAAACATAAATAATTCGCTTCCGGCTTCAACTAAATTGGTTGGTTTATAATTTTGTTATTGTAAAAATAGTAAAAAGCTACAGAAAATTATAAAACTGAAGTTATAACAATGAAATGTACCACCATGTTAATGGTTTAAACGTTTCGGCTGATTAACTACACGCTACATCTAAAATAAAAGTAAATAATCGTTCAAATAGGTGGTATAAATAATTCCTACGCTCAAAATAAGGTTTCAGCATTTCTACAAAAAAAAAAAAATCAAAAAAAATAATATTTTGTGATGCATCTCTTTATTTTTAGTTTGATTACATTTCTTCTTTTTCAAATGAAAAAAGTCGAACAAAATGATTGTAACAAAAGATATTTATTTGCTGTGAGTTGTTAAAAAAAACTTGTTTGAATTATGGCCATGTTAAGCTGATTTGTAATACGTTTGACTGTCGTAGTCGTCTTTGTCATTTTAATCATTTTCTTAATTCACTTTCTATGGTAGTAAAATATTCCACTTAGTTGTGAACTGGTATTTGAAATCGTAAATGTAAGTTGAAGTGTATCAAATATTTAAGCGCATTTGTAATGGTTGCGATTACTTTTGCATTGCGAACAGTATGGCCATTTTAGCATTTTTGCAGCTGAATTTAGCGTTTTCTATTTTGTTTTAACTGCAAAATTTCCATTTAGCAGTTGCATTATTTTTCGCATTTTTAAATTATTTATTTGAATTTTCTAAAATTATTTCCCAATAAATATCAAATTATATGAAAATCTTATAGACAATTAAATGACAAAAACAAATATTATATGATTGTATAAACCAAAGCTTAACTATTGAGTCCTGGGGCCCATTTCTTGAAACTACAAGTTGCAAATCTACAAGGAAAATACCCAAAAAACAATAATAAATTTTGTAAGTGTTGTTGTTTTGCAGAGCTGTAAATGAATGATTCATATTTACTTTTTAGTTCACCATGAGTTAAGAAAATGTAAATGCATTCATTTTCCTCAAAATATGAATTGAATTAAAGTATGAATACATTCATAATTAATTAATAACTCATATATGCACTCATTTCTAGACAAAAATGAACTGGATTAAAATTTAAATGAATTCATTATGAACTAAATATTCTTGAATGCATTCGTTCTATCGGAAATAAGAATTGAATTCAAATTTTAATGAACTCATAATGAATTAAAAACTCTTTACTGAATTGAAAACTTCAATGAATTTATCACGAATTAAAAGTGCTTGAATGAGTTCATTTCATAAAAAAGAATTGAATTACAATTTGAATGGATTTATGGAGCATTGAAAGAAAAGGAATTGTAATTCACTTTTGCATTAATTTTTTAAAGTAATAAAAACTTTTGGAAGATTTTAAAAGTTGTCCAAAGGCTATTTTATAATAAAAAACTGGTTTAGATACGCATTCTACATTTCCATACATATCAGTATTTCATACTTATGTGTATGTGCATGATTGATAAATGAATTACAATTCCTTTTGTTTAAGCCACGATGAATTCATTCATATTTAAATAAAAATTTTTTATAAAATGAATTCATTCAAGAACTTTTAATTCATGATGAATTCATTCAAATTTAAATTCTAATTCTTTTTTGGATGAAAGGAATGCATTCAAGAATTTTCAATTCTAGATGAATGCATTAAACTTTCAATTCAATTAATTTTTTGGTAAAATTAATGTATTTATGAATGTTTATTTCGTTACGAATGCATTCATATTTAAAATTCATAATTTAGGGAAAATGAATGGATTAAAAAAATCACAATTCACTGACTGAATGGTTCGCAGATTCATTCAAAAAAGAATCATTATTTTACAGCTCTGTTGTTTTGTAGGTATTTTACTTCTAGATTTGTAATATGTTGTTTTGAGGAATGAGCCTCTGGGCCCTATTTTTCTAAAATACAAGTTACAAACCTAGAAGTATAATACCCATAAAACAACATCATTTTTACAAAAGTTATTGTTGTTTTGTGTGTATTTTACTTCAAAAAACGGAGGAGGTTATCAATTTGTTTTTATTTTTTATAGGTTTGTTAACATATAAGGGCGGTTTTTTAATGTGAACATTTAATCTTAGTTTACAACTATAATCAATTAATCTGAGAATAAATTTAATTGAGTGCTAATTCTGTTTGCCGTTTTTAACTGGAAGCTTAAGCCTATCAAAATTGCCATACTAAATAATAAAATATGGCATCTCTGATCAGCTGGCTTTGCAAATTGCAGAAAATAAAAGAAAAAGAAGAAGATAAAATAAAAAAGAAACAATAGAAAAACTTAAGAAATAATTGTTACAGCTTAAACCACCAACGTTGGCCGCTTAAGCTGGGCAATAAAAGCAGTTAATTATCGTATTAAAAACAGAAAACAAAGATTAAGGATGACTAAATCTCTAATGTGCACATTAAAAACCCACCCTAAATGCTCCATCTACAGATGGATGTAGAAAAATTTTATTTCATACGAACGGGTTTAATTCCAGATTCTGTAGACGATCAAACGCGGTAGGAAAATGTGATTACTTCACTTCATTTATAAAAAAACATTGAAATTTCATCGTGTTAATTTATAGGAAAATTTTGTAAACAATTTCGTTTCTAAACGTTTCAAAAGATCTTTTTCCATACAAATTTCAAAACGCAAAAAGCGTTTGTATTTATAAAGTCTGTAGTGCGATTGTCTATTCAATTTTAGCAATGGTTGTCATTGTTAAAAAATTAGCAAATTAGCGATTTTGCCATTCTGTACAAATATTAACAATATTTGCCATCGGTTAACTAACGACAATAATTTTCCTCTTCTTACCGAATAGACAAGAGTCAGCTGTGCAGCCGTATCACCGACCACCCAGACGCGACACGAACAGCAATCTATTTCCTACTCGCTCTTGACAGAATGGCGTTCAAAAGTGATATAAGAAAGTATTGGTGTAAAATTTTGTTTTGTTTTTCGCATACATACGTAATATTTGCAAAACTTATTTGGATAAAAGGAAACAAGAACATATAATTGTTTTTTTTTTCTCAAACGGCTGCCCTCAAAAACTGATTTGGGTAATTTTTAACTGTCACAACGGGACCTATAGGGACCCAAGTGGACTGGTTTTTAAATCTTTAAAACTGGCAACCTGTACAACCTAACTGTCACAATTGTCGTGTCTGGTTGGTCGGTGGCCGTAGCACGTACTTTCTGACCACAACTAAAGTTATTATTTTACAGCAATATACAAATATATACAACTTTGACGTATAAATAACAATATTTCTATTATTTAAGCATCTAATTGAACAATAACTTCGCAAAAATAAACAAATTAATGAAACAATTTTCTGTACACTGTTTGGCAATCACAAATTCATTTGTTTTCGTTATATTCCTCTTTGCACTTTTCGTTTAGTCTGCTTTTACACAGATCAAATTTTTGTGAAGCAACTTTTATTTTCTTGTGAGAAAGAGCGAAAGAGGAATATATTTATGTATTCCTCTCTCGCTCTTTCTAACTAGAAATAAAAGTTGCTTCAAGAAAAACTGATCTGTGTAAAAGCAGACTTATTTTAACAGAGATGCCACATGATGCCAGATTTAAAATGTTGTTAACAAGAAGTCACAGAATCGTAGAATCGTTAGTGCAAACAACTTAATAAGTTGACAATATAGCAACTGTTGTTATTGTTAAAAGTTACAGAATCTCACTACTGGCCTTTAGTCTTTGCTGTTTAAAATTAAAAATTGGTATTTTAAAAGGTTCAATAGCTATGGCTGTTTAATTGTGGTATAAGTTTTTCATATCAAATAATTCGTTTGTTATCATTACAAAAGGTCTATAAATATTACAATATTTTATAACGAAAATTTTTAAGGCACTTGAGAATAAAGGATATTTGCATTTATCATCATTCATTGCAACATAAAAATAGGTTTTTTGTATTAGATACATATATACATTAGTCGTTCAAAAAATTTTTTAATGTCTTTGATTTTTGGTCTTACACTCTCTATCTCTTCTATTAGATTTAAAAACAGCCCCTACCAAAAATAGGCGATGTAGCTCAACTCTAAGAGGTCGTTATTTGGTTTTAAGCTTCCCATACGTTTTGTATGGGAACTTTTTATATTTTTTGTTAAATTTTGTCTTTTATTGAAATTAAAAAGAACATTAGTGGAGTTCACACAACATTCGGTAACTGTTTACTGGTTAAATTGGTAAAATTGTACATATATATTGTTGCTGTAAAATTAATTAAAAAAATTTTTGACAAAAAAAATGTATGGAATACAATAAAATATTTGCCAGAAAATAGGGCTAAATTTTAAAAATAAACGCGTTATAAAGAAGTCCTTGTTAATAAAGAACTTTTAAAATGTTAGCATTTAAAATTTTTTTAGCATTTTTTAGGATTATTTGTGACTCAATTTAGCTGCAAAATATTTTTAGATATGGCCACACTGATTGCGAGAGGCGAAGTTGTTTGAAAATTAACCAAGGTTGTTGGCTTAATGCACAGTAGGGCAGAATGAAAATATGTAGGTATGTATATTAGAAATAAATTAGCAATTTATAAATGATTAAATCTAATTGGTGTAAAAAATTTTAATTTGTTATATTTTTGGAATTTTGAAATTTTCTTTATCGAAATTGTCGGCCTATTTATACCCAGTTCTTATTACTGATGTTGGTCACATACACGCAAAACTTTAATTGAATATAGGTGAGTTCCAAAATACAAAACACGTACATACTTGCAAAACTACAATGAATTAATTAATTATCAGGGATCGGACTTTCATGCAAATGTATTTTTTTTGTGGTGATAAAGAGATATTGACTAATTATCTATGCGAATCATCAAATTGTAAGTAGTTTGGCATTGATTTTTAGTTGCATATTTGTGCATATTTTGGTGGTAAGTGCATATTTTTGCATATTTTGTCAATAAATGCATATTTTTGGAGTAATAAACATTTTTTAAATTCATATTTCTCAATTTTCGAAAAAAATATTAATAGGGCGATTATGGATGACAACTGAGCCGCAGTTGGGTTGCCAGTTGCTGAAAATGATACTACTGATGGCAGGTGGCAACTGAGACCCGTTAATTTCAGTTTCTACTTAGTGCCTTTTTGGCAACCATTAAGTTTCAGTTGCCGACTGCCAACGCAACTAAAGTTCGGTAGCATTAAATAATATACCCAATTGTGTTTGTTTTATGTTTTTTTTCTCTAGTAATAATAAAATATTAAAAAAAAATATTTTCATTATACATATTTTATTTTTGGTACTTTGTTCGTAGGTAAATGCGTATTTTTTCGCATATTTTTACCTTTATGTGCATTTGTTGGGCGCTTAAATTCAATTTTTAGTTGCATGAAAGTCCGAGCCCTGTTAATTATATTTACTTTATTTCGATTGCATCAGATACCTGAATATGTTTTTTTAATTTTCGAAACAAATGCCAAGATAATACATTTGAGCTAATAACTATTGTAACTTAAAGGAAAATCAACGAGAAATATTAATATATTTAAACTATTTAAGCAATAAAACTATTAATTTTCGCAACGTTCAACCAATTAAAGTGTCAAATCTTAGTTCAATCAAATTATTCTAATAAGAAGCATTTCATAAACATTCCGATGTTTTTATGTATGTATCTAAAACTGCCCTGAAGGAAGCCTAGGTCCAAGTGTCTCCAAGTCAGCACTTCTTTCGATAAGTTTGGTAACATTGTCAACGAATCGTCTACACTTTTTATTTTGTCTTTAATGGAAAGAGACGTTTTTGAAAACTACAAAGCGATTTATTGTTGTCTCATTTTGTTGTACTGAAAATAGATGCGGCTGCACGCAAAAATCAAAATTGAAATTATCGTGTGTGCTCTGTATTCCATGCTGAATTAAAATGTGCGGAATTAACAAAGCATTGTTGTTGCAAATTGTTATAACAACAATGCTTTAGTAATTCCGCACATTTTATTAATTCAGCATGGAAGATAGAAAATACCCGTATGTGTTTTTTTTTAAACTATATCCAGCAAAAAATAACATGACAAATCATGTGTATAATCATTAGCGTGTCATTAGAGATCATGTGCTTATGTGAAAATTTAAAGAAATTGATCTCCATTAAAATGAATGAATTGAACCCATGCAAGTTCCCTGACTCGATGACGTTTTTTCATGTAAATATAAAACAAATGAAAATAAAAAAAATATTGCCGCAGCTAGGATACGAACCATGCTCTTCTGACTGTTAAGACATGCGCTCTACCAACTGAGCTTTTGTCTTCTTATTTTTTTGTTAGAGCTAAAACTTGTTTTATGAAAATGTGTCCAATGTGATGATTTAATTCCGTTTTTGCATGCCATTTTCGGTCCATATTTTATCCAATCGCATGACATTCAGAATGCATTCGAAGAAACAAGTGCTCAAGAAATCATGAAACACTATTTCATTATGAATGCATTCATTTATTTTTTGCTGGAATGGGTTTTATACAAATAAAGTTTTATTATTCAGGCTTAATTAAGTTCGTTCGATTTAATTTTACAATTACATACATAAATCATTTTTATTGAGAAAGGATTTTTCAAAGCATGTAATAATATGAAAAAGAACAAGGACCAATTTCTCCACTTTTGTAAGGGTCGCTCAAATGTTTATCATTACGAATAGTGTTTGATTTCAAATTCCTCTCAATTTGAAATCAAATTTGTCTGTTTGCTGAATATAAAAACGTTATTGAATTTTAATGTTTATCAGGGACGCAAAATGAGAATTTAAAAATTTTCATGAAAAGTTGTACTTTTTTCAGTACGATTGTACTAAATTCTTGCTCTTTTATTTTAAAATATTTTTTACTCAAAATGTGTGTAAAAAACTTAGCAATCAACAAAAAAGGCACATTGAAGTACATTTGCACTAAGTACTTATACGTGATGATCCTGGGGAAAAAGGTCCTTATCTCCCGGATGCCGAAAATGACTTAGTTAAATTTCCGAAAGTTAGATAAAATTTTGAAAAGAATTGCGTTTTTCGTTTTTTACGAATGAAAAACTGAAGTAAAGCACAAAATGTTGTGTATAAAAATAGCACTTCGGAAAAGAGATCATAACTTCCCCAATCCATTTCATATGAGGGAAGCTAAGGTTCCTTTCTCTCTAAATGTAGAGGTTGGAAAAAATCTCTTTTTAAGTAATTTCGCGGGTCTAAATTGTAGCAGCACGAATTAGATGACTTCAGCAAATCCTTTGTTTGGATTAGATTGGAGACAGTCGAAACAAACAGTGTAACTCTCTTTGTTGTTCATTATATTTTGATATCCTTTCCATATTTGCAGATGAATGTGGAATGGATAATAGTCCTGTAGCAATTCTTGAAATATCAGTTTATTTAGATCATTATTAATTTATACCTTCGTCCAAAAGGTACATATGTTGTCATTTTTTAAAGACTTAATAGTTCGCACCAATTTTCCTTCTTCTTGAATATTCAAGAGAACACTGAAGATGCAACATAGCCGAAACTTAATCTGTTTATCAACCAAATTTGACATGGGATGACGGAAAATCGTTCCAAATTCAAACAAACCCCGTCACTCTCAAAAGTTTGAAAATAGTGCTAAATTAGTCATTGGGGTGCTATTGTATTTTTGACTTTCAAATAGTGCTAGAAAAGTACAATTGTACCAACTTTTGCATCCCTGATGTCTATGCACTTGTGGTTGGGTGTCGTTGGAATGAAATTTATGTGTGAATAAGTAGATGCTGCAATAAAATGCAACTGGGTAAGCCACGTTGTAAAATAATAACAATCAAAAGAACATCATCATCATCATCGCCATAAAAACTCCACAACAATAAAATAATCAGCATCGTAAAATGTAATACAATCGATTAAAGAATGGAAAAGTGAGAGAACGAGAGAAATCAAATAAATGAATGTATTTGTGTCATTTTTGTCATTATTGAAGTTTGCACTTTAAAGTAATTGCCAAACAAAGTACAAGTATTATGACATTATTTATTCATGATCATCATCAACCTGATGACAATGATGATTATCTTCAATTCATATTTTAGCAGTCATCTTTGCGTTTGCATTCATATTCTATTTATTGTACATACTACATACATACATATTTTATTATTTAGTTACAAATATTTGATTGCATTTTTAATTTTGTTGCCATTGTTATCTAGATACGAGTACATAAAAATATTCATTTAAACGTATGAATGAATATACGTGTAGGTTGCGTCATGTCAGTCAAATTGTCAGTACAATCTTCCTATTAAAAATGCACAAGCATACGAGCATTTAAATGTGCATTCATGGAACATGTGTATTTAAAGATAAATAGAATACATCAACATTAATTGTGACAGCTTGTGGAGGCTTTAAAAACACAAATTCGCAAAAGTTTAGCTTTGCAATTAATCAAAGAATAACTAATTTTATGTTATTACTTGGTGTAATGACATCCTTTATTAAGGAGGCCCCATAAACAAAAAGTTTTCGAATATTAATTTTTGAACCACTAATTTTTAGAAAGATAGAAATGAATTTAGAGGTCGATCAAAGCGATGGAAATGTGATGGAAATGGAAATGTGATGGAAATCGATTTTGAAAACGAAGCAATTTTGAATGGTTTATCACAAAAATTTGATGGAAAGTGCATTAAAAATTGCTTTTAAATTTGCCTCGTCTTCGAAATCGATTTCCATCCCTTAAGGTATAGTTAGTAAAAGCGTATCGCGTTCGTGGGGATCTGCTGGCAAAATATGTAACATAAACAAAGCTTGTTGCTGTTTACTAAAAACGTATCGTTGCTTTTGTCACGTAGAAAATCTACAGAAAGTAGATTTTTACGTAGCAAATGTCACTCTAATGCCAAAGGCATTACAATCCAATACTAACAGCTGACAAAATTACTTGGCGTGATACGTTTTCTATAACTAACACCTAAAGTTGAGCGCCACTGAAAGCTCTAACGCTACGCGATACGTTTTTAATAAACAGACCTTTACTTGAATAAAAGGTTTACGTTTCTTAATTTGCTTCAACCATTAATAACCAGAGTAGGAAAATAAACTAAACGAAACGTTTGCTTTCGTTTTGTTTTGTATTTTCCAATATGTAAAACAAAAACAAAACAATAACAACGAGAATGATAGTCCCATTTAGTTTCGTACTGTTTGTGCTTGTGTACACGCAGCTAGAAAAGAAAATAACAAGAACAAAATTGAAAAGGTTTAAGAAAACACATTTGCAAACGTTTCCCCATTGATTTGCTCATCATAGTAGAGAATGTGTTACTGTATTTATGCTAAATACAATGAAGCACGATTGAAATGTGATATTAAAGCATGCAGATGAATGAAAAGCCAAATGTTTTGTTTCATTTTTTGGCATTGTAAAAGTATTTGTTTTGGTTTTTCTCATGTACGAAACGATTAAAAATATTTAAGTTTGTGTCTTCACATGAAATGTTTGCGAAAAGTTTTGTTTGTTTGCACACTCTATTAATAACTCCTATTAGACATAACTTTATGAAATTATAAGGAAATATCGAGCCCCGGTAATAAAATATTGAAATACCCGACATTTGAACACTTACTTTGTGTGCAAACTACGGTTTTTCAGAGGAACTCGCTGCACAAGAAGTGTGCAAATTTCCTGTAGTTTTGTCTCGATACTTTGAAATTCAAAGGATCAGAAAAACCGAGAGTCCAAAGTAATAAATGGGGAGTTGCAAACAGCCCAGTAAAAAATTTTCATTTTTGAAGCACTAAAGAAATAAAGCGCTTCATAATTCGCTTTAAAATATGAGCTTGTTTAGAAGCTGATTTCATAGCTTCACAACAATGCAGGTTTTGAAGAGAGAAAAGTATTTGCTTTTTACTATACAAAAGCTTCGTACAAAAGCTATACAAAAATCTGATTTTATAGTGCTGATCCAAAGCAGGTTTTTAAGCGAGAATGAAGAGTAAGTTTATTTGAGTTTCTTGGTGCCGTTTTGCAACAGTGTTTTTGGTCGAGTGATTGGTACGTTGGACTTCAAACCTGAAGGTTCTTAGTTCGATACTAGTTGATGTTAAAATAACAAAATTTTGTAAAAATATGAAATTAATAAAAATAAATAAAGAAACGAAAATGAAAGAAAAATTCAAAATGGCGTTAACGGCGCCAATCCACATCAAACCATTTTTTTCATACATTTTCAGTTCTAGTGCTGAAAATGTTGATGATTTTCAGCGCTTCAAAAGCGCTTTTGTGAGCACAATTGTAGTACTCCAATCCGGGAACTCGCCATACAAAAATCAGCAGCGATATCAGCAGGTTTGTCAGCGCTACTTTTATTCCATAATAGTAGAAACCTGCTTTATTGGAAGCAACTTTTTTACTGGGAGTTCTAATATACAAGAATTTAAGTAAAATATAAGATTTTCGAAACTTCTTTGCAAATGTATGTTAATGTTCCATATAACAAAAAGTCTGTAATTTTCGTTTGAGTAAGCGACTTCAATCTATTATAGTCCAATGCATTTTCTCTTTTCTTTAAAAACACGAACAGAATCACTTTAAAATTGTTAAAGTCAAAGAGTGTAGAGAAACAGAAGCTCAAATTATAGAATGTTGGCGAGTAAAAGGTCTGCTCTGCCACTTCGAATTACCGAAGGAACTAAATTACAAATAATTTTTTAAATATATCGAGTGTTTTTGAAGACCCCAGTAAAAAATGTATCTTCACATTAATTTTTATGATTTTAGCATATTTGTAGGAGGTCACAAAAAAAAAATCGTTCTATAGAAATGTGTTGATTCAATAAAAAAAGTTTCTAAATTTTCTGTGATAAATTTTTTTTCTATATTTGATAAAAAAAAATTGTTGAAAATAATATTATTTTTATATAATGATTTGATAAAAATTGTATTTTCAACAAAAATTTAATTTTAATCAAATACAGGCTTTATTGAATTTCATGCAATTTTCGAAAATTACCGTTGTTAAATAAACATTTACTTGTTTGTGTGGGTGAGACCAACAATTTTAATACTTTTTTGTCTTTATACATTAGAAGGCCACCCTAATCTAAATATATACTTATGTACACACATATTTACCTCTTATTTAACGCCCAAAAAGAGATACAAATATTCTTCGAAAATTTGTATGTTTCATATTCTTGCATTTGTGGCTTTTACGAATTGAAATTGTATGAAAATTTTCACAATTTTCACTAAAAGTGGACTTATGCGGCTATCTATGAATTCCATAAGATATACATACATATATAAATAGTGTGTATATGCATTTTAACAAACATTTTTGGAGATAAACTCCTTTCAGTTTTGTCTCAAAACAGGGACTGAAATTGTAAAATTTGTTTTTCTCAATAAACAAATACTAAATTGATTTTCAAGTTCAACTACTCAGCTTAAACTTGTTTTACAGATAATAAAAAAAAGCATATCGAAATGTAAATGCACTTAATAAAAACGATTTTTATAAAATAAATGAATCTCACTTTATATACGAAACAGCATTTTTAAAATGTTCAACATTTTTAAATAAACTTTAATTAAACATTTGAACTCTAACTGTATGTAATTTTTAATGTATATCACTTTCAGATATACATTTACATACATCTTGCTGTTAATCAATTGCATTAAATAAGAGGCGTAATTTTTATTTTACAAAAAAGTTCCATTTCAGCATTAATTTACAAACATACAGTTGAGAGCAAAAAATGTAACGCCGGGTCATATGCATGATCTTTGAGTCTGTTTTAAAATATGTAAGGGATTCTTTTGCCTATT
The DNA here is from genome assembly GCA_956483635.1 of Panzeria rudis. Lineage (NCBI taxonomy): Eukaryota > Metazoa > Arthropoda > Insecta > Diptera > Tachinidae > Panzeria > Panzeria rudis. Next base: position 199,402,819 of record OY101447.1, read on the forward strand.
TAGTCCATTAAATAAGATCTCAACAATTAACAGTGCATACGTTCTGTTTTCATTTCGATTTCAAAACTTTGAATAATTTAATATGGTAATTAATTAAAAAAGTTAACAATTTAAGCGAGAAAACTACAAATGCAACGTAAATCATTAATTAAGAGTGAAAATAAGTAAATTATTTATTTTCAAGTGAACTATAATTCGAAACCAGCAGAATATAATGTTACATTGAAAGTTTTTAAAATGTTGTTGTAAAGTCCATGGACCCTACGACGCTATAATTGTTCATTCTGTAAGACATTTTTAAATTTGTCACCTATCAAGTACACTTTCAGAATGACACTACATAAGAAATTTTCCGTTTTAGCAACCATCTTCTGTTAAAGATAATTAACGACAAGCTAGTTTGTGTCTATTTAACCTAGTTGACGACAAGATGCGCGACACGCGCGTGCATTTTGGGTTGCGCTAACTTTAATTAAAGAAAAAATTAGTGATATTTAGAAAACGGTTTAATTGTTCTTGAATCGCGCTAAAATTACAAATACGAATTAGTAAAATGTTCATGTACTTTTGATATTGAATAATAAACAAAATATTCTTTTTTTATGTGATTTCCGAGCTAAATATTGTATTGCAAATTGTATCCTAACGTTCGTTACTAACACTTACATACCTTGAAAAATATTCACATAACGATACAATTAAATTTGCTAAAAATAATCCAAAATAATAAAAATGTAAATTAACCCAACAATACCTTAAGATATAAAAATAAATTAAAAGTAAATGTACACTTACGCCCCTTCACCCTGACATAGTAACATATTTTAAAAATTCTTCTCTAACTGGCGGCAATATGGGATTTCCCTTTAACTACAAAAAAAGCAAACAAAAGATAATATAATCTAAACTTTGAATTAAGTAGAACAACTAAACAATATAGAAATATTAAGCAAAATCGAGTGTAAAAACGTATTAGTTTTTATATTGCTTCAAGTAAAAATCAACGAGTTGATAATAAAATTCATGTTGCGCATGCGCACTTGTGAAGAATTTTAAAATTTAAATGATTTTATATTCAATGTACGAGTACAAAGAAATCCATAAATGCAATCTTATGGCCGCAGCTAAAAAATTAAAACTGTCAAGGGTGTGAGTAATTAATTATTTTGGTTAAAGAAAAAATACTCCCATCATAATGTCTAAATTGTCAGAAATAGAAAAAGTTATTGTAGACTTTAAATAATTAAGAAACCATGGTGTTAAAATAGAAGAGACTGAATATACTTATACACATTGTTCATTTATATTTAACAGGCATAGAAAGTCTTTGCCAATCAATTTCTTATGGCCTTCTTCATGAAAATTTATGAAAATTAACTATCAGCACAGACTTGTAAAAGGAGGGGTTTCTTTCAATTGTCTTAGACGGGTTTGCAAATAATAGACGATTTTCATAATCGCGACTATGATTAAAAAATGCAACTAATCGCAATTATCGCTTAATTGTGATTAAACAAGAAAATGTAATAATATTTTGTTTTTTCGATTAGAACATTTTTCAACAAAATATGAAGACTCTAAGACAATGAGAAACGGAAACCCACATATTTTTTTGTCATATAGTAATTTCTGCTTAATTACATCCCACTTAATTGATTAACCTTCTTAATTAATCCGAAATTGATATCATGAAAAGTACAAAAAAGTAACCTGTTAAATAGCTCAATTTTATTGAAATAATCGCGTATCCGACTTGCAAAATTAACACTCTGGTCACATACAGAAAATCCAGATATTTGCATTTTGATATTTACTAAAAATGGTGATCGGTAAACTCGGACTAAATTAATGGAATGAGGAAAATTTTAAAGAAATTAGGGGAATAATATATAAGACAAAGTCTAAAATCGCTAGAAAAAGTTTCCAAATTTGAAAAAACATATTACTGAACAATTTAAAAATATTTCCATCAAAAAATATATTTTTTGTTGTTTGGCATATAGCAAAATATTCAGTAAACAGGGTCATCAAATATGCCACGAAAACTAAACAAATGTCCTAAATACGCGGGAAAGGCTGAAATACGTAAAAACATGCCGTAAAGTGCGAAATAAGCAAAGATATGCACTAACAAATCGATGCCAAAATTGTTCAAAAACTTTTCAACGTATAAATACATTATTTGTGCCTGCATACACATCGCACAGAAAAAAAACATGTAGTTGCATATTTGCAATTTCCCTGCTCACCATATACATATGTGTGTACCTAAATGCTTCAAAAAGGAATAACATAAAAAGTCCAGGCTGAAAAACTCAGAATGTAAATGGACTCTAATAACACAGACTTCCAAATTGGAACTATCCCAAATATTACAGACGACATTTTCATCGATGAAGTCTGCAAGACAATCACTAATTTGTGTCCTATAAAACACATTTAGAAATATGTATGGCGACAAGGTGGTATACGTTGTCTTGTGTAAAGAATTTGTTCTGACAAAATTATAAAATTGTGTGCTATAAAGCCCTATTGACGACAATATGAAAAACAACTGCGTACAATAAGTCGCGTGTAAAGTTTTATTGCAGGCAACAAGAATAAGAACTGCATCGAAGTTATCGTGTGTACAATGCATCGTCGGTGATAGATATTTGTGTCCCACACGTATCGGCGATGTATCGAAGTCTTGGCCTGCGGATTTTTTCCCCCGTTTTGAACAAAACTAAAAATGTTCTAATCATTTTGATGCGTTAAAAAATACTGTGTCTGCAGTTTTTCTCTATCACTTACAGGTTTTTTGTATGGCCATATCTAGTTAATTCCACTAGATACACCAATAAATTTCACTTTAACTCGAGAACAGTATGCCCGATTTCGACAAACAAAGCACCTAGCAGATGCGTGATAAAATTACCTGCAAACTATTTAGATATTCAAAAATATGTATTGAAATATTTGTTGTTTTTATGAAAAATTAGAAAAAAAATGTATTGTAGGGGATAGTATGCTAAGCTGTTAACAGGGAAGTCGCAGGTTCGATTCCTGCCAAGACCATGGGTGCTTCTGCAGAAAAGCCAAAACCGCATAAGCAGTAGTATGTTTGTATTTTTTTTTTTTTTTTCATTTTTACATTGTACAAACTTAAATTTTCAAATGCTGTTCTTAAGAACAAATGTCTTACCAGCAAAATTAGCCATAAATCATGATAATCGATAATTGATTATATTCACAACTAAAAAACTAAAACCCGACCAATCAAGATGTGCGCTCTGGCAAGTGCAAAACAAGAAAGCATCTGTGGTCGTGTTTCACCTAGTCCTCGTAACTCAAACGAAAAAATAACGAATTACTGAATTGCATTTTTTGTACGCAATCACAACGCTTGAAACGACTTTTTGCTTGTCTGCCAAAAACACTAAATGTCTTTGGGCGGAATCGAACTGGCGACCTCTGGTCTAATAGACTAACGTGTTTACCTCTCAGCTACAGAACAATTCGTTATTAAATATGCAAATAATGAATACACACAAAACTTTATTTCTTTTTTACGTTTCTTCCTAAATGTGCGCATTCCGTTATGATATAATTTAAAAAAGAATTTTGTTGAGTAATTGAACTGACTAAAAAAAATTAAATTTGTTATATAAACAATGATGATTGTTAATTTTTTACAAGTTTCCACAAAAATTTTAGTGGACATTTTTAATAAAAAAACTCGTTGAGTTTTTTCGCGATGCAAAAACTCAACAAAAAATTTGGTTAATTCAGTTTATTGGAAAAAAATCTGCGTTTGTCGTATAAACAACTTAATTGGTTTTATTAACTAAATATATTTTGGAATTTAAATGAAACATTTATAATTCGAATTGTTTGTTGCAGTTTGATGATATTTTTTTCTGTGTTATACTGTCCCACGGCCGCCGTTTTCAATTGATTATTTATCTCTAGAATGATATTTTTATACACAGAAAAAATCATAATAGGTTTTTATTTTAACACACATGTGTTTGAATTCGTTTTTAAATTTTATTAGTTTTTGTTTGATTTTTAAATATTGCTATACAAAATTTTAATAGAAACAAAAAACGATTTATTTCTTATTAAATACTTACGAGTTTTTGAGTTTTTAGTTTTACGAACTTTGTGATAGGTCCCATTTCCGTAAAAAATATTTGAATTTATGAATACATAGTATTAGAATACGAGTTATAGTTTTTTCTGTGTACGCTTACATATAATATCCATCATCAATATTGCTATTCAAAATTTTTGGTTTCTAACATTAAACTGTCTAGTGGCAGCAATTTTAAAATGTGATATGTATATATTGTTGAAATCTTATTGTTATGCTCTCTAATATGATACCCATCACGATAGGTTTTGATTTTGGCCCCTGACGTTATTCAGTCCAGTGATGTTAACTTTTATTTTTTCATTACCGTACGATAATCGAAAAATTACTGTTTTTAAGAAGAAATTACCGTACACAAAGGTTTTTAATTAAAACAACAGCAGTATTCATAAGCAATTTATTTGAACTAGGATCCAACTAGGGTTTATTTGTAATCGGGTTTTTAGACAAAAAATATATTGTACATGTCTAGAGAAAAGTACCTTTTAAACCATATAACGTAACGAAATATTAATAATATAACGTCAGCTTATTATTGGTTTGGTGATTATGCCACAACCTCGGAATGGAAAAAAACGACAAAGAAGGTTTAAAGAAAGTTGTCTGTAAATATACACACTAGATTTTTTTGTTTGTTTTTACCATCATACACTTCGAACTCATTTTCTTAAAATGGTTGGCAGGCCAAGCCAATAAAAAGCTGACAATATGTTTCATCCATATTTGTGGACAATAAGATGCTTAAAAGTGTAGCAAAAAACCAGCCGTGTTTTTATTCACAATAAAATGAGGAACTCTATTCATAAAAATCACGATTTTCATACAGCATTCAAAAATTCAATTTCTGTATGTGTTGTATGGAAATCGAAATTTATGTCAATAAAGTTTCCTAATTTAAAAATTTTGAAATTACCGTTCTTTGAATGAAATTACCTTACTACCTTTTGGGATCAAAAATTACCGTACAAAACAGTAATAACTGTACGGTTAACATCACTGATGCAGTCCCATCTCCGGCATTTTGAATACAAGAGAACAAATTTTTGTGTATAACCATCTCAGAACAATAACGAATCGATTGACACCTCACTCATCAAAATCAGATGAGTAGTTTAGGCGCTAGGGTGAAACACACTTACAAACTTTTCTAGATAGACTACTAAACACATAACCCTTCCCTTAGGCTTTTTTACTGTTGTATGGAAGTTGTGATTTTTATCAATTGAGTTCCTCCTTCATTCAATTGTTAAAAAATCAATATTTGGCCATCGATTTTCATGATTTATGGCTTATTTTGTCGTAAGATATCTCGTCACCTTATTACTGGTTTAGCTCATATGCCAAAAAGTCGGATGCAGAAAAACGACAAAGAAGATTTATATGAAGTTTTCTCAAAATATACTCGATAGAATAGTTTTTGTATTTTCTCCACTGCTTCCGGCAGTGGAAGAAAAATTTAACTGTTTGTGATCTTTCTTCCATCAATGCAGTTGAAAATTAATATATATTTACTGAAAGTAAAAAATCTTGTTTTGTGCTGCATTAGCCACTATTTTAAATTTATTTTTAAAAAGTAGCTTTTTGTGCTGCATGTACATACTAACTGCTGTGTATTGAGTAACTTGTTGTTGAGATGAAATGTCCTACTGTTTATTGAAAATAAGCGCATAAATGTTATTAGAAAAGATATTTACATGGAATAATAACATGAAATTAAAAACTTTAAAAACTCCCGACGAAAAGAGACGATAACTTCAAAACGGCTGAACTAATTTTCTTTAAAGATTTTGGATCAAGTCACCTTTCAAGCAAAATTTACTAAATTAAAATCGATCTCGCCGTTTGGTAGCTACGTTGTCAAAGACACACAGATTCAGCAGGATACAACTAGAAAAGATGTGATATCTTCGAAACGGCTGGACCACTTTTCTTCAAACATAGCTAAGAACACTCTCGATCAAGTCACCTTTGAAACACAAAAACTAAGTCAAAATCGGTCCACTACAAACTTATAACACCCCTCTTTTTTGGTCGGGGGCTAAAAAGTCAGTTTTGATAAAATATAAAATTTGCTATTTTACATGATTTCTGTTTTTAACCGACTTAAAAAAAAGGAGAAAGGTTATCAATTCGTCATGTATTTTTTTTATGAACCGATTTCGGATTTTTTTTCTCTATTCAAAAGGATGTACTTCCAGATTGGTCCTGTTGAAAAGTGGGCGGGTTCACGCCCATACAAAATAAATACACATTCGTTTTCTACTACTTCTACTCAACCGATTCTTAAGAAACCATACACACACATTAAGCTTCTGTTTAAATACATCAGGATCAAAAAAGGGGGCTGTGCCACGCCCATGCAAAGCAAATATTCTTTTTCAATAACTTCTACTAAATCGATTCTTATGAAACTTTGCATACACCTTTAGTTATCATTACAATACAAGATTATGTTTATGAAAGGGGGCAGTGCCACGCCCAAGAAAAGTAAATAAGCATTTTAACTTATGAGACTTCGCACACACAATTAGTTCTCGTAAAAGTACATTATGATTAAATATGGAGGGCGGTGCCACGCCTATTTTGTAGTAGGTTTTTTTTGCAAGAATTATTTATTTTGTTTATTTAAAATTTGTTCACAAAAAATGTATTAAAATTATTGATATCGAGAACAATGAATGTGATATCTCAGAAATCAGAAACAATTTCGCGAAACAGTTTTTAGATTCTGAAAGAGGGTATTCAACTCAATTTTATTAAAAATGGCCAGTGGGCCAAAATAGTAATGAGGTCGAGACCTGCCCTTAGTAACAATATTTAAACGTTTAAGTTCTTGCAGTTTTAAGTTTTTTATGAGTTTAAAGATTTTTTTTTAATTTTAATTTAAAACCACTAATTTTCGATACTAATTTTTGAATAACTAAGAAACCCTTGAAGGTAATTTTATTATAGATCTGTTGTTGATTTGTTGGTCGATATCGGACATACTGTTTTCAAGTTAAGGTGAAATATATAAATGTTGATTTGAATATGCCCATAAAACAAAATCTGTAAGTGATAGGAAAAAACTGAGGGCACTGTATTTTTTAGTGCAAGAAAACTGATTAGAAAAATTTTAGTTTTGTTCAAAACGGAATTTCACAGTAAGTCTGTGTAATAATCAAGCAAGATTTATACAATGCCTTCTTCTTTGCTAGACTTATATTATTTATTATCTTTTAGAGTTGCTACCACGTTCAACGAATATAAACACCACGTTCGCCCGTAGGCTCAAAAGGCTTTTTGATTATTTAAAACGGAAAGTTTTTATTTTCTTTAGAAAATCAAAACAAAATTAATAAATTAAAAAATGTCAATGAGCCAAATACATAAACAAAATAAAATCCACTGACATTCTCTGGCGTATTATCTATTATGTTTAATGTATGCCTGTGAATAAGAAACTAGTTGTGCCAGCAAATGATCTGTTGCTCATGCCAAAACATTGGATAGAAATTTAAGCAACAAGACAAGCCAGAAAATCAAAAATTAAGTAAAACTTGCAAAGAAGAATATAAAAGTACGAGAATAAAACCGGTAATAAATACAACGAACGATTATTTGGACAAGTTGCATGCATAAAGATACATCCGTCCGCCCGCCTGATCATCCGTTTGCCTCTAAGTTGTAGAAAGTACTCTAACCCGTATTTTTAGTCACAACAAGTCGAAGTAAAAATATAAATAAATAAAAGAAAAAGTTAAGTAAAAACTCGCACTCAAACACATGTTCAATTAAATTCAATACGTAGTCGTAGCACTTGTACAATATTGTGCATACAAACAAACATATTTATTTAGTACAACCAACTTTTTTTTAGTTGAATGCATTTGTGTCCACTTCATGCAACCTAAATACTAATGACAATAAATATGCATTTTAAGTACGGAGTTAAATGCATTTACGAGTATTGTCACATTAATCATCTATCTTTATGTAAAACAGGTGAATGAATTCATACAATTGACAACAAAAAATGAAAAAAAAATCTACAAAAAATCGGTTTAACACCACAATGAAATTGAAACCAATAAAAAACAGCTTGTTTGAATAAGACCGACTTCAAAACTACGTTGTTAATTAATTCTTTTCTATATTCTTACTTCAAACTTAAGATTTTTAAAATGTCAAAGTATTTTTGTTTAAAAGGCCTAATGTGCGCGTAACTTTCATATTAAATATTTCCTAAACAAGCGTTAAAAATTAAATTAAAGTGGAAAAATACCGTAAAAAATCATTGGAACGCTTCGATATATTTTTCAAATAATAATGAAGGGATGAGGTCTAAATTTGGTAGTATCATTAGCCCCTACATTAACCATAATCATTGCACCTCAATGAGACAACAAGTAACAGTAACAATTTGTAATAAGCAGTCTTGTTTGAAGGACCATAAGCTATAATCTACCATCACGAATTACAACCACTGTTTCTTGTTTACAGGTGCGGATCTAGCTTAAGGTTTTTGGAGGGTAAGTTTCAAATGAAACATACATACCATTTAAAAAAGTTTCTTTAAGAAACTCAATAGAAATGTGGTATATTTTATTAGTTCTCCACCCTCCCCTCCCCTGAATACGCGCCTGCTTGTTTGGCGATACCGAGGAAGAGTTTATGGATCGTAGAAAACTACACACTTTACGAGCATATTTTGATTTTAGAGGGGTAGAAAAAATGGTATGACTTGAACTTTCAGGGGATTTTCTAAAAATGTGCTTTGAAATTTCAAATTCCAATATTTACAAAATTCGGCCCATAAAATGGCAGCTAAAAGGAAAATGCACAAGTAATGTTTGGCTAAGACAAGAAATGAATGTTGAAAACTTCTAAGCTACCAAAAAGAGTTTGAAAAAATCTCCACACTTGTGAAGATCTTAATGCAAATTGGTTTAAAGTTTGATATTTATCTGCTTGACTTTGGAGGCCGTTGTGGAAGAATTTATGTTTGTCTCCGTTCTCAATAAAAATAATTTAATTGAAAAATTAAATTAAACGAACTAAAGCCTGAATAATTAGAATTTCGTTGTATTAAAACCCATACAGTTCGACTACAAATACGCTTTTTATAAATTCAATAACATGATTAAATTCAATAAAAGTAATTAATATTTACAATATCAAATGTGTATGGCTGTTCTTGTTGTTGAAACAGCTCTGCTGTTATCGGAGGCTCTAAAAATCCATTTAAAAAATGGTTTATAATCTGCAATTTATTGCTAAAGATGAATGTTTTCCTTTAGTTTTGTTTCGGACATAAGGACCACCAAGCAAAAACTTTGCTTATTGGCAGGCAAAAAAGGAAGTGAAGATTTAAACCGTAACTACTCATAATTTGACTCGATAATAATGTATTCATTTTCGTTTAAGAAGTTCAAAATGTAACTGTACCCCTTACAAATGTGCTTGCTTTGTTACAGCAATTAACTAGTTATTATTTGACTTACTTGAAGCTAAAAAATAAGTAGTTAAATAAACAAAATAATATTTTTTTTTAGAGACAAACATTAATTTTATAGCGCCAAACATTTATTTTTATATGCAAACAAACACATGTTAGCTTAAAAAGTATTTGTCTATTTATTGTATTAATACATTAATACATTAATAAAATAAATAAGTATAACTCATTACTTCGTAACCCATTGAAAAAGTACTACCGAATACAAAGATACCAATATAGCATTTTTGTTACAAAGCTCGAAACATGCATTTTCGCACGATTTAGACTTTTCCTTCGCAAAAGATAAAGTATAATATGAAATTAAGATGCGATCGTGAGAAACTTTTCACTCACGATCACGCATGCTTTCGATAATAAAAACCGCTCGCATGCAGGGTGCATGTACGTACGACCTTGTTTCTTTGCTCACGCTCGTATACGCTCACGGTAGTGCAAAGAAAAATTAATTACGCTCATGAAATGTTTAAGGAATATTTTTCCTCAGCTTTAAATGACATTTCCATAGCGAAACAATCACGTAAAAAAAACGCATGAACGCTAACTCAACGCAAATTGAGTGAAGGAAGAAGCTACTCACAGTTCACTCAAGTCACGTGAGCGGTGGCCATCTCTAATATGAAACCTCAAAATCGGTTTATGGAAAAACAAACTACAATTACATATCAATACAATTTTCGGATTCCATGCATAACTTCTTTAGGTCCCTTTTCATCCCTCTTCAGTCCACAGTGATTGCTATCTCCGCCAATTGATATATCGAGCTAAGTATTAAGCGTGGCAAAGCCATTTGTGCATCAGCAATACCTTAATAATTGTTAGCTGTAGTGTGCTGAAACGTATTGACATTCTTTTCAAATAATATACTATATGTTCGTATGTATGCACATATTTGTGTGTACGAGTATGTGATATGGTTGAATAAACATTATCTTTTAAATCGAAATAACAATAAACCATAAACAATAGAAATACAAATAAAACTACAAACAATAAGAGTAGAAAATCTAAGCAAATAATAGAAATACTAACTAAGGTGTTGATGAACTAAAATACGCTTTGTGCCTCCAGGCACGCACCACACCGCACCACTTCTCATATAGCGATTAAGTTTTTATCATTGTGCCTGTATTTGGCGTGCCTCTGTCTAGTTCAAAATAATCGCATACAGTTCGTCCGTCCCTTTGTCAGTAGATTCACTTTTGAGCTGTCCGTAGCCAATTGAGGTTAAATGTTTTATATTTATATTTTATTTTATTCAACGTATAATAAACTTTTTAATGTTGCTAATTTATATTTAAAACCTGTTAATGTTATTTGGGCCATATTTGTATAACCAGCGCATAAATTTATCTAATTAAAGAAAGAATCACAATACCAAGATAAGTCAAAAGAAGTGCAATTATAATCTTTTCATATGCCTGTGAAGATGACATTTTTCTTTTTAAATTTTAAATAGTACTCATATACTCCATTGATTTTATTTTCTTTATTATTTCAAAAATATACACATTAACAATTTTTGTTGTTGCCAATTTTTACAAGGATTATTGGCACTGACTCAGAAATTTAATATATGATGAAGAAATAAAATATTTGTGAAAACCAAATTATTTCTGTTATGATTTTTTCCAATTTTTTTTTATTCAAATCAAAGATTTGTATTATTATTTTATTATTATATTTTTCTATATAAAACAATTCCAAGTGAAATTTTTATAAATTTTTTTAATTATCTTTTTTACATTTGAAAACCACTTTTATTGCTACCGCTTTAAAAAAAAACCGTTAGTTTTTAATTTCGATTTTTGTATATTGTTTTTTATTTCGTAAATTTCTATCCGCTTTCGGCCAACGTTCACTCTCGACTAAATTTAAGTTTTGATTTCAATACTTCATGAAGACTTAGTAAGTCAAACACACTTTTTTTGTATAATTCCAATACACGCTTTCATTTGTTTTTGCTTATTTTTTACATTGTTGTGTTTTTTTTCTGCGGATATTTTTTACAGAGAGTTGTATGCGTTTTTCATTGTTATTCTTAGTATTTGTTGTTTTGTCATGATGTTGTATCGAGTACTAGTTTGAATGTTTATGATCTTTGCAGATCATTGCTTTATAATGAGACCGGCTTTTTAGTTTTGGAGCTTACTAAGTGCGAGCTTATGGAGACATTTGAGAGAATGTGAGCTTGATGCGGGCATTATAGTACGACTTGGACTCTTTTTCACCCCTTACAAAATATTATTTTAAGTCTCTTTTAACCCAGTCAGTCACATATAGTTGTTTACACTATCGTTGACAATTTCGTAGGGATACTCTAAAAAAAACTCTCACTTGCCACCAGTGCTGCCAAAACCTGATGAGGAAAAAATGCTAGAATTTTACTAAAGAAATCCTAAAATATGCAAAAAAATTTCATCGAAATTGCAAAGAAAAATCCTTTAAAATTGTCAGAACCGTGAATACATAGTTAGTATTTTATTATATTTTACAATCGCATTTAAAATAAAAGACAATTTATTTCGTTTTTAACATAAAAAAGTAGACAAAACACTGCAAAAAGGTTTTAAAATTCAATTTAAAAAACTGGCTGCTTAGGGCCAGGCCCTAATTGGTTCAGAAAAGCAGAAACGGGCGTGTTAAAAACGCCCTTAGTTAATAAAAAATAACGCATTTTTCTTTAAAATATTTCTTAAGGTTCTGTGAATGTTTGTACAATGACCAGGGTTTTCATGTTTACAATTTTCATCTAAAATACAAGAAATAACGAAATTCTAGACATATCAAAATATCCAGTCATCTTCAACTTCATTTTCATTATTATTTTTATAAGTGGTACTATTTCTACCAAAGTTGATACAAGACACTGTTGCATTTTTTGGAAATATATACAACGTTGTTCTTTCGCTTTCTTTGTATCAAAAATAAAACATTATATACGTTGTTGTAAAGAAAAAGGGCCCCTATGTTCCCAGACCAAATTTTACAGGTCTACTAAAAAAACAGACGCGTAAGTAAATTTAAGGTTGAAGTTGATAACACTACTAACTCCCATTAACATAAAGCTCAGTTATGTTGATTTTAGCTTTAAATTTATTAACTTTCAGTTTGGCTAAACTCAAATTTTAACTGCAAGTTAAACATTTTGTTAACAATAAAACATTTTTTGAAATTTATATAAATAATATCATGGATCAACAGCATCTGAGTACGATTGTTGCACAAAGAAGTGCTGCATTCTTGAAAATTTATGTTAAATATTTACAAAATTACAAAAAATTAATTTATTTTCAAATGTCAATAATTTCTTCAGTTAAGCACTTAAACTCAAGTTAAATTTAATTGAAATTTAATATGTGAATCAGCTTTGTGTTAATGAAATTTTAAATTTTGAGTTTAGTGTTAACTGCAACTTAATATTTTTATTGATAACGGCGCTAAGACATATACTGAGCATTCTACAATCGATTTAAACTAGATTGATAAATGGGAATTATAAAAAATACGGAAAACTGTGAATCAGATTTTAGGAAAAGTTTAAAAAATTTATAAACTTTGAACCTCAATATTCCAAAGCTTGAGATTTCCATACTACAACTTCAAAATGGTATAACTAAACAATATTTTGTAATTTTCTGGTTATTTACATACATTTTTGTTAGCAATAACGTGTACTTTTAGGAAATACCAAAAATGGATTTAGATTTTGGAAAGATAAGGCCCCTTTTCATGTGGAACATCACATCTAGATATATGTACATCCGGTAATAAGGTACAAATTAATGTAAAACATAAAAATTCAAACGCAAAAATATGCTAAAAAATGCTAAATAATTTTTGGGAAAATGCTGAAAAATATGCTATATGCTAAAAGCATTTTTTCATGCTAGATGATTTTAAAAAATGCTAGATCTAGCATTAAATATGCTAAATTTGCAACGCTGCTTGCCACTGTCGTTATAGAAAAATATTCTTCGTTACATACCTATTAGGGATGGGCAAGTGAAAAAAATATATCGATATCGATCGCCATCGATATATATCGAATAAAAAATATCGATATTTCGATATATATCGATATTTTTTCAAGTATGATTATTTATATCTAATCCCACAATCTTTAAAACTAAAACACAAAAAGTAATTTTCTTATAAATAATTAACCTGAAAAGAGTCAATTTTCAACTCCTTACTGTTTCAATAACACTTCATGAAACGTACATCAAGAAAATTATGCTCAAAGAAGGATAATTTTTCGAATATACAAAAGATGATAAATAAGACAAAAAATTTTGTTAGTAATACTCTATTTAATGAAGATTGTGTTGATATTTAAAAAAAATCTGAACGAAGAACAAAAGCAAAGCTAAAAAATATCGTATTTGGAAAAAATATCGATATATCGACATATTGCAATTAAAAATATCGGCAATACATACCGATATATTTTTGAGAAAATATCGATATTTTTGCCCATCCCTAATACCTATAGACAAAATATCACCAAAATCGGAGGTAACAAATAAAATTCTTAATCCACCGATATTTAATTTTTCTGTTTTCAGTTCGTTCTATTTAATTTTTTAGTTAAATTATTTTCTAAATTTTAATTAAATTACTTTCTATTAGAAAGAAGTTCTAAGGCACGTAAAAATTGGAAATACAAAATATTTTTTTACATCAACTTAAGTGATTTAATTCTTGTATGTAATTTTCACGAAAAGTTTGTATATATCAGAATTGAAATCACATTCAAAAGAGCCATCTCACAAGTGGTGATAAGCAAAATACATATGAGCACTGATGATGGAAGTGTAGCGACTCCCGAAGTAGCACTGCTAGGTTTTGCTGTTTACGTTGAAAAATTTAGTTGATGTTAATTTGTTCCTTGTTCCTTGGAATATTAATCATGCCTGATTCTTTCTCAATATAATGTTACGAACCTCAGCCTAATAATCAATTTGTATTCACAACCAAATAACTTCGAAATAATCATATTAAATAAAAAATTATTTTCATTGTACGGTGGGTTGAACCGCCACCATGATGTTTCGAGACCAACCACGATCTCAATATCAGAGTTCTTGTCCGCCTTAACATCACTACACACAGAAAACAAGACATAAATTTAAAAAATCAAAAAAACCCGACTGGCGTAAAAAACTAAAAGAAAAAAAAAACAAGTCCAGTGTGCGGAACATAGCGACTTTTATATCCGGGAACGATTATTTCGAAGATTTGAAAATTCGATTTTTAATGATTCCCGTCTGTAAAAGTCGTTGTGTTCCGAACACTGTTTTTTTTTCTTTTGGCTTTTTACGCAGTCGGGGGTTTTTTTTTAATTTGTTTAATGTTCTCTTTTTACCTACGCAATCGGGTTTTTTTGGTTGCGACCAACTTTAAGCCATTAAAGATCTGATCTTGTCATTCGAAATTAAAAATCATAAGAGAAACTTAACGATGATTTTTAAATACCTGTCGAATGATACCCATTTTAGTATAGTTTGCTGACTCTATTTTTTTCGTATCCAAAAAATGGCTTCTGTTGGCCGCCATATTGGATTTTGACTACTGTCATATCTTTAGTGGCACCCACGGGATTAAGACAAACCGATTGACGTGAGAATCAATGGTTTCTTAGTTATTCGTAAAATAAAATTAAAAATTTTTTTTTTGTAAAAATTTAACACTTTTTTTTTAATTTTTACAACTAAATCAATTTTTCAATTTTATTTTACGAATAACTAAGAAACCATTAATTTTTATAGCTTGAAGAAAATTTTTTTTAATTACCCGATGGTAATTCGATGTTGGACATACTGCCTTCGAGTTATGGTGAGTTATACTGGTATACCTCGAGAAAATATTAGATATGCTCATAAAAAAAATTCTGACGTGATGGAATTTTTTAAAATATTTTTTCTGAAGCTTAGTACCTAATACCTATCCGAATTGCTTATTAATTTCTTAAGGGGAAAACCATCGTGGAGTTTTGTTATTAATCTAATCTTAAATCTTTTTGATTTAATATTTTTAACTGTCAAAATAGCATTTTTATCAATGTTACATATCATTTTAAATCAACATGATTATAACTTTAATTTCAAATAAATTTTATGTTAAATCATCAGTTAAATTATGTTAAATTAAAACGAAATTCAAGCTAGTTATAAGTGATTAGCGCATTGACTATGAACCAATTGGATCGAGCTCAAATCTTGGCTTGGGTAGTTAACTACAACACAAATTTTTCTGATGACTATGCGAACACACATGCTGTTCCAACTTAAAATAACTTAGATTAAACATAATTCTTCGCGTTGTTTCAATATGAAATGCACGTTGCTTCAACTTTAAATAACTTTAATTCAACATTCTTCTTCGTATTATTTCAAGATCAACTTCACTTTGATTTAACTGTACTGAAATATTAGATCAAAATGAAATATAGTTATTTCAAAAGGAAAAATGTTCTTTAAAGGTTATTGTAAAATTATGTCGAATTAACACATAAACCACCTAAACGTTGTTTTCGACGATTTTAATATGAAATTTTTGTCTGTGTACCAATCACGGTAGCAGCAGTCAAATAATTGAATTTCCTTTAGCTTTAATAAGTTTGACTGAAGCATATACAATTGCGGGAAAATTTTGAAACTTCACTTCGCACTTGTAAGCTTTTAATTTAGCTTACATTTGATGGTTTGGAAATTCACCATTTCCCCTGTCTTGTTCAATTCAGCTTTAATATTTCCCTAATTTCCAGTTTGAGAACCACCGCCTTTCGAGTACTTGAGTATTTGTTTATGGATGTTTATTTGTCCCTTTTTATCAATTGAACAAGACAAGGGACATATGAAGTGAACTTCGAAAACATCAAATGTACGCTGAAAAGAGCTTACAAGTGCGAAGTGAAGTTTGAACAATTTAAATGTTAGTGTTTTCTTTTTTTTTCAATATAAAACTTTTCGTTTCTATCCGATATCGGTTCAATATGGCTTAAACATTTTGAAATCGATTTGACTATTCAATAAAAGTGTAAGTAATTATATAAGTATTTTATTATTATTTATTATACAAAACAGCTTCTAAAATGACAACAATGGGTGAAAATCATTAAAAATTTCATCATGAATTTTTAAATTTGGAACGATTTTCCGTCATCTCATGTCAAATTCCGTCATCTCACGTCAAATACTTAGTACTCAATAGAACACTGAAGATGGCACATAGCCGAAACCGGTCTGTTTACAAACCAAATTTGACGTGGGATGACGGAAAATCGTTCCAAATTCAAAAAAAAAAACACCGTCGGAAGAAAAACACAACACTCAATGAATTTTTAAGTTCTATCCACTTTAAGTCAGTCATATTTTATCCGATCGAAGCCACTTAACCACTATTCGACGCGCAATGTAATAACCTAGCAAACAAGATATGTTAATTTAAGCGAACCAGCCTTTAACTTGGGATGAAGTATACATCGAAAAACTCAACTGGAAAATGCACTATAGGAAATTTTACCCCTTTTTGTGGCCATGACTAATTAAATTTTTTTTAAATAAATGCGGCTACACGCAAAACAAAAAATGTTCATAAAAAATCTAATTCCCGGACTTGTTTGTTTCCCGGAAGAGCGGGAAATAAAAAATAAATTCCCGGGATCCCGGGAATTCAAGAATTTACTAAAATATTTAACAAAAATTGTAATTTCCGGTGTTCGCTGATTTTTATGTAAGCAAAATGAATCATGAAATCATTCTTTGTTTCAATCTGAGCTTTATTTTTAAAGTATTTGATAAACAAACTGTGTCTAAAGAATGGGATAAAAAAACACAAAACTTAACTGATCAGAAAAGCAAAGAGATTCAGAGTAAAAAACAATATTTTTATCGAAATTTTAAGGAAACTTTGTATTTAAAAACTATTTTTATATCGAGCAACAAGAGAGAATACAAATGATTAGTAAAGTCGCTGATGGACTGAAATGAAAGTACTTTGATTTCTGATCATTCATCAATGATTTTAACACGTGGTTGTTAGAGGGCGAAAGTGATCCAAAGAGCGATTAAAAGGTTGTCTAGGATAAATGTTGCTGACTAAGAGCCGTCTTAAAACTCCTTGGTATGCAATGAAAATTCTCTGCCGTTAGAAAATTTGCACTTCTATATTCTTTGTTGCAAGTGGCCTTTTAAAACAGTCAATGTATTAATTCTTTTATCTCACACTCGGTTTCTTATTTAAATAACACAATTTCAGTTGTTGAAAAAAGTATTCGTCCTCGACACAATCTTCCCGGATAGTTAAGAGAGCGTTGTATAAATAAAGTTTCATCGAAAGCAGTCTTTTTCAAAAATCACCCTCGTCTGAAGTAATATCTATCTTCTCACTTTCTTCATCACGAAATAAATCAAAAAAACTTGCATAAAGATCTTCTGCACATTTTCTTATATGTATCGTGCATTTTAGTGCATATTAAAAACATTACAGTTGCTTTTACTAAAAAAAATTTGGTTTTTATAAATAATTAATTAAAGAGACAACTTTTTTCTCTTCGTTTTTCAATCCAAAATAATTTAATATACACTTTGAGCCTTCGTTGGTTTCTTTCTCCTTACATAGATATTATTCCATGATGAACGACAATAATTGTAAGAAAAAGGAGAATTTTCGGGTTCCAAAATCAGTAGTTTTTTATATCTTCCCGGGAAAGCGGGAAACGAAAATAAGCGATTTTCCCGGGAAAACCCCTACTTAGTTATAAAAAAAAGTTTCAGGAAGCCAGGGGCGAAGTGTCTCCAAGTCACCACTTTTTTCGACAAGTTTGGTGACTTTTTGGTGACATTGTCAACGAATCATCTAAACTTTTTATTTTGTCTTTAATGGGAAGAGAAGTTTTTTACAGCTATTGTCTCATTTTGTTGTGTTGAAAATACTTGCGGCTGCACGCAAAACTAAAAATGTTCATACAAAATATGATTTAATTGCCATAGCTGTTAAAAAGTTTCATGTTGACTAGAACATTAAAATCCACTAGTGAATCTCTGGTACCAATGTCTCCATATGCTCCCATAAGAACCAACTAGTCTATAGTAAGTCAATAGTTCCGCAGTCAGTAGTGGAATCTCAATGACAAGCACATGTTAAATGTCTATAGCACAGAACATTGCCTGGCGTACAATTAGTCAGTGGTACTGGTGACAAAGTCAATAGTGATTCAGTACAATTTAACTATCGACATTTCCTGCATGGAAGTTATAAGACAAGTTAAGTATTATTATAATTAAAAAAAAAAGTCTAATAAATTTCATTCCTTAACACAAAATGCTTCATCATGCACAATAAATTTTCAGTGAAACTTACCTCTTCTCTCTGCCGGTATTAAAATACGAACTTGCATATAAGCCCGCCAGGCCATCCATTTCACAATTATAACTTATTGACACCACATATGGTGTCATTGTGAATAAAATTTCATCCAATTCAATAAAAAGCATTTCGCGTTCATCATCCAAATAGAATTTCCTTATTCGTATACGTATTCGAGCCATCATATTCAAAATACTTATTGAGTTTATTTTTAAATTCTTGGCATGCAATACGATCAAATTTGTTTGCTTGTCGATTTCGATTTGAATCGAAACCGAGCCTTCGCAAATTTTAGCTTTCAAGTCGGGATGAATATACAATTTATATTTAATAGGACGAATGTCATTTGGAAGATAATAAATTATCTGAAACAAAAAGCAAATTAGAAATGAAACTTTTAATATAAATTTTTATAACTTCATAATATTTATATCAGTAGTAAGTAAGTGTATGTGTTTTGACGGCAAAAACTCAAAGAAAGCTGAGTAATAAAACTTAGAAATCGCTATCAATATTTAACCAATATAATTTAAATTTAATTTTATTTACTTAAAATAAGCTACATAGATATTAAAACAATTAAAAATAAATTGTTAAAAATTATAAACATTTATTACTTTAGTGGCAGAATAAGGCGACCTAAGAAGCTATAAAAAAACACTACTTTAATGTGGGGGTTATTGCATTTGTGCAACAGATGTCTTATGAATGAAACCATAGATGATATAAATAGTTCTAAGATTAAGATTTTCCTCTTCACTGCCACATTGGTGTAAAGCGGCACTTCAAAATTGAGCCGACATTAAAGAACTTAAATACGTCGGAAGTTCAAGTCGGAAGTTATTATTTCAAATACTTCTGAAAAGTTTCTCGTACTTTTCTAAAATAAAAATACTTTCAATATCTTAATGACTAGTAAATCAAACGATATTGATTTTTAATTAATCATTAATTATTTTTAGGATACTTTGATTAAACGTTCCATAGTATAGTAAAACTATGCCAAAATGTTTAAACAAACAAAAAAAAATTTCATTATTGTGATAAGAGTTTGTTGAATTAGTAGATTGGGATCTATAATAATTCTTCTACATCGTCCCCCGCTCGAAACATCTATAGTACAGCAATTTCCCTGATACATTTCTTTGTTTTAATAATATATTTTATGACTGATTGACATGTATGTAATACTATATACAGACTACACTGCACTGTGGTTTAAAAACTCTTTATTTTAGAAAAAAATCGGTAACTCGTAAAGGTACGAGAGCATGGTTTACTAACGTAAAGGGGGGATCGTGGGCGGATCCCCAAAGCTGGCTACCTGAATATTTATTTTAGTGCAGAGATAATTGCGTTGAATTTTCTTAGCGTGTGGTACACTAACCTAATGGCTAATGATTTAAAAAAAACACTAATATCATACCAAAAACGTTGCTTACTGGTAGGCAAAAAAGTATATGAGGATTTAAGTCGTAACTACTTAAAATTTGTCTCGATAACTACTTATTTTTGTTTGAGAACTCCAAAAAAAAAAAATAAGGGGTACCCCTTACAAATGTGTTTACATTGTCACAGCAATTAACTAGTTATTAATTGCCTTGCTTGAAGCTAAAAAATAAGTAGTCAAATTAAAATTAAAAAAAAATTATGCGCACTATGTTTTATTTATATGTTTTCAATTTTATTTTATTTTTTATATTTATTTTTTTGACCCAACTGGGATACGAACCTGTGCTTGTTCAGATATGAAGACAAGAGCTTTACCCACTCAGCTATTGCTGACTTATAAGTTTAAGGGACAAAAATTAGTTTTCATATACAAACACATGTTGACTTAAAAAGTGGTTGTCTACTTATTTTATTAATACATATCAACGAATTGTAACTACTCTCAGATAATGATAAAAATACGTACTAATTTTATTAAAAAACTAAGTAGTAGCTCTAATTTGAAGCATAGTAATAAGATAAATAAGTACCACTCATTACTTTTTAACTCATTAATAAAGTACTATCGATTACAAAAATGACAAAAGTTTTTGCTGGAAGTTTTGATGATAGAGAAAGATGGTAGAGAAGAGAAAACTTAATAAATGAGAAATAATTTGTTGTTTAACTCCCATATTCATAAAAAATAATGTGTGCTTGAAGTGTTCATTCAAACAAAATTTCTATGCAAATTTTGTTTAATGGACACTTTCAGCACACATTATCAGTGATCAATTTTAATGTCAATAAATTTTAATGTCAATAATTAAAATATTAATTTTGGGAAATAGTGCGATTATAAATTTTAAAAAACTAAATTTTAGCGATTCCCAAAAAATCACTAATTATAAATTCAAAATTGTTTTCAGCTACTTCTAATCAACCAATTCTTATGAAACTTTGCACATACATTAAACTTCAATTTTAATCCTACATCATGATTAGAAAAGTGGGTAAAGCCACGCCCATGCAGAGTTCATATTCTTTTTCAACAACTTCTACCGATTCTTATGAAACCGATTCTTATGAAACTTTGCATGCAAACTTAGTTATCGTTACAATACAACATTATGGCCAGAAAAGTGGGCCGAGTCACGCCCATGAAAAGTAAATATTCATTTTAACTACCTCTACTTCACCGATTTTTATTAAACTTCGCACACACATTTAGTTTTCATGAAAGTATAACATTATGATCAAAACTGTGGGCAGTGCCACGCTTATTTCGTAGTCTTTTTTTTTTGCAAGAATTATTATACTATAGGTATGTATGTAAAGATTTTTAAAAAAAAAACATATTTCATTAAAATCGATCCACAAATTTTGATTTTATTCCCAATTAAGTTAGGGAAGGGAACTCAATTAAAAAAATTATTATTTCCATATGACACACGTACACACAAACACATACACACACACATTAAAATCTTACTGTTATCAATCTTAATATGAAAGCTGATACAATTTATGTAAACGTCTATTTTAAGTTCTCCTGTAAGACTTGGCTAGTGAAGAGAACTGCACTGAAAAAACACATAGTATTCATATTTGGCCATAATTGCATTGCAAATTGTTCACATCGGCTAAAAAAGCTGGTGTTATACTTGTTAAAAACAACTTTAGCCATTTTTATATATAAAACAGAGTTTTTATGACTATGATTATGGTTCACTAAAATCTGATTTATTGCGAAGAGCATGTGAAAATGCGAAATAGTTTAAACAAAACTACGCTTAAGATGTCTTATTTATTTGGTAAAACTAAATTTGTAAGTTTCAATATGCAAAGAAACTTACCTGTTCGGGATCTTGAAGACCTGGTGGCAGTGTGGGAAAACTTGGTTGATTTGGCACAGTTGTTGTCGGCCAAGGTAATTCTGTAGATGAGTTGATTGATGTAGACGAGCTAATTTCTGTAGAATTGGAAGATGCAGCTGTTGAACTTTGTTCTGTCGATGTCGATGGCAAAGCTGACGATGAAGATGATGGTGGTGTTGATGACGTCATACCACTTGTTGTCAAAGTTGAAATAGTATCCAATTTATGTAGCGCATCCTCTAATTCCTCTTCTAAATTGGACTTTTCCACAGCCAGAACAATTGTGGAAACACAAAATGCCGTAGTGGCCAAACCGAAAAAAATTGCTAAATTTTTTGCTGTCAGCACTAAAATTATACAAAATTTCAAATAAAATTTTTATTGATATAATTTTTTGCTAATTTTTCACCAACCAACAGTAAATAGCAAAACTTACGCAACATTTTAATTTTTATTACAAAATATAAGAAATATCTTAAAATTTAAACGGAACGGTTTTCCTTCTGTGATATATACTTCGTGTATTGTCGATTGAAAGCGACATGGGCAACTGTTTGTGCAATGAAAGTATCACTGAACACCTAAACTTGAATTCCTTTGTGCAGATTGTATTATTATTATTTTATCATAGATTATTATTATACATACTCGTATGTATATAAAAAAAAATTTTTGTACTTGCATATACATATTTACATTAGGGTGGCAATAAAATACTTTTTTTTTTTATATTTGGTATAAAACTCACGTAGTGAAAATTTTAGACAAATCGGATCCATTGAGTTCAAAGTTAAAATTTTCTGAAATTTATCACTCCTTAGAGTTCTCCAATTTGGCCTGATTTAGCTAAACAATTTTCCACGTGAGATTTAGACCATGTGCCACAATAATCTGCACGAGTTCTTTTTTGCATTATCACTAGGGTATTCAATCGGTTAGCCATTCAATTCAATTGAATAATATTTCTTTCTAGTAACCAGCTTTTAAATACAGCATAAAAACAGAAACAAAGGAATTTGGAAATAACATTTTTTGTAGAGTGTTCACTGCTGAACTTTGTCAAGATGAGTCTTATGATGACCTGACAACAGATGCAACTATCGACACTCATGCAAAGAAGCAGTCTGCTAACAGAATTAACCGTAACTATTAGAGGTGCTAAGAACTGAAAAGACATCAAAACAGGACTCTAATGGCATAATGGAATATTTTATATGTTTAGAGAAAGCTGCAAAAAGGACAGAGAAATTTGATATTCTCTATTATGGATCGCTTTAGATTTCTCCAACATCTAAGATAAATGAAAGGATTTCTTCTAAATCGGTTAACCGACTAATTCAAAATTATCCGATTAATTAACCGTTGATTAACCGTTTAAAACAGAAACTCGATTAATTGAATACCCTAATTGTCACCTCAATATATATACATATATTGCAAGTTTGTATGATAACACGAATACAATACAATTTATGATCTTTTTACTGATAATATCATTCTTATATCGATTGAATTTGCGAAAAATGTGGTCAAATACCACTTTATGGTGTAAAGCGACAGAAAACTTAAATGATTATTAGCATCATAAAACTTAATTAATTAATTATTCCTGTCTAGGGCTGTACAATTTGGCCGAAAAAAGTTAGCTAATTAAATTAGCCGGCTAACCGGCCAGCTTAGGTAACTTAGCTGACTAACCCGATTTAGCCGGTTCAACTGGCTTAGACGGCTTAGCTGGCATAACCGGCTTTGTTTGGGACAAAAAACTAATGGAGGTCGGTACATTTTAGCCGCTTGGGGGGACTCCTAGGCAGTTTTGGGACTTTTTCTTCAATATATTCCCAGTCTGTATAGTACATGTTTTATGACCCATTAAGTAGTGGAGATAGAGGATACGTTTAGAGAAAATGTTGGGTAGAAAAAGTTATGTGGGCCGGTCTTACATTTTAACCCTCTAGGGGCATATTAGGACCTGTGTGGCTAAATTTTTTACAATTTCCTAAAATGTCAAACTTTGTTTAAAAAAATTTCGGCAAAAAATTAAGGGAGGTTGGTCCTACATTTAACCCCTCCAGGAGTGACTCTTTGTCAGTAATGGAGCTTTTTTTTTGGCAATTTTTCCCTTTTTGCTTCCACTTTGAGTTTGATGAGCGCCCACTTTCTCTCGTCCTTGTAATGTTGTTGCTTAATTAACAAAGAAACGATTGTGATAATCGGTTGTAGTTTGAATCCGATATCCTGAAAATACTGATCCAAGGTTTTGAAAAATTTATAAATTTTGAGTTTCAAATGGGTATACCTCACACTAACTATAAAAGATAAGTGCTTAACCAAGCATGATTTTTCAAGAACCTTATAAGGACACAAACAAAGAAAAAAATTACAGGCAATGGGATATTTTACATGACCGAAGTGGTCCCATTTGGAAGTTTATATCTCCGCTCTGTTCTCCGCTTCTCTGTTACGTGTACGTGAAGTTTTATACTGATAGGATAATCCATTCCCAAATGGCA
The DNA here is from genome assembly GCA_956483635.1 of Panzeria rudis. Classification (NCBI taxonomy): domain Eukaryota; kingdom Metazoa; phylum Arthropoda; class Insecta; order Diptera; family Tachinidae; genus Panzeria; species Panzeria rudis. Next base: position 199,427,644 of record OY101447.1, read on the forward strand.
GATTTATTTCCAAAATAAGAAGTTTTTTTAATATGTACATTATCTGTACCTCAGAGGTAAAGTGTACTATGTAATTTTAGTCAACTTTTTAGTACGGAAGTTTTAATGTTGTAAAATACATTGAACAGCATTGAAACCCGTAGTTTATCTCTTCTGCTATCCTTAGTAGTGACGTCATTAATACATGTTTTAGGGTATTACCGGAAAGGTCTCGATGAGCTGAATTCAAAAATGGAACTTGCACTATGTCGACATAGTGCAGCTTACCTCCGAGGTACAGATATGTATATGTAAGTTGCAACATTTGCGAAGAAAGTATTAGGTGCTTCGCATTTTGGTAATAATCGAGGAAACCGCAAATATGCAATTGCATTTTTTTTCCTGTGCGATGTATGTAGGCACAAATACGATATTTATATGTTTCAGAACTTTTTAAGAATTTTGCCACCGATTTGTTACTACATATTTTTGCATATTTTACCCTTTACAGCATATTTTCTTGGAATTTATTGCATTTATATGTATATAATTCGTGGTGACAGAAATGAATAAATCATGAACGAAATAATAAAGTTTTAAGAGCATATTTTTCTAAATTTTAAGATCACTTTTTTTTAGTTTTTAGTGCATATTTAATGCGCATAAAACACATATTTTAAGGCATATTTCCGGTTTTCCTGGTAATAATATTTGAAATTGACATAACTTTTCACATTGCCGGTGGATTTTATTAAAAGTAGTTATATTTGGAAGAAGAACTATGCTGTTTTTTTAAATCATGTTTAAACCTATTTAAAACATTATTTTAAAGGATACGAAATTTTGAGTTTTCAATGGGAACCCAAGTCGAAAATAAAAAATTGTCATAACCCTTAATTTCCTCCAACGGTTATTAAAAAAATTTGCCGATGTCTTTGGCAAAAATTATTATTGTTTTAAATGTAATTTGTGCTAAAGAAAGAACTCCTTCGACATCGGCGAACAGGCAGATAGTGCTTTCCAACCCTATACTCACTTTTCGTGGAGCATTTTTTTTTCGTAAAATCCACTCGCAGTCCAACCGTGAGGTTTGGCAAATCACACTGTCGCACAGTGGATCAGATTTGGAAAAAAGGAATTTACGATTTTTTTTAGCAAAATGTGAATTTTTTTGTTATGCCAATCGAACAATACAATACAATCAACATTTATTAAATGTAATTTTTTCGAAAAATTAATATTTAACGAAATATGATGATTGATGTTTTTTTACTATGGAACGAAAATTAGTTGTTGCGGTATTACAAGTTCGGCTCAGATGCTCATTTCAAATGTTCTACTCTATGATTATATAGGTATCAAATGTGATAATACCACATCGAAGTAAGTGCTGGTTCGTCTGTTTTTACAGCTTGAAGGTTGGCACTTTTTTCCATATTTTTAAGTATTATTATTATTATATTATTATTATTATATTTGTACTGGGAAATGAAATAATCAAGTGATTACGATTCTAATTAACTAATTACGATTACTAATTTCGTTCTTTTATGTTTCTAATGACTCAATTATGATTTTCAGGCGATTTACACGGTGATTTTTAGTCATGACTAAAAATTATGACAATTTTTTTTTTTTGGTGTCGAGCGGGGTAGAAAAGATAGAGGGGTAGAAAAAACATCATGATTTCTGTTTTCCGTGTAGCTTTAAGCTGTCAAAACAGACAAACCGGTACCAACTTCCATGTGATATTGTCACTTTATGATGATTTAACACTCACAGAGTAAAACTCTGAAAGTGAGAAGACAGGATCTGAACCGGACTTGTATCACCACAAAACTCGACATTTCGGTAAAAAAAATCGTAAATTCCTTTTTTTCAAATCTGATCCAGTGTGTGTCGGTTCTAAAAATAATAACAATTATTGATGCAAGATGTGGCACAATTGGGCCATTTGCGGCACTTTTGAATGTTTGATGGTCCTGTAGTACTTTCTAGCTACTTCAAACCGTTCGAACGTTTATATACGAATTTATACAGAATCTTTTAAGAATTCTTTCTATTCAACCCTCCTCATCATGTATAGAATGAATTATTTCTTCCCAAAATATGATTAAAACCAATATAAGGAATCGTCTTCATGTAAATACCGTGTCATCTTTAATACAATCGAAATATTTAATGAAATGTAATTATAGTAATTGTTATGATAACGATATTTTAAATCTTATAACATAAAAAAAAGTTACAAGCAGTCATATCACAATTGAGGAACTGTTGGACTAAGAACTTGAGGATTATATACAATAAAATTAGAATTATGTATGTACATTAGGGTGGGTCAATTGTTTTTGTCAACAGGCGTCTAGCAAAAACGAAATCTACGCAAAATTCTAAGAAAATTATCCTAAGAAACTATGGGTCTAAAATCAAAACCTAGCTCCCGCCGAGAGACATCGAAATTCAAGTTTTTCATTGGGTAAAAACATTTATTACCAAACAATATATGTAACTAAAATCTTAGGCCTATCCTTTCCTATTTTGATAAAATTTTGTACGACTCACTCGTGAAATAAAGCGACTTGAGTACATATTTTTTATTTTTCTCATTTTGAAGTCGCTATATTTCGCGAACCAAAATGTATAATAAGTCAAGATTTTGCATTAATAATAGTTATGCCAGCGACATAACTCGTACTAAATGTTATTAAAATCATAAGGGGTAAAGTCCAAAATTGTGCTTATATTTTTTGGTTATACATATATGTTTTTACCCAATAAAAAGCTTGAATTTTGATGTCTCTCAGCGGTACCTAGGTTTTGATTTTAGACGCCTACTTTCTTAGGGTAATTTTCTTAGATTTTTGCGTAGAGTTGATTTTTGCTAGACGCCTCGCCTTTCACTTCTTTTCTCGCCGGAACAATTTGACCCACCCTAATGTACATACATATAAAATATGTATTTTTGTTAAATACAAATTTATTTATTTTTAAACGACGTATAAAAAATGTATTTATTTTAATATAACTTTAGCAAAAAATACTTTTAAACAATGGTGCAGTTCACACAATATTCGGCAACTGTTTACTCGTTAAATTGTTAAAATATTTCATATATTTTGTTGCTGTAAAATTTATTTAAAAAAATTTTTCACAACAAAATATATGGGAAATGTTACCAATTTAACGAGTACACAGTTACCGAATGAAGTGTGAACTGCAGCAATGTGAATTTTTGTCCTTAATTTTGGTTTTGGCTCTAACTTAGCGTTTACACGTGCAGGTGCAAGTTCGAAAAACTCAATACAGTCTTACTTTTTTACTAATACACTTACACTTTTCGCACTTGCAGCCAACTTGCAGCTCACATATAACACTTTAGTACACATTAACTGGATTGCAATATATGGTTATTGTATTTTTACTGATTTTAAATAAATTTAAAAGTTAATTTGATATTATTTTCCTTAAATATACGTAAATCAAGCAGTTAATGAAGTTTTAAAATATAAATATCGTAGAAAAAATACGAATAAAATTCAATGTTATCTGGTTCCCTTAAAATTAAATATTTTTGTATTACTGGCAACTCTGCATTAAAAAGTAAACAAAATCAAACACTTTTTTTAGCTTCAATAATAAAGACATTTTTTTTAGTTGTTCTGCTCTCACCGACATTTTTAAAATGAACTTTCACCTGCCCGTGTAAACATTCAAGCAACTTGCAAGACAGTTGGGCATTTTTTCGAAATTTTGGTTGATAATACGTACACAGAACTTGCATGCAAGTACTTGCACGTCTAAACGCAGGGTAAATAAAATAAAACACATGTACTATATTACTACATATTACTATTGTTTTTATTTAAAAAAAAAGTAAATCAAATATATTCCAAAAAACATTTTTTTTGGCTCTATCAAAGGTATTTTGGGTCTTTTAAATCATCAATTTGGGCCAAAACAAAAAACTCAAAGTGCATCAATGAGTTATTAAACTTGCTGTTTGGGAAAAAGTGCGTTTATAAATTTAAAAACTAAATTTTAGAAGTTGTAAAATGTTGATAAATTATTGCCAATTTTGAAAAATATTCTCTTAATTTATTACTGCTGGTTGGGTGATTATAGATCTTTTAAAGATAGATCTTTTACAAATATTCGGTTTTACATCGTTTAATTGTAAGCACTTCTAACAATTGTTTGTATTAACACAAAATTATTACTACCCGTAATATCAAGCCAGAAAGATAGTTTGCAAACAATAAACTACATTTGTTCAAGGAAACCATTGCATATGTTGAGGCATATGGGAAAATTTTTTTTTAGCGCAAGATGACTTAAAATAATTTACTATTTCATTTTCACTGTACCAGAGCTACCGATTTTTTCCCATTGGATAATTTTTTTTTTAATTTTACAGTTTTTGTGGCTGTATGCCTGTACATATTTAATTAGTTCCAAATCATCAGCAGACATCAAATATATTTTTGGGTAGTTCCAACAGTCACTTGGGAATTACAGGCTTAAAAACTTGTACAAAAAAAATGCCACAAACATGTTACATTTGATACGAATCTATTGTATTTTTCTTCACTAATTTAATACAGTTAGCCTCAAACTGAGTGACAAAAAAAAGTATTTAAGAAGGCAACACGAAAAATTAAATTCAAATAAAAACATTTAATGAATGTGTTTTATATTCTCCCTATATAATTAACTCACAACAAATGAAAACTTTTTTTAGTTGAATTGGGGAAATATTTCAAACAATGACTTTAAATGATTTAATTTGATTTTACTTAAATATCATAATACCACAATACCATAAAAAATAAAAGTAAAGATTTGTAGTTACAGCACCAGGAAGATCATCACAGGACGTCAACATTATGATTTTTTTTTCGAATGGCAGTAATTTTTACCTATTTAAATTCTTCTGGGAATAGGCACTAACTACTCTTTCACTCGCTTTCTGAGTGAAGCTTATTTCAAATAAAAAAGTTAAAATCGGTTTAAAAATAATCGAGTTCTGATAAATAAACAGTTAACATATTATCCGATTAATAAATCGGTAAACGAAAAGATACGTCTGCCTTAAAATGGAACAATTGCTCAGATATACTGTTTGGAAAAAAGTGCGATTATAAATTTAAAAAACGAATGTTCGCAAAATATTCATGTAATTTATTACTGCTGGTTGATTGGCTGATTATAAAACTTTTAAATAAAAATAAAATGAAATCGTCTCCCTTTTTCACAAACATTATATAATTAACTTATACATATAGAAATATCACATAGTTTTGCTTTTAACCGAACACACCATAGGTTTCTTTGGTAAATCGTCATCTATTTCTCAAGCATTCAACGACTTTTTTGGTTTGTTGACTTTTAACCCTTTCGAACTAAAAAAACTCTGATTTGAAATTTGGGATATAATATCCCAGCATTGCACATAATTAACAAGACATAAATTTAAAAAATCAAAAAACCCCGACTGCGTAAAAAAAATAAAAGAAAACAACTTAAAACCGTCACAGATCCTAAATGGTCATTTGAAATTAAAAATCATAAGAGAAACCTGAAGATGATTTTCAAAACCTATCGATTGATACCTATTTTGATATAGTTAGCCGACTTTTTATTTTTTTCGTATAAACAAAATGGTGTCTGTTGGCCGCCATATTGAATTTTGACTACTGTCATATATTTAGTGACTCCCCGGATTCAGACGAATCGATTGACGTAAGAATCGTCAAAATCGGTCTACGCGTTCGGTTTATACAGTGCCACAAAGGAATACACATACATACGACATACATAGGCTGATAAACACAATACCCTTCTTTGCGTCGCGCAGTCAGGTAAAAACACTCACTAGTATAGGTTTATCAATTTTATTGATTTATTGTAAATATACATTTTATTGATTTACAGTAAATATACAAAAAATATAACATTTACCGCTTTGTTCGATGTTGTTCTTATAGCTTTTTGCTGAATTTTACAACAACTGTTCCCTTATTCACTGATTACAAGTAACTGCACCTGTAAAATGTTTAACAAGCGTCGATATTTTGTACTATGTAAGATGTATTGAAGGTCATAAATAACGGAAAAAATTAATTTTCATCCACACTCTTCATCAAATATCGCCAAGATGTGTTTTAAACGTTTTGGGACATATTGTAACAAGCGGGTCGAAAGGGTTAACCCGACTTAAAAAAGTAGTCAGTTTTCGAAGCGGTTGTCGCATGCATGTCAATGGATCTGAATAAGTCCAATTTGTAGACCAATATTTCACGTACTTGTATGCTATATGTCGTTTTTAGTTTTTTCAATTTCGCTGCAGCTTTCGAATTATCGCGGGTCAAAGTTCGATTTTTTAGAAAAATTTAATGAAATACCTCACATTGAAGTTAATATAGCTTTATAACCAATAATGCGATTTGAGCAAATAAAACATATATTGAAAGCTTAAGTCGTAATGTTTCAAAAACTAATGCTAAAAATATACAGTTTTATTATAGAAGTATTGCAAAAGTACGAGAAATAAAATAAATTTGCAAATATCTCAAAAACCTCAACTTAAATTTTTAAAATAAAATTTCTGCTGGGATTTTTATCAATTGAGTTCCTTCGATTAATTTTGATAAAATAGGCATTTGTTCATTGATTTTCATGATTTATGGCTTATTTTGTTTGCAACACATCTGTCTTTAAGAATTTATTTTAAAAGTGTTAATTATTGTAGTTTTAATTTTGTTTACAACTTTTAGAAAAACCTTTTTTTAATTTTTCATAAAAAACCACTATTTTTCGATACTAGTTTGTGAATAACTAAGATTTGTTTACCTAATTGTATTAAATTAGTTTGAAGGTAATTTCATCATGCAAATGTTGCTCTTTTGTTGGTCGAAAGCGGACATACTCTTCTCGAGTTAAGATGAAATATACTGGTGTATCCAGTTGAAATATTAGATATGTCCGTAAAAAAATCTGTAGGTAGTGTGAAAAAACTGAGGACATGGTATTTTTAACGCTTCAAACTGATTAGAAAAATGTTAGTTTTGTACAAAACGGATGTAAAAAGTACCGATTTGTAAGTCTGTCTAAATTTTAACTTAATTTTCCTTAAAAATTATATGAGTACCTCGTAGTAAAGTATTTTTATTTTTTTTTTATCTTATGGAGTTCCCACTCCAAATTTTTGATATATTATGCATAATACTATGCCCTGTCAACAGAAACTTTATTAAAAAAAATTAAAGATGAGGTTTTTGAGATATTTGCAAATTTATTTTATTTTTACATGTTTGCAATACTTCTGTAAACTGTATATTTTTAGTATTAGTTTTTGAAACCTTACGACTTAAGCTTTTAATAAATATTTTCTTTTGTTCATATCGCATTATCGGTTTTAAAGCTATATTAATTTCAATATGAGGTATATTATTAAGTTTTACTAAAAAAACGAACTCTCTTACTTACTTACGATAATTCTAAAACTACAGCGATGTTGAAAAAACTATTGGTCTACAAATTCTTATTCAGATCCATTGACTAGCATGCGACAACCAATTCGAACATTGTTGAAATTAGTCACTTATTAATTCCTTAGTTTTTATTTTTATATCCTTAAAACTTCTCCGACTTCGGAAATGTTAGTTTTTTGTGATTGGTCCCGCTGTTTAAGGTGCTGTTTGTTTTTAGAGTTTATATCTTTTGTTTTTGTTTATATCTTTTGCAAAAATTTTTAGTGTCGCTGCAAAAATAATCTATTTTTTTAATATGTTCAACACAATTTGTTTCTCTTACCATTTTTATTTCGCTTTGTGATTTAACTATTTTTTGTTCACAACATAATATACTCCTTTCGACTATTTTTTGTTTTTTCTTATTGTTTTAGTGATTTTAGAATAGATCTAAGCAATAGCCTTGACTTGAAAATTTAAAATAATCTTCGTTTATAAATGAAACTCAGTAATGCATTTACAGGTTATAAATGGTTTATATGGATAAAGAGGTATATTTTCTTCTTCACAATATGTTTTTTCATACAGTCATAAACTAGTTGTAATAAGTTTATTAGTTAAACCAGTTGTATACAACCTTTTTTTGTGAATTATCGCATTCACAAATCAGTTTTTTTAATTTATTGGCAATACTAAAAAAGAAAAGAAATTTGTAGTTTGGCATAACATTCTATGAATTCATAAAATATTGTCAAAGATAAACGTAATAATTGACAAAAAAATGCCAATGTGAATAATATAGGTTTTTAAACTCGCTTTAAGATTTAATTCCTAATGTAAATGCACTATACAACTGAAACAGAAATCTATGAGTGCCACAAAAGTTGTCAGAATGAAAAAAGTTCAAATCTCCCCATTGGAAAAACAATACCTAATTTTGGTTAATAATAAATAACACGGCAGCAATAAAGAAATATTAAACAGAAAAACGTATTTAATAGTCAAAGCATGTTGCCTATGCTAAGGAGGGGATAGTAAATATATGTACAAATTCACCTACTCACCACATTTGACTTTCCGGAGTACATCGTTGCCAGAAAGAAGTTTTCAAGTATTTCTGTTCATAAATTTCGAACAGCGATGAAAAAAATTTTATATGAATGAAAACTAAACTTTTTATGATTTGAAATAAACGGCAGAATAATAAAGATATTTGGCATCATACGCCGTCAAAACAACATGAAAAATATATACATTTTTAAAAACCCCGAATATGTTTTTATACAAATAAAACGATTAACAGGTTTTTTAAATATTTTTATTGCAAAACAAAAATTTAACAAAAATATTGAATAGATCATTTTTCAAGTTTGAAGGTCACAAGTATTTATGAAATATTAGAACTCATCCGAAATTTCTCTGGTATGCAAAGCTATTATATCCAGCAATAGAATCAGCGAGTATTTGAGTTAAAAACCCGGACAAAATTATTTAATTTATTATTTCTGTTTTTGTGACAAAATTATTTTTCCTAAATTTGAGCGAGCTGGCATGTCTTATCCCCAAGCGATCGATCTGAAAGCTTGGCGCTATCATTTGTTTTTATCAATATTCACCAAACTTCGGGGTGAGAGTTGACAAAAAAGTAAAGAATTCGCCATATAGCTAAGGGTCTCGCTGATGCTTGTGCCTGTTCTTCTGTAGACCTTCAATCAGCTTTTTGATAAGTTTTCAACTTTTTATGCTTACATAAAAATCAAAAACTCGCGCATTCATAAGGATCAAGATGTTCCGATGGCTAAGACTGGGTTTTCAAAATATGTGACAACATACATATACATATATAAAAACTTGCGTTGCGCCCAAATCCACTAGCCCGCATCAATTTTAACTTTAAATGTCACACTCGTCTGAGAAGGAGGGACACTCATGCTCTCAGCCGAACAAAGAAGACGTAAAGCCACCAATGGAGCAACCCTTGAACGTAATATTTTGGTTTGACTTATTATTAAAAAATGTTTGTTCCTTCAATTTATAGTTGGAAGATTCAATAAAAAACTAAACAGATAAGAAAAAATTTGGGCGGTTTTAAAAATTAGAAATTGATGAATTTTATATATGTACATGCATATTAAGATATAAATTATTATTATAACAAATTTTTCTTCAAAGCTAAATGCTAAAAATGATTTTACACATAAGTATTCTGCAACCAATCACGCACCACGAGAAGATTGTTTTTTAACCAGGCCATGTTATTTTTGACATTTTCCACAGCCCTGACACGTGCTGCAGTTCCAGCACCAGCATTGGGGTATTTGGCAAAGAAATTTTCCATTTCTTCTAATTTAGTTTGCGTTGAAAAGCGAGATGTTATCGACGGTATCAAACTGCCCAAATAACGCTCATTGATGGTGAAACGATCTACTAATTCGGGCCAATGTTCGCGAACATAATCCCAGACAATGGATTCACCAATTGGATTGGCTGCAATGTTTTGTAAACATGAGAAATAGTCCTGACTACGTACATTCTTCTCGTCCCAAGCCAGGTTAATGTATCTGAATATTTCAAATATAAAATCAGTATGCAACATAATAAAAAAATTAAATCCATAAAGAAATATTTATTATTTGTACCTGCTTAATATCCAGGGTTCTTGTACAGCCGATAAGCCATACATTAATTTGACCTTTTCGGAGGCATCTTTTTCAGTAGCAAAAAGATCCCATACCTGACTCCAAATCTTTTCGTTTCCCAATACAAACATTCCATAGTAGTAAACAATTTCACGAATGTCGGGATGAGGACGAACTGAGGGATTTTTTAACCATATTGTGAACTGATTTGAGGCTTCGGTCAAACATGCTGGCAAGCCCAAAGAGCATGCAGTGCTTAAAATGGTTACACGCAAAAGACTGAAAATCAAACAGAATAAAATAACGCCTAGTGGAGAAACAAAAAAAAATACACACTTTTTCATATGATCCTCGCCCACTTTCCAGCCAACAGTTTCGTAAATATCTCCAACTAAATCTCTGGCGTAGTTGTTATAGTCTACAAAGGCATCGGTAAACATAAGGGTACGTTTGAGAGACGTTAACTTCGAGGCAGCCACACTCCAGGGAACGTATTGATCTTCTTTGCTTAAATATTTGGTCATGTCCAAAGTCAAACTATATGAAAGTTGTGTGGAATCGGCCAGAGCAAAAGCATCGTTCAATAAAGAAGCGCGATCTGCCACAGAAAATGTCTGCAAAATGCAAATAATATTATAAAATCTGTAGAATAAATTACAAAATTGTGTCGTAACTACATTGGGACTTGCTGCCAGTTTGTCTGCCAAATTTTCCCACATCTCGGTATCATAATTGACACGATAATAACCGAATTGGTTGTAATTGAATTTAATCCATTCCACAGCTTTGGGCAGAGTAATAGTGACTAAAAGAAAGAATGAAACAAACAAAGAAATAACAAAGAAACTATTTTGTGAAGAATAAAACACATTAATTTGAGTGTGTGATCAGACTTACTTTCATTTTTATCGAAATAAAACCATGTACGTTGTACTTGGGCGGTGTTATTTGTTGTATAAGTGATTGGTATGGACCAGGTGTAGCTAATAAAAGAAACATTAAAACACCCAAAATTTTTAAGTTAAACCTTTTGAAATTGTGCGACACACTTACTTAAATGGTGAGTCATCATATACTCCGTCATAGTCTGCTGGGTTGGAAAAGAAACGCTTTTGAGTCAATTTATACTGAGTGTTGGATATCTTGGCAACTTCTACAACGGGAAACCCCATTTGCTCCGTATAAGTTTCAATAATAGCCTTGACATCGAAGCCCAAATTCAAATTATTGATTACTGTAAGGAAATCATCTGTGATAGTATTTTTAAATTTATACTCTTCCAAATAATTTGTGACCGATCTCTGGAAATAATCAGGACCCAAAAAATCTTCCAACATGCGCATAATCGAGGCGCCCTTTGAGTAGGTGATTGTATCAAAGATTTCTGTAATTTGATCGGGATTTTCAACAGTTTGCACAATGGGATGGGCACCTAAAGTGGCATCTAGGCTCAGGACACCATGTAGTGTTGAAATTAGGAACTGATCTTGCATATTCCATTCAGGAAATGCCGCTTCAATTCCTTTGTTTTCAATGTAACTAGCAAAGCCTTCATTAAGCCACAAATCATTCCACCACATCATTGTGACCAAATTGCCAAACCACATATGCGCAAATTCATGAGCAATTACTTTAGCTATTCTTTGGGTATTTGCAGAAGAACTGACAGCCTCGTCGTACAACAAAGATGTTTCACGGTAAGTCACCAAACCCCAGTGTTCCATGGCTCCCGATACAAAATCCGGTATGGCAGCCATATCTTTATAAATCAAATGAATAAGTAAAGTAATAGCAATTGCCGAAACTTGCTCTACTCACCCAGTTTAGGCAAAGGATAAGGAATTTTGAAATATTGAATATAATATTCAATAACCTTTTTTCCCACGTCCAAGGCAAAATCAACTTTATTAATTTGTTCGGGTGTGGCAAAAACACGTAGTTCGAACTCTTCTCCAATACCTTTTGTATCAACTGAAGTATTCTTGAATTTAAAATCGGAAATAATAAAACAACTCAAATACGTGCTCATTGGAACGCTTTGACTAAAGTAGGCCTCCGTGAAAGCACCCTGGAGCTTAGTTTCCTAAATACAAGAAAGAGAAAAATATTTCAAATTTAACTTTAATTCAGAGTCAATTGGTATTATATACATACTTCGATGTTCATATTGGAAAGGGCATGATATTCTTTGGTATTTGGATAGACCAACGTTACACGGAATGTTGCTTTTAAGGCAGGCTCATCAAAACATGGGAATGCCTGCCGGGCATATGTCGGTTCAAATTTAGACGATGCAATCCATCTAAAAAAATTTAATTTCACTATGATTATGTGAACTTATTTTACTGATCATGTGACTTGCTTTGTTGTATTATCAGATTTAAGATAAGAGGACGAATATAAACCAATAATCTTGTTCTTCATAGTTCCTTCAAATATTATGCCCAAGTAGCATGTGCGATTTGCTATAATTTCTTCACTTAATTCGATTACTAAAAACTCCCGCACAGAGTCCAAATAAAAATGTTCAACACTAGCAGCAACATTTTGAAGGTACACACTTGTTATGTTCATGTTCAGAGAGTGCAAGATAATTCTATTGGTGTTTTCGGTACAAACAATCTCAATGACTTCTTGACCAGAGAATTTACCAGAATCAATATTTGGATGTAAATACAGATCGTAATTTACGGGATACATGGTTTTCGGCAATCGGTAATTGATCTTGTGGGTGAAATAAAACAACAACAAAAATGGTTAATGGAAAAAGCTGTGCTTTTAATACTCTGCACTTACTTTCTCTTCAGGTTCGGATGTTGAGACGGTAGTAGTGGCAGATGTAACGGCAGGAGTTGTTGTTATTGTGGGTGTAGTAGCAGATGTAGCTGGTGGAGTTGTTGTTGAGGTTGTAGTCGTCGTCGTTGTAGTCGTGCTTTTTAAAGCCTCCTCCAACATCGCTAATTTACTTCGTGTCTCCTGTAATTCATCTGTAAGATTTGTTTTTTGTACAGCCAGCACTATTGTTGACACGGTAAAAGCTGTCAGAGCCAACCCCAAAAATATTGAAACTAATTTTGCCGTAATGATTATCATTTCGCCTTGACTGCGAAATTTTAAATTAATTTTTATTTTATTACTTTCAAAGTTATTTTCAAAATTAGCGTTAATTACTTACCGTTGTAGTTGACTGGAATAAAATTTGTACTATCATCCACGATGTGTGGACTACAACTAAAAATATACGATTAACTGGAATTGTTTATAATTATCTTGGCTAAGCGCCTTATCATCATTTCTAGATTAGAAATCTTATCAAGTTTTGTCCAGCTCTGGCATATGAATTTCCAATAACTAATCAGTTATAAAATCAGATAATCGTTCTTTAAACAATATGAACCATATTTCAATAATTGTTAAAAATGTAAGGTTTTTTTTTTGCATTTAAATATCTTTAAGTTTCAAAAGATTGTGCAAAATTCCAAAATTATGTTTTTAAAACTACCATTTCATGAGCTGTCCATATGTGTTGGCAATGTTTACACTGTTTAATAAGATTTTGTGCGGACTTTTTTTTATATTTTTTGTTTGTACCTCTATTCTAGTTATTCTTGTTATTGTGTTAACTACCTGGTAAATCACTATAGGAAAATATTTGTTAAAGTCCAGGCAATTTTTTGACTGCTAAACCCTTTCCGGTTTCAGTTTTCCCCCCCTAAATAGATCTTAGGTATTTTCATTATGTTAAAACCCAAACAGAAATTTTTCCATTATTTCACTAAATTCCCAAAATGAAATAAAATATTTCCAAACTGTTAAGCTTCACTTTTATGAGAACACACTGTCGGCAAATATGCATGCGTGACATAAATAGCGCATATCATTTTTTCTAAATTTTCCATCAGTAATCGAAGAGAAAGGAAATATCCACTCCTTTTTAGCACAATCAGAAAAAAACTTTTTAATAAACTAGAAGAGATGCGTGGGGAGGGGAGTGTTGAAATACCATCTAATTTTTTTAACTCAAAAACCTTTTACAAAAAAATCCTAATGTATTCAAATGGTTGTTTTTATTACTATTGCTAAAGCTACGGTCACACTTGGCATATATTTGCCGAAAAAAACGTGACCAACAGACAAGCTAATATTGTATTTTTTTTAATATTGGTTCGCATTTATTAAAAATAATATAAAGATAGCTTTTTGCAGTATAATTAACTTTATTTTGTGATATAAAAATCAAGTTTTTATCACACTAACCCTTAGAAAAAGTAGTGGTTACGTTTTTTTTATTTTTTATTTTTTTGGCAAATATTTGCCAAGTTTAAACGTACCTCAACACAATTTTCATATCGAGTTATCATAAAGAAACAACATCCCAACTTCAAAACTTTACACATTAAAAATATGTCAGTTGACTACATTTTAAAAAAATTATAATACCATTTTCTGAATATTTAAGGATATACATAGCATACTTTTGCATTTTTGAGGCGCTTTAATCAATACTTGTTAAGAGGAAACTGATGCCTTTCGAATGACATCAAAATTATTAATATCCGATTACGCGGTCTAAAGTTATTCAATCTTCAATATGACGAACTTTTCTCCAAAATGGCCGAGATGTCCAAGTTCAGACGGCTATAAAATATAAACCATAAGAGGTTTCGAAATAATTATTTCCCTATGTGACGCGCACTCATGAGTAGAGTATATATTAAAATCGGAGATGATAAAAATCGAAACTCCATATTCATAAATACTTAAAACAGGGTAATAAACAATTTTTAAGCAAAAGTCAAGTTGTATTCAAAAACATATATTATATGAGAATTTTAAAATAGGTTTACAGATGGTACCTACCAGTGTTGCCAAAACCTGATGAGGAAAAAATGCTAGATTTTTTTTTTTAAATACTAAAAATATGTTGATAAAAATGCTAAAAAATATTTCATCAAAATTTGTCAGAACAGTGTAATTGGCATGGTAACCTTATACCACCTTATACGCCGTGCATAAATCGTTAGTATTTTATTATATTTTGTTATAATTGCATTTAAAATAAAAGAAAATTTATTTCATTTCTAACATAAGAAGTAGATCAAAAATACTGCTAATGTTGATTTCTAAAATCAAAATAAAAAGGTTTTAAAATTCAATTTAAAAAAAATTATTTTTAGGGCCAAGCCCTAATTAGTTCAAAAAAGCAGAAACGAGCGTTTTAAAAACGGCAGTGTGGTTTAGTTAATAAAAATAATGTGAGTTCGATCACAGGGGAGATGTGCAAACATCTAGTAATGAAACATTGCACCTTCTACCGAAACATTCTTCTCATCATTCACCCGTTTCAACTTTGGCGAACCGGGCTTCATCCGCTTCTTTTTCACCCTCGTACCTTCCACCACACGCGACAAATCGCTCAAACCGATAAGCTTCGCATCAGACACCTCTGACTAACTCCCACCAGCCATATCGCCCTTCCGCTTCCCCGCAGACATAAATTATAGTATTATTTATCCACCAGCAAAAAATAATATACCCGTACAAAATAGTTGGAATTACCGCAGTTAAACAGCAAAATAACCAACAGTCAAAGACAAACGCAGTCAATAAACCATTAGCCAAATATCGCACCAAGTTCAGCAACAAAAACCGAGACGAACCGGGTCTGAATCCCGAAAAACTGGACACAAAATCCCCTAAATCGCAGAAGTTCCCGGCAAAAATCAAAAACGGCAACGCCGAAATACTCACTCAATTTAAAAACACGGCAACCAACACAGCACCAACCAACAAAAGTACGACCTTACTGCAGGAGTTTCACCTTGAGACTCCCTTTGCCAGTGTTAGTGTATTTCTATGCAGCTGTTAAGTTTCTCTATACTTCTTGTTGTCCGTATGATTACACTAATACACTCATACACAGCTCACACCGCGTTATAGTAAGGTTAATCTTACTCAAAATTTGTGATTGTATTGTGAAAAAGATTTTTACCCCCTAGCGTATAGATGTTTACACATCAAAAATAACGCATTTTTTCTTTAAAAGATTTCTTAAGGTTCTGTGAAAGTTTGTACAAAGACCAGTAGCGCAGTTCTGTAACTTTTATTACAATAATCATATCGTTAAAAAAATATAACAAAAATTTATCGAATTTGTTGTTCAGTGACATTTATAACGATATTCGCTGTCGGTTAACTAGCGACAATAATTTTTCTGTGGTTAATGCATAGACAAGAGTCAGTTGTGCAGCCGTAGCACGTACTTCATGCCAGGCACTAAAGTTATTGTTCTACAAAAATATTGAAACATATAAACACTTTTATGTATAAATAACAATACTTATGTTATTTGAACATATTTTTCTCAAAATGAAAAAAATTGTCTGTACACTGTTTGGCATGGACAAACTCATTTGTTTTTTTCCATTCCTCTTTACGCTTTTCGCTTTTTCTTAACAGAGATGCTACGTGATATCGAATAAAATTACACAATCGCACTATCGTTACTGCAAGCGACTAAATATGTCGACAAATATTACGATTGTCGGATCGTTAAAAGTTACAGAATCCCGCTACAGGGGTTTCATGATTACAATTTTCACGTAAAATACAAGAAATAACGAAATTCTAGATATATCAAAATATCCAGCCATCTTCAAATTCATTTTCATTATTATTTTTATAAGTGCTACCATTTCTACCAAAGTTAATACAAGACAACAGTGTTGCATTTTTTTGGAAATATATATAAAATATTGTTCTTTCTCGTTTTTGTATCGAAAATGAAACATTATGTGTGATGTTCTACAGAAAAGTCAGAAAAATAGCCCTTATCTTCCCAGACCAAATTTTACAGGTAGACTAAAAACAGACGTTTAGGTAAATTTAAGGTTAAAGCTGATAATGCTGCTAAGCATTCTACAATCGATTTAAGCTAGACTGAAAAATGGGAATTATAAAAATACGGAAAACTGTGAATCATATTTAAGGAAAAGTTTGAAAAATTTATAAACTTTGAACCTCAATATACCAAAGCTTGAGATTTCCATACTAGAACTTCAAAATGATATAATTAAGCAATATTTTGGAATTTTCTAGTTATTTATATAAATTTTTGTTAGAAATAATGTGTAGTTTTAGAAAATACCAAAAAAAGGATTTAGAATTTGGGAAGATAAGGTCCCTTTTCCTGTAGAACATCACATTTAGATATTTGTAAAACACAAAAATTTAAAAGCAAAAAAGTGCTAAATCATTTGTGGAAAAGTGCTGAAAAATGTGATATATGCTAAAAGCATTGTTTTCATCCTAGATGGGTTCAAAAAATGTTTGATCTAGCATTAAATATCCTGAATTGGCAACGCTGGTTCCTACGGATGCGCCTAATATGTATAAACCTTATAAGTTCATATCATCGAAATGTCAATTTTAACTTCAAATATTTTTACAAAATTTAGGACACAGGAATACTTGATATAATTTAAATTAAAGCTTGGAGTTTTGGCTATAAGCCTTTATGTATGTTTTTAATTTGATGAACAATGTTACTAAAGTATTCAATAACAATTGTGAACGTAAACCAAAAATACTAATTTTTTTTTTTTTTTGAATAGGGCCGTTAAACTCAAATTTATGTTCAATATGATAACATTTGTAAAAACTGAAACAATTTTATTATTTCAACTTTCCCAAAGATAAACCAATTTTATTTCCATCGATTATTTCTTAACATAAGTATAATCCCTATAATAGTTTCCTTTCTGTCAAACATTTGTGGCGCCTCAGGTAGTCTTTAATATCCTTTTAGTTGGTTTTTTTGTTTTCCTCAAATAAAGGTTTTTCTCTAAATCCAGCACTCGTGACTGCAACTATTTTTGTTGTTATTTTCTATTGTTTGCTTGGGTAATTAGTGTCAGTATATGCACACTTTTAAAATTTTCTGTTGTACACATTTGTGGCTAAATCAGCTCACAAGTCAAGAGCCTTACACTCTTGAATTTCAGCAATGATGAATTTATAATTGGAAAATCCACAATATCAATGAAATTTAGGAAAATTACCTAGACTTTATGTAAGCTGTGGGTTTCTCAGCGTGCTGTGGGACTTTTTGCGTGACACACAAACAAAATTTCCATTCTAACTGCCAGTTTTCCCCATTTTGCGCCAACAAATCCTAGAGTGAGTGATAATAAGAAAATGTGTGCGTGAGTGAGCCTACCTGAAGAGTATAAAGAGTTTTGAAAACTTCTTGACCGACAACATTTATCGCTCAACGCCCAATGAGAAAACATCATCGTGAAGAAAATATAAAATAAAATTTTTAAAGTGTAAAACAATTATAATGAGCCGTTTCATTTTGCTAACTATCGCCGTCCTCAGTAACTTGAGTGTCGTTGTGTGTCAGACGAGTCTGCTAGACCAGCTGAACTTCATTGCCAGTCAAAGCCAGTATGC
Organism: Panzeria rudis; assembly: GCA_956483635.1. NCBI lineage: Eukaryota > Metazoa > Arthropoda > Insecta > Diptera > Tachinidae > Panzeria > Panzeria rudis. The sequence goes on from OY101447.1 coordinate 199,446,188, forward strand.
AACTCAAGGATATTCTCAACTACAAGCACCGTTTTCTATGGAAAGAGTAATGACCATCAGTATGGAGACTGCAATGCAAACATGTCAAAATAGTTTTAAATGGAAACGTTGGAATTGCCCCCCTTCGGATTTCCTTTTAAGAATAACATCGAATTCTGGGTTGTTGGATCGAGAGGACTCTTATGTGAGAGCAATTACAACAGCAGCCGTCTTGTTCGCAATCACTAAAAATTGTTCCAGTGGTATTATAGCTGAATGTGATACTTGTTCCGATAATCCTTACACATCCCATTGCTCAGATAATCCAAAAGCAGCAGAAAAATTATTTGGAGAACATATTAATACGGATTTTTCAGATGAGTTTTACGGTAAAATAGCGCAACACAACTACAAAGCTGTTACAAACTTGATGGAAAAGTCATTGGTTAAACAATGCGGTTGTGCTCTTATAGAATCAAACGGTTTGTGCTCTAAAGAAATTTGCCTGCAAATACTCAAACCATTTGAAGACATCGCTGCGGATATACGTCAGATGTATGAAGAAGGAATTCAACTTAGTAACACTCCCGAAAATTCACGCATCATGTGGGATAATATTCCATTGGACACTTTAGTTTATGTAAAAGATTCACCCAATTACTGCGAACCCGATGCCGTATTCAACTGGGATGGTATGCGAGGCCGTAAATGCTCTACTGGTACAAATGGTAGAAATCTTACAAAAGAGGAACGAAAACGATGTCGCTATCTTTGTCGCGAATGTGGTTATACAGTGAAACACCGAAATGTCGTCATCGAAAGTCGCTGCAACTGCAAATTCTCTTGGGGATTTCAAGTTCAGTGCGAGAAATGTGTAACTGTTCAAAGACAATACTACTGTTACTAATGAAATCATCACAAATGTAATGACTATCGCTGGACGATTAGATAAATCCCTCACTGCAAATGCCAAAGATGATTAGAAATTTAAGTTTAATTTATAATTTAAGTAAAAAATAAACTACTATAAATATAATTTATACTAGATAAAATACAAAATTAATTAAAATTTTTTGTTTATTCATTGATTAATTTGAATTGTTTTCATTAAAGAAAGTAGAATAGGAATTTGAATGTAAGATATCATCTAGAATTTCTATTCTAAATCATTGGTCGACGTTTCATAGTACAATTGTGCTGAGAGCATTCACACTTATTCTTACCATCTTTTCATTTAGTCGTCGATGAGACAGCGACGAATGCTCATCAGGCGGATGCTTACATATTTTTTTATAATTTATTTCAAGAATATTTATCCAACAAACACTCATTTCATTTCAAATTGATAATGATATGCGAAAAATATTTCATCACATTTAAAACACGTTTTATTATTACGAAACTTTCTCAAGAGTATAAATGTGGACGATTTTATTAATATTGTGCGAAAATCCGCTTCAAAGTGTGACTTTTCTATGTATATACATATTGTGTATCTAAAAACTGCAACAATATTCTTCTTTATTCAAACAATGAATGTATTTTGGAAATTTAAACTATTTTAAGGAAATATATTGCAGCATCATGTTTCAAATGTTTGACTTGGTGTTTGGTGGGAAGCTCTTTCGCCTCACTAATCCTAATAAGCAACAATACAAACACATTTTGAGTTTTGTCTACCACTATTCTAAATAACAATTCTAATTGAACTTATTACCGCTCGTACAACATTGAAGAACACGCGAATTTAACAGTTTTTCATTTGCCGCTTTCCCAAGAAAAATACATATTCCATGTGTCATTTTCCCGCATTTCACATAAAAAGCCCACTTTTTCAGTTTTCAAGCATAAATTCTTTTTTAATGAAGAATGAATTCTCCAACACCAAAATGCCACATGTTTTGGATTGGCAGTTTTTACCGTCGGTACTTTTAGAGATCTTCTAAATGTGTGAATTTTTAGCAGCTGTTATCGGCGGATGAATATAAGTTATCGCCTTTGATTTTTTTCTTCTATTTGATGTTAAATCCTGTACGATGGAGCAGACAGATACACAGACATACACTACCAACTTATAACACATCTCTTCTTTGGTCGGCGGTTAAAACTATACCGCTTTAAAAAAATTTTAAAAGTGTACCTTTTCAAAAAAAAGTGCTGTTGCAAAGCCAACATGTTTAACAATTTTTAAATGAACTCTAAAACATGAAAAAGGTGCCAACAAAGTTTTAATTTCCCGGTTTTGCAATTTTACAGTTACCAAAATGTATCGTTTAAATAATCACTTTGGCGAATGCCGGACTTTTCCCCTATATGTCCCTTCTTGGCCATGTTCTAAATAATGTGGCTTAAGGAACTTTTGTTTCAAATTTTATTTTAAAAAAATGCAATAGTTTTGAATTAAGTGAATTTCATCGTTTTAGCCTTCTTGGAAAACTTGTTGTTCCCCTAGCAAAAAAAAGGTGCAAGATAATTTTCTATTGAGAGGAAATGGAGAGTGGAAGAGCTCATACATAATAAAAAATAATCATCCAGTATATCAATATACAAAAAAAAATTGTTTTATAGCAAAGAGGCGCAAACTTTTCATCCTTTACAAGTATATTCGCATTTACAAAAAGTACCAAAACATATTTGAGGGTTCCTTAAGAAGAGAATACAATTTAAGTTTTATTTCTAACTTTTTACTTTAGAAGATAAATGAGAAACGAAAAAAGTACAAACAAATGATTGTTTTTTATCCTTTTTTAATCCTTAAATGTACGAACTAAAAAAACAAATACCAAACACCAACCCGCATCCAGAAAAATGGAAAATGATTAGGCCGATAAAATATTAGTTGAATAAGCTATATTTCAACTAACGCTATCAATTTTCTATGAATCCAAAAAAAAACAATTCATGTTCACTACCATAAGAGCATAATTATAATAAAGATATGATTCTGACAATTCTTATATTGATTAGATCAACCGATCGTTTGCTTTTGTCAGGACTAAGAAACGAATCTGATGAGCACAACCGAATAAAATATTATGAATTGGATGTTAGTGCCAATTATTGGTATTTACAACTAAAAAACTCTTTCTAAATTTACTTTACTTTTTAGCAGTTTTTACAACTAACTAGTGGTTAATTTTATTATCATTAATACACCTAGCCGATTAAACGGCTCGCATTAGCAATTATTTATTATTGTAAAATAACTTAATTTTCAATAAGAATTCTATGATAGTTAGTGCAACCATCGAAATTCGATTCGCAAGAATTTCGGTTGTCTCAACGAATCTGTTTTCTCTGTACTTTTCTTTTCTTTTTTTTATTTTTATTTATTTTTTTTTTATTTCTTTTTATTTGGGCAGTTAGATCCGGAGATAATGGCTACTGAATATACGCGTTTTTACCCCTTTTTATCCCATTAGCATTTTTATTTTCAAAAATCCCTTCTTAGTTGATCTATTTGAAATGTTACGCATGACATATTTTTAATAAAAGCTGGCCTCGTAAAATCCAGTTTTTTTAGGACATTTTAGTACTAATTGCGAATAACTCCCGTATTCTGAACTTTGTGACAACCCTACGGTAAATGGAACTGGCACAAAACAAGTCACGTGACCGGTCCCCAGGTGGTAGGGAGCAGTCCGAGTTCTAACACTTTCTATGAAGGGGACCAGCCACTTTTGCATGGGGATGGCCTAGGGTGGGGTTAATTGATACTTTGTATGCACCTTGTAACTTGTTTCTGAACTATCTCATGGAGTCCTAATCGGTGTAGAATAATATAGATTATATATAAATATTATTCCATAATTCATCTGTAATTATCGATTAATTTATTTTGTTATTGTTACAAATCCAATTAGAAATTGTATTTTATTTTTAAGCGTTGTCTTTGATAAGATTCGAACCGACAACCTCCGGCATGACAGACTAGTACACTACCCACTCGACCACAGGGCCACTTATATTTCAATATTATAAATATCAGTTAAGCTCTCATTGAAGGGAGACAATTAATATTATATAGATGCTTATGTGATAGGCCTTAGATCCAGGTTCATCGAATTTGTTCAGTGCCGTTTCCTACAATACTAGCCGGAGTACCAACTAAGTTTACTAAAAATTGTTAATATGTGACCATTTACACAATATGTCTTTTTTCATCATTCACTACTCCTTATTTTTGGTACCAGTCTCATTTTCTCAAGTCATAGGACGAGTACTTTTGGCTAATTTCTCACCAAATTTTCCGCAGGGAAATGAGAAAATTACAACAAATGACAAATTTTATATTTTAAGCAATATAAAAATTGTCATTTGTTATAATTTTTATTTTGTCGCAGAGCTTAGAATACGGGTGTAAGTATGAAAATAACCCTTAAACAAACTTTAAGTTTTTAATGATTTCTAGCGTTTGAATTGAGTTTGAAGTCTTATTGTAAAATTTTATGAATAAACATTAGTTATATGTTATATGAGTAAAAAATTTCGAAAAACTTTTTCGTTCGCTAGAAATTAAAGTTGTTTTTTTAGTTATTTAGAACGCTCTAGTTTTCGCGTTATAGCGTTAAGTAAAAAATAAAGACACTTTCACCACACATAGTAGCATAACTTGAAAAGGGGTGTCCCTATTCAGTAAAGAAAAAAACCTAAACTCGACAATAAAATAATCTTGATTCCGTGCAAACACTATTTCTAAATTTGCTCAGTACTTTCAGAGATATCAAAAAAATATAGATTTTATAAAAAGTTTTGAATTTTTTGTTTTTAAGAATGCATAAAATATAAAGATACAACAACGAGCTTATTTTTGATTTAGTAGCCTGTAATTAAATATATTCCAAAAGAATTTAGACCTTTTTTTTATAGAAATTGGTGCACAACTTTTGATTTTTATTCACAATTCAGTGAGAGAACTGAATTGATATAAAGTAAATTTTCATACAACAGTAATTTCTGACTTTGTGTTTGTCTTTGCTGCTGTTGTATGCAAATTAAAATTTTATCAATTCAGTTCTGTTCCGTGTCATGCAAAACCGTTTCATATTTATTACCTTCCACTGTGAGCTACTGCGAGACATTTAACATAATTTTAAGTAAAACAAAGCATTTTATTTTTCCCACTTTATTATTTAACAAGCATGTTATGGTGTTAATTTATCCAAGCTGCCGGTTTTCCCTCTACCCGATAACCGTTGTAGGCCATATTAGATGCTGCCGTTGCTAATTCAGACCTTCGACTTGGTTCACCAGCCCAATAAGAAGGTGCCACTTCATACGACTGCATCGGCTTGTTGCTATTCCGGAATGCCGAAATTACCAGCAAAAATATTGCCAACTTACCCACTAGTATTGATTTTATTAACAGCAATTTCAATTTGGTTACCAAAAATGGAACAATGGCTGATTGTATTAGAAATGGCAAAATGAAAAGTGGCAATATTTTCGTCACTATTTCATATTTTTTGCCACGACCTTAAAATAAAAAGAAACGAAATCATGACATTATTTATCTAATGTAATTCGAATAATCTTTTTACCTTCTTCTGTGTTGTCATTTAACCAGCGACCTGTTACAAGTTCTCTTAAACTTTCACCATCCAAATTCACTTTGACAATACTGTTATCCATATCAAGGCTTAAATTGAGAGCTGGTCCCACATTATAGTGCTGCAGGCTGGTCTTCTTAGTTTGTGTAACATTCAATTTTCTTTTTCTATTTAGAGAAAGTATGATTTTATTTTCCTCTGTTACGTTTGGCTCTGGCACAATTGTTGTTGTGGTTTCTATATTTGACTCTTCCTCATTATCAGGATATTCGGTTACAACGCCATCAGCCTCAATCTCTTCAACAGATGCGTTCGAATTCTGTTGTTGTTTATTTTTCATATTCTCCCTCAATGTCTGTTTGTATTCCGTTAAGGTTTTATTACCCAAATATGTGCTTTTATAATTCTTATAAATACCCAAGAAAATGCTTCTTAATGGCTTTGAATGCATCTCCAAATTATCATTATTTGTCCGAGCATCTTCTATATTGCGATCTTGGGGATGATCTGCGTCTTCTTTTAATAATTTTTTTATATCTGTATCATATAAATTAGTTTGCTCTAGATCATAATCAGATGCTGGCGATCGAATTACATCCTCTTCACTAAAACTGGGATTTGTTGTGGTTAAAAAAACACAAAATAAAAATAAACTTTTCACAATTTTATTCATTTTGTAAACATTCTAAGATTTCCTAACACACTTTTCGGCTTTAGTTTTTCTTTGCCGCTGTTTATTTTCTTTTGCTTAGCTTTATCGCCTGCAACACAATCTAAATAATCACTTTACGAGTAAGTGCAACCAGTCGAATGTACGTTGTGGAAATGCGTCCGTATTCATGTTTACAATGGATTTTATTAACTTGGTCTCACAGCATCACTGCGAGATTATTTAAGCGGTTGGCTGTTGGTTGGCAAGTAGCTCTTGTCACACACTTACCCAGTTGCATTTACCTGGTTTTATTTTCATCTTTATTTGTTGTATTTTCTTTCGTTTTATATTGTGGCCATCCACATGCTTGAGTAGTTAATGTAAAAGCTATTGAGTTCTTAAATTTCTATCCAACCGCTTATTCTGCACAGAAAAATATGAATAGGAAATTAATCGGGGCAAATACTCAAAGATCGTGCACGAAAAGAATTGTTAATTTAATATCCCATTTCTGCGCAAAAAAAAACAATTATGTAGCTATTTATATAAGTTAGCTTTATACAAATCTTTGAAGTTAAAATTTTGTCTTCGTATTCAAAGCAGAATTAAGTACAAATAGTTTTTTTTAATAATAAAAGCTTAATGCAAGTAATTTTAATTCTGTAAATTCCATCAATATTTTTGTATTAAATACTCTTGTTTGGCCGAAAGTACTTTCTTTCTTAGATCGAAGCCGAATCCGAACTTCAGCATATTTTCCAAAATTCGGTCAACCTTTTGCTACAGAACAGAAGTTTTTTTTATTTATTTTGTGCCCCTGTGGTTGAGTGGTAGCTATGCTATCCTGTCAGTTCAGAGTTCTCGGACTCGATTCCCGCCATAGATCCTGGGTGTTTTCCGCAGACAAGCTAATCGCTTCGCGAGTTGTGTTTGTTTTAAAAAAAATCGGAATAGGAAATCTTAGTAATCCTTACGTTTGAACCATCCAACTACACTCGTTGTGTGGGTGTTTTCGGCCCTTTCTTAAAAAAAGGGATAAACACTCATCTTCAACGGCAATGCAGAGGGCTGAAATGCTCTACAAAAATATTTGTCATATAATGCAATTATAAGTCTTCAAGACACCAAAGCTCCAAACTCAACTTTAACGCAAGAAAAATTTCAAAACTTAAAATGTGTTTAAGGGTTAATTTTTTTCTGCACAAAAGATTCTTTGAGTCGCAGTGCTTATGGCCTTTACATAATAAAAGTAAGGCTTAATTTCGTACTTATTCATTAGTTTTAAAATATCCCATAAAGCCGGATTTTATGAGGCGAATTTGTATTAAAAATGTCCAAAAAGTATTCTTTTTTTACTTATTTTATTAAAACTTAACAACAAATTAAAGCTACTTTCATGTAACGAGAAAAATTGGTGCTAATTTTATTATTAATAAGTAGTAGTTTTAATTTAGAGCATAGTAATATGATAAATAATTACCAGTCATTAATTTGTAGCCCATTAAAAGAGTACTACCGATTACAAAATGCCCGGGATGCTTTTGCCGGGATGTCTTAAGTAAAATTTTACTTTAACTCACCATACAAAAGAAATCTGTAGATATACAGCCCAATAATGAATAACAATTCCCCGGGACTTTTCCCCTATTCTAAATAAAATAACCCCGAGAAAATTTTCTCTTTTCCCATTCCTCCAGGGGTTGAAAAGCAAATGGGTACACGTGCAAAAACTAAAAAAAAATTAGTTATTTGCAGGAATCAGCAGTTAATACCAATATCTATCACTCTACAAAAATTCAGACCTGTACGATGACCTCCAGCTGATCCAGATTTTTTCCTCTCCCTTATTTGTTTATTCCCTGGATCTTTAGAATAAGAGGGGTTTTCCCCGGCAACAAATGAATGGGAAGAGAAAAAACTCCCCGGGAAAATTCATAATCGGGCTGATTACATTTATGAATAAAACGATGAAAGCAAATCAGTCGTGATATCCTTGTCATTTTGAAAAAATATTTGATTTTGTGTACAGTGTAATTGAAACAGCGACACTTTCGAATTGTAAATTTTAATAAATATTACATGGAGTATGAATAAAGAAACAGCTACACTTTCAGGATATTGAATATAGTAGAAAAAGTGATTGTCAATTCTATTTTGAAAGTTAAAAGTGGTTTGATTATACAGAAAGTTTTCGTTATTTGTTTTTCGATCAGAAGGGTATTTTGTGAAATAGCCGATTGTGATGTTCAAATTAGATAAAATTTGCAAAAACAAAAAAAGATGACAAGGAACGATAACTCTGAATTTTTATAAAAATGTATCTCAGGGCACGACTATACTGTTTGCTAGAGTACTCATTCGGTTAACCGTTAATCGGTTAACCGGCTAACGGCTACCCGATTAACTGACCGGTTAATTTAAAATTGGCTTTTTTCGATTAACGGTTAAACCGATTAATTTCAGTCGATTAACCGATTAACCGACGTAACAATTTTTTTCGTATTTTGTAGTATTACATATAACTTATTTTTTTGTGTGTTTAATTATTTGTTTCGTCTCATATACAAAATGTATGTGTTTAGAAATTACTTTTCATACAAACAAATAAGTGTATTCAGTGATTTTAACTTAAGTAAATCATAAACATTTTTGGACGTTCCTATAAAAGAATTTAGTAAAGGCTCTGCTACTCTAATTGAACTTAAGGGAATTGTGTATTAAGTTTTTGTTTAATAGTTTTATAAAATCTAATAATACTGTTGCAAACGATTTAACTAAAAATCTAAGGATTAGATTTAATGAGAGACGAATTCAATTATTTTATACCTCCTTTCAGGAATATTTCTTTTTAGCAACAGCGTTTTAAAATGCAGTAGAAAAACGGAAACTAATGAATTCGGAAATAAATTTTTTTTTCGCTGAGCTCTGCCAGCATGATTAGGTGATACAAGAAATGTTTTAACAGAATTAACCGAAACAATTAGAAGTGTTAAGAATTTGAAAAAAAACAGGACTCTAATGATAATTTTATAAGTTCAGAGAAATCCAGGAAAAGGACTGAGAAACTAGATGTTTTGTATTATGATGGATTTCTTCAACATCTGCGATAAATGAAAGGATTTTTCAAGCCAAGTTTTATCAAAACTAAAGAAATTATTTTCTAAAAGATTGGTTTAGAAGATCTCCTTAAACTATTGAAATGACTGATACAATGATATAATGATCTCGCAAACTAGTTAATTTTTTTAATGGATACATATTTATGATTTTTTTTTGCTTTATTAAGTTCAAGAATTGTTATGCTTGTTATGTTATTGTAGTTTTTATTAATCAATTTGAAATAAAAAATAGTTTAAGCAATTTAATTTGCTGAAATTACTTGATTTATGAAAAAAATTCATTAATCGGTTAATACCGCAATTAACCGATTAAGCCAAAACCTCGGCTAATTAATCGAGCGATTAACCGATTAAAGCAGAAACCCGATTAAATGAATACCCTACTGTTTGCCCATTCATCTTCAAAGCTCATTAAAATTCTAGGACCAAGTTTTTTTTAGTTTCAAAATCATATTTATTTAAAATGCTAATTTTATCTAATTTTTTGCAAAAGAATTTCTGTTGAAGTTTCCTATACATATGTATCTATGATAGATGTTCAAGTGTGTGTGATTTTCAGCTCACATTCACGCACATTCTCCCACTAGTACGGCTGAAAGACTATTGTTTATTTATTCAGGAAAACGGCAAAATTTTGTATGTACATGAGCTACTACGGACAGCGCTTATAGCCACCAGCCTTTTATGTTCGTAGAGCTTCGTCTTGTCCTCGTAGCTTTGTAGTTGGTCCCGCATTTCGAACATTATTAATCAAACATACTCGATCTCAGAAATATGTGTCGGTGAAGAGTGAAAGAATTATCGTGAGTGTGTGCACATATTTCTGTTGTTATTGTTTTTCATGATGTTCATTTATTCTGCACGAGTATAGGAATTGTGATTTCTACCACGGCATAGACGAACCAAAATGTTTCCCATTCGTTTTATACTTTGCCAGTATTAATTATTATTAAAGAACTAAAAGTTAATTGTGACAGCGTTAAGATTACAAATATTATAACAATTTCGCTATTAAATGTGCTGTAGAGGAAAAACACCCAGTGAACACATATTGTGCCGACCCGTGTGACGTTAGAAAAAAATGTGAAAATTTGCAACACGACCAACCGAGTTGTCTAATCCAATTGCCGACAGCTTTCTGATATGCCACTTTTGCAGAGTTTTCGAAATATACGATTAATATCAGACAAGTCTGAGTATTTCAAAAGTGTGAATTTAACCGATCGTGTGATGGCCGCACATTAGCTATAAAATACGCTATGAATATAAACTATGTATGACCAAAACAAGTATTTATTTTATTTATAAAGATGTACAATACTTAAACGATTAATAAATAAAATAAACCTGATTTCTTATGCTTACGTCGTCGCAATTGATATTGAAAAACCATAATGTCATTGGAATGCCGAACTTTATACTGGTTGATTTATGTCATTCCATTAATGACAAAATTGTCATCACTACCACTAATGACAAGATGATCAGTGATAATGATAACAATTTTTATCATCTTGTCATCTGTGGTAATGATGACAATTTTGTCATCAATGGAATGACATAAATAAATATAAATTTTCTTACTTTTAATTGTTTCTGTCTTAATTTTACTTTTTGTTATTGACACTTAAAATATGAAAAATTCTATCAGGTCGTTTTGTCATCAGATTGATGTCAGTTTTCGCCTTATTGATGGTATTTGTCATAAAATTTATGACGCAATTAGAAAATGCTTAAAAATTTCCACGATAATTTATTCAGAGCTCTAACAGAATTCTCCCAGACACTTCAAAAAAGTTTTCAGAATTTTTTCAAACAAAGATGACTTCGAATACAAATTCGGTAGCGTGTGCAGACTCTCTAGCGTGAATTCTGATCGAATACAATAAAAAAATATATTTTGGCTGGGTACAAATATATTTATGTACGCCACTCACAGCGGATATTCTTTATTTATACAATCTTCATATTTCTATGTTTGTATAAGTTTTTGTTAACTAACAACAGGAGTCAAATGCGGATTTAGAAATTTATTTATTATAAATACTGTAAATCTTTTGTTCCAATTTCATAAACTGGTGTTTTTAATTTATTTACTTTTTATATGTCCATCTTTACAATTAAAACTTTGATTTCATATTTTTTTAGCCAAATCTAGTTAATCTTCTATTAACTTGTTGTTGTTATAGATGCCACCATCGGCCGATTTAACAATAATATTTACGCTGTTTATATTACATATTTTTAAGCTTTCGATAAATTAATTTAAAAAAAACATTTATCAATCTCTGTGCTAAGAGAGAGGGCTGTTAAACATGACTTTAGTTGAATACAAGTTATGCTATTTATTTATTTAAGCCTATGGAATATTTCTTACATACTATATTATAATTAATTTTAAATACAGATGAAAATCTGAAATTTTTAGAATATATAGCCTATTGTTCATTATGTTCACTAAGTGACTATCTGTTATTTTCATTTGTTCACGAGATATGATTTTTTAAAGTGAAAATAATATTAAAAAAATATGTATTTTTGAGCCTTTTTCATTTGCCTCATATTTTACTTTCTAATTTTTCTAAGAGTAGGTAGCACTTAAAAAAATCATATCGTGTAAACAAATGACAATAACAGATTGTCACTTGGTGCACATAATGAACAAAGTCTAGGCTATATATTCTAAAAATTTCAGATTTTTATTTTTTTTGCCCATTATTTTTGATAAAAATTGCACTTTTAAAAAAATCATATCTCGCGAGATATGATTTTTTACGCGTAATATAGTGAAAATGTCAAAACGGCACTAAGTGGACATAATAACGAAGTACTCGCCTATATTTTCTGAAAGCATCAGATTTTTATCTTTATCCCCACATGGCTTTTTTGAAGCTCAAAGTTGAGCATTTTTTAAAACTTATACATTTTCGCATTTATTTTTGCAGAAGATAATATTTTAGCACAATAAAACTTATGTCATAATATCATAAGGGTTCCTTCTTCACTACCAAAAAAAAATCAATGCTTTATGTTTAACAGGGTTCACACAGGGTTCCGTTGAAAATCGATCAAATGAGAAAAAACTGTGTAGTTTTCAAGCGGCCACTTTCGGCCATTTAATTATTCCAGTTCAGTTTTACATAGCAATATTAAATGATCATTACTGCCCTATAAAACAAAGCATGAATCGTTTCAATATCTTTTTTTCTTAAAAAGCTAGAGCAATTATAAAAATGTATGAGATTGGTAAAATTTTTTACTTCGGGTGGCCACTAATCGGAAGCTATACAATAATAAATAAAAAGATGGCGGTTATGTGTTTCTAGTACCTACAAGATTATCCTCAATTATTTTTATTAAAATAAAAAGCCATGCGGCACTCAGAATTACTTTGTAGACAAAGAAAACTTTAACTGCGCGGGAAGCTGAACTGGCATGTTTCGATAGCTCCCGATATTCTCGGCAGAGTTCTTTACCGCGTAGACCACTCGACCAAAGTCGGTTGTTTGAATGTCAATAACTGTCAAATGAAATACAGCTCTAAGAATGACAGTATGAATTGATTATTTGCAGTCTACACCTAACCTAACTTAACATTAACTTCAAGTTAATGTTAAATATAGACCGCTCAATTTAATTCTTTTTTCAGGTTATAACATAATTGTTAGTGCAATTGTTTTAATAACGCAGTCATAACTTCAAGTTACATCAGCATTTCACGTTAGGTGGAGACGTAGAGTTAAAGATAAATGATATTCAACTCTTGACTGCAAACCACCAACTTTGTTCGAGTGGTCTGTCTACGCGGTAAACTCTGACGAGAATAGCGGGAGCTATCGAAACATGCCAGTTCAACCCTCCGCGCAGTCAAATTATTCTATGTCTATATGTTTCACATTTATCTTTAATAAAAATATTATATAATTGAAGAATTTAATTAAAGCCGAACTCAAGCCAAAACACCCAGCAAAAACTTTTTTTCATTTTTGTAATCGGTAGTACTTTATTAATGGGTTACAAAGTAATAAGTGGTACTTATTTATCTTATTACTATGTTTCAAATTAGAACTACTACCTACTTCTTAGTAAAATTAGTACGTATTTTTCTCATTATCTGAAAGTAGTTACAATTTGTTGATATGTATTAATAAAATAACTAGACAACCACTTTTTAAGTCAACATGTGTTTGTATATGAAAACTAATTTTTGTCGCTTAAACTTATAAGTCAACGATAGCTGTGTAGGTAAAGTGCTTGTCTTCATATCTGAACGAGCAGAGGTTCGTATTCCAGCTAGGTCAAAAAATGAAAAAATAAAAGAAATTTGAAAAAATATAAATAAAACATAATGTGTATAAAAATTTTATTTTAATTTTAGTTTGTTTATTTTACTACTTATTTTTAGCTTCAATTAAGCCAAATAGTAACCAGTTAATTGCTGCGACAGTGTAAATACATTTGGATTTCTCAAATAAAAATAAGTAGTTATAGAGTCAAATTGTAAGTAGTTACGACTTAAATCCTCATATAGTTTTTTGCATGCCGGTAAGCAAAGTTTTTGCTGGGAAGGCTCTAGCGACTGATTCTTTGACTTATTTTAGGCCTAGGATATCTTGTAGGCCTTACCTTTAAAGTATAAGATATGTAAAACACCACGAGGAATATTTATTTAGAACATTTGAGTCCGTTATATCGCTATTGAAGGGAGTTTCTTGCGCCTTATTTAGGAAAGAAACAAAAATACCCATACCGCGAAAAGTTAGAGCGTTAAAATGTTCCACAATATGCTGAAAAAACACATCCTATACCTTAGACGAGTCAGTATAACTGTGTGTAAAAAAACTTGATTTTGTTGTAAAAAAATTTCAATTTTACAAAAAAAATAATTTTTTTTTATTATTTCGTTCTGAATTAACTCCGAAATTTTTAAGTATGTATGTATGTATATAAAAAATTATGGTAAAATATCTTAAGCTTGGCTAAAATTCAAATTATTTAAATTTATTTTTAACAAAATTGGTTGATTTTCCAAAAATCAGGCAATTTCATTTTATTGCGAATAAAATCAATATTTATCCATCGATTTTCCTGAAATAAAGATTATTTTATTTATAGTATGTATGTGGCTTTATGATGAGCTAATAAAAATTTAACGTTTATCCATTTTTGATTTTTTTTTATAAATTTTTGAGAAATAAAAAATTTTAAATTTTGCCTAAAATAGAAAATTTTTCATCATTGCAGTTTGAATAATTCCGAAACCGTTGGTTGACTGCATAAAAAAAATTATTACTAGAACGGCTTAAATGTAATTTTATTTCAAGTTTTTAGTGTTTTTTTTTATAAAATTGGACAACCCCTTCTCAAGTTATAATGAAATCTTGAAAAATTTTAAATTTTAGAAAAAAAAATTAAAAAAGCCTCCTCATCGGATTTAAAATTATTACTGTTTTTGTAACAAATTGAAAAAAATATGTATAGTGTTCATCAAAGGTCATGACAAGAGCTTCATTTTGTTGCATAGTTAATCTTATTAATGAATCGGAAGAACAACTAAAGCATCTGGTGTTGTTGAAAGTTTAAACTTGAAACCACTGGACGGACAGTTGATAAAAACCGCATTTAATGAAATTCCTTAATCACAAGTAAAATTGTTGAATAAACAATTTAAATAATTATTTTATTAAAACGACCAGAAAGCTTATTAAATTAAAATAATAAAAGAAATTCAATTACAAGCAATGAATTATCTATAAAAATATTACACTGCCTGTAATGAGTTCTAAAGTAAAAGTGAAAGTAGTATATACAATTTAGTTATTTATATATTTTGATTTATTTATGAATTACAAATACATAAATAACCCTTTTTAATAATTTTTCTTTTTTCATTTATTGAACGTCTATAAAAAAAATTCATTGGTAAAAAAAACTTTGATTGAAAAGACATGAATATTAATCGAAAGTAAATAAAAAAACCACGAATCTATTTCCAAGTATGATTTCATACAAATGTATGGTATGAAAGAGTGTTTGAGCCATCGTAGGATAACCAATATGACGTCAGCAAAATAGTATTACAAATTCAATTGTTTTAAGACGCCCTTTTTGCTTTTGACAAAATTGAATGCATCAAAATTGAAACACGTACAAAATAAAATTATAAAAAATACGTTTTATTAAGTATATTTTTTTTAATCGAATCCAATAAAACTAACTCACGCAGACACACATTTACATTTACTTAAGCCAAGTTAAGAATTTATGATTTGTATGTACCTGTATTTGTTTAGCTAAATCCATAAAAACACACTCGGTTTTGAGTAAAATAATAATTTGACATAGAAAGAAAATAGATGGTATTCAATGTTTAATATTCCTTTGGAAAACGGAAATCTCTTTTCATAGCGAATTTTACTAGACTAAAGCTTGTCACATTTTATTCAGAAAGTATTGAATATGAGACAATATTCCAAGGAACAAGCATAAAATTAACGTTAATTAACTTCAATATAGACGACAGAACATAATAACGTTCCCTTCGGAGGACAAAACATGTCTCATCGATTCTATGATCATTTCATGGAGCTCATCACTTTTTAGGTTATTCGGTTTTATAGGGACTTACAGTGAAATGTTACGTCATATTTTCAATACAAACTACTCTCACACAATCTTGTAGGACATTTTAGTACTAAGTGTGAATAAGTACGAAATTAACCTTTAAACACATTTTAGGCTGGCATTATCTTTGAAGACTTATGGTAGAATTTTATGGCAAATATTTCTCAGCCCGCTACATTGCCGTTGAAGGGGAGTTTTTTCCCCCTTTTTTAAGAAAGGTCAAACGAAGATTTAAAGGGTTGAAATGTTTTACAAAGTGGTGTTTTACATAAAACGTAACATAGCGTTTTCACGAGCCATTGATTTGTCATGACAGAAGTCAAAGTCAATATGTATGATATTTTTATGTATAAAGTTTGACAAGTGTTAGAACAACATTATGGCTTGTCAAGACTCTATGTAAAGGAGAACAAGATTTTTCCAGATTTTTTCCTTCGAATATATTTGAAATTGAACGCTATGGAAAACAATTTTTAAATCTAAAGTTGAAAAATTTTCTTTTTGCTGCAAAATTTGGAAATTTGGAAATTCGGCCATAGTGTAATTACATCGCTACTTTGACGGATGGTTTTTTTTGCGGTGTAGAACGACAAAGCTTTTTTGCATCAACAACGGTAATGCTAATGAGACTAATGGGTTCTTGATTCAGTCAGAATTAACTGGAGATCTTTTGATTTTAATTCAAACGGAAATTCATTGTAATATGTTGACTCTAAGAGGTAGGGTATCATTCAATTAGTTTATTTCTCGCTGTGAAATGTAAAACAGAATGAGTCTAAAATAGTACTCGTATGTACTCATTCAATAAAATTTTGTTTTTTTTAC
Source organism: Panzeria rudis (assembly GCA_956483635.1). Lineage (NCBI taxonomy): Eukaryota > Metazoa > Arthropoda > Insecta > Diptera > Tachinidae > Panzeria > Panzeria rudis. The sequence goes on from OY101447.1 coordinate 199,462,936, forward strand.
GTGTGCTCAACTGCACTCTATGAACTTGGCCATGCTACTTACTCATGGCTGTAATGATTTTTGTTTTTTTGTTTTATTTTATTACAAATGCGTTAATATTGTACTGACGACGACCCTTTATGGCGGAAAGTAAAAATTTCATTTACCATAAAAAGTTCTCTACTAACTGTGAACAGTTTCAATTATATGAATTAATTTCATGTCGCATATAAATGAGGCGATCACATGCAAAAACACACAATAAAGACAAAATTTTGGACGATCGATTTTTTTTTTCTTCTACGTAAATAGTAAAGAAATGTGGAAATAAAGAAATTTATATACATAAATATTCAAATGACTGGATGAATGAATACGAAAAATCGTGCTATTATTTGACCATTTGCATTCTATTGAAGCGTGGGTGTGCGGTGTTGATCGGAGCAAACAATAAAAACCATCAACGCTGTCAAAACTTCATTCATTTCAGTGTCATCGCTTAACGATCATCAACAAAGTTTCTTTTGTTATCTTTGCTGCCGGCTTCAGTTTTGTGGATTATTACTATTGTTCCTGGGACAAAAGGATTTATTATAAAAAAATGGCTACTCAACAAACAATTATCTGCGCTGTAGTTGTCATATGCATTATGGCCAATGTTGCATTTTGTCAACAGAATAACGACAGTGATGATGTTGATGTTAGCGGTAAGTGAATAAACTGGAGATATCCGTTACATAAAAATTTTAAATCGTTTTGATTTTTTGTGAATATAACAGAGTCCCGTACATTTGGCCATCACTTCTTGAAACGTATGAGCTTTGCCGTAGTGCCAGGAGCGTTTGTTATAGGTGTCATTACGACTTTGTTAGCGGCCTTAACTGTTGTCTCCATGAAAGGTTTGGGCGTTGGTGTAATTCTCTTAGTTTTGGCTATTGGTCAAATGTTGTCGCGTACTTTGCCCCAAGTACATGCTGCTGCCTATACTGCTGCCCCTGCTCCCGTACCTGTAGTATACTCACACAGTCATACCCAACAACCTGTCTGGCTAGAAAAAGAATGGTAGAACCGTTTGCAGGATTACTTTCCATACCTTTCTCGATTAATTCTCGTTGTAACAATTGAAATGCCTGCTGAGGCAGCCCACGCTGCAGGCTCTTTCGATTCGTTTGCTTGTGTGTAAGAATCTTTCTACCAAAAACTAATTTAAGTTAGACACTTAGTTTTTTTTATTAATCTCTTAAAAGTATTTATTAATTAAATTTTAATATATTTATTTATTTTAAACAAAACTGAAGCTTCACAAAATATTGTTAAAAGAAAAAACAAAACTTGAAAGCAAAAGCTAAAATATAATTCGATATACAACTTGAAAATTCGTATAAATAAATTTCACTTTTCATTAAATTGCCACAGTGAGCCTGTTTAAAATTCAGAACATCACTTTCAAACAGAAGAAGCGTGCGGACATGAGCTGTTTCAACATTGTTTGAGTCATTTTCAAACGACACCATAAATAACGTTTAGTCCAGTCACTTTTTTAACCCAAATAAATTCGAGTTTTCTTGAATTTCTCAATACAGTAAAAACTTGATAATCAAAACCTCGCTAATGTGGATTATTCGATAGCATCATTTTTCATTACTTTGTGTATGTACTCTATACAGAGTACATACACAATAATCCAGACTGTTTGCAACTTTATAATCCGGATTGCATATAGACTGTTGTGTAAAGTTAATCTCTATTAATTGCTACCCCAAAGACATTTTTTTTCTCTTTTTTTTTTGCTGCAAAAACAAACTATTTTGCTACGCAATTCCATGCTTTTTTTCTAAAACATAGAAAAGTACCACATTTTTGTTTTTGGTTTTAATTATTTCTTTTCAAGTTTTTTCTTTTGAAGTTCAGTGTTTGAGCAAGCAAGGTACCTTCACTAAATAGATCACACAAAACCTTATCTCTTTTAGATAAAGTTAAAATTGTAGATATGTATTTTAAAAGTACTTTTAATACAAGAACAATGTTTTTAAATTTTTATTCGGGAATCCGGATAATTTGATAGTCCGGATTAGAGTTTGCTATCAACTATTCGGACTATCAAGCTTTTACTGTATTGATATTTATTGTAAATAACGGTCGGTCGTACTGTATGTTATTTCTTTTTATTTTTGGCTTTCAGTTTTGAAACCAATTTTGAAATGTGGTTCTTGTTAAAAATGTTTATTTATCATGTGCTAGATTTTCCTGATCATTGTCATCTCTTTTTATTGCAACGCATTAGAAGCTGTAGCCATTTTGTTGCAACAAGAATACGAATTGATTCAAAAATTGCACTTGAATAGTGACGCCAATTAGAAAAATTAAATTGTTAAAACCTGCTGCTGCTTCAGCTGCTGCTGATGTGCCTGTCAAAGACTGATGAAGACAATGAGAGCAAACTGGTTTTTTTCATTTTCAATAAGATCCTGCAATGAAGATGAAATTTAAATCGTGTTTATAATTTAAATTATAAAAAATGTAAACGCCAAATTTTTAGAAAAGTTAATTGCTAAACGCACGCACAGCAGGCGGTTCTGTAACAACATGGAAAGTGTCTTAGAAACTTTTAAACTGAAAAACATTATGTTCCCTACTTCTAGCATTTTGCAATATACATATAAAGCATTACCTCAAAGAGTGAAGAGCTACAAAGGGACTTAGCAGATATTCACTTTCTATGTAACTTTCAGGTTGCATATTGCAGAAGATAATGTATGACTAGTTATTATATATTTTTTTAATTATATGTAGTACTACAATATCTATGATAAGTAATTAGAAAACTGTTGTTTACATTACTAGAAAAGCCATAATACTCAGACCAATAACTCACCTTATCTAAATCCTCCTAAATTTTTTATATACTATTTCGATTGGAAATTAACTTGATAGGCTTCAAGTTATTGGGCTACAATAAAAAAACTAAAGTATTTTAAACAATGACCGCTCCTATTAGTTAACTCTAACTGCCAGGCCCACTATGTCGACATGATTCTTTCTTTCGTACAATTACATATATGTAAAAGAAAAAAAATTTAATTTTAAATTTGTTTTCGTTTTAAATTTAATTGTGCGAAAGAAAGAATCGTGTCGACATGGTGGGGATGGCAGTTAATTTATTTTTTCAAACTTATTTTATCACCTTATTTTAGATAGTTTTCTTCGCGCTTACATAGAAAATTCAACAGTGTTGAGCTTTTCACGATATATCTAATCTTTGCTATCTTGTTCAATTGCGCTGTTCCCTTCCTCTTGAGTACTGATTGCATTATTCGAAAGTAGGGGAAAATTTTATTAAATATTTTGTAATGATTATAATCTCCTATCAACGTCACAAAAACAAATACCAATAATTGTTATCACACACAAGTTTTATTGCAAATAAATATATTTTAGATAAATTTCCTATAAAAGACTTCCCGTAATGAAAGCATATGAAATGATTGCAGTGAATGTAAAATTCGACTAATAATAACTGCTAGAAAGAATTGATGTCAGAAAATAAACAGAACAGCATTAAAGAAATTAAATTATTTTATTTTGATAAGATAAGATCAGCCACCAAATAATTTTGCAGTTTTGGTAATAAAAGAGTTTTTTTAAAGGGCTACAAACCAAGCAGTGGCATTTATTTACCTCATTATTCTCAAACGTATAATAATAACTTATAAGTATACTAGTATGTATATAGTATACTAGTAATGAATGAAATATGTACATATATATTATAAATGAAATTTATTTGCTGGAGTTTAAGCAATTGTCTATATGCAGCATTTCGTTGGTGCTTTACCAACTCATCAGTAGACTTTAAACACAATTTTGAACAGTTAAAACCCTTTATCTTATGTACAAACTTTTAAAAACCATTTCAGAATTTACGAATATATAAATGATTTTCAAAAAATAAGCATTGTAGGCTTTGAAACTTTTACAAAACCCAGCAAATATTTTTTTTTTATTCGATATGAATCTATTTTATTTTTCTACACCTTCATATATATTTATAATTACTTGAAAGTAGTTATTTCACTAGTTTCTTGCTATTAATGTTCCTATGCAAATTTCGAATGAAATTTTGCATTTGTACTAAATACCATGCAAGAAGAAAAAGATTTTCTTCTGAGAATCTCAGAATTCTTAAGAGAGTTGTAAGAAGTCCCAAGAAAATTTTGAACAATTTTGACCATAGCGTGCACACTTGATCCAAGGCCTATTTAACACTTTGCCAAATAACTACGTACACATAAGAGTTTTCAAAAGTGGCAATGGATTTGGAACCCCAGCTTTGGTATTTTAGAACGTCTGGACTAAATCCAAAAATATGAAAATAAGTGGACGATTTCTTTTATGATTTCTAATCTGAATACTTGAAATAAAATTTCATGGAAGACAACTAGACGTCGGTATTTGGAGCAAAAAAGTTCTGGACTATAAAAAATGCTTATGTCAAGATTTGAAATTTTATACAAATCGAATGTAGGATTATGAAAACCCATTAGAATAAATAATATTATATTAATAACACCTTTGATTCAATATCGTCATATTTTTGCACATATTTCTCTCCTAATTTATTCCCAAATGCATAAAATCCAAATTTGTGCATCGATTTCTCTGAGACGAGAACACGATTTTATCTGCTCAGACTTTCAATAAATATATTAAGTTCAAAGGTGGCTTAAAAAATACTTTATTTTTTTCCAATATTTTATGAATATATCCGAAACTATGGAGCCTATTAACAAATAATATTAGTAAAACTGAGAGGTACTTTTAGTGCAATTTATTTTATTGTATTTTATAATAGCGAAATCATATCTTTGTGTCATGATTTCATAAATTTATTTGGAATAGCAAAAAATTCCTAAAATTTGCCCGCTTGTTTCGTAAATGGCACAAAAACAGCTAAAGACTTTGCATAGTCGTTTATAACATAATTATATAAAATTTTGATATGCTGTTTTACGATACAACACTTAGTTTCTGAGTTATATGGAAAACAAGATTTAAAAAACGCGAATTTTTCCATTTTTCCATCGTTTTTTCAGTGTTTCCTAATTTGTCGCCAGACCAAATAATATATCTTGAAGCGGTATATCAAAATTGTAGATATAAAAGTATTTTACTAGTGTGTGAAATTTGGCTATCAAATGTTTAGCCGTTTTTGTGCTGTTTTAAATGTAAAATAAGAAATTGTTCATGCTTAAGATATTTGTTCTACAATTTGTTTTCTCTAAGTGTACTGACCAATTATTTATTTATAATGAAAGATAACAAGGCCATTTACCTATCAAAAATAAAAAAATTGGATATTATTAACTCTTAAAAAAATGCAGCGCAAAATTCACATTCAGTTAAAAACAATACGATGGAAAAATCACTCTGTATTTCACATACCGGGAAAATCGGGGCCACTATATATGGCACTTGTGGTAGCCAAATATGTCGCGGAAACAATAAAACTACTTGGGTATGTAAATCTTGAAGTAGAAAAACACTTTTTTTTTACATATTGCTAATTATACAGACTTGTAGTAATTAAATTATATAAAAAGTTCTGTCAAAAATTTTAATTTTTCAGAAAAATTCTTCTGTTTTTTTTTTGTTGTCTCTCTTATTATGGGCATGCTATTGCAATTAATATTTGAAATTCAAAACAACATTGCAATGTTAAAATCATATTAGAATAAATACTCTGGTACAAATTATTTTACCCAAATCCATGTAATTAACAAAATTTTTAACCGTTTAGTGTAACTTTTTTGACGCTCTATAACTTCGCCAAAAATTAATATATAAATATATTTTTTATTCTTAGTCAGAGCATGGTAGAATTATACTAGGTAGCATGGTAGAATTATACTAGGTAGTAGCGAAGCTACAACAACAAAACAACAGCAATAACAACACGGCTTTTTATTGTTGTTTAGGTTCGAGGTTGTCAAAAAGCACAAAAGAAAATTTGAAAAAAAATGTATATGTTCACATGTGTGTGCTTACCAGAGACTTGCGCCGAGACGGCTAAGCCGAGCCGCCGACTAATTTCCACAGCCGCCGCCGATTTATCTTGCGGCTAAAATCGGCTTAATGGAAGCCGCCAGCGACGATCATTTTTCGGCTCAAAAACGGCTTAAAATAATCCGCCGATTGCTTTTTTTAATTTCCACTTCTACTTTTTTATGTTTTTTTTTTCATAATTTTTGTTCAAGCATTATTTTAGTAATTTGCAGTCTACACCCAACTTAACATTAACTTCAAGTTAATGTTAAGTGTAGACCGCTCAAGTTAATGCTTTTTTCAGGGTATAACATAGTTGTTAGTGCAATTGTTTTAACAGCGCAGTAATAACTCCAAGTTACAACAGCATATCAAGTTAGGAACAGCATGCTCACTTTTGACAGCTAAAAGAGGCTGTTGTCATGTGTTGTGCATTTTTACATACAAAGTGCTCTTACTAAGATAATATGAAGGACATAGTCAAATTAGAAACCACATTATAAAATAAGAATTGCGTTCCCTCTCATACAATCTTCGTAATGTTGTTGTATGATGACGGGTCTAGTTAGTAGTCTATGGTTAGGTGGAGACGTAGAGTAAGATAACGAAAAATATATTTGTATGCATTACTCTGCGACCTAGGCTTGCCAGATCAAAATTGTGAAAAAGCTTGACATTTAGAGAAAAAAAGCTTGATTTACTAAGACGAACTGCCAAAAACTGTCAAAAACTATTCAAAAGAATAAATATTCATTATCCGACTTAAAAAAGGAGAAAATTATCAATTCGTTTGTATTTCTTATGTGTTCCTTTAGGGCTCTGCCATATACGATTCGAGTTGAAAAATTTTTTTTCTTTATTTGGATTATATTACTTACTTCCTAATGGGTCCTGTTTTTTATTTCATAAGAATTTTTATTTTTTCCCACATATATTTGGTATTTCTTTACTTTAATTTGTTTGCAAAAAAATATTGAAAACATTAAATTTCCATTAAAATTAATTCTTATCATTAATTCGGGAAATTACATTATTTTTCTTTCTTTACAAACGCATTATTAATAGGAATCGAAAATACAAACGAAGTTAATTTATGAAGATTTCCTCTTCGTCCAGCTTTTAAATTAGACCATATTTAGTAATTAGAAATATCTTTGAGAAGAAGCTCTTAATCTGTATATAATTTATTATTTTCTATAGACTCGACGAATTTCCATTGATAGTTCCCAGCAAACAGCTTTTTGCAAAAGTGAAAATTACATTTAAAAATTTATTAGAGAAAGACTTTCATTGTAACCCAAAGCGTATTAATAGCAAGTGGCCTTATTAGTACGACAACAACTGGACTTCACCTATCTGTCATGTGAAATGCATACATAAAAAGTTTTTATTTAGTTTTTTTTACATAGAGTTTGACATTTTGGTAAAGTTCATTTACAATAATAAGGCCACCTGGTATCAATTCGCCTTGCTTTAGCCTATGTCTATACGTGATAAATTTTTATCATGACAAATGTCAAACTTTATATTGAAAAATAACCTGCTTTATCTTATCTGTTTTTCCTATATAGAATTTGCCATTTATCATGATACAAATAAATCAGGTATAGACGTTTGTTTCAATATACATAAATTATAATGTATTATATATCCGAATAATTCTAGCATGATTCATGAATTAGATTCCAACGGTAAAATATATAATTGATGTTCATGCATAAAATTGCGAACAGAGAAATTCATTTTTAGCTTGACAAATAGCTTTTTAGGTTGAATCTGGACAAGCCTTAACAAAGTTTGACAATCAAGCCTTTGCTTTATTTTTCATAACATTTTAAAAATTTTTGAGAGGCAAAGCAATGCTTAATTTCTATGCATTTTGTTTGGTGAAGAATTGGTATGAAAAAGAAAAACTAATTTAACAACAAAATGAAAATTTTCACTTTTATTGCATGTCCATGTGCATTTCCAGCCGATTTTCAGCCGAATTTGAGCCACCGCCGACTATTTTTTCCCAGCCAGCCACCGCCGATCAAAACCCCTCGGCGCAAGTCTCTGGTGTGGGTGTGTGTTGGTATAACATAAACAACTTTTGACAGAGTCGAACCCAAAAAAAAAAAAGTTCGTTAACGCTTCACCACTACCTGTATTATTCTACCATGAGTCAGAGTGTATATTTATTAAACAGCATCAAAATATTCTTCGGATTTTGTACATTGCAAATTACTGTTTTTGGCCGCCTCACAATACTGTGAGACGTCTCTATTAGTCGATATCTTATAATATGGTATGTACGTACTTCTTTATCGTAGTATGTATGTCATAAATCGATGCAAAAATATCAATAGAATTTTATGAGCTTGATAAAATAATTTCAGTTTATTATTGTTGTATCTGATAACAAAAATATTAAAAAAATAGAATAAAGGTTTGTTCACAATATGGTAAAAAAACGAAAAGGAATTAAAGAATAAAAAAAACTTTTTTTTTTTGGAATTAAAGAATAAAAAAATTAAAATAAAAATATTTTAAAATATATTATCCATGTTCATGTACTTATTATTTGCATTAAAATCAAAATAATGGGCCGTTCATATATTACGTAACGCTTTTCTCTGTTTTTGGACCCCCTCCCCCTCGTAACGCTTTTTTTTAATTCTCTGTATCAATTATTTAAAACGTAACAAATTTTTTTTTAGTAGAATTTTATTACAAATATTTCTGAAAACGTTTCAGCCGCTACATCGATATTTAAGGGGAGTTTTTTTGTCCCTTTTTTAAGTAAATTACGAAAAGACCCATACCGCAAAGAGTAAGAGGGCTATAATTTTCCCCAAAAATGTATCTGTGTTTTACATAAAAGTGCTTATACCAAAAATATAGGAATTAAAATATTTCCTATGCCGATTCACTATAGCAACGTTCAAAAGGGGAAGAATTTAAACTCCCCCTGAGTGATTCAGTCATTAGGACCTTGTTTTTATTTTTTTGTTTTACAGTGTAATCAGTAATTTCTTAAATGTAGGGACATATCGAATCATGGAACTGAAAGATTTTTAACATTGAAAGAAGTGTTAGTCTAGTTTGACTCTTAAAAAAAGTCGGACTCCATTATTTTTCCAACAAAGTTCAAAAGTTTGCAAATGAAACGTATTTTATTGTTGATCTTTGTTAATAAAAACTTCAATGAATGATTAAACTAAGGCCAATAAAATAACAACAGACAGCAACAAATATAAATAGATCAAAAGCACTGAATGAAACATAGGAGTAAATAGTTAATGAACTTGAAAAAGCAACTGAATGTAAAAATAATAATAAAACAAAACACTCTCTGCAGACTCGTGGACGACTTTTGCCAGCCACAATCAGGTCACTATTACACAGTCACAATAGCTGCCAGATTTGACTATTTATCGTCATATTGACGATTTTTGGCCCTAAAATAGCACTTTGACTATTTTTTCCCTAAGTTTTACGACTTTTTAAAATTATGAGTTGACAACATTTATTTGTTGACAATATGCATTTACCGTCTTTTTCAATCAATTCTATCGTATTTTTTCGTCCAACGTCTTGAACTAATTAAAAATTTGTATGTTCTTCATCAAGCATGACGAAAAATCCAAATTTTTTGATTTTCCTTCCAAAATAATCGGTTTCACACATACAAAGAAATTTTCACTTATGCCAATATAATGCTTGATGGTTACATATTTGCCCAATTCACAACCTGTTGTAAGTGTTGTAGATCGTAAAAATGTTGTTGGTAGTTTTCACATAAACATTTTTCTAAACAAATGTTTATTTGGAAATTACCAACAACAATTATACGATCTACAGCACATACAACAAATTGTGAATTGGCCAATTATGTTTTTTTTTAAGCATGATATGATACCTTAAAATTTTTGGAAACGACTATCAGAAAAGGAAATGAGATATACTAGTCATTTGTTTCCTACCTTGTCCAATTTTAGTTTTACCATATTCTTTAACAAATATAGAAAGACATCAGACATTGTGATTAAAAGACCATGGATGAGTTGGCATTAGGCTATCTTAACCTACACAAATAAAATTTTTTCAAAACGCCCCAACTAAAATTTTCATAAATTTACAAGAGAAGCAATAAATATGCTAAATTACCCAACATACCATACAGTAATCAAAATTCAATGCAATTTGAGAATAAGCTTATATAAATAGTGGACCTTAAGCTTTTCTTAACTTCGCTTATAACAATGTTTATAAAATGTGATTTCACAAGCAGTTTTTAACAATGCTTGAGAAACTATTATTATACACAACTGTTTCTAAAGTATGCTTATAAACGTCATACATATATTCAAGAGAACAATATAACGATTGAAAGACTTATCTTTTCAATACATTCTACAGCGGCATTTACATCTAGTTTTAAATTGCGAATTGGGTGCACGTGTAATTTTGTAAATTACAACATAAAAAACATAAATATGTATGTAATAAATAAATGAAATCGAATGAATTTGAAGTAAATAATAATAATTTTCTTTTTCAACATTAAAAAATATATTATTTGTGACTTTTATTCTTCAAAGCTTATAAAAATATTAAGACAAATTAAATTTTCTATACAAAAGTTAATATAATATTATTTTCATAAGCTTATTCTACAATTGCAAGAATACGCTTATAGTAAGCATGCACTTATAATATTTTCAAGAGGGTTCCGTTTTGATTTTTCTACAATTGTTACGATAACTTTTTTTCAATTTATTTTCAGTACATTTTCAAGCTTAAGGCTTATGCTAGTAAGCTTATTATAATATTTTTCTCAAGCCATTTGGTATGTTGAGTAGACATTTTTGTTTGTTAAATTCTGAGTTTGAAATTAGTTATGTATGTATGTGAAATACATTAGAATTTATTAAAAAGCCAATTAAAATTTGTTGTAAGTTAGGGCTTTTTGCGTTTTATATAAAAACATATTGTTTTAAAAAAAAGTTTGATACTTTCGATGAATCATTTTGACGATTTTAAAGGTTTTTTCTCCAAAATTTTACGATTTTCCCCTAATTTATCTGGCAGCTATGGCAGTCACATGAACATGATCAACATCGCTTGCGCGCTCACACAATTATGAATGTGTGTATATGTATGTTTCCTGTTATTGGTTGCTCAGCATTTGAGATACAAGATCAAGGAAAACCAGTTGAAAAACTCAAGATGCAACAACATCTGCAACCACAAACTGTATATGGTTGCATCTTAAACATTTTTAATTTACACTCCAGCTGCTGAATAATGAATTTATTTCGAAGTCGATTCAGCATAAGAATGCCACTTAAAACAACAACTGCAACTTGCAAGTAACTTTCTTTTTTCTATTTCTATTCTCTACAGTAGTAAAAACAGAAATTTGTTGCATCTTTGCAAGTTTGCGTTTAGTAGTCATCAGAACGTTCAGCATACGAGCTGTAGCGAATTTAAGCGCTTGTGAAATAATCAAGGACAAAAACAAAACAACGAATATAGTTATAAAAACAATCAATATCGGGGATAAAAATCATGAAAAAACTTTTAAATTTATTTTACCACAAAATTAATTTTATTGTTCTTGTTGTTGTATTTATAACGCCCTCATATCAAATTCAACAGCAGCAGTCTGGACAAGAACCAATCGATAATAACGATGCGGCAAGCAGAAGCGCCTCTAGTGTTGAATATCAAAATGAGTTAACACCAAATCAGTCAGCAGTAACGCCAATTACCGTTCCATATTTTAGGTCGTCAATACCAATGCGCATATTCGAATGTTTACGTGAATTTAGTACTTTGCGCTGTACAAAACTGTATGTTTTACAAAAAATGGAAGAACGGAAACTGCGCCCCAGTTCCGGCAATATTACAAAAGATTTCCTCAATCAATTCTTTGGCGAAGACGAACAAATGGGAAGCCTGATTAGCGATCGCCTTAGGAAAATGTCAGACCCAGATCTTAACAAACATTTGGTGTTGCACTTTCAAAGATTTTTCAAAAATCGTGACATCAAATTGCATTTTCTGCCCGGACTTGTGGTGAAAATCGTACCCAGCAAAGAGAATAAAGTGAAGTTTTCTTTAAAAAAGAGTAAATATACAGCAGCCAAAAATATCTAAGGAAACACAAGAAAAATTTAAGCTATTTCATGATGGTATTTGTTTTTTGCCTTTCTAGAGATCAAACACCATTTAAAACATCAGGGACGTTCACAGAATGATGGCATTAAAGGGATACTAAAGAACACCGGTTTCGTTGACAGCAGTTTAGAGGGACTAGAAAACATTAGTCTCGATGAAGATGAAATCGATATCAAGGCGAAGCATAAAGATTTGAAAAAAAGGAAAAAACACAAAAAAAATAAAACTTCTTATAAAACGACCATGTTGCAAATGGCTGTACCAGTTATGGTAAAACAGAAAAAATATATATATTTTTCTATTAACATTGAATTTCTAATAACAAAAAAATTTTCTTGTTCTTTTATTTAAAAAAAAAACTAGATCATGCCGGCCATATTAATGGGCACATTTTTGCCATTTATTTTGCCTGTCCTGAAAATGGCCACAATAACCACCATGATCATGAACAATGCTGCATTTGTGGCCGCTTTAATTTATGCAGCACGTACGCATGTCAATGCACAAGATGAACAACAAATCAATTATAGTTATGGTCAGCCTAGTTTTCACTAGAATCTTATTTTGATCTCTTGCTTACACAGAATAAATTACTTCTGACAAATTTTCAATAAAAGGAATAATCAAAAATGCAAATTGGTTTAATTTTTATTACTTAGGCTGAAAACACACCAAATAAGACAAAACGGTTTTGTCTTTTAAGTCAAACACACTTGTATGATTATAACGCACACCAAAAAAAAGAATTTTGCGTGTGTTCCCAGGAAACAATTTGGCCGACATGTCTAATATCAGAAAAAATCTAAGACTTTACCAGACAATCAGCCGACTTGTCGCAGTAGGCAGTTTTCTGGTACGACGTTTCTGCACATTGTCTGAAATATTATCCGAGTTTAATTTTTTAGCTCAAAAATAACGATTATTTTAAATTTTTTATATTTTTTGCTCGAAAGTAGCGATTATTTCTTGATTTTTATTTTTGCTTACAAATAACGATTATTGTAGGTTTTTAATTCTCGTAATATAACCGATTTATCTGAAATTTGTTAGACACATGAGCACTGACGATGGAAGTGTCGAGGCTTCCGAAAGTGGCGCTACTCTGTTCTGCTGTGTACGTTGAAAAATTAAGTTGATGTTAATTTTTCCCTTGTTCCTTGGAATATTAATCACGCCTAATTCTTTCTGAATTAAACGTGACGAACCTTAGCCTAATAATCAATTTGGATTCATTAACATAATTTTGTTGTTCAATTTCTATTATGCTAATATTTGACGTGCAACTGCCTTAATTTTTTACATAATGGTATATCGCGAATAGAACAGCTGATAAAAAAAAAACAGAGTGTAGATTGGCGTTCAGCGTTCCAAATAACTAAAGAAACAGCTTTCAGTTCTAGGGAACGAAAAAGTTTATCGAAATTTGTAAAAATGTGTTATCTAATCCGTAAGAAATATTTAACCTCCCCTCTTCACCCCCAAAAAAATAGTTACGTATTATGTGTATAATTCCTAAACTCGCAAATACTTTTTCCCCATCTGCAGGATAAATAATATTCCTTAAATAGCATAGAATAGTAATCGTCAGTATATAAAATATTTGTATTTGAAACCAAATTTCAGATTTTCTGCACTGGATTTAATTTTGTTTTTTTTTTTGTTTTATACAATTTGCATAAAATAAAACGAAGTAAAAATTAATCAAATTCATAATAATTTAGATATTAATTCAAAAATTAAAAATAATAAAACCTAGTCTAATGGAACAGTTCTATTAATCAATTAGTTACATTCGTTTCTGTATTACGCACTATAATTAGAAAAAATTATAATAAATTAATTCATTTAATATGAGGCTAAAGTTCATAACGTTATATTCAGAAAGAATCAGGCATGATTAATATTCCTAGGAACAAAAGAAAAATTAACATCAATTTAAATTTCAACATACACAGCAGAACATATAAACGTCACTTGCGGAAGCCACTACACTTCCATCATGTGTGTTTCTGCTTATCATCACTTCTGAGGTGGCTCTATTGAATGCGATTACAATTCTTATATATACAAACTTTTCATGAAAATTGCATACGGGAATTATATTACTATTAAATTGTTTTAATTTGTGGTTTATTTATATCTTCATGCATCAAGTGAAACTTTTTTGGTTTGATTTTATACTTAAGTATAATATATGAACATGTAAACATGTGAGAAGGTCAAGGCAGTAGCTAGCTGATTGTGTATTTAATACCATTATTTCGAACTTATTTGCTTATGAATCCAAATTGATTACACTGGTCTGCAGCAAAAATCGCCTTTAAATAAAATAATATGGAATATAAGGATTTCAATGCGCTAAATTCAAATCCGTTTTCAGTTTTTTTTAATCGGGCTCATATATTTTATGGGCATGACTAATATTTACACTAGGTACATACATCAGTATATTTCACACTAACTTGAGAACAAATTTTTCGATTTGATATAATTTTATCCGCATTTTTTAGTGGTTTAATTATTTCAATCTGCCAAACCGTTCTCGAGTTAGGGAGAAATATAATGATGTACCTAGTGGAAATATTAGTCATGCCGGACGGATTTGAATTTAGCGTATTAAACCTTGTATATTCCACATATTTGTATTTAAAGGCTCAACATTTTTTTTCATTTTTTGTAGACCAGTGTTAGGGTGACGTTCGTAACGTTATATTCAGAAAATTAAATTGGAACGAAAATACATAAGAGAAAAGTTTTGACTAAATGGAAATCGTCAAAACGGCAAAACAACGCTAAAACTGTCAAAAAAATCACTATACTTGAAAAAAATGGCCAAAATGTAAAAAAAAGCTAGAACGAAATAATCTTTAAAGCGTTAAAAAGTTTAACAATTTATTTATATAACCATTAGAAATTGACTTATACATATATACATATATCCATATAAATCTAATTTCATGAGAAATTGTTTCTTTTTATTCTAGAAAAATTACTGAAAAACCGATAGATATCAAAGAAATTCTGCAAAATCCTATAAAACTAATATATTATTATCACTTCTTAACAAATGCGGAAGAGAATAAATTTTTTCTTTTGTTTCATGATATCACCTAAACGGCCAAAATATTCATCTTAATTTTACTCTTGTTAAGAAAGGTAAACAAATATAAATGACATTTCGTTTCGAACCAAATACATTCATATGTACATATGTATGTGATTGTATATATGTATGAATGTGCATATGGCCTTAGAAAATGCATACGTACGCCTAATTATTAATAATATTATTCGATAGAATAAAAATCATTTCGTACCCGTTGGACAAGCATTTGAAAACCTTTAGCAAATAAATGACACGGACAGTAATAATAAATCGAAAAAGAAACTAGTCGAACGAGTCTGCTTATTATAATTAGTTGACATATTTCACTACAAACTATTAATAAGGAGAAATATTAAGTCCTAACAGTGGTTTCAAAACAAGTTCGATTCATAATTTAAAATTTGCAAATTCAAATTATTTTAAGAAAACTGTTAGCTGAAGATTTCGATAACAAAAGTATATTTTTATAGAGATGTTTTCTGTTGTTTTTTTATTTATATAAAAACGGTCATCGTACATGTAAATAATGCGTATTTTATTAAAATAACTTTTAAATAATCCAAAAATAGAACGGAGAATTACACAGGTCTACAGCAAAATTATATTTGTTACAAAGCTTTTTGAAGTAAATTTTAATACATTTGCCAATACAGTTTATGGGTTTATAGCCCAATAATTCGTATTTTTAAATGTCATCTGGTGATCGAGATAAATAACATTGTACAACAAAATAAAATAACAAGGTTCTAATGACTGTTTCTGGTAGAGGGTACCAAAAATGGATATACGTCTCTTGGCGTTTTTAAGGTTTACATCTAGGATTCAATTTAGGGGAAGTTAAATTCCCCTCTTCCCTTTTACACATAGTTATAGTAATTCGGCAGAGGAACGAGGAACATTTTTGTGAAATATTTTAACTTTCTAACTCTTCGTTGTATGGGTCTCTTTCTGAAAAATCGTAAGCTATTTACCCATGGGAATAGCCCTTTGGAAGTTAAGGGCAGGTATATCTGCCCCCGTTTTCCTGTTGGACCTTTAAAATGGAGATGTCTGGTAACAGAAATGCACTCCTACAGCCCTTCACCATCAATAATATTAAGGATAACAGCCAGAGCATAAGTGGGACAGGTTTTCATTGCACCGTTGATCAAAATACATATTTTATACCTTGTCGAGTAGTGCCGTGGTAATGACTTATTTAGTTTTTGGCCTCTACAGTAAGCCAACGTATGTCAGTATTGGTTTTGTTATGGTAGTAAATGACCGATATATCAATTTTGGTTTGAGTCCTCACGTTTTGCAAATAGCTGTTGGTAGGCATGAAGTACCTTGATACCTTTCTTGGCCGTATAGGAAACATATTGATTCCAAGTGAGTGACTTGTCAAGAATGACCCCAATGTATTTAACTTCCAGGGGGAATCTGATAATTGAACATTTTAGGGTGGGTTGCATCGGTATAAGTTTTCTTCGTCTGGTTAATGGACAATCCTCTATCTTTGCATCATTTGTCAGTTAAATTTAGGGCTTGTTGCATCCTTTCCGATATAACTCTACCCTACTACCCTATCGCAGCACACTGTGACTTGTTGCACTTTCAATTGGCCAAAAGTAAAAAAACTTTAGTATTCAATAGAACACTGAAGATGGCACATAGCCGAAACCGGTCTGTTTACAAACCAAATTTGACGTGGGATGACGGAAAATCGCTCCAAATTAAAAAAACTTCCCCGATCTTGTTGATTTTTTGATATGTGATAGACAGGAGTACAGGTGATACAAAAACATGCTCGTAAAAAGAAGAAAAGGAACAGTAATGAATATAACGGTTATCAAATTTATATACAATTTTTAATGGAGTAGAACTAAATTGTTTAAGTACAGTCTCTAATTTAAAAATTAAAAAATATTGGGTGCTGTAAAGAGCAATCTTTTTTTCAACCGAATGCAAAAAAGAAGGAGGTTATCAATTAATGTGCAGTTGGGTCCCATAATGTTTTCTTCGAAAATCGGAGGGGGAAATTTGCTCCTCCATGCATAACTCTGTGATTTGTCAACCTATTTTCAAAATTTTGTTTTTGTTTGAAAGGGTTTGCCTGCAGTCTGGTCCCTTAATTTGTTTTCGAAAAAAATCAGATTCGGATTCAGCGCATTGAAATACATATAGATAGGTAGGTCTGATCAAATTTACAGTCCACTTTTTTCACCTTGTATGGGGGCTACTAATAAAAGTGGGCATACCATGCCCATTTTTTGTAAAAAGCTTCTGTTATGCATAGACATTATCCATACCAATATAATTCCGATATCTGCTCCGGAACGAGAGTTATTAATTTGGGCCACCTAAAAGTGCCAAAAGTCACTGTGTGAAGATATGATAAGGTCATTGGCATAACCACATATGTTCGGAGGCCCAAGTTGGTGAGTTGTTCAAGTAGGTAATCGATGACCAACACCACCTTGTGGATAGCCTCTAGTTACTTGCAATATTTTAAAACAATAATAACGTAATTTTTCTTCAGAAACCATGTCTTTTCTCTGTGTGTAGTCTGTCCCACAGTTCGTACAGGGGTATCCGCAGTATGGATGTTTTGCACTGAGATCAGCACCAAGTTCTACACTGTCTGTAGTTGTGTGCAAGAATCTGTATCTAATCAGAGCTCAGCGCAGTAAAAACAATACTTGGTTTCAGTTGCACTGAATTTTAATAGCTATTTCAGTCTACTCCCTAAAAACAAAAAATTATAATAATCGCAGGACGAAATTAAAAGTTATGACCACTTTTTATTTTGGCTTGCGTTCACATGGAAAATAAAAAAATTTTATCTCTTAAAATAATTATTTACAAACATTTATACCTGAGCAAAAACCAGGCTAACTCATCTTTCAAATAAGACTTATTTTAATAAAATCTACCGAAAATGTTAAAAGTCATGCAATTTCAAATAATTATTCGTATGTAGTTTAAATTTCAAATTCAAATAATATACGACCTACGTAATGCATTCTTCGAAAATACAACAACCCACAGTGCGTTCGAAGCTAAATTTTTTCAAAGAAAATCAGAAATTTCTAAACGGATAATGTTCTCTATATCGTTTCTACCCTTCCACAGCTTTTAACCATTTTTTAACGTCATAAAATGTATAGATAATTTATATTTGAGAATTTTGTTAACGTAACGCTCAATACACTGTCTTACGAATTCAATATTTTTCTCAGAATACACACTATATGTATATTGAATTTAAAACAATTCAGATGTATAATCTTCGATGAGTTTTAATATAAACTCCTTAATTGTGTGCTAAAAAATTTCAATTAAATTAAAAAAATATAGATAATACTCACTCAGTACATTTTGTTGGATACAAACCATGATTGATTGATGAAACGTTTTGCAATATAATACTATTTTAAAAAAATTCACAAAAATTCACAAAATTAAGAAAAATAAACCTATGCTGTTATTTAAGTGCATACTGTTAATGCAATTTCAATAATTAAGATAAGTAATAAGGCGTACTAAAAAAGCGTAACGCTCAATACACAAAATTGTGGACAACAACAATTAGAAAAAAACTATATATATATATATATATATATATATATATATATATATATATATATATATATATATATATATATATATATATATATATATATATATATATATATATATATATATATATATATATATATATATATATATATATATATATATATATATATATATATATATATATATATATATATATATATATATATATATATATATATATATATATATATATATATATATATATATATATATATATATATATATATATATATATATATATATATATATATATATATATATATATATATATATATATATATATATATATATATATATATATATATATATATATATATATATATATATATATATATATATATATATATATATATATATATATATATATATATATATATATATATATATATATATATATATATATATATATATATATATATATATATATATATATATATATATATATATATATATATATATATATATATATATATATATATATATATATATATATATATATATATATATATATATATATATATATATATATATATATATATATATATATATATATATATATATATATATATATATATATATATATATATATATATATATATATATATATATATATATATATATATATATATATATATATATATATATATATATATATATATATATATATATATATATATATATATATGTAATTTATATTATTTTTAAAATATTGGACGTCTGAAATAAGAGGAGCAAATGCAAATATCCTAAAACCGTTATAAACTTAATCGCTTTTTTGGAAAAATGCATACTTTCTTAATGTGGCAAATCAACAATATTGATTTGTCAGCCTTTTTGTTGATTTTTGAACAAAATATGTTTACTTAAACAAATAAAAAATTAGCGGCGAAGCGGTTTTCGTTGCCTGCAGCAACGAACTGCGACCTCTTGGCTGATAGTCTGGCGTATCTACCTATCAGCCATAGACATATTATAATTTTTCTGCCATTTTATCCACTTGAACTAAATATGTATGTTTAATTTGTGAAGTCAAATTAGACAAATTGTTTTTTATTGCAAATACCTACTAAATCGATGCAATTTTAGACAACCAGAAATTTTCAACACAAATTTAGACAATATATGATCCTAAATTTTAAGTAATGCTTTAGAGTATACGTATGTATGTATGTACGTATGTATGTATGTTTTTTTATTTTTTAAATGAACGTACTGATAGATCGCTACCAACTAGTGATCCTAGAAAGGAATCTCTACTCCGGAACCGCTGTTGCAATACTTCGGGATAGAGGTTATTGTACTGCTTTTTTGCAGTTGCGTCCTTTTCCACTCTCCCGTCATATCAGAGATTTTGGGTTCGGCATTTAAAATGTGTTGATTTCCTTTTTCTCTTAGAATATGCTCAATTACAACAGAGCATTGCAACCACTTATTTTTGCTCTCCAGCATTTCGTTGATTAGAACTTCAATTGATATGTTCATCCCGAATGAGCTAAAGAGTGAAATTCTCCTATTTTCCCCAAACTCACAGTTTAGAATAGTATGCTCCATGTTATCATCATCCCCATTGTACACTTCACATGTTGCGAGCTTTATTTTATATATGTGCAGGTATTTCCCAAAATTTCCATGCCTACGAAAGGCCTGCGTAAGGAAGTAAAGCTGTTTACAGACGATTATCAGATATAATAATATTGTCAGATCGGGCAATGTGCTGGCAATGTACTGACAATAAAAAATTGCCAACACAATGTAGATTGTCAGTTAACACGGTTGCACAGTATCAGATTTGTATAATTTAGAGGAACTTAAAGTCTGTATCTTAAAAACGTGTTGAGATAAAACACGGTGATTTTTGGAACCATGTTTTCTTATGAGGTAACGCATATCTGGAAAAAATTGAGGTGGACGTGGACGCAGAATTTTATCACTTCGTGTAATAATATTTCTACATATGCAATCAAAAATACGATGACGTCTTTATTCTTGCTTTGTTGAAGACGAGTAATTTCATTTAGCCGGGTGTGACCACTTTACACATATTTTTTGTTATAAATAAAGAATATGAAATTTATTATTAAAAAAAAGGTTGCGACTCGGAAGGCCATTAAGCTTAAGGTCGTTGAATAACGGGTAGACACTGAAATAACATGATTTCTGCTCAGAATGGTCGTCAGAAAGCTGCGACTGGTGTGACCTTACAAATCTTAGTTTTAAAGAATTATGGCTAAAATGTTTACTATAACGTGCACAATAATTTTGGTATAGCTGTCTGTTCAAAGTGCTTTTAGCTGTATTATGTATTTACTGTTTGACAAGAAATCAATTCTCTTAGCAAAAAACTATTTTTAAAATGTGACGGGTGTGACCGACGGGTGTGACCTAATATGATAGTTTAAAAGATTCGAAGAAATGAACCTTTTTATTGATTTCATTAATATGAATAATATAAAAATAAATCATACGAAAATAATAACACATTAAATTATTTGCTATCCGTTCTATTATAGACAACAGAATACTCCAGCTAACTATTTTTTTAAATTCAATAAAAAGCGAAAAAAGTATATTCTTTTCAGAGATAAGGGTTTTTATTAATAACGAGAAAGGGAAGAAAAGAAAATCTGAAATAAATATTAAACATACAAAGAGCGAGAGCAAAATGTTTCGTGGATGATCATTTAAAAGTGTCCCAAATTGCTTAAAAAATATTAAATAATGTATTCTTTTATTTTTTCTATAATTGTCATGCTCTAAAAAAGATCAATTGAGAGATTTTTATTAAAAATAAGATATATATTTTTTCCTTGCATAGGGCCGTTTTACGTGGAATCACTCAGACCAAACTTCGAAGATTTCTCTATGATAAATTTCTTTGGTCAAAGTAGTGCTATGAGCTTTTATCAGCGGGGCCACTGGGGGAACTTTTATTTTATTCAGTTTAAAAATTACTTTTTTTAAGCAAAAAAAAATAAAATTCAAAAACCAACTATTTTCTAAGCAAAAAATAAAACTCAAAAAATTATTTCTTTTTCCTGAGAACTAAATAAAATTCAAAAAATAGCGTATTTTCTGAGGAATGAATAAAACTCAGAAAACAACTTATATTTTCCAAGAAATAATTATTAAAAAGTAATTTTTAAAATAAAGCTTATAACCATTGCGGTCCTTGATTAAAACTATTATGCTTTTGTATTGTGATTGTCATTTCTTATTTCAAAATCTGGCTATACGAGTTTTGAAAACTTGTCCAGCATGTTTTCGTCAGCTTGACATCTGATAGTTCTTTCATTATAGGTCAACAGATGTTGGACTGATTTTGTTTAAAGAGATCTACTGACGAGTTGGCATTAGCACCCATCGGAATGCCGGCATATAGATTAGATAACCATGACAAATAAACAAAAAAAAAGTTATTTTATATTTTAAAATAATCGAAATACCTACTGCAAGTAGAAAAAAATTATTGTTTATTAAAGTGCATATAATGAAAATTTTCCAAATCCCTCTTCACGAAAATCTGTCCCCAAATAGAAGATGAAATCCCCAATTTGGGAGCAAATCCCCTCATCTGGCTACACTGATTACAAGCGATATTACCCCCAATGTAAGTCAGCTCTAATTATAAGTAAGGGGCTATTCGCATATTACGTAACGCTATATTCAGAGTTTTTTCGACCCAAAACTTTTAGCATAAATTATCAAACCCGTAAAAAATCGGTGTAACCCCCGGAGCGTTACGTAACATGTGAATAGCCCCTAATGCCTCTTGTGTCTTAAGACTAGTGTTGGCATTTCATAATGTCATTAGCATACCAAGAAAGGCACGGTACCTGTCCTAGTCATTGTCTAGCCTTCTATTTGCAACTTCGCACAAGTCCGTCGACTGTCCTTGACGGCTCCATAGTCATTTGAATTTAATTTTAATACATACTAAAATTATTAAAACAAATTAGTTTAAATATTTTTTTCAATTTTTTTATATTTATTTTGATTTGTATTCGTAATTTTTAAGTAATAAATGTAAACTGCATGTGTATTAATATTTTTGGTTATTATTTTGATCGAAAAAATGTGCCTTAAACTAATTTTTTTGGAGAATCATTTCGTTCGATTGTATTCAACAAAACTTAATCACGAAACTACATGGTAGAACCCAGTAAACAAAAATATTAATAATAATTAAAAGTAATCAGAAAACAATTATTTAAAATTCAATAATCAATGGCATCAAACTAAAATATTGAACTCTAGTTTGCAATTTCAATTATCTATTACAAAAAGTTGTTTGACCTTTTAGAACAATACACATACATTTACATACAAATGTAATTGATTACTCGTATAATAATTTATGAAATTGTATGTTGTTTGCAACAATGAATTAAAATCAAAGTTGTTCATTATGCTAACACTTAATTCATAACATGATAATAATAATTATAATAATATACTTATAAAATATGCTTAAACTAGAACCTCTGCGTAGATACATTAAATTACAAGTGTTTCGATGTGTGTGTTTGTTTGTGTAAAGCTATTATTCACGCACACACACAAACACACTGATGCTCTTAAGAATGAAGGATTTTTAATAAAAAAAAATATTAATAGGAGTGTCGTAAAGTTATAGATTAACAAGTGGAGGAAGAAAGAGGGGAAGATGGGGAGTTTTTAACCAAGACCACAATATCTTCTGCAATGAAGTAACAGACACCAATTTAAATAAAAATTAAATAAAATACTGCACTCCTGGCCATTAGTGGAAAAAAGATAATAAAGAAATAATGTTTCTTAACTCTTTTGGTCTCGCGTTCTGGCGTAATAATTACAGTCTCTTTTTATTTTGAGATAGAATTGAAGAAATTATTCATCTTTCTTTTCGATGATTTGAGTGCCCAAACGATCTTCTATGTTGACATCTTTGTCGTCCCAACCCCAAACCATTGTCTCTTCATTATCATGATCGAGTCTCGATAGCATTTCCGGCGTAATGCCAGGACCAGTGGTATTATTGTTGTTCTGGTCAGTGTTAGATGGATGGGTGCCATCGCCGGTACGTTGTATACGTTTCAGCAGCATTTCATCGGATACGGTTTTCAAGTCATAAGCTTGTCCTATTGCAAATATATTTTTGAAAAACATTCAGATTCAAGATTGTTTAACTTACCAATTTTGGCCATGAAGTTTAAGAACGCAGTGGTCCAGTTGTAATAGTTGGGTAATTCAGCTGCTTTGTAGTCCCAGGGGAAGACATGATGAAAGTTGTGCCAACCTTCGCCGAAAGCAATAGCTGACACCCATTTGCAATTCACAGGGCTAATGTTTTTGTCGTACGGTTTCATGCCATAGAAGTGAGCAGCGCTATTCACCAGCCAAGTGCCGTGCAATGACACACAATAACGCAACATAGAACCAACAAAGAAGCAAACTTTTAGAGACGACCCCAAATAAAAGTAGGGAAAGAGAGCAGGTAAAACAAAACAACAAATAGGCATAATTATAAAATAGTATCTGTTAAAATAAAAAGAAATAGATCAATTGTGAATTGAAGTTTTAAATTTAAAATGACGAAATTTACTTTTTTTGGAATACAACAACAGGATCGGCGTCCAAGTCGCTCAAATCGATTTGTTTGCCTTTCTCTTTGACATCGGGGTGCTTTTTGCACATCAGCCAACCCATGTGAGCGAAAAAGAAACCACGTTTTGAGTTGTGTGGATCAGCATCGGTATCGGTGAATTTGTGATGAACACGATGATCACGTGTCCACTCGTAAATGCTGTTTTGAAAGGCTAATGATTGGCATATCATAAGAAAGATACGCAATGGCATTCTCGCCTTGTAGGTACGATGAGACCACAAGCGATGTACACCAGCAGTGATACCCATACCACTACAGAACAACACAAGGTAAGCTGGGGAAAGAACAAAAAATATTACACATTAAGCAATTCTATTATAATGTTGATCGCTTATGTTATATATGATTCAAAAAGTTCATGGATAAATTTTTCGGTCTAAATTTTTTTTAACTGATTAACTGTTATAAGTTTGTAGTGTGTGTCTGCCTGGTCCATGGTATAGCACAAACGGCTGAAACGATTTTAGCTTGGGGTTTTTTTAAGATGAGTTGATCGAGAGTGTTCTTAGCTATGTTTGCAGCAAATCGGTCCAATCGTTTGGAAGTTATATTCTCTTTTCTACCTGTATCCTCTTTAATCTGTGTGTCTTTGGCCAAGTAGCTGCCAAACGGATAGACCGACTTTAATTTGGTTTTTTTTTTTCGTTCGAAAGGTGACTTGATCTAAAATCTTCTAGCCTATACTTGAAGCAAATCGGTCCAGCCATTTGGAAGTCAACATCCATTTTCTTTGGGGGATTTTTAAAATTGTTAATGTTATACTCTAATTACTTTGGTTGCAAAAAAATCCTGTTAGATAAAAATTTTTTCAATATTTTTTTCTTCAATTTTACATGTTTGAAAGTAAGTAGCGGATTTAAATATGTTTTACGTAAGAGCTTACGTCGTGACATACTTAGCTCAAACCCAGTAAAAAAGTTGGTTCCAATAAAACATGTTTCTACTATTATGGAATAAAAGTAGCGCTGACAAACCTGCTGATATCGCTGCTGATTTTTGTATGGCGAGTTTGCTCACAAAAGCGCTTTTGAAGCGCTGAAAATCATCAGCATTTTCAGCACTATAACTGAAAATATATGAAAAAATGGTTCGATGTGGATTGGCGTCGTTAACGCCATATTGAATTTTTCTTATTTCGTTTCTTTATTTATTTTTATTAATTTCATATTTTTACTCAATGTTTGTTATTTTAACTTCAACTAGTATCGAACTAAGAACCTTCAGGTTTGAAGTCCAACGTACCAATCATTCGACCAAAAGCACTGTTGCAAAACGGCACCAAGAAACTCAAATAAACTTACTCTTCATTTTTGCTTAAAAACCTGCTTTGGATCAGCACTATAAAATCAGCTTTTTTGTATAGTTTGTGTACGAAGGTTTTGTATAAGTAAAAAGCAAATACTTTTCTCGCTTCAAAACCTGCATTGTTGTGATGCTATGAAATCAGCTTCTGAATAAGCTCATATTTCAAAGCGAATTATGAAGCGCTTTATTTCTTTAGTGCTTCAAAAAACATGAAAATTTTTTACTGGGAAGCTAAATGTGTTTTAACGAGGCTTTACAAATAATATATGAGAATACTAGGACACCCATATGAGAATACTAGGTCACCCATACCCATACATCAGGATGAATAACCAAATACAACCGATATTAGTCTTGAACAAAATCTTTGATGTTATAATTACTGAAAGGAGCCATAGGCTGAGATACACTCCATGCCACGAAGATGATGACCACATTTGGTTCAGTGACGGCTCCAAACAGGAAAATATAACTTTTGAAGGTCTATTTCCATGGGTAAATTCCTTACGGTTTTCTAGGGTTAAGTCTTCGATATTCTTTTGTGCTAGAGAATTCTTGAGGAAAAAATATAAGGCTATTCAAATCTGCTTGATTCCGATATTCTGATCCAGGCAACAATCAAGGCCTCAATCTTTTATGAGATAAGATCGTGTGTTGTCATGGATTTTGTTACGTCTCTAAGTGAACTTGGCGCTCGAAATGAACTGACGTTATGCTGGTTGTCTGAAGACGAAGGCCATGCTGGAAACGAACGGGCGGGGCGAGCTGACTGTCTAGCAAACAGAAGAGCCCAACGTAGGCTTATGAGACTAGAACTCACGTGGATATATCAAAGTCAAGAATAGTTCCTGGGTCAATTGGAATTTTCTCGCCATTGGGCTTCCCAATGGTCACGGTCTAAGACAATCAAAAAGTTTCCTTAAGTTAACCCAAAACAGATCCCTAAAGTTAAAGCTGATGGACATAAACGGACTCAGATTACTTCAAGGTGATTTACAGGATTGGTAACTCTGAGACCAAACTGTGTAGAGTCTGCGAAACGCAAGAACACATTCTCTGTGCTTGTCCGGCACTAATGGCGCGCAGCTCTTTGGAGGAATACTGATGAATTCAGGTGAAGCATACAATTTCTCACCATGTAGAATAATTGGCTTAATCTGCTTCAGTGAACATTAGGGCAACACAAAAGATCCATTGGATTCCGGTGCCTATTTCTGAGTTGTATTTTTAAAATCTCTGATGAACTTTGGACATATTTGGGCATATCTTTCCTTGTCACTGATTGAATATTTTTTAGCTTGGTTTTTTTATAATTTTTGGTTGAACGGGATAAAAGGGTGAGGTTGAACGGGATGCGAACTAGAGAATTCAATAAAAAATAAGTTTAAAAAACTAAAACCCGACTACTTAAAAACTGTGCTCTAAAAAGTACAGAGCAAGAAAGTGGTTGTATGCAATTTATTGTAAGTTACACTTAGGATGAAGTGGCATACGATCACGTACAAAAATATTGGAAAGTACTTAAAGTATGGAGATCACTATCGTTGGGCGCATATTGGCCATAATGTCAGTACTTTATGGCCAATATTCGCCCAACTTTTGAATCGAAAAAAAGTCATATCCCTATTTCTCAATACAATGGTATATAAGAGTGTATTATTGTATTATTGTATATTTACCCAAAAATAAATCGATATAGGCCTTTTCGGCAAACACCAAGTATAATCCGTAAAATGCAAAACTATGCAATATGATAAATAGCAAGACATTGTGCCACACAATTTCCATTTTATAAGGCTTCTTTTCGCCTTCCACTCCCGTACTAGTGCTCACTGTCTTAGCAGCTGTTCTGTTGGTGGTGACACTTTCATTTCTCTGGTTTTCTTTTGGAATAGCCGTTTCAACTTTGACAGTACTGGTGGCTGTGGCTGTGGCAGCAGCAGCGAGCGGGCAAGTACTATTGCCGACAGCAGATGACTGCATTGGATTTGTTTTGTTATTGTTGTTGGCATCTGTATTGGAAATGGCAGTTTCAGCCAAAATAAAAGTGCCGCCTATTATATTAGGAGACATCTGTAAAGCAAAAGAAAACACGAAAATATTTCTGTGAGTGTACAGTTTTGCAAATGTATGTGCATTCAAAACTATGTATGATTAATGATGTGTGAATACTTAGTTAAGTTAATTTGTTATTTTCAAAGTACTTTTACTGAATACAAATTATTTGTTATCGTTATTTTTGTTTAGTTTGTTGCAACATGCTCTTTGCTGCCGTCCGTCAGTGTCGTTGATCAGTGCAAATGAGACATTTCCATATTGATGTATTATTATGTATTCACTTAATGTAACGGGTGTAGTCTTTTTCTAATTTCTGTCATGCTGGCTGGCACACTTATCATGCCGTTCGATAGAAAAGCTAGCGACAACATTTTCTTTTACAAATTAATAAAAGCTTCTAACAAAATATACTCACGTCATTTCTCAACCTGATCAAGATTAATCAATCTAGGCAAAAACATCTTCCTCCCCATTCATACTTAATTAGTTTACATCTTTATTGTTCATGTTTTTTTTTTCAATATTTTGAGTTTTCAACGAAAACTAAGAAGAAGAAGACAAGCAGGAAGTATTTTTCACATCGCTTAGATGAAAAGGTTAATTTATTTGCATAAATTTTTAATTTGTTAATAATAATTATCAATAAAAACAAATTATGTATGTTAATATTACGGACCATCAATCATCAAACAATGTGAATGATTTAAATATTTAAAATTTAAATTTATTTAATTTGATTTTTTTAATCAGCTTTATTTAATGTGTTGCCAAGAGTTTCTTTTGGCTTTAAATATTTCTTATGAGAAAAGATTTTAACTTTGTATTTGAGTTTGCTCTTATCTTCTTGATTTTTTTTACAAAATCGACCAATAACCAACCACTTGACTTGAGAAACAAATTGGGAAAAAAGTACATATGTAAAATTACTGTAATAAATGAAAAACATGTGTATGTTCGATTGAGCCATTAAGATATTGTATCTTTATCTGCAGACATAAACAAACACAAAAAATAACAATCGCTAAATTCAAATCAAATCAATTCGAATACCACAAATAAAATAAAAAATTAAAAAACAATGTTACGTGAGACTTTTTGAAATAACCCAATAAATATTCAGGGTCAACGGTAACGGTGAGTCACGCACAGAAATGAACACAAACATTACTCAAATGTGAAGAAGGAAATGGTTTTATTTTTTTATGTAAATAAATATTTTTTTTAATGTTTTCTGTTCTAAAATAATATCTTGTGTTTGCAGAAACTTCCAATTATTTCTGGGTATTTTTTTGCATAAACATGAAAACATTTCTAACATAAGAAATAAGCCATCTCATCAGATTCTTAGTAACGAAAAACGCCTGGCCGATCGGCCCGAGATCCAGGTGGAAAAAAATTTTGTTTTTAATATTCGGAAAATATGGACAGATCGGTACATACCGTTTTTGTTACAAAGATCGATAATACAAAAAGGTCTTATACATTTGCAGTCTGTGCTATTTGTAAACACCTTTTCTAATCAGCACAAAAACTCAGTTCCGCTCCCTCATTATAAAAGTTTTGGACTTGAATAATTCAACTATGCTAGTCTCAAAATGTAACAAGCTGGTCACTTTACTGTTAAAGCTAATTCGAGCTAGCTCTCGTTTTCGCAATATTCACGATTTAAAATGTTCATACTCAATTACCATAAAAATATTTTTTACATTTTTAGCATGATTTTGAGATTCAAATTTAACTTATTTGAGTAAATATGAACATCATTAAGATATTCTGTAATTTTTTTGCAAAAAAAAATTTTTTTTAATTTTTTTCAGGCGTTGCTAACATGCTACTAAAGTTATCGTCAATGAATAATAATAAAATTAAAAAATTTAATAATCGAATCGAACCCACAATCTCCACTTTAATAGGCTAGCATACTACCAACTAGCCTACCGAGGTACTTAAAAAACTTTGTACAAAAACACATTTTGTGGGCAACTTAAACTCTTTAATGTACATAAATGAAAGCATGACAACTTCGATACAGTTGTTACTGTCGTTGTCGTCAATAAAACACCTGCGGGAAATGTTGTACAAATTATCTTTAGCATACTTGTCTGATGACCAGGGCTCTGTCTTTCATGCAAATATATGGATTTGTGGTGATAGATACAGAGGTATTGACTAATTATCTATGCAAATAATCAAATTTTAAGCAGTTTGGGATCGATTTGTATTTGCATATTTTAGTATATTTTGTGGTAAGTGCATATTTTTGCATATTTTGGCAATAAATGCATATTTTTGGAGTTATAAAATTTTGTTACTGCATATTTCTCAATTTTCGGAAAAAAATATCAATAGGCCGATTATGGATGGCAACCGAGCCTGAGTTGGGTTGGCAGTTGCTGAAAATGATACCAGTGATGGCAACTGACAACTGGGAGCTGTCAATTTCAGTTGCTTTCTGGCAACCATTAATTTTCAGTTGCCAACTTTCAAGGCAACTAAAGTTCGGTTAAAAAGCACTCAGTTTTTAAGTGATGTGTGTACAAATTTTCTGCTTAAGTCAACTGTTTGGATTGTGAAAACCAGATGTAAGCAAGGGTTGGTGTATTAAAATATAAAAGAGTGTTAAAATATAAGCGAGTGTACCACATGCAATAGTGCCAAAAATGGCACAATTGTGCCCCATTTCCCAGCACTGCACTGTTGAATATCATAAAAACTTTTAAAATGTTTGTTTAAAAAAAGCAAAATACAAATTTATTTAAAAAAGAAAACATTAGATAAATCTTAAAAATATTATTGTAGATAATCCTTCCACCAAAAATTGTGCTCAATGGCGATTATTGTGTGAATGGCATATTTTGGCCGGTGCTGCAATCGAGCCGTTCGGAAACTCATAATCAGGGCTCGGGTTTTTCATGCAACTAAAAATTGATTTTAAGCGCTTAAAAAATGCACCTAAAAATGAAAAATATGCATTTACATACGAACAAAGTATCAAAACTAAAATAATATGAAAATATATTTTTTTAATTTTTTATTATTATGAATTAGAGAAAAAAAACAAAACAAACATAATTCGGCATATTATTAAATGCAACCCAACTTTAGTTGCGTTGCCAGTCGTCAACTGAAAATTAATGGTTGCCAGAATGGCACTAAATAGCAACTGAAAGTCACAGCTCTAGTTGCCAGTTGTCATCAGTAGTACCATTTTCAGCAACTGGTAACCCAACTGAGACTCGGCTTGCATCCATAATCGCCCTAGTAATATTTTTTTAAAAAATTTTATAACTCCAAAAATATGAACTTTTGCCAAAATATGCAAAAATATGCATTTACCACCAAAATATGCAAAAATACATATCGATGCCAAACTACTTAAAATTTGATTATTCTCATAGACAATTAATTAGTCAATACATACATATCTTTCACCACCTAAAACATGCATTTGCATGAAATTCCGAGCCCTGCTCATAATCAATATATTCGTACATATAGCACACATCGATTTGCAAATACTAATTTCAAAAATTGTTTAGCAAGTAAACAAGTTTCATTAATTACTAACTTATTATTTTGTTAAATTTTCCAACTCAATTCCAAAATTTGTAATAAAATCAAAGTTCGAATTTTTGTTGTTGCTGCAGCTTGCTTATGTTAAAGCTTCAGAAATCTATCTGACCTTGAATAAAGGAATGTATTGCTGAACTGCTAGCAACAATTATTGTTGTTATTCGTTTTTTTTTTGTGCAAAATTGGAACATCGACCTGGCAATAACCCGAAACCAGAGATGGGTATCGCTCACGTGATTAAAAGAAAAAAATGATGTCAGTGTGCGTGTATGTTTCATGTTTTTTAAATATTTTCTAATATACGTACTTCAAAAATGTATTTTTGAAAATTCGTAAAATCTACTGGGGCGAATCTCGTAATCTGTGAGCGCGATATCTAATTAGAATCAATATCTTTAGAATGCCACAAATTTTGTTCGAATCGGTTCGGCATTTATACACAAACCCACTTAACATTTGGAACATTGTTTTAGCGAAAATCACCCAACTGAGTCTTTTAAGACACTCTTAGGTGATCAAAAAGTGATTAATCGAAAATGTCTCCCGCCAATGCTTAGAAAGTGACTTGTACGCAATCATAAATTGACCGATCATGCTGATGATCGAAATGTGACTGTTTTAAGCATTATTATACGATTAAGTTTATATTGACTTTGTGTTGCGGTGATGTAAATTTTTTGGCCGAGTCGTTAGCGTGTAATATTTCAAACGTAAAGGATCTTGGTTCGATTCCCAGTCGAAATTAAAGTAACAAACAGTAAGTAAAAATAAAAAAGGCATTAATAAAACTACGAAATAATTAAGTATTCAACATGACATTATTAGCACACTTGGAAAACATCAAACATGAAAAAATGTCTCTTTTGCTGTTCCATTTTCGACTCGGAAACGAGCGCATAAATGATTATTTTGACAGGGCTGAGGAGACGAAAACGACTCGAAACGACTCGGAAGCATACACATATTATACATACACACATCATCGTAAAAATAGACAGAATAACTTCCTTGGACCTCAAAATTTAGCGATATCATGAAAAGTTAATTTTCGAAAATCGGGGTGAAATCAGTAACTTCCCGTTTTTTGATAGCGGGAAGCTAAAAACACACTGAAAAAACTTAAATTCGTATTCTATTACTGAATTCATACATTCAAGTTTTTTTTTTGAGGAAATAGGACCTAACACAGAATTCGTAAAACTAAAATTCGAAAATATTAAAACAATTTTTCTTAAAGTCGGAACTAGTTCCAAATGTTTAACATTTCCATTGCATAACAATTACTCCAGGTACTGAATTTATTATTCTAAGGCTGTTATTTATATCAAAAATTGTTCTAGACAACCTATTAAGAGCATACCATTTAGAGAGTTGTCAGATTTTTTCTGACTTATTTCGCCAAATTGATTTTAAAAATCACCAAAAGTCGCCAAAATCTGTGTTAGTTTTTCTTAACATATATTTTGTAGTAAATTAGTTTTTATATAGCAGTCTTTTTAATATAAGTTTTATAAAATAATCGTATGAAAATTTAGCAGAAAATCGCCAAAAGTAGAAATAGAATCGCCTAAAACTATTTCCTGTAACTTTTTTTCATTAAAATTCAAAATCCTTTAATGACGGTAATTAATATAAGAAAAAGCATCAAAATCACTTTGTTTTAGTTTCTTCCAGACAAGTTTTGGTGGGATTTATTTTTGAAAATAATCTTTCAGCAATGTAATTTTCTGAATTATAAATATTTTTCAATTTACAATTAAATTTTGTTGGAAAATAGCCATAAAAATCGCCAATAAATTTATTTATCGCCAGAAAAATCGCCATGTCGCCAAATCAAACATTTTGACGCCAAATAAGTGGAAAAATCGCCACGTTTTGCGAGAAATCGCCATATCTGACAACCCTGCTCTCGGTCTGTCTATAAAAAATTTACAACTCTCTTACACGTATAGGTCT
This sequence comes from Panzeria rudis, assembly GCA_956483635.1. Classification (NCBI taxonomy): domain Eukaryota; kingdom Metazoa; phylum Arthropoda; class Insecta; order Diptera; family Tachinidae; genus Panzeria; species Panzeria rudis. The sequence goes on from OY101447.1 coordinate 199,496,364, forward strand.
TGTCAAGGTGGATTTAAACAGGTGATATTATAAGCACAGCTGTTCTACTTTTGTCCGCAAATTAGATGCTCGTATGTCAAAATTTGTATACGTTGACATAGGGGCTGAGATGTCAAATGTTATTGTAATGTTGTAGTTGTTTTAGAATCAACACCACCTGATAAAAATTAATTCACTTTGGGTCTTGTGTATTCAACAAACTTGAGAGAGGCAATTCAACACACATAGAAGAGCGTAATTTTTGCACTTAAAAACAGCGTTGCCAGAATGATGATTTTATCATATTTTTGATGATTTTTTGACAAAAATATGGTTTGATGATTTTTTCCTCCAAATGATGATTTTTTTTTTCTTGCAAATGATGATTTTCTACTTGCTTGGAAATATATTAAATAGTTATTGTAATACATATTTCACGTTTTTTTTTGAGTGTATGGATTAATTAAAATATAATTTTCCATAGTTTTTAACTTAAAAGTTTATGGTACTGCATTGTCCCTTACATTGGAACCTTTGCCCCTTATTTGAACTTTCTATAACCAAAGTATGCACAAATGTACATAGAATTTAGTGCTATATTTCCATTTCGGCAATTTGAACCAATTTGAAGCTGTTTTCTGAGTGTTGTTAGGTTTTATAAAATGAATACTTTTCCGTTTTAGCGCTTCTTAAAGATTTTTCTTTATTTTTCATTGAATTCCATTTCAGTTGAACATGGTCCTATGTGCAGCCAAGGGCCATATCATTTGCAAACAAGAGTTTGTAGTTACTCGACAACTGTTCGCATTTGAATGATTGCAAATAGCATATGCAATCGTTAAAACGCGAACACTTGAGTGGTCAACCAAGTAGTGACGTAGAGTAGTTCCAAAACAAGCCCCATGTAGGTGCTCCATGGATTCGTTACATCGGTGTAGTTTTTAGGGTAGTCCGTTGTTATGCAAAGCTGGACCACATGGTCCAGCCCTAGGACATCGCAATGTTAAATTGACAACGTTTATTGCATATATTTGTAACTAATCCTGGCCCTTTGTGGAGTACTCTATACACGCTGTGTGAAGTAGTCGCTATTTTTACGGGGTACGACTCGGTTTTTGTTTTAGTTTGCTCTAAAATTTTCATTGTTCAGCTTTGCTTCAAATTAAATTTTAGAATAAAAAATTTGTGATGATTTTTTATACCAAAATATGATTCTTATTTTGCCAAATGATGATTTTTTTCGAAAAGCTTCTGGCAACACTGCTTAAAAATGGGGTAAAATCTATATTTTTTGCACACACAAACATTTTTTTCATTTGATCTAATTTTTTTATTTGTTTGGTATAAATTTTATGTTTCTTCTTGCTGTAATTTTAAAATATTTTTTTAATTTTGTTGACATTTGTGTGTTGAAATTTATCAAAGTTTTCAACCATTTTTCTTAATATTTGGGATAATTTTTTTAGTATCAAATAGAAAAATTGCAAAAAAATATTTAGCAAATCAAAATTTTTTGAGCTCAAATGCATTAAAAACGATTCTAAATTCATATTTTCATTAATTAGGGCCTATTCACATATTACGTAACGCTATTTTCGGAGGTTCAATTTTCATCAGTGTCAAAGAAATCGGTTCATCTGAACTTGTCTTTTAATCTTTTTGTATAAGCATATTTTCTTCGTTAAAATTTCATTCACATCTGGATTCAAAATTTAAAAAATATATACACATGTTATGGATCTAAGAGAAAAGTGAAACTAAAAATTTTAAATAATTTTAGCACGTTTTTATATGTGCTGTAGAATATTTTAGCACTTTTTATTCTTCAATCTAGCACTTTTACTCCTTCATCTTATGGCAACACTGTTGTTAGCAAATTTTGTTTTTGATCACATGAGTAGTTGGCTTAGTTCGGAAAGTAATTGAAACCAATTTTAACTTTTGATAAAGTGTTTTTATTGCAATTTTTTAATAAATAATTTTATCTGTGCAGGTAATCAATTCACAAAATAAAATTCATGCTTATTAAATAAAAACTAACAACAAATTTCTCTGATAAACAAAGCCTAGATTTTCCTGATTTCTTACGTTTTCTAACTAATTTAACTTCTTCAAGAGTTGCACTCATCCAAAAAACAAGCCGTCGCTGGAATGAGCGTCTTTTTTTGCGAGTAAGTGTGTTAATTTGCTCACGATCTCATCTCTATCCGAGGCCGATGATGTTGCAGTTGCATTAAGTCGAAGTGGTAACTATAGGAATTATTATTAATTACTTATTCTAATAATAATTGTATCTATGAAATTATGAATGTATGTAGGACATACATATGTACGAGTATGTATTGTATTGTTGCTAATGTGTTTTTTAAATTTTATAATTAAGCAAATAAACCAGTCGGCCTTAAATTGTCATCAGCCAACCAACATGCGCTCTTGAACATGATTCTGAACAACAATGTTTGTTCACTTTTTCTTAGAAATTTTAATTTACCCACTACACAAGTTTATTTTTCACTTTGGCTGTGTTTGTTTAAACGTGTATTTTTGAAATAATTAAACATGTTTAAGTAAGAATGGTTTCGTTTAATAGAGTTTTTTAAAAAATAATAAATAACTAAAGTAGTTTCAGCATACAAATGATTCTACTTTTGATTCTTGATTCTTTTATTTATAATTTTTGATATTTTTACTAATTATATTGACTTGGTTTCGTTTATTGATTCTTCCGCAAACAATTTGCATAAATGCTCGTTACTGGCTGGTTTGTTCGAGATAGAACTTTTTTATTTAATTCTTTTTTTTAACTTTTGATTTCATTAACAAATTATTTGATTTATAAGAAGAATTGATGATTCTGTATTTTAATCCTAAGCAGGTTTTATTGGCTTAACTTGTAGCGGTTTTAGAAAACAATCAAGGTTATTTGAAAAGAGCTACTCTTTATAAATATTTATTAATTCAAAATTAATTATTTCCTTTACCAATCTATGCATGTGTGTATTATGTATGTAGGTACATTAGAATGATCGTAAAAAAATAAATTTTGGATTTCTTCAACTCTCATACTCCAAATCGATGAGTATTTATAAAAAACTATCCTAAAACAAAACAGGTCTAGCAGTTACGACTAAGGCGTGTCGCACGCCCACCGAAGTTTGAGTAAATTTCGTCAAAAAAGTTAATACTTGTGAAGTTTCCAACAGCTTTTGTCTTATCGACCTTTATATAAATCGCATATTTAACAAAATAAACAAACAGCAAAATCGAAAAAAGCCCATAACAATTAAAATTTAAAAATTTCGGTAAACATATTCGTTCCCTAAAACTGAAAGCTTAATTTTTTTAGCTAGTCTAGCTTTCGAGATATGCCGTTGTGCTAAAATTGCAAGTGCCTTCAAGTGCGGTATTCTCAAAATCTAATGAGGAAAAAATGCTAGATCTTTATGAAAAAAATGCTAGAATATGCTAAGAAATATGCCAAGAAATATGGTAAAAAATAATATGTGATAAAACAAAGGCAAAACAACATTTTATATTTATGTAATTGCAAAAATAAATATGTATTAAAACCGACATAAAACTAACAACACTTAAGTCAAAAGCAAAAAATTAAGTTAATTTTATTATAACCAAAGATATTATCATAGCTGAAAGAAAACATAATTGATTGTTTGTCTATGAATCTGCTTTCGCCAGATTATTTTGGCTTAACACACATTCTATATTAGCATTCGACAATAAGAGACAGAGCATCTTCAGAATAAACATTATTGTCTTTACCTCAGAACAATTTCTCCAATATTTTTCTCCCTAATATAAAAATTTTGCAAATTGGTAATCCGATAAAAAAAAGTTCTCTCACTAAATTGTGAATAAAACCCAAAGTTGTGCACCACTTTCAACCAAAAAGGGCTCATGTCCTTTCGAATATATTAAACTACATGATGCTGTACAAAAAATGGCATCTTTGGTGTATTTTTATTTTTTGATTAATTTTTAAAAACAAAAATTTTTTAATTTTTATACAATTTTTAATTTTCAGGCTTACAGTTTTACGATATCTCTGAAACTCGGCTTAAAGATAATTTTGTTGCCGAATTTTGGTTTTTTCTTTTTTACTGAATAGAGTAACCTTTCTCTAGTTATGCTAATATATGTCGTGCAAGTGCCTTCATTTTTGACGTAAGGGGATATCTCGAAAACTAGAGCTGATAAATAAAATTGAGTGCCGATTCGCGTTCAGCGGCCCAAATAACTATATAAGCAACTATCATATCTAGGCGACGAAAGTCAATAGTTATTGACTGTTTTCGAAATTTGGGTAAAAGTCGGTAAGTCAAAAGCTGTTAAAAAATTCACAGACAACAACTTTGTAGAAGAAATGTTTTGTAAATAATATACAATTAAGTTATGAGATATAAAAGACAGAAAAGAGCATTTGCTCAAACTTTGGTGGGCTTGCAACACGCCTTAATATGAAATGTTTTGGGATAGTTCTATATAAATACCCATCGATTTGGCTTATGAGATTTAGTGAAATCCAAATTTTATTTTTTACGACCACCCTAATGCACACACAGGTGCCTCACAAATATTTTCAAAGTTTGTAATTATCTAGATACTATATTTGAGAAGCGGCATTAATTAAAGGATCTTTACATTCAGATATCGACAATTATCTGACAGACGGACATACAACTAGCCCTATAAGTATGTATTGGTATTTAGTTAATTATGTAGTTTAGACTGGCTGGTGACGTACAGTTGTCGTCAGTGATAAAATATCTTTAATGAATTTAAACATTTTGGCCACTATGTATTGTTCTGCAATCCAAATAAACAAATATTAAGAACAAAATACATATCGTCACCTAAAATGCAAAACAACATATCATCAAACAATTGAAAATCCCGTTTTTTATTGATTATGATCCTTTCGATGAAAGTACATGTGTCTACAAAAGTGTATGCATGTGGGTTGAAAAATAACGATTTTATAATAAAAATTCAAAATAACGTATCATCAAGTACATGATTTTCATAAAGCAAAAAGACGTATAATCTCATTTTTTAATGGTTTTTTTAATTAGTTTTTAACGCAGTAAGTAAGACTAGCTAGGTCTTTCTCCTGCAAAGCAAAATGAAAAGAGTTAATAGCTGCGTTCGAGTGTTTAAAATTTTTTACTGTACAAATTTTTCCATTAAAAACCAGTAAGCATGCATATGCCATTCAAAAGGTTAATAAGCAAAGAAAAGCAAAAAAGTGCGAAATGTTCGCATTTAAAAATTTTTAATTTACTTACACACACTATGAAGCTGTCTGTATACAGAAGAAGCTAATAATAATTATGTAGGTTGTTGAAAGATAAGAACAAAATACGAGTTAAATAAAGTTACCATTTCTTGTTCATCAGATGACGAGGAAGAATATAATAATTGATTTATTGTAATTTCTGCACATGTAAATGCATTATCCAAACTTTTAACTTTTTCCTTTAAAAAAGTTTTAAAATTTCTGTAGTTTATTCTCATAAAATATGTAAAAATAAAATTAAAGCTGCCAGATTTCCGATTTATCGACCCGAAGTTTTAACGATTTTTTCATTTCAAGAGTTTTATTGCGAAAATTTTTATAACACCGAATTCATTAAGATTTTATATCACTGACAATGTAGAATTAACAACACAATGTTTTCTCATAATTGTTCTATAAAACAATAGAAAAATTAACTTGAAAAAGTTGTTTTTTTTTTACTTTCTAATTCGAGGCGATTTTTTTCCAACTTCGTCCGGCAGCACTATTTATAAACAAAAGCCACCATTTAACAGGGCACTAACAGCAATGTAGATTTATAAAGTGCAATGCCTTTCACCATTAGTGAGGGTGATTTTTTTAGAATAAAACATACCACCCTTTTAGAGAGCAAAACATTTTTAGAAACAAACACCAAATTGCACTTTTTATATCGAAATGTAGCATTTTTTTTGTAGAAAAGAAAACACCATTAAAGAATAATAATGAAAATAATATGTTTTCTTCAAAATTTATCGGTTATCGCATTTTAGCTTGTATATTAAAAATTGCTTTTATACTTCAAATATTTTGCATTTTAAGCCTAGTACGCAGATCCGCCTGAATTTCAGGTTGGAAATTTTGTATTTATTTCTACACGAAATAATTGCTGTGTAGACAAATTTGTTTTTATTCACGTAAATTCACTTATTTTTACAAATTAGAACGTACCAAATATGAAAAGTTATTTCAAAGACCTGAAAATTTTTCAAACCTGAATTTCAGTTTGTTTTTTTACACATATTTCTTATAGCAGCCTAAAATTCAGGCAGAACTGCGTACTAGGCTTTACTAAGTTTTTTGCTTCTCCTGAAAACTTATGAAAACTGATGTTACGTTGTTTTACATTTTAGGTGACGATATCTACATATATATTTATGTATTGAAATATTTATTTATGCACATACATATGAGAGGCTTAGTGCAATAACTCTATAAGCCACAAAAACAAATAATGGAATAAATCGACTTTTAAGTTAAAACAAAATTTAAAATTGTATGTTTTTTGGAATTTTCTACTTTAAATAGGCAGCATAATTAGTTGCAAAACACTAGAATTTATCCAAAAATTTCTGTAGAATGCAAAGCTATGGTATCTGGCAAGGAAATAAGCACATAAAACTATTTTGTGATATCATGTGGCTTACCGAGTTATTGCACTAAGGCCTTCATATGTAAATATGTATGTATATAATTAATAAGTTTTCTAGTTAAAATTTCATTCCGCATTCTCTTTTTAGCGATTGGTAGAGGTGAAGTAAATTTTAGGAAATCATTTTGAATTCTGAATCACGTTTGTTCCTCTTCTTTGCAAAATATGTACATATTTAATAATAAGTAATGCACAATGGGCTTACTTACATATACATACATACTTTTGTATGAATAAAACATTTCATATAGATATACAGTGGTGATCAACTAGTTAGCCCACACAATACAAATTTTTTATGTGTAATTTTTTTTAGTCTATAATAATCAAGAGTGCTTATTTATGTTCTAGATAATAGTAATATGTAGTTAGTATCTAATATATAGTTAGTAACAAGTGGTATAAAATCATTAAAACTCACAAAAGGCCTTATTTTAGGCAGACAACTAACTAGCCCACCCATTTTATATGTCAGGTTAATAACAACACTAATTTTGTTTTATATTTTGTTTGGTAACCCCTTTCTTTAATTACTGTTTGTTGTAATCTTCGTGGAATACTCCCCACATCTAGAGAGTGAGGAACTAAGTACGAAGCACTTTGAACAGCTACCAACAATCCACTTAGATTTTTCGGCTGTTTTGGGCAAACTCCTAATTTTATGTCATTCCAGAGATTTTCTATAGAATTAAGACCCGAACTCTATGCGGGACATGTTGCCCTATCACATTTTGTATCAGGATCTCCTTGTACTGATGCTGATCCATTATAGAACCAACTCCATACTTAATGGACTCTTACTTTGCAACGCGCCATATAATTTTTTTTCACATCTGATCCAAACTGATTACATTTAGAATCGTCAGTCTAAAATGTATTTTTCCAATTGAATTAACCACCTTTATTTATCATCCGTCCTGTGATTTTAATGCTGGGAAGTTTTTTTGAATCTCTGATGATCGTGTACACAGTTTTACACTATCTCACAAGCCGTTCGACTTCCGTAGAAAATGCAAACCTGATCTAATGAGTGTATGGAAAGTTTTAAAAAAGCAATAACAACACATTATATCAGGGTTGCATTTGGTGTAGAAGTCGAACAGCTTGTATAGTCTAAAAACAGCTTTATGAGCAGCTGAAATGCAAAACTCGCTCCTTACACGTTAACCGAATGTTGGATAAATGCAAAAAACATGCTGAACCTGATTTAATTAACCAAATTAGTTAAATGCTTTTAATTCTAAAATCTTATGAAATTTTTGATTAAGAACTCAGCAGTACACAGTGTGTCAGATAAGCAATCTGGAAAGACAAGTGTTATATCTCGCGAAAAAAGTAAGATACGTGCTTAAAATTTGGCATACATAATAAATGTTTTAGGACCTATAAAACTGGAAGAAGAAAAATTTGAAATTTTTTCAATTAAGTTTCTGTTGGATCAAGAAGTAAATTTAAAACATCATAGTTTACATTATTGTAACTCTTCTTCGCCATTTCGCGAAGATTGCACATATAAGGATATATACGGAACGTCATTTTTTTTACCAAAGCTATTCTGATTATATTAAAACACAAAATTGAAAATTGGAAACTGGCAACAATTTTTGAATTTTTTTCCGGGAGGGGCACATTCGGATAGGAATTTTTTTTTTGCAAATATAAAGAGAACACTGTGTGTTTTGGCATACAGTAGGTACTTGGCCTCAACAAGGTGGTATTTACTACATCTATTCCAACGAATTATTCGGCCATGTTCTGTATTTCATGTGGAATTCAAATGTTCGGAGTTATCAAAGTATTGTTGTTGTTAATTAATATTTATAACAACAATGCTTTGATAATTCCACACATTTTAATTCCACATGAAATACAGATCGGGTATGTTCTGTATTTCATGAAATTGTTATACACTTACGATTTGTGGAACTTTTTAAAGGCACATTCTGAAGAAGTGCCTTTCCAATGCATTTTTTCAGTGGCACTGTTTAATTAGAGAGCAAATAGCCTTTCAAATTCTGAAGACCTTTTTCAAATCCGTCCAGTAGTTTCGATTTTATTGCCGCTGCAATGCAGTAATAATAATTTGCTTTCTAATTGTATTTCCCAAGTGTTTTAAATGTCAACTTTTAGCGATTATTGAGATCTAGCAGTACATTTTCATTTTGTTTTGATTTCAGTTTTCTTACATCTAATATGTTATGTGTAAATAGCAAAAAATCAGAACGATCCGGGAACATTTATTTTACACCCTTTGACTTTCTAAATTGGCCATACGTCACATAGTGCAGTGAGAAAATTGCAACTTCTCATAAAGCGTCAAAAGAACAGTCAGAATCAATTGTTATATCGATTTTTTTAATTCGTCTTTCTAGGTCTCTCTCGAAATAGTTTCGCGATTTTAATACTTCTCTTGATATATTAGAGAATCGCTTGGGAATTTTCTTGATTTCTCAATATTTATAGTGATTTCAGAAATCTTTTTGCAACGATTTTTCATATATAAAATAATTTTGCGAATGTCTGGAGTACATACCGAACGATTTCTTTCCTCTTTCCAATGCAATTTATTTTAGAAAATATTTTTTTTCAAACGTTACTTAGATTGTATGACTTTTTTTTTGGAACAGGGATCGAAGACTTGGCATGAACTTAGTTTAAGTTACTAAATTTAACTAGATTTTAACGGGTAAAAACCGCTGTATAGTGCAGTTGTGCGTGACTCATGACTATATTCTACGGTGGTTTTTAATGTAAAAATGTAAGGAAAAACTCATTAAGAGCCAGTTCAATTTCATCACTAATGCCAAGTTCATGCCATATTTTCGTTATGCATATGGCCGTTAATGTTTTGGATTTTGCGTCTAATATTTTTAGTAGATTAAAAGAAGTATATTCATGTAGAAAACTTATGGGAAAATATGAAAATTAAAGACCGGAATTGTAAAAGAAAACAAACATGTGAATTGGTGGGCTAAATAGTTAACCACCACTGTACATACGTACATAGATATGATCAAATTTTATTGTTATTGTTTTATTAATTTTTTTTTTTTCAATTTAATTGATATGCAAAGCAACATGACAACTAAAATATATTTATGTCCAAGCATACTTAAATAAGACTTTGTTCAGTTTGAAATTTAGTAGCAAAAAAAAAATGATTTTTAATTATCGAGAATATTGTAGCGTACGCGGTTGAGATGATTATGATAATAATGAGTATCCTTTTATGGTGATACACTGAAATTATTGTTATTATTGTTGTCATCAATAGAACTGTCGCGATTTTAATACATTTTAATCATTGATGACAAACAAATTGATATTGCATAAAGTTATTAACATATTACTTTGCTTAAATTTTGTTATAATTTTTAATAAAATCCTATCCATGGTTTTAAAAAAGTATTGCCAAATGAGAAAAAAACCCAGTTTCTAAATTTTTTTAATGATTTTTGACGTGTTTTTACTATTTTTGGTAAACTATTTTCGCTTATGACTCTTAGTTTAATTTTTTTTCTTATTCTGGAAATTTCAGTAAATCTCGAAATAAAATCCGGCTAAATGACTAAATTGTGGAGCTTTTCTCGAATTTTAGAGACTTCTAAAGTAAATATGTATACCTGCGTGTCCGTTATTTATAAGGTTAATTTTGTTATGGAAATGTTCAAGTCTCACCTCTAAAAAAGTTGAGGCTTGGTGCAAAAATGACTGTCCAAAAAGACCGTGCTGACTTACGGTTGAAATTTTATTCAATTATACTCGTACAGCATGATGGCCCACCCACAAGTCAAAAAATATGCTAACATCATGAAATATTTTTTTCTAAAAATTGGTTATCTGTAAGGTTTCCAACAGCATTTGCTTTTATCTAAATCGCATATTTAACAAAATAAATAGCAGAATACCGAAAAAGCCAATAACTATTAAAATAACAAAAAAAGATCGTAAATCTAAAAATGTCGATAATGTTTTTAGTTCCATAGAACATAAAGTTGTTTTTTTAGTTATTTCGGACGCTGAACGCGAATTCAATTTTTTATCAGCTCCAATTTTTGAGATATACCGTTATGTCAATAACTAAGGCATTTGCACGACATACATATATTAGCATAACTGGGGAAGGGTTTGCCTTATTCTAATACTCTTATTTTTAAATCTGTCCATTGGTTTCAGAGATATAGTAAAAGTTTAAGCCTAAAAATTAAAAATTTCTAATAGATTCATTTGTTGAGGGTTAAGCAATGTCTATATGCATTTCATTGGTGCTTTAGCAAATCATGAGAAGACTTCAACCATACTTTTAAAAAGTTTCAACCCTCTTATCTTATGCACAGACTTTCAAAAACCATTTGAGAATTTAAAAATAATTTTTTGAAAATCACAATAGAATAAGCGTAGTATGCTTAGTAGAAACTTATAAAAAAAACCCAACAAACAATTTACATTCGATATGAATCTATTTTGTTTTTCAACAAATAAATTTTTATTTTAAATAAAATATCTCAAATAATAAATTAAATAAATGCATTAAAAATTCCATAAAAATTTTTAAAAGGGCTCTCACTAAATTGTGAACAAAATCAAAAGTTGTGCACCAATTTCAACGATAACAGGCTCCTTTTCTTTGGAGTATATTAAGCTACAAAGAAGTATGGGTAAAGCATGTTTTATGGACAAGTTAGCAGGTTGTCCAGAAATGTGATGGCCGCCTGATGACGCCAAAAGGACTAAGGTGCATGGTTGGCTCTATATATCTCCTGGTATTAAGTAAAAGCTTCATCATAAGCAACCGATTCATATCAAACATAGATATTTTTTGTTGTTTGTATATTTATATAGTTTTCTAATTCTCATTTCTTCTTTGAGATTTTTTCTAAAAACATACAAGTTTGAAAACTTTTCAAACGTGATGGTTAAGGGCCTTCTGATGAGTTGGCGCATTAGGACCAACGAAATGCTGACATATAGACTAGCTCATAAGCCACAACTTTTATATGTCCGAAGACAAAATATTGGGTACCAAGACTTTAAATAGTTAATGGCTTAAGTTTGTACCATATTAAACATTCGAAATATACGATTATTCTCCTGTAATTTTTCTATGAACTTTAAATACGCGAACGATCTCGAAAAAAAATTCATAATTCCCAAAAATCGTCAGAAATAATCAAAAATTGTTAAAGCTGTAAATAAACTCGGAATAAAAATAAGGAACATTTTTAAGAAATTGGGAAAAAAATTCATTGGAGTACGTTCAAAAACGCTAATGAAAAAATTTCTAAATTTGCAAAAGTTATTGAAAATTTTCAATTACAAAACGTATTTTTCGGGTTTCTTTTTAATATGCATTCTAAAATTTAAAACAATGAAAATATGCAGGGAAAAGGGGCAAATATGCTATAAAAACTAGGAAAGTGCCCTAAACATGCAATTAAGTCTGAAATATGCAAAAAAACATGTTGTAAAGAGTAAAATATGCACTAACGAATCGATGCCAAAGTTCTTAAAAAATTCTGAAACGTATAAATATCTTATTTGAGCCTACATACACCACACAGGAAAAAACATACGATTACATATTTGCGGTTTCTCTATTTATCATATTCAAATCCCTTTAAACAGAAATCCCCAACAATGTTTAAGGTAACACTTAGTTTAATTTTTTTCAGTATAAATTAAATAAAATTAAAATATTCCGTGTCCTTAACGAACAAAATTATTCTTTATAATTACCTCTATTTCCATTAAAATATCCTCAATTTATTTTCGAAATTTATTTTCGAAATAATCCTTTTTTGTTCACACAATTCACTTAGTTTTGTATTTGTTTTTTTTTTTGTATTATTGAAATGTTTATTTTTTCGATTTTATTATAGTTCTTTTTTAAAAATACTAATATTAGTAATTTATTTCTATTTGAGTTTAGTTCTACTTGTTCTTGTTTTTTTAACACATCACTTTCATGCAGGACATTGTACTTTTTATTTAATCAAAAGAAGAAAAAAACAATTAAATTTATTTATCGTCAAAAAAATTTACTTGAGACTCCGCTAAACAGTTCTTGAATGTTTGGAGGAAATTGTCCGTTTGATTTTATTTATTTAAAATTTTGAAAATGCGCCAGTCAGCGCTAAAGGTTCTCAGCCGTCTACTTGAAATGCTAACTACACGAAGTCAGTTCGCAAACAATTTAACTTCGCCTAATTACACCGAATTTTAAAGACCGTTTGAAACGTTTCGCCTGTTAAGCACTGAGAATTTGGTTAATTCAATTTTTATTTAAAGCTGATGGCTTTTAGCTTAGAAACCTGCGTCTGATGGGAGAACAAGAGAGTAAATAAAGTCTGCCTTTGAAAACATTTAAAATTTATTTGTTAATACTTTTAACACAGTTTTCTGTTTCATTATTTCTATTCGAAATACAAATTAATATCTACATATGTACTTTGTTTTCTTAATTCAATTCGTTTTAGTACCTTAAACTACTCTTGAGTTGTATAGAAAAACTGCTATAACTACAACGATGCCAGCTGTCGAAAATGTGTTTAATTGTTTCTATACGACTTTATGTTTTATTTAAATATTTATTTATTTTATTTTGAAGTGTGAGTGTGTATGTGTATGTATGTGTATGTTTTTCTTTTGCGATTGCGTTTGTACGACTGTTACGTTCGCTGCGAACTGAACGATGATGTGGTGTGAATCAGGGATTTTCTTAAAGTATCGATGTCTTTTACGATCTGGGGTTAAGTCCAAACTATTCATTGTTGTTACTGCTCGCAGCGAAGCGTATGTTGTTTGTTGTGCTCATTTGTTTGTTTTTTTTCGCTTTCATCTCTTAACATTTTGTCTTGATATTCTTGATATTCAATCTCACAAACTTGTGATCATTAATGCATATGCGATAATAGCTTATTGCAGATTCTTTTGCTTTGGCAAATTTTTAGCTTGAGCATTTGCATATTTACTCGTAGTTTTTAACTCGATTCTTGCATAGTCGTCATCGGTCAAGTTTATCTTGTATGCATGTATGCATGAGTCTGTTAATTTGCAACATTAAATTATTAATGTTTTTGTTTAGGTTCTGTTGGGGTCATAGTTATCACTTAATTTTTGGTCAAGTACATTGTCGATGAAAAACTAAATTTGAAAAAAAAAAAATGCTATTAAAACTACTCTTAAGGCTAATAAACAAACATAAATAACGATCTGTGTGACTTCTTTCATATTTGCAACAACATTGTTGTCATTGTGGTCAGGGGTAGTGATCATACATAGCAACGTCATCATCATTGGCATTATTAGCTAAATTATTGTTAATAGTTCTTAACTTTTAGAATATGTAATATTTTTATTTAATGTGTTTTTAAGTTCATGGCAGTATTTTGAAACCATTTTTTATCGTAAAAAACCAAACATTTATACCTACTGCTGCAACATAGTAATAACTCAAAAAATTTTATTTTTGAGTTAAAAATTTCACACAAATATCTCGTATAATCAACTCTTGAGAGAAGAAGAAAATTTCAAAGCTTTCTTTGGATTTCAGAGCTGCTTTGCTATCGGAACCAATACTATATGCTCGCCAGAATATCTACCTAAAATTCCATGGACCGCGCTGAGCTCTCCACTTACCATAACCATAAAGTTGTCGACGTATCCAATCAGCTCATCTGTCCGTTTACTAAGAACGTGGAGAGGTTCGTCAATCACCATTAACCAGAGTAGTGGGGATAGCAATCTTAGCACATCGTGGAACATATTGCGAATAGGTTGTCTTAATTAAATTAAGCCAAGGCCTACACATAAAAAATTTCGTTTTTGATAATAAAAATCCCGGTGTTCCATATTTTTTTCAGATTTCCTGTGATAAAGAATTCCGCTATATTTCAAAAGAAAAACAAATATATAAATTAAAAAAAATGTTGACATGGCTTCCCGGACGTAAAGCATGCTCTCTACAGCTGAGCCATGCCCGTGTTATTTTTTATGAGATAAAACTTGTTTAAGCAGTTATGTATGAAAAGAAAAGAAACAATCGGCATGGGAGAGAAATACATACAACGAAATATTGTATTAAACTAAAGACAAATGTTATTGAAATTCTTACTTTTTTTCAATAACATTGTTTTATTGAACGTAATTCATGTCTATTTTTTTCTGTGTACGAACAAAGTACCAAAACTTGAATAATATAAAAATAATTTGTTTTTATTATTTTATTATTATTAGAGAAAAAAACATAAAACAAACATAATTGGGTCTATTATTTAATGCAACCGAACTTTAGTTGCATTGTCAGTCGGCAACTGAAAATTAATGATTTCCAAAAAGGCACTAAATAGCAACTGAAATTGGCAGCTCTCAGTTGCCAGTTGCCATCAGTGGTATCATTTTCAGCAACTGACGATCCAGCTGAGGCTCAGTTGCCATCCATAATCGGACTATTAATATTTTTTTTTTGAAAATTGAGAAATTTGCGTTAAAAAATTTGTATTACACCAAAAATATGCATTTATTGCCAAAATATGCAAAAATATGCATTTGCCACCGAAATATGCAAAAATATCCAAGTACAAATCGATGCCAAACTACTTAAAATTTTATCATTCGCATAGATAATTTGTCTATCACCCAAAAAACATGCATTTGCTTGAAAGTCCGAGCCCTGATTATTATGTTTATTCTTCCTTTAACAGAATATTATTTATTAATTATTTGCATATATAAAAATTTTCAACATTTAACATTTTTATTTTGGAAGGGAAATGACTCTTAAGTAAATATGACGTTTCTAGCATTTCAAATGTTTTTAGTACTCAAGGTATCAAAAATAAAAGTACTACTTAAAAGTTTTTATACGAAAAATATTATTTACCATCCTTTTTGTGATGCTGCAACGTCCTTATAACTCAAAATTTACCATTTTTGAGGTAATAATGCAGAACTAATTGTCATATCGTTCCTCATAATGTGTAAAAATTTCATATAAATATCTTACATATCCAACTCTTGAGAGAAGAAGAAAATTTTCTTTTTCCTATGAGTTGTGTATAAATTGAAAACTTTTAACTCATTTTCTGTAAAACTAGTTTTTTTTGAGTTATGATGACGTTACAGCAAATGAGCGATATGTACATTTTAATGTATATAAGCATTTAATGATTTGTATTTATTTCAATTTTATGGCAGATAAAATGTGGTAACTTTAACTCCATAAAACTTAAGTTAATGGTTAAAGGTCAGAAGCTCAGATGATCTGTACTTTAGCTTATGGGTCACTTTTATCTTCAAATATCAAAAACATACGTAGTATGTAATAACAACAGTGCTTTTTTAATAACAAAAATATGATTGACAGCATAATAATGCATATTATTCTTATCCCCATTAACATGAAATTCAGTTATAACTAGATGAATGTTTTCAGCTTTCAGTTAGCCCAAACTCATGTTTTAACTGAAAGTTCAAAATGTTGGTTAACCACAAACAAAAGTTAGTTAAGTCGTTGTTATCAATTCTGAAAGAAATCGAAACAATCAAAATATAGTGAGATATTTGAGCTTCAACTTAAAACAAAGTTAATGAATGTCTTGTTTTATCTTTTTTTTTTTTTTTTGAAATGGATGTCATGGGAAAATATTGTAAATTAATATTCAAATTAACTACTTAACACAGAAAAGTATTTTAACTTTAACTTAAATCTACCAATAGATACAGATAGACAGAGAAATAATGGCATAATAAGTGCAAACACTAGAATTAGCTTGGGGGGCATAAATACGTTAAGGTTTTTATCTTGCATATAAAAATGTTATGCCCTTTCGTTTTTGATATGACGACATATGTACATATGTATGCAGAGAAGAACATTGATTTGAAATACATACAATGGAATTTACATTAGCTGAAGAACATAGAAAATTTTTTGTTTTTCATAGATGTATGATGTACCAACAACAACAACATACGTAACTAATGTGAAATTAAAGTTATAATTATCGAAAACCTTGGTAAATTTTACTTTGCATATCCCAGTTGACCAAATCTTTGTATACGACATTATATTCGATCGATAATTCAAAGAAAATGTTCGCTTACGACCAGGCGCGGTTCCAGCTTAAGGTTTGGGGGGGGGGGTAACTTCTAAGTAAAACATACTATTTTTCCAAACTTCTTTTAGAAACTCTATAGAAATTTACTCGAGGGGAAATATCCCCTTTCCTTAAACCCCCCCCCCCCCCCCCACCCCCCTTGTATCCGAGCCTGCTTACGACTATAGTATTAAAATGTTTCTTCTATCAAACAAATAAGTGACAATGTCACTAATATTGTCTGCTTTCGTCATCTTTAATAAAAATCGGTTAATGGCATTATGACGGACTAGATCTTACATGTTGTCTTCTATACAATTTTGCTCACGACCAGATAATTTAATTTTTGTCTGCAATCAAACAACTGAAAATTTTAAATTTGTGCTACAGATATTGTAGACAGTGCAGTAGCTCAGAGGTAAGCGCGTTGACATATAAACCTGACTGAACTGTACAGACTTGGTCCGTATGCCACGAGAAAAAGTCCTCAACATCAAGAAAAAATAAATTTAAAATAGAAACACTTAAATTTCAGCACATATTAAAAAAATTATGTCGAACGAAAATGCTGGAATTCTGAACGAAAACCAACTGATTTGCGTCCCTCTGAGGACCAATTTTAATTATTTATTTATTTCGTAAGCTACTAAATAAATAAGCAGATAAATAAAATCTATTGTAAGTGTAGCGCATATCAGTTCTTTTCCGTCTAAAAATGTAACGCACGATAACATCCTAAGACAGGCCCGGGCGTAGTAAATCTTTCAAATAAATGTATGTAAATAAGCTTCCAAAAACTTGAATTTTTTCGCTTAGAACTAAGCCGTAAATAAGTTTTATTATTGAAGTTTGTTTTTGTAGAAGCTAATGAGGCCTAACGTACTTTATGTTAATGATAAGTTTTATTATTGCTAAAATTAATGTTTAAGTGCTTGACGAATCCATTCTGGAATCAATATTTTTGTTGTCAGCGACAATGTGGAGATATTTTTGTGTCTACAGTCTTCGACGAAACTGCTAAATCATATTTCATTGTTACAATGTCAACGACAAGATGCACGACATTGTTGCTCTTTTGGTCTTGCGTGATTTCGCGGCTACTTGTATGATAATTTTGTTAACGATTTGTTTGAGGTGTCCTTAATATGTCATCTACGAATTAATGTGAATATATAGCCGTCGTTAGAGATTTGGCCAACTGGGATACCTCACACATATTTATACACAAACGTACACACAAATTTTAGAAAATAATTTGTATTAAATATAAAATTTTGCATAATCTATACATGAATATTAATTTATTATGGCGCTCCCGCAAAAGTATGTAGTAAAGCAAGTATTACTTGACAGCAAGAAATCACTGGTGGTGTAAGACGTATGTATAACAATTGACTGAGCCTTCAGCAGTGATGCATCCCTTTCGCGCACTTTAAAGACAAGTTCAAGGGCCCTAAAAGTTGATCATCTCGGTTGTATAAACTTTCTTTTACCAATCCAAAGAAAAAGTAATTTTTATTTTTCATTATGTTTTTTATTTTACCTTTACAAATGCATTTATTGCGATGGCTTAGGGCTACCCTAATTTTTTAGTGTTTTCATAATAAATTGAGATTCCCATTACTTTTGAAGAAATATACATATCTTTTGTTTTGTAACAATTAAATCTACAATTAATGAAAATGGCAAAAAGACCTTCTAAGTAGTTTCTATTCATAAATTTAATAGAAAATTTGTGAAAACTGTCAACAACTCGAGAAATTGAAAAAGTTCCACTTCGTTGCTTAAGAAAACTATTTAACCTTTAACCCTAATTAAGCGTAGTGTCAAAAATAAACAATCAAATTATAAACATAAATAATATTTTTTTAACATATAAATAAATGCCAAATTAGTTGATATTTATGAATTTAGCGTTAATAAATTAGTCGATAAAAAAAATAATTGTCTTCACTTACTATTAGTTCATTCACATTGATATGTGCACTCATTTAATTACACCATTTTTGTATTTAAATTTTGGATATTTAAATAAAGCAACCAAATAAGAATCTAGGACTTACTTTAGTTTTTAAATATTAATTATTCTAAAATACGAGTTTGATTTTCTCATATCGCATACTTATCTGACCATCAAAGCTTTATATCGTAGCAAGTTTTTGCTCTATAAACTGGGCCAACTTCAAATAACTTGTTGAGCTTAACTGGTAGTGGAAGTGATGAGTATTGGATGTTCTTTTACACAAACACCAGAACAAGTATCGACAAAATTTATGCCCATTTCTTTTTATTATAATTAAACTCAGACATACAAATCATAATTTATCTATTTGAAATACATATTTCACAAATTGTATTTTGATTAATTAATAATAATTTAAAGAATTTATGTATTGTAGAATTACAAAAACAAAAATATAATACTAACAGTATGTACTTCTTTTAAAATTCTGTCAATTTTATTTCTAGGTTAAGGCAAAAAATGATGGACTTTGTTTGCAAAGTTTTATCCCGCGTACTTGATCTTAAAAATCTATGTTGTTATTCAGATTAAATAAACGATTATTTTCAAAGACTTTTAATTTGTATTGTTCAAAGAAAAAACCGGATTTCATGTGTGCGATTATTTAAATTACCGTTATGAATGACTTCAAGTCGAAATGAAGTTCTCATAACCCGACTAAATGAAGGTGAGTGTGAAATTTTTACATTGTGTTTTATTTTTAATACGAATTTATTGATAACATGCAAACAACTAAGTACTTGTTATGACATTTATTCGTTTAAATTTTATTACAATTAAAACTTAATAAATCGTTAAGCTGTACAGGTCGTGGTCCGTCCTAGTAATGTTTTTCACCTGTATATATTAGGGATGGGCAAAAAATATCGATATATCGATATTTTTAATTTCGATTAATCGATATTTTTTCCAAATACAGTGAAACTTCGATATAACGAACTTCGTTATAACGAAAAACTCAGTATAACGTATGTTTTATTGAGTCAATTGGGAAAACCTCTTTACTGCATAGTTTTCCATACAAAAATACACTATAGCTATAACGAACAAATTCTGAGCAAAAAAGCCCCTATATAGCGAAATATTCATTCAAATGCCGCAATATAACAAAATCAGAATAAATCCTAAATGGTAAAGTCTCGTTATAAAACAGCGAAGTCTAAATGTATTTACAAGTGCATTTGTAAAGCCTCTATACAACGAAGTACTCGTACAAGAGCCTCTACACAACGAAGTAAGAATAAAATTTAAAACAAAGAAAACTATGCTTATAACGATTTTTTTTTATTTCTTAAAATTTCGTTATATCAAGGCTTTGCTGATTGTATTTATAGCGAAGCAATAGCTATAACGAAGTATTTTTGGATCCCCTTGGAATTCGTTATATCGAAGTTTCACTGTACATCGACAGTATCAAATTCGATATATTTTTAGCTTTGGTTTTGTTTTTCGTGTAATTTTTAAAACATTTCGGCACAGTCTTCATCAAATAGAATATTACTAACAAAATCTTTTGTTTTATTTATAATATTTTGTCTATTCGAAAAATTATCATTCTTTGAGTGTAATTTTGTTGATGTATGTTCCATGAAATATTGGAAATTAACTCTTTCCAGCTTAATTATTTATAAGAAAGGTACTTTTTTTTTGTTTTATTTAAAAAAAAAAGTTTGAGGAGTACGTATGAATTATTATTTTTGAAAAAATATCGATATATCGATATTTTTATTCGATATATATCGATGCCGATCGATATTTAAAAATATATCGATATCGATATATATCGATATATTTGTTTCACTTGCCCATCCCTAGTATGTATGTATGTATGTATGTATGAATGTAACGGAAACGTTCAACGTAGTTTTCAACAACTTCAAGGCGTACGATCAACTTGAAACTTTGCACACGCATTAGGTACCGATGACAATACAATCTAATGGATATAAGAGTTGGCTGTGGGATCTTTTGAGAGCAAGATGCGAAGTATGTTAAAATATTGGTTGAACAGGACCTTGGGAAGGGGCTCTACCCATACAAAGTAATTAATAATAATCTTATATCTTGAAAGCTATAATAAGAAGAGTCTTCTAATTTGGTATGAGTTAATTTGAAGAAAAGACATGACTATAGTTAAAAAATTGGCGGGATAGCTGAGAGGAAAGGAGTACTCCCCATGCAAAGTAAATAGTAATTAGGTGATATCTAGAAAGCTATGATATTAAGAGCCTTCAAATATGGTATGAGTTAATTTGAAGGCAAGATAGGAAGATACCTAAAAAATTAGCGTCGTATATGCGAAGGAAGAGGTACTCCCCGTACAAAGTAATTAGTAATTATGTGCTATCTGTAAAGTTACGACAGTAAGTGTCTTAAAATTTGGTACCAACTAATTTGAAGACAAGATACGAAGATATATGTAAAAAACTGACGGGGTAGGTGGGAGGGATGGAGTACTCCCCGTATATAATAAGTACGTACTATCCGAAAAGCTATGATAGTGAGGATCTTCAATTTCAATATTTGGTAATTTGAAGGCAAGATACAAAGATACGTAAAAAACTGGCGGGTTAGGTGCGAGTAAAGGTACTTGCTATCTGGAGAGCCGTGATAGTAAGAGTCTTAAAGCTTGCTACGAGTTAATTTGAAGACAACATACGAAGATAGATAAAAGACAGGCGGTGTGGGTGCGGGGGGTTGGGGTACTTCTCTTGCAAAATAATCAATAATTACATTATGCAACAAGAGAAATACCAAATAGTACCACAATAATTTTTGTGATGTGTTATGGTCGCCTAACTGCGAAAACAGACGAAATTTAAAATTCAATGAATAAATATTTTCTTAGATTTTTTTAATTTGAGATATTTGAAGAGTGCTCTACCGATTTTATCATGAGTTGCGAACGAATTATTTATTTTTGTTGGAAAAAACTCTAAAAAAATATAATTAACATATATTTTGGTGGAAAATTCATTTTTCTTATATTTATACCAAATAAAAATTATAATTTTTATTACTGCATCATGAAGATACGTATCATTCAATTGAATAATGCTATATTATCAACGGATAAATGTAGTTACGTTGTAACAGGTAATAAAAGTATTTGTGTTCACTGAATGCAACACAAAATCATTATGTTGTATAGGCTTTGGTGAAACGTCTTTATTTCTCTGTAAAAACCACACAAAGGTAAACCAAGCTTGACAGCAGCCCGTATTTGAATAAGCTATAGTATAAGCATAAGATATGCTCAAAATCGAGGCTTTTGATTATAATTACTTTTGATATCGTATTGAGACTAAAAATTAAGAAAATAAATTATAGTAAAAAAAAACTTAAAAACACGCTTTAATAGCAAACGGAACTAAAAATTAGACAATAATTTGTAAGTATGAAGAGTTTGTGTTCCAGCAATCCCAGCAATCAACTATGACTGATTAATTTTTAATAAGATTAAAATAAAAATTAAGTTATGTCCCAGCAAAAAAAGACATGCAAAAGAAATAGTTAGTGCATGGGTTCTCTTGAAAACGAACTGGTTCAATTTAGGTGCGAACGCATGATTTTAACACAGGCGTGTCATTGACGTGTATGGGTTCACATTTAACAAAACTTTTCATCATTGAACTGAGTGCTTAGAACCAATGCAAGTTCGATGACTCGGTTATGTTTTTGCATGAGTTCGTGAAACTTATATATAAAAAATTAAAATAAAAAAAAATATTTCCGCAGCTGCGATACGAACCATGCTCTAACTACTGACTGTTAAGACATGCTCCCTACCACTGAGCTATTGTTCTCTTAACTTTTGTTGGAGCTAAAACTTGTTTTATGAAAATGTGTCAATGTGATGATTTAATTTCGTTTTTGCATGCCTTTTTCGGTGGATATTTTATGCAATATATTACCTAGTGAAATCGCATGCGTTTTTAATGAGCTTTATTTACGATTTACGATGGTATTCTGAATGCATTCGAAGAAACAAGTGCTCAAGAAATCATGAAACACTATTTCATTTTGTTTTTGCTGGGGTTTTAACAAAATAATTCACTTATAGAAAAAAATCGTAGGGTGCAATTGTCTATATATTGTAACGCTTAATACCAAGCGCCCCACGATTTTTTAATATAAGTGAATTATTTTGTTAATACATAAACTAATAATCTTATTAAAAATTAATTAGTCATATTTGATTGTTGGGATTTCTGGAACAAATTTGGTTTGAGTTCTTCATACTTACAAATTATTTTCTCATTTTAAGTTGCGCTTACTATTAAACACGCATTAATAGTAAGTTTTTTTTTAACTATAATTTATTTTAAAGGAAATCACAATTGTTTTTTTCCATGTCAGCTTAAAATATTTATGATATGCCAGGCTTTTTGACATTTCTGATTTAGTTAACCTTTAATTTAAGCCGGCTTATTGATATTTTTGCTAAGTTTCAGCTATTTGCGTAATTTTGAATTAAAAATAAATTTGCTACCGCGTTTTTTATTCAAAGTTCATAATGATTTCCTGAGAGCTGATGTTTTCCTTAATTTACTAAGGTTTGCTGCAACAAAATTGTATGCCAGTTTTCTTGAAATATTTCAAGAAGAGCTTTTCAATGATGTAAAACCACGAAAAATATTGTTGTGAAATATGTAAACCCTCTAACTTTTTGCTGTATGGATCTTTTTGTCTCTTAAAGACGGGGCAAAAAGCTAACTTTCCTCAAAGACACACAAAGCTCCAAACTTAACTTTAACGCCAGAAATCATTCAAAGCTTAAAAAAAGGTGTTAAAGGGTTAATTTCGTACTTAATCACAATTAGTGCAAATAGTGAAAATTTTGATAGGAGTTAGGAAAATATTGGGTGGCCCCTGTGGCTGAGTGGTAGCGATGCTAGCCTGTCAGTCCAGAGGTCGTGGGTTCGATTCCCGCCATAGATCCTGGGTGTTTTCCGCAGACAAGCTAATCGCTTGAAATTTATATTGAATAATGTGCACGAGACTACAGAACCTAAAAATACAAAAAATTAATATCGAGAAATTTGTCGCTTACTTGTGGTTTGAAATTGTGCAGCCGAAGTGTTTGGTGTTTTGGATATGCATTCTGCATGTAATCTTGTAGATTTTACTAATAGTTTTGTCATAGTAATGATGATAAATTTACTTCATCAATGACAGGTAATTACTTTCAACATTTTCAAAATTTGTTTAAGAACAAAAATCATAAAGAAAATAATAAAAATTGTTTTAAAATACAAATTTCAAACAAACATTAGAGCAATATTTACAGCCTAACCCACGATATCGACCGTTATCGCTCGCTTGCTTTTTCAACGACAAACAGCTTATTTGCTGCCCAGTAAAAACTCTCAGCACGACAAGTCGATCGATAATGCAAGTGATCGACAACGTAATAGTTTTCATACAAATTTGGTACCCACTAAGAAAAGTCAAGCGACAACAAATGTCAAAATCAGTCACTTGTGTTGTTGATGTCGACAAATAAAATAGTAAAACAATAAAGTGTTTCAGTTTTATTAATTTAATAATAAGAATAAAATAAAGTTGAATAATAATAATAATAATAATAATAATAATAACAATACATGATAATAAAATAAAGTTAAATAAAAATTAGTTTTAGAAGTTTTATAGCCGAAAAGAACTAGTAAATAAGTAGCAACAAAAATATGTTTATAAATCACATAAACAAATGTATTTATTCTGTCACAATATTGAATCCTACATACTTATGTATGTCTTTTTTTCACATTTGTAGTAAGTTTAATTAGCATAGAGTTGCATTTGTTATGGTACACTTTTCACATTTCAGCGCTTTTTATTTTCAAAGTAGCATTTTATTTGTGAAATCTTTGATGTGGCAATATGATAATTTGACAATGAGTAAATGCATTAAGAGAACAACGTTACGCTTGAATACTGATAAGTCGATAGTTAGTGGGATGTTCAAACGAACTATAATGAGTGACTCGTCTTCAATCGCTCGAGTTGTCGATTGACATCGTGGGTTACGATGTTAATTTTTTTTCTTAATATCAAAATATGGCATAGTAGTCATAGTTGAGAGATACATAAAATATGGCAAAATTGTATGATGACGTTTTCCATCAAAATGATTTCAGTTTTCTCTTTATTAATGAAATTTGTCTTAGCATGTTGTCACTTTTCTGATGACAGGACGTCATCAATCTGATGATAAGTTTTTCTCTGAGTGTATCTATCTATTTAACCCTTGTTAATATTTTAAACGCAATGTTTATTTTTATATAATACCTGGTGGATGATAGGCATCCTAGGTAGTCCTTAATAAGCCTATCACTTTATTTATATCCAAAGATTCGTGCAAAAAAAGTGTGGGTCGCTTTGTTTAAATTAATTAAAAATAGGCAGCCTTCCTAAACGCATGTTGCTTAGCAGTTCAACAATTTCACGTATTCCCAAACGCAGCCGTGCAAACTTTGACAAAGTATTGCATTCCTATAGTCATCTGTTTTGCAGCTAAAGTGCAAATAAACGCAACTAGCGCACTATATAAATTGGCAATGTTTTTTATTGACAATACATTTCATTTGCAGTACATATTGTAAAGTATAATTACTTGATCTAAACACTGATTTGACGTTGCATTCAGCGGTTTAGGCTGTTAACAGTCCAACAACAACCAACACAATAACACTCCAATGCACATGAAAAAAATGCATGATGTTGTTGGCTTGCCTGAAACTAGTCTTGAACTCAAGACCTCAGGGTTTGTAGTCAAACGCTCGAGCTACTCAACCAAGAGCACCCTCAATGTATACTTAAAAAAGCGTTAGGGAGAGGGGGTGTTGTATAAAAACGTCAAAAAAGCATTATGGACACACATACCAATAGTTCTTAAGAGCTTTGGTATATGTGTCCATACACTGGGGCTGTCATACGTCCTGGTTTTAGACAAATTGTCCTGGTGTCCTGTTCCACTCTTAAAATGTCCTGATTTTTTAATACAGGTCAATGCAGACAAAAATTTAATATCTGCTGATTTTTGTTATGAACAGAGGATAATCTTTCTCTTATAACGCTGTTTACATGAAGCAATTTTACCAACATTTCATCACCTTATTATTGGTTTGACCCATAAACATAGGAAAAAGCATTAGAAAGCAGCAAACCAATAATAAGCTGACGATTTGTTTCCTGGCGCCAGGGCTGCCAAATGATTTTGATCAAAAATCTGCTCTTATCGTGGAAAAAATCGGCATTTTCGGCACTTCAATTCGAAAAATCGGCAAGAAAATCGGCATATATAAGGCTAAGCATTTGTCGTGGTTTTATTAATAAGAAGAAAAACAAGTAAAAGTGCTATATTCGGCTATGCCGAATCTTATATACCCTTCCCCAACGAATTGAGTATATAATATAGAAAATATACAAATCCAACTCTTAACAAATTAACTAACAGAAACCTAAGTCTATTGTCAAAAAAAGCCTAAGTCTAAGAATATATTAGTTAAAAATTTTGTATTTGCATTTGTTCAAATAAAATTTTCCCCACAGCACCAAAACTAAATAAATAAATTATTGTCGTAATCAAACCTCTCATGAAATTCGTTACAAAAGTAAAGTGGAAACATTTTGAAAGAGGAAAGCGTAAAAAATATATAAAATATGAAAAATAATCATAAAATATATAAAACTTAAAACAATCCTCAGTATTGCACTAAGAGCACATGTATGCCAACATTAATATGAGTACCAAAACAATTGGTTTTATGAGTTTCAAATAATCTGTAGAATAAAGAATTCCTTCTAAAGTTTAATTTTCTAAGGAACATTGAAATTTAGTTTAGTTTAGTTGCCCGCGTACTTGTGCCAGGCTATTAACTGGGAGGTCGCAGGTTTGATTCCTACCAAGACTCGGGTGTTTCTGCAGAAAAGCTCAAAAAGGCTTAATCAGTATGTGCGTTGGTTAAATTGACGGAGCTAAATATTTGTCCGATATTTGCAGACGAATATGGGAGAACCATAATTTTTTTTTTAATTCTGCTAAAACTGGAAAAGCCTTTGTGGAATCGCCTCGCTTTATTTTAGACATTGCTTTCGAAAAATTATATAAATTAATTTTAGTCTTTTTGAATATTTGTTCAAATGCTGGAACTTTAATCTATAAAATTCTGAAATTTCTAATAATATCAAAAATAGTGGACTTTTTTTTATTACGATATTTGGATTTATTAAACTTAGTGATTTACAGTTACCATTAACATCAAAGTTGTTATATGAAAGTGAGCATTTCTATATAAAAATTTACACAAAGCCTGGGGCTTATGTCTTTCAACTACTTGATGAAATAAACACAGGTTGCCTCGCCAGCCCATGTGTTTATTTTCGCCCCTCGTAATTTAAAATAAATTTTTTATTTCTGTTTATTGTTTTTTATGTATGAATTACATATTAAGTTTTGTATCTATTGTTTAATTGTTGAAC
Organism: Panzeria rudis; assembly: GCA_956483635.1. NCBI lineage: Eukaryota > Metazoa > Arthropoda > Insecta > Diptera > Tachinidae > Panzeria > Panzeria rudis. Next base: position 199,523,675 of record OY101447.1, read on the forward strand.
TTCAATTTGAAATATATGGTTGATACATGTGTCAAAATACAAATCTGTTGCGGTTCATATTTATATGATTAGTTCTTGGAATATACATATAAGTTTTTGTTGTACATTCGTTTGTTATATGTATTATAAATGTCCTGGTCGACGGGTTCAGACTTTTGGCAGCCCTACCATACACTCAGGGTGCTGTTGGTTAAGTAGTTAGCTCGTTTGACTACAAACCCTGAGGTCTTGAGTTCAAGACTAATTTCAGGCAAGTCAACAACATCATACATTTTTCTCATGTGCATTGGAGTGTTATTGTGTTGGTTGCTGTTGGACTGTTAAAGTGATGATGGCACAGCACCCTCCTTCGTCGGTAGCAGAACCGTAGCCGAAGTAAAATAATTAATAAAATGGCTACACAGCAGTGTTGCCAGATAACTTTTTTTTCATCCCCCCAAAAAAATTATAAAACCCCCTAATTTCAGCCTATTTTGAGAATAAAACCCCTAAACGTAAAAGTATTTGTAATATGTAGTTTAATTTAAGTAAACTGTTACGTATGTACATACATATCTTTATATAGAATGCAAAAGATACTATCATAATTTTAAAAATATTTTCAGGAGATAAAAAAAGGCAAACTTTTATGATTATACAAATTTTTTTCCTGGGTATTAACATTAATAATAAAGTTCGAATTACTGATACTATCCTGAAAAAGCAGTTTTTGCAATCACAATACTTTGCTTTTTATTAAATTGCTTATCTCTCCTGCAAAATTTTTAAAAATTATAATAGACCCTTTTGCATTTTATATGACGATGTGTAAGTATATAGATCGAATTTTTATCAAAGTAGAGGTAGTACAAAAATTACTTTTAAAAGCATTGGAATCAAGTTTCTTCAAAACTATCAAGAGATGACAAATCGTCGTCACTAACTTTATACATTTTATCGGCATATAATGGATAAACTAAATATTTTCAAAAGGCTTTTCTTCATAAATCTTGCACTTGAATTAACAGAAAAAATGTGTTTTAATTTTACTTTATCTACTATGAAAATGGAATTGATCAGCTGTAAAATACAGAACTTTTAGTTATAGGGAAATCTCCTAGCTATCATATATAACAATGATACTGAAAGAGATATTGACCACTTGTAAAATATACTAATACTTAGCTCTTGTATAGGCATGCAAATAGGAAAATGCCCTAGAAACCCCAAAAAAATATATAAATTGATGCCCCCCAAATATTCTCCTAAGAATTTAAGCCCTCTAATTTGCACCTAAATAAAATAAAACCCCCTAAATCTAGGGGGAACCCTCCAAACTGGCAACTCTGCTACACAGCTTAAACAGCGCAGTGCCTCTACTTGACACCAGAGGGGCTTGCAACACTGCTCATCAAAAAACGCGCAATAGCAGGGTTGTAAATGAATTAAGCTTTCTATCTCTCTCCCACTTCACCACCTCTTCTCTCTACACCATCCCTTTCCCAAAGAAGGTAGCACATTAATTAATTAACTCGTAGGCATTAATTGCCTGATTGTGTTACTTTTCTTTAAAAAAATTTTATCTAATCCGTAAAAAACCTTGCCTGCCCTATATGTTCCGGCCATTAATGTTGAAAATTTTCATTACCACACTGCTGTGTAAAACCGTCTAAATATGCTCAACAAAATGTAGTAAAAATTCAAGATTAATATAACCCCAAGTCCATAAATAAATCTGCGTACAAACTTTAGGCAATAAAAATAAATTTGAAGCAAAATGACAATTAAAAATGTTATCATCTAAGCTTTCATTACTATAAATTTAGCATAATTCAAAAAACAATCGGATATTCTTTCTATTCCTTACTCGGATGTATTAATAAATCAGAATTATATGAGCTATTTGAATGTTTGTTTTATTAGTATGTCATACAACTAACTTTGTGACCAGAAAATTTTATTTTTAAACGTTTTAAGTTATGCACACATTTGTTTATTGATCTGGTAATCTTAAACTAAATTTCATGACACAAACATTTTAAGCAAACTAAAAAATAAATTTAAAAAAAACTCACAGGAAGAGAACAATGTCACATATATTGTACTTCACTTTAAGTCCCCGTACACTTGCGTATTTGTTTTATTTGTATTTAATTTATAATACCAAATAGAACTAAAATATTTGAAACAAAAATAGATCATAACAATTTTTAAATCAATATTTTGGCATTCATTAACAATAATAATAATTTAATAGTCGTTGTCTTAATCGTAAACAAATTAACAAGTACATTCATTATTTCAATAGTTTAGTTATGACTACATAAAAAATAGATAATCATCGTACATGTAGTATTTGTCAAGATTTAATGGTTCAACAAACAAAAGAACAACCACAAAGATAACGGCGACCATCTAATAAGATTCGATATGAAGAGAACTAAAGAAAGTTAAATATTGACACTTTAATGATTGTGTCAAATAGTTTATTTGACACTTAAAGGCCCATGGGTGTGAACAATATTTATGTATGTTTGAATCTGCTACAGAAAACAATAATGGCAAATTTACAATTCACTTCAATTTAGAAAAAAATTCTTAATATTCATGCAAAACTTAAAAGGAGAAACAAATAAGAAATCATTATTTTATGCAATATACAGTTGTTGATAAACAAAGATACACATCAGCACTGCTGATGCGACTTCCCCAAAAACAACATTGTTCTGTGCTGCCTCGTAGGTTGATCATTAAATGAGTACTGATGATTGAAGTGTAGCGGTCTCCGAAAACAGCGTTGTTATGCTCTCCGTCGTAGGTTAAGAAATATATTTGTGTCCCATGTTCCTCAGAATATTGATCATTCTTAATATAATCACTTTGGAATAAAAAAAAAAATATGATTTTGGATGCAGAAATCGAATAAGGTTCTAACAACTGATTCTGGTACAAAAACAAATTATACGTGTATGGGCGTTTTGAAAGTTTATATCTGGGGGTCATTTCCCTCCGCTTTTACACATTTTTATAGTGAATCGGCATAGGAAATATTGTAATCCTTACGTTTAAGATATGAGATGTGTTCAGTACTTTTATGTAAACTATCACAAGGAATATTTTTGTGGAACATTTTAACTTTCTAACGTTTCGTTGTATGGGTATTTTTGTCTCTTTTTTTAAATGGGCACCTTTTCCTCAGATGATCTGCATTAGCAATACTGAAATGCGCATAGGATCCAGCTATACCCCACAATATTTAATTTCAATAAAACAATTAATATTTTACTGAATAAGTAAAATATTAATTTTGGAAAATGATATAATTGTAAAATTAAATTGAACGGACTTAAGCCTGAATAATAAAAAAATTCTTTGGACTAAACCCCATATTTTTACGTAATTTTATTTTGAACTGAATAGGTATAAGTCTGAAATTTTATTATTTCGGCTTTTTAGTTCAATGTTTGAATTAATGTAAATTCAAATTGTTTTATATTAAGAGTGGAGTGTTGTAATATTCAAATCAGATTAGCAGAACGGATCAGTACTACTGATTTCGACAGGCCGCTAATCAGTCTCATTAGCGTTCTTGTTCACCTTTGCCACTTATGAATGTGGATGTTTTTTACAAGGAAACATCAGCTATTTAACGAATTTTTATCGCGAAATAGAATACAAGATTTTTTTCATGTAAATTATTGCATTCATTTTTATTACGACTTTACTTATACCAGCCATACACCACACAAGTTCACTGTACAAGTCCGGCACTGTACAGCGCGTTTGTGTAGTGTATGGCAGTGGTTGTGCTATTTACGCAGTGAAGTAAGTAAAAATAAAAACTATTTTGATATTTGCTCAAGTTTCTAAAACTGTACAGTGAACTTGTGTAGTGTATGTTGCAAACGCTCAGTTGTTTCGCGATTTTTGAAGAGCTAAAAACAAAATATTAAAAAATGTTCTGGACAGAGTTTATAGACTTATACGGAGAATCGCTTGCATTATGGCATATTGAAAGCACCGATTACAGCAAGAGAATCATAAAAGTCGAAGTCTACGAAAAATTAATTAAAAATCGAATTATTTGTTTTTGTTTTCTTTTTATTTATATAGCAAGCAATAAAATAGCGCTGTATTTGCACATGTTGTCTCCTTCGCTGTAGCTTTAAAGTAAAAAACTGCGCAGTTTACTTGTATAGTGTGTATCACAAGTTTCGTTTACGCAGTGCTAGACTTGAGCACTGAACTTGTGTAGTGTATGGCTGGCATTAGTTTGCCGAAATTTCCCTATCTGATTAATAATCCAGCACTTACAAGCTGTTATAATTTTTTGTTTTCGCTTTTGATGGGCATTTTATCAATACCTACCCATATAGTTGGACTAAAAGCACATAATTTCAATTATTAGCACTAGAGTAATTAGCTTCTGAGTAATTAAAGGAAAACAAAGTCATATAAACCTATAGAAGCGATGTTTCTCAGGTGAGTAAGCTCAAAAGCTCAAGAAGTTTTTGGCTAAGACAAGAACCAAATATGGTGAATTTCTGATTCACCAAAAACCTTACGCATGTAAAAAAACAAAAAATGTACGATTAAGAGTTAACATGGACTTTAATGGAAACTTCGCCATACAAAACTTGCCGTTAAAGTCCACGTTAACTCTTAATCATACATTGTGAAAAGGGGCGTTAAAGTTGTATATTTATCTGCTTGACTCTGACGATGGGGTCGTGGCTGATCCTGAAAACAGCGCTGTTCAGTTCGACCCTTACAGAAGTCAAGAAATTGGTCTTTGTTTTTTTTTCAATTATTATATGTTTTGAAAAATCCTTTCTCAATAAAAATTATTTAATTGTAAAATTAAAAAGAACGAACTTAAGCCTCAATAATAAAAAATTTCTTTGGATTAAAATCCATATAGTTCGACTACAAACACATTATTCCAAAAAAAAGAATTATATTACTCCAGACAAAAACTGGCATAGCAGAAAACTAATTATATATTCTATGATGTCGAACTTTCAAAAAATTCATCTAAAATTGCTATGAAACTGTATTTGGAATATATTTTTAATGCAATATTTGTACAAAGTATCAGAAGATTTCATCGATATAAAGTGTTTTGAAAAGAGGTGTTTATATTTTCATTCCTCGCAAATAGACTGTAGATATTAAATTTACTAAAAAATGTGTAAAAATAAGTACATCGTTATATAAACGATACAATTAGGGTTTGCACTGCGATTATAATCGAAATCGTGATTAATCCCATCTTTCAGTTGTAATCGTAATCGATACTATAAATTTTCTTAGAGATACATATGCATACATAACGCTCATTTGCTGAAACATCGTAATATCTCAAAAATCACATTACGATTGGTAAGAATGTTTTCATTCGGTTGGCAGACAACTGCAGTTTGTCTTAACTTGGGAGCTCACATTATGTATTATTTTTGATACTCATAAGTTATGATGTACAAACTTTATTTTACATGCTTTACAATTTTCTCTAAATTAAAATATAGCTCATAACTTAATTAATAAAAATATATTTTAATTAAAAATATTGAATTTTTTTAATACAACCAGCGTAGCGATTAGCTTGTCTACGGAAAACACCCAGGGCTTATGGCGGAAATCGAACCCACGACCTCTAGACTGACAGGCTAGCATCGCTACCACTCAGCCAATGGGGCCACCGAACTCAAGTTAACATAATTAAATTTAATAATTGAGTTATGAATTTTTAGTCGAACTGTATGGTTTTTATCCAAAGTTATTAAATTAGTTTGGCTTAAGTTCATTTTTAATTTAATCTTTCGATAAAATTATTTTTTATTTAAGAAAGAAATTCTAAAGCATGTAAATATTGAACATTCAAAGAAAATTTTGGCTGTACGGAAGGTTGAACTGACAGCTGTTTGTTTATTTTTGTTTTAATAAAAATTATAATTGTATATTTTCTTGCTTAATCGCGATTAATAGTGCGTTTCCATATACGTGTTTTTGGCCAAAATATGAGTTTTGCGCAAAATATCTGTTTTCCTACATCATTTCCCATACAATTGGCATGTAAGCAAAACACCTCACCGAAATTTGTCTGTGCAACACTGCGTTGCTTCTATGATTACAAATGCAACTTTGGGTCACCCATTTACTGTGATTGACAAATGCGAAAAAAGTGACACTGTTCTGCGGCCACATAAGGAAAGTAATATGGTGCGCATTTTATTTTCGAAGAAGAATGTAAACAAAACAATAGAAATATCAAACTTATTACGAAAATTCGAACTTAAAAACATTTACAGCATAATGGAAACGTTTCCACATATTTTACTCAAAACGGCCTGTTTGCTCATAATGGAAACGTACTATAACCCACAATCGCGATTAATCGCATATTTTTTAATCGTAAACGTGATTATGAACATCTGCGATTATTTGCAAACCCTAGATACAATCAACTGTCTATAAACTAGTCAGACGATAATAGCCAGTATTTTTTTATTCTTTAGATATGGTAAAAATAAAAATAATGTTGCGCTAAAACTTTTACGACAACTAATTGAATAACGTTATGAATATTAAATAAATAAACTTTTTAGAATTTTTAACTAGAAATACATACATCTGCTTTCTGATAATTGTGTGACAATAGTCACATCATCATTGTCCAACTAATTTGAACAATACAAGTCGACTGCTTTTTTCCGATTCGTGCACATAAAAAATGTAATGTCATTGTCCGATCGAACCAAGCAACCGCAATCGCAGAGTAGTTAAATGTTCTTTTATCTGTAAATATTATGTGAAGTACGAGTACCTTTGATGAATTCATAATTAGCTCTAAGCGTTTTAGATTTTTGATTTGAGTACGTAATTGTAACAACTATTTGAATACAATCCTTGACAATGAAAATTTATTTTCATTCGTTTAATTTTTAGCTTCCTTTTGGCCTTAACGGGCTGCATGTCTTAAATTGTGTCGTATTTATTTTGACAGAATATTTGAAATTTTTAATGAGTGAGAGTTGTGTAAATAATGACACGTAGTGCGTCATCAGCACCTTTTTTGTCGTCAATCGGGAACTGCATGAGGGTTGATGAGAAATCAAAGTACAAGTTCTAATACATATAATTAGTTGCTTAAATATTTGATGCTTACAATTGACGCTACCTGAGTGGACGGTCAGAGAAAGTCGCTCAAGGCATAAAAAAGGTGCAGTCCATCTTGCAATATATAATTTAACTCTTCCTGTCGTCTGCAAAATTATTGCTGCATAATCGAAATGCAAAATAAACGGTATCTGAAGAAGGTAAAACAGAAAAGTTCCAAATGAATTAAAACCTTTCCGAAACTCAAATATATTGACCGATTTAAGGGCCATGTTAACCGAGTTTTTTCTGCAGCAATTGAATGAATTAGGACTGGAGGACATGTGGTTCCAACAGGACGGAACAACGGCACAAAGTGCGCGAGCCACAATCGATATTCTGAAGGCGGCGTTCCCAGGTCGCCTCATCTCTCGTTTTGGCGATTTACACTGGCCCGCAAGATCGCCCGATTTAACCGTTCCAGACTTTTTTGCGAGTTTTTTCGAAGTCCCGTGTTTACGTGAACAAGTCCGAGAACCTAGAAGCCCTCAAGCACAACATTCGACAAGAGTGCGAGAATCTGTCGCCCGAAGTTCTGGCCGAAGTGATGAAAAATGCCATAAAAAGCAATCAATTATGACAGCGCCCATTTGGCCGATATCATCTTCTCGACTTGACCAATAAAATTCTAAAGGTTCAAATAAACATAATCAAAAAACAGAATCTAAGTTTTTCATTTAGAAAAAAATGAGAGCCAAACAATATCGGATGACTTCTTTTGTCCCACCTGTTATATATATCTTGAGGATTGGAACACCGGCAGACTTGTGGAACCCACGATTTTGACGTCTAGGGCTACATTAGCAGTCTGACTTTGCAGGCTCTAATACCGCTAAATACTATTGCCTTAATTCACAAAAAAAAATTTCTGACTTATAACAGACTAATAAAACAAATTTTCATACAAAAATTTTTTTAATAAGTCTCTTATTAATCAAATCATTTTTACAAGCCGCATATATCGATATTTTTTCAACAATGATAATTGATACGTAGTCCCCAAATTTTTTTTTTTTAAATAAAACAAAACGTACATTTCTTATAAATAATTAAGCTGGAAAGAGTTAATTTCCAAGATCCTTACTGTTCCACAAATATTTCATGGAACATACATCAACAAAATTACACTCAAAGAATGATAATTTTTCGAATAGACAAAATATTATAAATAAAACAAAAGATTTTGTTAGTAATATTCTATTTGATAAAGACTGTGCCGAAATGTTTTTAAAAATTGTACGAAAAACAAAACCAAAGCTAAAAAAATTTCAAATTTGATACTGTCGATATATTTGGAAAAAAATATCCATATATCGAATTTAAAAATATCGACGATGTATATCGATATATTTTTAAGAAAATATCGATATATCGATATTTTTGCCCATCCCTAATACGTGTCTTTGGCATTGAAGTCCCCCATAACAATTTTTATGTCTCTCCGATGCGTTCTATTGAGAGCTGTGTCCATTTGTTGGTAAAATATTTATTTTTCTTCAGTGGTCGCGACTTCTGTACGAAGATGATATGCCGTAACTTGCTTTGAAACCTGCCGATGATTATTCTCTCGGATAATCAGCTTCACCGCTGTATAGTAGCATGTAATTGTTTGAAATAAACTCGCCATTACGCTTCCATCTTACTTCGCTTAGCTCACGGATCTGCAGGTTATATATGTCTTTATTTCTTTGATAAGTTGCGCTAGCCTTCATGGCTCGGCTAGTGTTCTGACTCGGCTAGTGTTCTGACATTCCAAGTTCCATAGAGTATGCATTTTCATTTGCGTGTGGTTGTAGCCGAAATTTCCAGTCCGCTTCTTTCATTTGAGTTTTCTTTAATCCATTTAGGTTGTTTATGCTGAAAGCTGATTGGGATTTAATAATAAAAATGCATAAATAATGTCAATTGTGGATTTTAATAATTAGAGAGTGTATGTGTGAAATAAATGTTATGTGGAGCAAAAAATCCTTCTAAAATCAAGTTATTTTAATAGTTTTTATTATTATTTTTTTTCTGCATTTTTTATGCAAATTTTAACTCTTCTTAAGTTTAGAGAGCTGAATCTACAAGTGTTTGATATTTTGTTTTAATTTAAAATAATTTCTTTAACTGAACCCAAAACTCGTGTTTTGGAAGTCAATCAGCTAAAAACTAAAAAAGTAAAAAAATCTTAAAATGCCATCACAAGTTCTTATTTCATACACATAAATCTATGAATTAATTAATTAGTAGCTGTGCAAAATAAGTATATTTGAAATTGAAAAAAAATTAAAAACGAAAAGTTTAGAAAATTAAGAAAATTGATCACGTGCTGGTTTTATTGTAGTACTTTTCGAAACAGTTTATAAGTTCATATAATTGATTTAACGTCAATTTTTAAGCATGTTATTGTTTTTGCTCTTTTCTTAAACACAGACTTTTGTATGTGTCTGTGTCTTTTTATGCATATTTGTACGATTATGGGAAATATTCAATTTGATCAATACATTGTCAAACAAATTGTAACATTACAGTTTTATATTCTATTTTGAAGCAACCAAATGAGAATCAAAAAATATTACTAAATGGCACATACAATAGCACATACATATATGTACGTTAGGGTATAGCGCTGGTGTATGAAGGTGGAAAAAAGTCATCCAATCGATTTCGAATACCTCCAGAATGTTGCATCTAGCTAAATTAAACAAAGTAATTTTTTTTAATTTTCTTCGCCATATTTGTTAGCCCTCTACAACGCCTGGTAAAAGCGAACAAAGGACGCTGATGATGACAGCCTAGCGGCTGTCGAAATTAGTAGTACTCATCCGTTCTGCTAGTCTGATTAGATATTCTAAATATTCCACTCTTAAAAATAATTTGAATTTACATTAATTCAATTATTGTGAACTCAAGCCGAATAATAATAACTTCCGACTTGGAATTTTTTTTTTTGCAAGACAGAATTAACAAAATTTGCTTTATAATTTCATCTTAAGTTTGTCTGAAATCTTATCTTGTATGTATAAAAATACTGGATATTTTAAGTGCAATGAGTTATAACAGATGTAAAGAATCTATAGAGTCGCATCATATTGTCCCTTTATGGCAACGTAGTCATATCTCAAAAAACCAAAATTTTTAAGTTGCTCAAGAAAAAGTCTTCATTAAGTCCTTCTTTATATGCAAACAAATTTTCAAAAACATATTTTAATCTAAACCGAAGTTATAACCACTAAAAAGATAAGACCACCCATATACTTGCTAACATTTTTAAAACTTTAAACGCGTTTTGCGAAAATTCAGTTTTTTTGAGATATGACTACGTTGCAATAAAGGAAGGAGATCGATTTTATCTCATTTTCAAAATCTTGATGCTGCGTTTTAGTGCTATTCGAAATTGAAATTAGCAAATATAAATTCTCACGCTCCACCCTAAGGTACGTACATGAAGCTACAAGATACTAACTAAAACCCGACTACTACGGAAATGCTCTTCCTACACAGTAAAGAAATTCAATGAATTAGTAAATATTTTGTCGAGAAGCGGACCTAGAAACAAATTTGTAAATACAGACAAAAATTTCTCAATAAATTCATTTAAAAAAATCGTGTTTTTCAGTAAACAAATTGTCCAAATCTATAAAACAATTTGTCTAAAAATATTTACAAATTATAAACAGAATATTTTAATGAATCAAACAAAAATATTTACTAGATTTTCTGTAATATATCAAACAAAATTTTTGTCTGAATTTGTAAGACCATTTTTAAACAAAATAGTTTACTAAAGCAAACAAAATATTTACTGAATTTCTTGTAATCTATCAAACAAACTTTTTTAAAAACTTCTTTTTTTATATATTCCAGTTTTATATTATAACTCCATCATCCATTAAGCATTTATGAAATTTCACTTTGTTAAAAGTGTCCAACTATGTATGTTTTTCTAAAGACTCTAAAAAAATTAATGAGAATTAACGCAACAACATTAAGGAATTGATTCACTCAGAAATCTTCAGTAAACTAACTTGTTACAATCGCATTCTTTTTGCTATCATTGTTTTTATTTTATAATATATGTATGTCGTCAACGAGTTTCTTTTCTTTTTTATGACACAGAAAACTGGTTATTATTGTTTTTTGTGTTTGCATCCTAAATAAAAATCAAACACAAAATTCACTGATATAGTAAAGAGCCTTTATTGAAAATGAAATTTTATGTTAGACAAACTTTTGTTTGCAAATTTTTTGCTGATAATTTCTTATTAGAATGATATTGTTATGATCTTTAATACGATACCCATCACGATAGGTCTGAATGATGTTTAATTTTAATCGTATCCCATGGAATTTAATATTATACACTAAACTGGCCCAAAATGTAAAAATGTTACAATTATGGGCTCAATAAGGCTGCCTCTGTTCCAATATCATTGACATATTTAGTTAAAAATTTGGATAAATTGACGTTAAAACCATGGGCTCCAAACAACTGCCTGGTTGTACTCCAATCTTCAAAAAATATTTATAGATCGATATGATTTAACGATTTCTATATACATACACATTGAAATGTAAAATAAATTTCAATTTTCGTTATATAGAGTTCTTTCGTTGGTTGCAAAAGAGGCAGCATTGTGGAGATAAAACTAATGACATTTGAGGGGCTTAAAAGCAAAGGGATACAAGTGCAAAAAACAAAATTCTGAGTAATTAACCTTCAAAGTTTTTTGTTCCTATACATTTTTGTTCCTATGACATTTGTTCCTATGACATTTGAGGGGCTTAAAAGCAAAGGGATACAAGTGCAAAAACCAAAGTTTTTTGTTCCTATGCATTTCATGCCTAATATTTTTGGTTTCTAGTACATAGCGTTTTATGAGGTCATCCTACAGGTCTTTATTTTTGTTTTTTTTTTTCTAGTGATAGATATTAGTATTATATATATGTTGTTTATTGCATATAACTCAATTTCCCCAGTTTTGGTAATTGTACCTCTTTGCTTTTAATCCCCTCATTTATAAATACCAATATTTGTAAAACTGTCTTAATTCGACGACTTAAGTCTTTTTGTCAAAACTCCACAGATATGTATCTGCTGGCACATGGTTAATACCATTAAGATTAGGGTTTGCACAGCGTAATCGAAATATTACATTTTACTGAATTGCAAAATATAAATTTGGAAAAAACGACGTTTAAAAATTTAAATTATTTTTGATGTTTAAAACTAGTCATTTCATTTTTAACCATTTTTGTAGTTAAAACTACCAATTTTTATGGTTAAAATTACCAATTTAAAATAATAACAACGAAAATAATTATTTTACAAAAATTACTATATGTACTTAAGTTTCAACTCCAACGGATTGCTGTTGTCTCCTGACACATTAGTCAGAGGACACAAAGATCATCTAGTAAATATTGGAGGACGTTGTGTTTGGATGCAAAAGGCAGCTAGTTTCGGAGCTGTTGGTACATGTGGAGCATGTACACCCAGTATAACGGAGAAGAAAAAAAATTTAAATGAAGAAACAGAAGACGCGTATCTATATATCTTTGCATTAAAAAGAATCTTAGAAAAATGCTTTAAAATCGCATAGAAATAATCATCTCTTACTTTGTAACATGCGGCGCCCTTCGCTTTATAAAAATAAGCAAACATCATTAGAATCCAAACGTCTTCTGATTCTATTAAATCCGAAGTCAGGTTCTGGAAAAGCGCTGGATTTGTTCAATCATAACGTTATAACTGTTCTTCATGTTACTAAACATTTAAGTCCAGCAACTCGACTCAACTCAGCACATGTCTCCCAGCAAAAAAGGAGATTAAAAAAAACGAGTTGAAGCATGGGTTCTAATGATAATGCATGCGTTCAAATTCGGGTGAAAAGACATGATTTTAATATTAGTGTGTCATTGGAGGTCATGCGTTCACATTTAAATATACTGCTCGTCATTCAAATGAGTGCTTATGACCGATAAAAACTCGATGATTTTAAACCATTTTTGCATGCATGCGAAATATTGAAAAAAAAAATACAAATATAAAAAAATTTTAACACGGCTGGGATACGAACGTGGGCTCTTCGGACGCAAAGCATGCGCTCTACAGCTGAGCCATATCCGAGTTATATTTTAGTGAGATAAAAGTTGTTTTAAAGTACTTACTCCTGGAAAATATGTCAATGTAATGATTTAACTAATTCTTGCATGACTTTTTTGCTAGATAATTAATGCAATATTTTATACATGATTGTCTAGCAATGTCGCATTCTTTTTCAGCTTTATTAATGGGTGGGTTATTGATGGCAACCGGACCTCAGTTGGGTTGCCAGTTTCTAAAAACTGAGAGCTGTTAATTTCAGTTGCTATATAGTGCTTTTCTGGGAAGCACAAAATTTCAGTTGCCGGCTGGCAACCATAAGACCCATAAGATTTACGATGGCATTAAGAATGCATTTAAAGAAAAAAGTTCTTCCGAAATCATGACAACACTATTTCATCTTGCACGCGTTCATTTATGTTTTGCTGGGTATGTATACTTTGTGCTGTCGTTGTTTAACAAGATGACTTATCTGAGATGGTAAATGCGTTCGGTTTATAAACATGAGTAAACTTGTTAGAACCTAAGTTCAAGACCAAAAAATTACAACCAAAAAAAGTTTTTATTTTCTATTTTTTATTTTATTTTGCTACACTAAACTACAATTCCATTGGCTAGTTTTTACTGTATTTTATGAGTTGACGCAATTCAGAACTATGAAAGATGTAACAATATTTTATTTTGAGTGTAATGGTAATAATTTAGGCCCCTGTTATGATTCACCACTCAACTAAGTTGAGTTGTCAATGTTACGACTTAAATCAACTATTTTTTGTATTATGTTTCACAACCAATTTTAGTTGTCTTCGAAATAATGTTCGTAATCTATCTATGCTTTATGTTTTTTTGCAACCATAGTAGCCATCACAGAATATTTTATATATTTTGAGTTTTTGCTTTACTATTTCTTCTTGAGATTTTATGTTTCATGGATATGGCAACAATATTGGTTGACAAATTGGATAGGTTGGCGTCTAGAATAATGGTGCACCCTTTAAAATCAGAATTTTAAAAATAAACAAAAGTAATGCAATAGCCGAAATAAAAATCAAAACACAACTGATAAAATGCAGTTGTCTCACTTTGACGAAAGTGTAGTTGAGTTGCAAATAAGCGATATTCCCGGGAATATCGCTTATTTTCGTTTCCCGCTTTCCCGGGAATTTTATCCGGGAATTCCCGGGACTTAAAATCTATTTATGCACATAAAAAGGTGCTGATTTTTTAATACAAAAATTCTTCTTTTTCTTTAAATTGTTATCGATCATCATATGGTGTTTATTCGGGAAAACGCGTCGAAGTTGTGAAAAATTACATGATAACAAAAATAAAATTTCACAAATTGTTTTTGTTTTCTATACATTTCTAAAAAAGTTTTGTACGATTTTTTTTATAAAAACTTATATTAAAAAAACTTTTGTATAAATCCAAATTTACTACAAAGTATATATTAAGAAAAACTACATAAAACAAATTTTGGCGACTTTTGGCGATTTTTAAAATTAATTTGGCGAAATAGGTCAAGAAAAATCTGACATCCCTGTAAGGGGAAAGAAACCAACGAAGGCTCAAAGTGTATATTAAATTATATTGGATTGAAGAACGAATAGAAAATAGTTGTCTATTTAATTAATTATTTAAAAGCATCAAATCTCTCTAGTAAAAGCAACTGCAATGTTTTTCAGTATGCACCTAAATTCACGGTAATTAGATATGCAGAAAATATTTATGCACGTCTTTTTGATACATTTAATGAGGAAGAAAATGGGGAAATAGATATTACTTCAGATGACAGTGATGCGTTGAAATAGAAGACTTTCGATTAAACTTTAAACGCTGTTGTTAACAAAGAAATTGAAATTATTTGAAGACAGCGGAAAAAGGACCAAAAATAATAATGATAATTTATACAACGCCCTCTTAACTATCCGGACAACTTCTGTAGAGGGCGAAATGCTTTTCTCAACGACTGAAAATTTTGTCACTTGAATAAGCAACCGATTGTTAGATGAAACAATTAATACATTAGTGGAGTTCAGTATTTGATGCAAATGGTCTTGCAAAAGTGCAAATGCAAAATATCGTAGCTTTCTTGTAAAATTCAACAACAAAATGCATTAAATTTCCTAAAAAAAAACTAAGATATTTTGCATTTGCACTGTCGCAAGACCATTTGCATCAAACACTGAAATCCGCTACTGACTCTTTTAAAAAGCCATTTGAAAGAAAGAATATAAACCTAAAAAGGTTCTAAGGGCAGAGAATTTTCATTGCGTACCTAGAAGTAAAAGACTGAATTTAATATTCTAAGACATCTCTTTGTCAGCAACATTTATTCTAGACAACCTTTTAATCGGTCTTTTGATCACTTCCGGCATGTGACAAACGCGTGTTAAAATCATTGATGAATGTTCGGAAAAAAACTACTTTGATTTCAGTTCATCAGTGATTTTACTAATAATTTGTATGCTCTATTTTTGCATGATCTAAAAATAGTTTTTAAATACGAAGTTTGCTTAAAATTTCGATAAAAACATTGTTCTTTTTACGTACGAGTGAATTACATTTAAAATAAGCTCAGTTTAAAATAAAAAATGATTCAATGATTAATTTTGCTCATATAAAAATCAGTGGCTTCCGGAAATTAAAATTTTTGGCAAGCATTTCCTTACGTTCTTCAATTCCCGCTCTCGCGGGAAACAAAAAAGTCCGGGAATAAAAAAACCCTAGTTGCAATCCATAATAACATTTTGACAACTGCAACTCAACTATCAATTAATTGTGAATCACAGCACTGTACAACACAAACAAAATAACAAGCTTCTAAAGACTAATTCCGGTAGAGGGCACCAAAAAGAAATATAAGTGTATCGGCGTTTTGAAAGCTTGCTCGTTGGATTCATTTTAGAAGTAGTTAAAGTTCCTTGCACCACTTTTATACATTGTTATTTATGTGGAACATGTTAACCCCCTAAATCTTCGATTTCACCGATGTACATTTCTGGCTCAAACCTTCTACAAAAATATTTGTTATAAAATTCTACTTTAAGTCTTCAAAGACACCAAAGCTCCAAACTCAACTTTAACGCCAGAAATCATTCAAAACAACAACAAAATTGTTTAAGTGTAATTTCGTACCTATTCATAATTAATGCTAAACTAACCAACAAAATCGAACTTTATAAGGCCAATTTGTATTAAAAATATATCTTACGTAAAATGTTCCTCGTAGTGTCTTGCACAAAACTGCTGAACGCATTTAGTCGACGGTGCAGTAGAAACACCGAAATACGTACATATACATAAATTTTTTTACTTTGTTTTACAGTGAAATATTTACATAAATATAATTGGTTAAACCATCATCATTAGAGATAGATCGGAACTGTGTACTTGTACTGTCAGTCTTAGCAAAAAAGGATAATAAAACTAATCGAAGCGAAAACTACTAACATCTCGGGTCACCTTTCGAGATCGTAAGATATAAAACTTTTCAGTTTCTTCGGGTAAATGGTTTAGATTTTAATGCCGAAAACTTGATTGTTTGTGAAAAATTTTTTAATTGTTAAAATTTAAACTCAAAGTGACACTCAGTAATATGATCCATTTGATCTAAAACTTAAACAATCAACAACCTCTAAGTTACGAATAAAGTTTACTATTTTTAATGCCGATCTTTGGGGAGATTTTAATAGTTTGAATTTATTATCTGTAACATTGAAGTTGTAAATAAACACCATTTAAAGCCACGTGTTTTTGATATTAAATTGCCCAGCAAAAGCTTTGCTTCCTTACTGGTAGGCAAAAAAGTATATGAGTATTTAAATTTTAGCTACTTATAATTTGACTCGGTAACTACTTAATTTTATTTGAGAAGCTCAAAAATTATTGGATACCCCTTACAAATGTACTTACATTGTCACAGCAATTAACTAGTTATTATTTGACTTACTTGAAGCTAAAAAATAAGTGTAAATTAAACAAAATAAAATATAAAAAAAATTATACACACTAGCGGTATTCGATGTTTGGTGCGTGTTGTATAGCAACTATTTGCAAATGCAACGCTTAATACTTAATACTCACATACACATGCTACATCCAGAGTCCATTGTCCCGTGTATCATTAATATCTTTTTAATAACTTCTTTAATTTTTGTGGATACTTTTTATTTAATTTTATTTCAGTTGTCAAAATGTCAATTGTAAGATTGCAATACAAAAAAGCTATACCGATTTGGTATAGCGTAGTTGCAAAAGCGTTGTAAGTGCAAAGTAATAGCCCAATTCACAATCTTGTACAAATGGTATTGCATCATAGCATTTGCAAAATGGTATATTATATTTATACTCACCACTAACAATTAATTGTTAAGGGGTGAGTATCAGTATGCAATACCATTTTGTAAATGCCGCAATGCAAGACCATTTCCACAAGATTGTGAATTGGACTAATGTATTTTGTTGTTAGATTGCAAACAAAAAGCTACAATAGCCCGATTCACAATATTGTGCAAATGATCTTGCATCATAGCATTTGCAAATTGGTATAGTAATTGATACTCACCACTTAACAATTGTTAGTGGTGAGTATCAATATGCTATACCATTTGCAAATGCAACGATGCAAGACCATTTGCACAAGATTGTGAATTGGGCTAATATATTGCACTTGCTCCTTTGCAAGACCATTCGCACCAAATACTGATTAACGCTACTATATTTTATTTATGTCTTTAAAGATTTAAAGACAAGTATTTTACTCACTCAGCTATTCTTGACTTTTTTTTTTAAGAGAAGTAACACAATCAGGCAATTAATGCCTACCAGTTAATTAATTAATGTGTTACCTTCTTTGGGAAAGGGATAATGTATATAGAACAGGAGGTGGTGAAGTGGGAGAGAGATAGAAAACTTAATTCAATTACAATCTTGCTATTGCGCGTTTTTTTTAATTTTTTTTTTATAAGTCTAAGAACCAAAAACTAATTTTCATATACAAACACATGTTGACCTAAAAAGTCTTTGTCCACTTATTTTATTAAAACATAACAACAAATTATAACTACTTACACGTAATGAGATAAATTCGTACTAATTTTATTAATTACTAAATAGTAGCTCTAATTTGAAGTTTTTGCTGGGTAAAGAGTCAATTTTATGTCATTAAACTTACGAATGATGTGGTATCAATTAAGCAACCAATCAATCATAGTTCAAGGTTAGTTATCAGAAATATATATGTAATTTCGTGGACCTTTTTTTCTTATACAGAAAATAAAATCGTTATCAAAAGATCTTATAGAGCAACAACAAATTTTATTGAACAACATAAAGGAATATTTTAATTTTATTGAATGTGTATTCTCGATTTAAAGTAAATAATATACAACTTAATAAAAAGAAATATATACATAACAGAAGAAAAGAAGCTTAAAAATTTAACATTTAATATTCTTCGTTTTTCTTATCTCAGCATTAACTAATTAGATTCTTGTGTGTGTGTGTTCCTTTCTTGTTTTTCTATGACATTTTTCAAAAACTTTTCTAATATTTCCGCATCGCACATGAAAATATTTTTGCTTTCTAACGAAAACAAAAATACGAATATCACAAACTTATCAAAACAAAAAGACAACTTAATAAATTTTGTGGATGATTAATAAAAAATATACTCGTACATATATAGAAAGTTTTATTCTAGAATGTACTCGAGCAAGAATAACGCATATTGTTTTATTGCTTTCTGTAATTAATTGGAATCTTTATACTTTAACAGACTATCACTACTAATACATTAGTATTGGCTCAAAATTTTAAATACCTCCCAACAAATATTCTGGAAGACGTGGTGAGTTCCGATTTTATTAAAAACAAGAAGTGCATGAATTTTTGTAAATGTGTCGGCATCATTGAGCAATAATATAAGATGTATTTTAAAATAAGTTATAATTATAAATAAAACGGAAGGACATCGTCGCTTGCTAGGCCAACAATTTGCCACAAGACAATACTTTTTATGTTTTTTGTCCTCATTTCTGTGTCCAAGTAATATCCGTAAAGGGTACCCTATACTCACATATTTGTATGACATACATGCCATGTTGGACACACTCACTCCCTGACTGTGTATGGTTAAATTTTTAGAATGACATACATGTTGGACGAATATTAAAACGTTTTAATAATTTCTTCTTTGCTCACACATTTCATATGGTGTAAAGGGAAGAGTGACATACTTGAATGTAAATATCAAAGGAAAACGTACAAAATTTAGATTTTTTTCATATGCAGCGACATATTTTTTAAAATTATTTATATTTTTCAATTCAAATTTGAAATCACAATTGGTTTTGTAGCAATTTTATCCAGTTTAAATATGATTGAAAATTAAAAAAAAGTTCAGTTTTCTTTTGAAAAAGTTTTAAATAAATGTTTGTCAGTTTCCATGAACAGTGTGAGGAGAAAAACTGACAAATACCAATGTTTGTCAGTTTTCAAGTATGTCATTCATCTATGTTAGTTTATTGGGCCCTTAACATTTCCAGTCCGCGTTTTTACTGTTGTGTTGTGTAAAAACAGCTCGAATGGTTTCGTGTAAGATATACACTGGCGTGCGCCTAAATCTTGTGACTCGCAGATGGTTTTTTCCGGGCCCTTGATATTTTCCTACAACTGCATCCCATAACATCATAAGTTTTGAAGCTTAGCTGTATAGTGAGTATTGATAATCTTTCGCCGAATACGCTAATTGAATCGTTTATTTCTAAAACCAGTCAAGCGAACAATTTTTGATTTTGAGTAAATCAAAGAAAACTTCCTAGCAATCTTAAAATTATTTTTTAAAAACTGATATTTTTTCCTATGAAAGTTATCAATTTCTGCAACTGTTTGATAACCATAAAACTTTTTTTATTTATATTGAACTTGATTGGTTTCTGAAACAAACAACCATCACTATCGTAAATTTCGTACGAAATGTTTTAATTTTATTAAGGACCTACTATTAAATCTTCCATTATCACACAAATTCATTAAGAATCTAACAACAGTGTGATTTTTATTTTGTCCTGACACCATCACTGTATATTACTAATTTTCTCACTGTATCCGGCACCTCCGTGTTTGGCAACTGTAAATTTTGCATAATGCAACCGTTTCATTATCTTCATCGTTTAAAGCATCTTTCATGTTGGAATAAAACTTCTTACTTAGCACGTCTCTTACGAACCATAAGCCAGTGGTAAAAATACCCATTACGTAATCGCTGATGTAAGCAATATTTAGTAGCAGCTAGTGGTGACGCTTTGGCATACTTTCTCACTTAGATTTAGCATAAGCGTGTCATAGGCTGTTTAATCGGTGCGCTCTCGCTTAAAAAGTAAGCTCTGATGTCAGTACGTGTCGCTACTGTGCGTTTACATAATAAGTGGAATTGTAAGCGAGCTTGGCGTTGAAATATAGCCCAAAAGTAGGCCACAGTTTTTTACTTTGTACATATAAGGTATAAATTCGAAACTATTATTAGTAAATGATATATTAGATTACACGTACATTACAATCTAAGTATGTACTTAGATTGCTCGCTTAGAACGTCATCCGGACATCATCGATTATATTATCTAGGTACTTCGTTTCATTTACCACTCGGAAGTTCTGTTGCAGTATTTCACTTAGCATTGTTACTCCGATTTTTGTCTCTAAGGTAAGAGCTTCACGAGTAACAAAAGTTTTCCTTAAACTAGTAATAGTAAAAATTATATCTTACAACATCCTTTAGGTCTGGATTCGAACAATATTACGTTTTCATTGACAATTCCACAGCTGTGGAATCAAGCCTGGAATTCAGACAACTGTGAATTCCAGACACGGTTGCCAAATTATTGACCAAGCGCGACGACAAAAACCCGCCGTTTTGAGCAGAAACCAGTCAAACGCCGTCACTTGACTTCTTTCTGCACTAAACAAGGATTTCTCGGCTTTGCTTCACCATCAGATAAAGACAGTATTTGATTTTTTTTCATTAAACGGTGTATTTACCTTTACAGAACAGTAATCGCCCAATAACTCAATTTTGGATTTTTTGTTGCTTGACTGGTTTTTGAAATAAACGATTCAATTAACCATTACTTGACTGGTTTTTGAAATAAACGATTCAATTAACCATTACTATATTTTTACTGCAAAAGCACCATGCAAATTTTGCAAATCGAATTAAAATATTTCTGATGAACTAATTTGCTATAAAAATTTATTTAAAATCCAACACAGCTTCGATAAAGAAAAAACATTACAGCAACTAACTCAGAAACAAATTGGCTTGCTTTTCGTTGCTATGTATGGGAAAAAGAAAATTCCGCATGAACATTTTCCAAAAACTAGCTCCTTCAAAATGAGCTTTTTCACAAAGTATCTTTTCCAAAAGGAACATTTTTCTAAAAGTATAATTTATAAAAAAAAAGTGCGTTTTCCATAACGTACTTTTTTTGAAAAATACCTTTTACAAAGAGTACCTTTTTTTAAAAAAGCACCCTTTTCAGTCAGCACCATTTTCGAAAAAATTCCACAAATTACCTTTTCCATAAAGTACTTATTTAAAAAATATCTCTTGGAAAAGTACACTTTCCAAGAAAATACTACATATTTCCAAAAACGTATCCTTTAAAAAAGTATATGTTAAAAAAAGTACTTTTTCCAAAAGGAATC
The DNA here is from genome assembly GCA_956483635.1 of Panzeria rudis. Taxonomy (NCBI): domain Eukaryota; kingdom Metazoa; phylum Arthropoda; class Insecta; order Diptera; family Tachinidae; genus Panzeria; species Panzeria rudis. The sequence continues at coordinate 199,545,606 of OY101447.1, forward strand.
TTGCTCAAATTAATTTTTACAAAAATTCCTTTTCTAAAGGTACCTTCTTCCAATAATTGCATTTTTTATAAAAGTACGTACATACGTACATATTTCAAAAAGTACCTTTTCCACAAAGTTTGTTTTTCAAAAGCATAATTTCCATAAAATAACTTATTCAAAAATAACTTTTTCTAAAGGTACAATTACCAAAAATTTCCCCAAGGATGTTAAGTGAAAATCTGCGCTCGGACATTACTTGACTACCTCAGAGGATATAGTCATTAATACAAGCCGAAGGCTTGTTAGGTGGAAAATATTTACTCAGCGAAGCCACAATTCGACATGACCAGATAAGAAAGTCCTCAAGTACGTCGGAAGGCAGAAAATATGCCTGGAGGAGAGAAACCCTTTTTAAGCAAAAAATCAACGAATCCGCTATTTTACATATTCAGACAACAACAATAAGATAAATAAAAGATCACTCACCAAAAAAAATTAGGACATGACATTATTCAAATTTAGGAAATCGCTCATAATAAAGAATCATCATAAGTGTCTTTTAAGTCGAAATACCCAAACGAAATGAACAAATTAGAAAAAATAATATACAGCCGTGTCACAGATTACGTTCGGATTGGTTTTGATTCCGTAGTTGTCATTCCGAACAAGTACATTTTTTGGTGGCTTAGATTCCGTTTATAGGGGAAATCACTCTTAGTAGGTTACTGCTATTGCAGACTTTGCAGCTCTTGCAAGTCTATGAAATATGCTACAATATGCAACACAACAAGAACAAAATATAAGAAAGTTACATTTCCTACACAGTAGCAGATATGCAATACTAAAAACTGGAGGAAACTTGTCTAGCATATATGCAATTAACAAAATTACTCAGAAAGATTAATAGAAAAATACAAAAAAAATACAAACTAATAATAGGCCTGTTTGCTTACTTTTTCAATACTACAAATAATAAATTAAGAAATAAGTAAGAGTAGTTCTTTCTTTATTGTACATTTGAAAAATACATAGTTATACATAATATATGTATTTCCTACATTTTTGAAGAAGACACTCATTCTTTGTAGCAAAAAATGTAATTTATATCCTAGAGGTGCAAACATGCTACCAAGAGTGATTTCCACTAATGATAAAGTTTTTATACCTTGAGGCATTTGTTTACTCTTGTTTTTAGATGCAAAGCTCACATTGAGCTTTTTATTAACATAGAAAGCTCATGACCAAATATTTATTTGACGCTCCTAAAAGTATGCACGGTTTTTTAGTATTTACTACAAATGAAGTCAGTAGAAAGGTGTTTTTCAATTCCACTTTGAAATTTAAAAGTGGTTTAATTACGAAGAAAATTCTCGTTTTTCGTTTTCTGAAGAACCTGCTTACGGAATTGAAACCACTTCCGATAGGAATGGTTTTCTGTGACATGGCTGATAATAAAAATTACGCAATTACTGGTTTTGCAATTTACCTATGGCGACTTGTGCGTATAATTTTGGCAAAGAGAAAAATTGCAAAACGTTAGCACAAAATTGTTTTAAGAGTATATTGTATACTTTGTAACTTCTAAAGAAGTCAAAAATATACACCAGTTGATACAATGGAAGTAGTGAATAAGTCATTCCTTAAAAACTACTTCCAATCTTTTCACTTATTCTCTGACAAGTACCATTCAAAAAATGGATTTTCTTAACATCGCACTATGGCCGAATTTCCAAAATTTTGCGGCAAGAAGTAAATTAGATTTTTATTATTTTTTTTTCATAGGGCTCAATTCCCAATATATTCGAAAGAAAAAATGTGAAAAATATATGACAGCTGGTAACCCTGTTTATGTATACAAAGCTGCTAGTATTAAGCTTTTTTTATAATACGTATTATCAGCTGTGAAGCAAAAAAAGTTTTATAAAATTAAAACATTGATTTCCAAATATAATTTTATTTAAAAAAAACCTGTAAGTATGGATTGAAATACCCGAACTGTGTATTTTCAACTGTTATAAAACTTATTTGATAAATGTTTGTTTTTGGTACTCATTGCGATCATGGATCATGTTTTTTGTGATATTGTGAAAATTTTCATCGTTTTATGTGGACTAAAAGTTACTTACTTCCATGGACTCCAAAGGGGATTCCTAAATGTAGTTATTCTAGAGAAATTCAAGTTTTATGTCGTGCTAAAATTATTTGCAAACTAACGAGAATTTTATATTTCTTTAGAAATATTCAAGGTGGAAAACTCTAAAATTATACACTTTTGCACATAGTTAGAGTGACTCGGCATGAGAAATCTTGTAGTCCTTACATCTAAGGCATAAGATGTGCTCTTCGTTTTTATGTCAATACTGCGAGGAACATTTTTGTGAAACATTTTAACTAGGGTATTCATTTGATCGGGTTTCTGCTTTAATCGTTTAATTGCTCGATTAATTAATCGAGGGTTTGGCTTAATCGGTTAATTTCAGTATTAACCGGTTAACCGATTAATAAAGTTTTTTCATAAATCAAGTGATTTCTACAAATAAAAATGCATAAATTATTTATTATTTTGAGTTTATTAGTAAAAAAAAAACAACAACATAACAAACATAACAATTCTTGATCTAAATCAAGCAAAAAAAAATTCGTAAGTGCATATGTATTCATTAAAAAATTAACAAGTTTGTGAGATCATTATATCAGCTATTTCAATACTTTTAGAAGATCTTCTAAAACAATCTTTCAGAAAAATAATTTGGTTTAAATGTTTAGGATTTAAGAGATTGTCTTGTTTAATTTTGATAAAACTTGACTTGGGAAAAATCCTTTCACTTATCGTATATGTGGAACAAATCGGAAGCAGTCCATAATACCATATCTAGTTTCTCAGTCCTTTTCCTGGATTTCACTAAACATATAAAATCTTCCATTATACCATTAGAGTCCTGTTTTAATTTTTTTCCAATTCTTAGCACTTCTAATTGTTTCGGTTAATACTGTTAAAAAAATGTCTTGTATTACTATCGATAGTTTCATCTGTTGTCAGGTCATCATCTGACTCATACTGGTAGAGCTCAACGACGAATATTTTGCAAAAAGTTTATTTCCGAATTCCTTAGTTTCCATTTTTGTACTGTATTTTAAAACACTGTTGCTAGAAGGAAATATTCCTGAGTAGAGGTATAAAATAATTGAGTTTTTCTCTCATTAACTGGCTGTCCCACGATGTCGACAAGTCGATATCGTTCTCTTATCTATATTGGAAACAAAAACAAACTAAAATTTTTTATTATTGTTTTCAATATAAATAAGAGAACGACATCGACTCGTCGACATCGTGGGACAGGCTTCTAAGTCTAATCTTTGATTTTTCATTAAATCGTTGGCAGCTGTATTATTGACTTTTATCAAATTATTAAACAAAAACTAATTCCCTCAAGTTCAATTAGAGTAGCAGAATCTTTACTAAACTCTTTTATAGCCACGTCCAAAGATTTTAAGGTTTTACTTAAGTTAAGATCACTGAACACACTTCTTTGTTTTTATGAAAAATATTTTCTAAACACATACATACCTTTTGTATATGAGACGAAACACATACGGCCATGTTCTGTATTCCATGTGGAATTAAAATGTGCGGAATTATCAAACCATTGTTGTTGTAAATTAATATTTACAACAACAATGCTTTGATAATTTCACACATTTTAATTCCACATGAAATACAGAACATAACCGACAATTAAACACACAAAAATACATTATAATACTCCGAAATCGACTGAAATTAGCCGTTAATCGAAAATAGTCAATTTTAAATTAACCGATCAGTTAATCGGGTAGCAACTAACCGGTTAACCGATTAACGGTTAACCGAATGAATATCTTAATTTTAATCCTCTAAGTCTTTGCGGTATGAGCTTTTTTGTCCCTTTTTAGAAAAAGGAGCAAAAACTCCCCTTCAGCGGCATTATAGTAGGCTAATACGTTCTACAAAAATGTTCCTCATGAAGTTCTACATGAAAATGTTAAACACATCTTATACTTTAAAAGTAAAGCTCAAAAGATTTGCTATGCCGACTACTAATTGTGAATAAGTACGAAATTACATCTTAAACGCAGTTTAAGTTTTGAATGATTTCTTAAAAGACCTATAGTAGAACTTTATGGCAAATATTTTTGTAAAACCTTTTAACGACCTATATCACCACTGAAGAGTATTTTGTTGTCCCTTTTTTAAGAAAGAGGCAAAAAGAACCATACCGCGTAGAGTTAGAGGGTTAAAGTGTTCTACAAACATGTTTCTCGTTGTGTTCTACATATTGAACATATTTTATGCCACAAACGTAAAGCTTACGAGATTTCTTAAGCTATGTACAGACGATTGTCAGATCTTACAATATTGTAAGTAAAATGTGCTACAAATTTCTTACAATCGAGTGAACTGAAAATTTTTGTCTGATAACGTTGGCAGAAAAAGCATTGTCAATATACCTTGTGCAGAAATGTTTTTATTGTCAGTACATCGTCAGCACATTGGCAGATCTGACAATATTGTAAGATCTGACAACCGTCTGTACAGGTCTTTAGTGACTCGGTACTTTAACTAGGTGCAAACTCCCTTATAGGTGCGACAATACAAAAAGAGATGTGAACAACCCACTCGGTTTTTATAAAATTATAAAAATTTGACAGTTTAAGTCTGCATACTAAGTTTGGTGACGCCAGCTTGTCGGGATATATTTTTTGCCGCAACTCTGTCATTTCCAGCCATAATGTATTGTAATGATCACTTAATATCAAATGAATAGGCATAAAAAAATAATTTTTCGCAAAGTTCGACATCATATTGACTTCTTTTGCAGCTCCTTTTCCACAATATTTGCTACGAATTGGTAAAAGAAAAAATTTATTTCAAAAACCGTACATAATTGAAAAGTAGCAATTCGTACGTATATGTTTGCTGGGATATTCATTTATATGCATGTTTTATATAGAACCTAACAATAACGAATTAAATATGAATGTTAATGAATCTTACTTTGCAACTAGCTAAAAACTGGTCATAAATGAGGATGTATTTTAAAAATTTTTTTAATATTTCACTTTTATATAAAAATTTTTAAACGTCGCCATATTGGGAATACATTGAAAATTATGAAAACCATTTAAATTTTTTTTAGGAATTTATGTATTAAGAATATTAATAAGAATCTAATAAATAAATACAAAGAGAACAATCATGACGCTTCATATAAACTAAGAGTGCGGTGCCAGGCGCGGATTCATTTGTTACACTTGAAAGCTTCATGCCTTTTTCCCTGATTTATTAATGAATTTGTCTTTATTTTTTTTTTTTTTTTGCTTTGCATTGGAATTCTTTTTTTCAAAAGGATCATATTTGGGTGTTTTAATGTAAGTTACTGTACATAAAATTTTATGAACAATAAGGTCAACAACTTTTTCCGGCTAAGAAATAAATAATATTTTTAAATTGGATTAAATTAAATGCGTATAAATACCCAGCAAAAACTTTGGAATGTATTGTATTGGTAATGACAACATAATTTTCAACCACAAACTACTTACCGTTTAAATTACTTTGAAGTAGTTAATTTAATTACTTACTAGTAAATAAACAAGCCATTTATTCTCTTATTGGCAGAGCAGTAGGGTATATTCTTATCATACAGACGATAAGCAGTTCAAGCCCTGAGGAAGCAAACCGATTTTTTTATTGTGTTCATGTTTGTGAAAACAAGTTTTAAGTCCGTAACAAAATTGTTGTTCAGTAGTCTAGTAAGCAAAACACTTGCATTAAATAAATGAGTTCAATGCTTAGAATTGGTTAAAATGTCAAAGTAGAAGTAGTGAATGGTATGTTTATTAGCATTTTAACTCATTACTTTGCCATAAAAATTTTTGCTGGGTAGCTGAACGTAAAGTTTTCTTTAACATTTTATTATTTAAATTATTTTTAATTTAAATACGATTTTATACGAGTATTTTGCGTGACAATTGTTCTAAACGTATAATGTGGCTTCATGACTTATGAACAAAAACTTATAAATCGTGAAGGAGAAAAAGGGGCCGGAAGATCATATTACGCAAATGTTTAAAAAAAATTTAAAAATATACAATTTAACTACTAAATACTACCAGTATTATAAGAACGCGGGCACTAAACAAGTATTTTATAGTTAGATCTTAGAAGCTTAAAAGTTCTATCTTCAGCACAATAAACAAAATTGCAATAAAAAGTCAAAACTTGCAGAAAATGTTGCTTCATGGCTTACAATTACTAATATTTAGGTCTGTGAAAAGATATTTATGTATAATCAAAATCACTGCAACTCCAGTAATGTGATACATAGCGGAAATATAAAATATATAAATTCAATCAGAGATAAAAATCATACTCAAAATACCTCTGACTGAAACAGTCACTGTCGTCTTGGGTAATTGTTGGTAATTTTCAAAATTTGTTGTTTTTAAAATTTATTGTTAATAACAATTTTATTTTGACACTTTAAACCAGTTTGTAAAGTCGTTGATAAACACCAAAAATTATTTTTGTAACAAAAATCGATAACAGATTTGTTAGTGTTACACTAAATAAAACTAAAGTAAATTCAGTACTGTACTGAAACAGTAAACTTATCAATAAAGCAGATGATTTTTGAATACGCAATAAAAATAACAGCCACACAATAAGATAGCATCAATAATTAGTATGCTATTTTTGTGGATTAACCGATTAACCATTTATGTAAATTGAAATTTACTATTTTTTGGACTATATATTTATATAAAAATTTATTTTTAAATGAATGTATTTAATTTTTCTTCTATCTTACATACAACAGATCTGTTTTGTAAAATCATTAATCATGCAGCGACTGCAGCGTGGGAGACGGGGGAGTCAGTCGATCAAATGAATTCACGCTGGCGAACATCTTGGTCCTCAAGGTGGCAAGAGTAGCAATAGCGAAAGGCGTCTATATTATAATATAGGCTGATGCAAACGAGCACCACCCCCTACATCTATGGCAACATAGATACCAAAACAAGAGGTAAGACCATTCTTGATTTCTCTCTAAATAATGACCCGGTAGTGGTTTCAGAATCCACTTTCGTGGTATCAAACATATAAGAGGTACTAGGCATAACACTTGTCAATGCGAGTTACGCTATCTGGAATTTTCCGTTAGTAAAATAAACGGAATTTCAAAATTTTATTTAAACAAATGCAGACGAAACTGGAAGGAATAGAATCGCGTCCTTACCAATTTAATTGCACATCCTCCAATCATAGGGGAAGCGGCAGACATCTATCGAGTTGTAGACAAGTTAAACAATGCGTTTAACACTGCAACAAGAATATCTTGCAGACAATTCGTATAGCGCCCTAATCGCAAACCATTCTATATGACTACACTGAACAAGTTCAAGCACCAAGTCAGGAACGCAAAACAAACAGCTGCATCCAGAAATCTAATGGCTGTTGGACCACTAGTGGTATTGAATCTCTAGAGGTTCTTATGGACGTCCAGTTTCTAAATTGTGAACCTGTACGGTAGCGTCGAGAGCATCCCTCCCATTTTCTTGATTAGTCTAAGGCAAATGACCTTAGACTAATCAGCCGCCGTACTATCTACGCAAACGAAGGCAATCTTTACTATGTTGTGAGTTGGGCTCAACACAATCGATGCATGGTTCATGTCAAAATCTTAGAGACCATCAGAATCATTCCTGATCTCATAGATTACTATACTTCAAGATGCTTCTTCGAGAGACTATTTCTATACTCTCTTACAAAAGAGTTTTCTCCATAACACGGAGCTCTCCATGTTTATACGGTCTACTCCAAACGTGAAACGAGATTTTGTGGGGGTGTTTAAAATGCGAAATTCGGGATTAAACTGTTCTTCAGACTCCCAGACGAGTGTACAGGCACAAATATCTCTAATCAAAAGAGCAACCAAGGTTTCATCTCATATCAATTAGTAATATCAAAATTATATCCGATAGACAACTTGCAATCATGTCCCTTAGTAGTGTGTACACAATGTCTATTATATTTCAAGAATGTTCTACATCCCTGAACCTGATGGCGTGTCTTTCGAGCATCAGCTTTTAATGAGTGAGTGGACATGGTGCAATTCCAGGATACATAGTGGTGAATGATCTGGCAAAGAGAGGAGCCCTGCTTTGGGTTCTCAATATTGGCAATCTCTCTGGTCTCGCTGTTATCCTGCTGGAGACGCATGGACTCTGCTCTTTTGTAATTGACTCAAACCAGATGATACACAGACTCCCCAGAACCCTCTGGCCTCGCCTCGACACCAACAAAACTACGCAACTCTTAAACATTCCAAAGTTGGACACTTTCGAAACCCACTCTAAATGAATGGGTCATCCCTAGACATAACATAAGTTTTCTTGTATTGGGAGCAGCTGCTGGCACAATATTATACACCTTCACTTCAATTTTCTCTTAACCTAATTCTTTCCTTTTATACTCTTTTTTTCTCTACCAGCAGCTTGCTACTCTAATCTAACCTATTCGATTAATCGAATAAAATTTTAATCGAAATCGGATTTTTTTTTGAGCGAACATTAATTATTTGACATACATTTTTCGGTTAATCAAGCAATTGTTATTCAAGTGAACACCCTAGTACGTACGTATAAACGAGCTAATTAATACATGTGTATATTCATTCTTTATTTATGTATCTAAAGTGATTTTTTAATTTTGACATTTTGGATACATCTTACTTACAGTTTTAGCGATTCTTAAATAATGTTGGTGAAATTCTTCAAGTTTGTTTGCCCTAAGGGGCTTTTTCGATAGGTTTTTCAGTTTCCAACATTTTTGTCTGAAGATGTTTGTTTTTACATATTAACAGCCCTTACACGCAATTTACACTATACGTTTTCAGCTTACTTTTAAACCAGTGGTGGCCAAGCATACACTATCTTATTTTTTGTTTTAGTATGCGCTTCGCGGCTATATAGATAGACTATAAGTCTCACACACAGTGTACGTGTGTTGATGGTACAAAAAAACAGCCAATGCTCGCCAGCATAGGAAATTGAGAGAATGCCCACCACTGCTTTAAAGGCATGTCCTTTTAGTTCTTTGGGGGAGAGGTGCTGAGAAGCTAACGGGGTAAGAAAAAAGGCTCGATGAGCGGTTTTTTTATATTTCTCTTTGCTATTTTCGTAATCTCAGCATTAAGCATGTGTATAAACTAGGGATGTAATGATACGCCGTTTTGCCGATCCGATACCGATACTTAAAAACAAATATCGCCGATACCGATTCCGACACCGATACGAATATTGAAATTGAGTTCAAGTTTAGATTAACAAAACTCAAGAAAAAATATGCAGAAAAAGAAAAGTTGTAAAAATTTTTAATGGTTGTAAAAATGGTTAAAGAAATTTGTCTAACATCGCTTCCAATTCGGTGATTGGTAATCGAAAAAGAGAACTTCTTGCAATGACAAGGATATATAAAACTAATTAGAAATGATCCAAATTTGCAATACTTCCGGATCGCGAATTCTACATTTTCATGACTTCTTTGGAGTGTCTTTTTTTGCTGGGAATAAGATTTAAGAAACAACAAATTTAATTTGAATTCATGGTAAAATAAAAAAAAAATTATTTTTTTTACAAAATAACAGCGTAAAATGTTATTAATTTTTAAAATTGATATTAATAAGATTTAAAAAATAACGAAATGAATTTAGTTCATGGTAAAATTAACAAAAAATAAATACATTGTTAAAAAAATGTCTGAAGAAATTATTAAAAGTATCGTCGTATCGACAGTAAAATATCATCGATACCGATGTATCGGGAAATCTGAAGTATCGCCAATATATCGGTATCGGTGTCGGTTACATCCCTAGTATAAACGTCAAAAAACCATGTATAAACGTCAAAAAGGCATGAAGAAAAATTCATAATGTAAATATGCGTGAGTTTTCGTAGGGGCTTTAAAATAAAATTGTCAAAAAAGCAAGCTAAAAAGGCATAGTGTGAAGAGCCATTTATCAGGCATGTTCACATGGCTTTAAATCTTAGGTGATTTTAAAATCAATAATGGTCCTGCAGTCGTTTTTAAAATCATATATGATAATTTTCTTTCAGAAATGATATTTGATGCTTTGTACAATAGAAAAAAGAAGTGAAAAAACATGTGATTTAAACAGTGTGATTTTCAGAACACACCTGTATAATCATCCTATGTGATTTTAAGAAGTTTCTTCTGATTTTTTATATTTTTTCTTAAATGGCGTTTCCCAAACTCTATTAATGGTATTTATTACATAAAATTTGCAGTGCAATTTACTATAGTAAACTTGTTTGATTTTATTATACTTGAGATGGGCACTACCCCGTGAGGGAGCGTGCATGAGTAGAATTTTTGTATAATTGTTTCGTGATTGACATGATCTGAACTGAAGTTACTGAAGAATAATTCGCAAATTTTAAAATACAAATAAAAATTGTGCATTATCATGCATTATAAGTGTCGTGTTTTTCTTCCGACGCAGTTTATAAACGGTACGTCCGAATCGTATAAAATTTCATACGGCATTTTAAGAAGTGTTGTTGAGCTTGACTGTGGAGTTTGGATTTTATATTTTTAAAGGTGTGGAGTCACAAGACCCTAAATTGGGTCACCTCGTGGTTATGAAAAATTCAAACCTATACCAAGCTGATGTTTTTAATCTGATAAAAAAAGAGTTTTTGCATGTAGATTTTCCTATCCAAGAGGCAGAAAAAGCATACTTCATTTATGGGTTTCCGCTTACAGTTTAGCAGATATTCGACTAAAAAATTAAAATCTTAACCTTTTTACCCATCTTGGTCCACTGTTTTTCCAATGGAGAAATCAAATCATGTCCGATTGTAAAAAGCACAACTCAGTCAAAAGTTATAGGCAGTTTGAGTTAAAGTTTTAAAAAATAGATTTTTACCCATTTTTGCAGAAAAAATTGTGCTAATGATTTTGTAACTATAAAAAATTTTTGCAAAAATAACTACCCCATATTTATACCTATACTTACTATAAGGCATATAACAGCAAATTAGTTTTTTAAATTTTCGTTATTGAAGGAACTAGAGCGTTTCCAAATAGACCTATTTTTGTTGTAAATATCACTTTTATATATATATATATATATATATATGTATATATATATATATATATATATATATATATATATATATATATATATATATATATATATATATATATATATATATATATATATATATATATATATATATATATATATATATATATATAGCTATAAACAAAAAAATTATAATAAATAATTTCAATGACCAACATTTTTAGGACCTACTTACATACATACATACTATATACAAACATACATACATTCAAACATGTTAAATATAAATAAAAACCATGAATATAAAATACCGTTTTCTTAATTTTATAGGTATTCAATCTTTTTTCGTTATCTTTCGTTATGTCCAAAGATGATACATTAATTATTTTAACATGACAACAAATAACTAAAAACTCGTAACAGTTAATAAATAAAATGTATCTTTTATCGAAAAAATTTGACTCTAGTATTTCTCTACACTGCTTTGTTTCTTAAAAACACCCAATATGTAGTAGCAAAACCACAAGAAATATACAGCAGATCACAAACAAACAAATATCAGGAAGTGAAATAAAAGCAGTTTTAGTTGTGCAAAGTGAAGCGAAGTGGACGGTGGAGAAACAATGAAAATAGCTTAAATATTTGAATAATTTTTATGTAATTTGATCATTAACCCCAAGATGCTGAAAAGGTTGGGTGAGATATTGCGAAACGCACGCTAATATTGATCGACCGTGTTTATTAATAAAATGTCTTAATTCAATATACCAGGCGTGGATCCAAGGGGGGTGGAATACTTATAATTGAAACATAATATGTATTGTGCAAAATTTCTTTTAGAAAGTCAATAAAAATAAGGTACATATACAGGGTGTCCCATTAATCAACGTCAAGCCGAAAGCGGATGATAGGGCAAGTATTGACTGCTCCAAAAAAAGTTAGAAAAAAATCTATATCACTTATTTTAAAAGGTGTTGCCATTTAAAAAAAATTACCCTGTAATGATATTTCTATTGCTGTGACTAAAAATCTTCACTTTTCTTATTTTTTTCTCCTATATCATTATCAGATATCCTTCTGTAAATGGCAGTTAAAAATTCATACTGCAGTGGCCTGATTTTCAAAGAAAATCTTACATTTTGCCAAACGACGTACCTAAATGTATTACTACTCCCAACTTTAACCGGCCGTGTTGAAAAAAAATGTACTAGGTACTTTTGGCAAGTGACATCAAAAGTTGGCGCGTTTAGCACGAATTCCAAAATGGTATAATAATACTTGGACGATTTGCTTTTCAAACTGCGAAAAAATGATTTTTCCAACAAAAATATCTTCACGTGAAATATGACTTCACGTGAAAGCTCCGTTATATTAAAAATTTACCGATACAAGCATGTATTTAGTTTAATATAGAACCTCCAAGCTTTAATTTGATATATACTTGCAAGCTGTCATCGATGAAATAAGTAAGTTATGGCACTATAAAAATGAGATTTTGAAAATAAGTCAACTCATAAACTCATTTTTAAAGAACGATTACATACGTAATTCATCGGTGAAAAGTTTCAAAAATACACCAAATAAAAGCATGGAAGGTTCTCTATGGCAATGGTGAATCTGCGTGAAGTCAGATATCAAAATTTTAACGTTGCATTTCACACTAAACGGGCTAATAGATTTCAGACGTGTGTACACCAGTAGGAAGGTATTTTACAGAACTTTAACGTGATACCCATTTCACTTATATCTGTTCTTAATTCTAGGATTTATGGCCAATAAAAACTTATTAAAGCTTAGAACCCCGTGACTCCAGAGCCAAGAGAGATCCTCCGAAAAAATGTACTTAAAAATTTTAAGGCTACTACCTCATTATTATTTTTGTTTTAAGTTTTAAATGATGCTGGTACTCTTGACTTCGTCAATATTCTATTTTATTTAAAAAAGAGAACGTCAACAAATTAAGTATTAAAAGTGCAGTAACAATCAAGAGATATTAAGCAAATAAATTTATTTGTTTTTATATTTTGCGACATCTAACTATATTTTGAATAAGCGATTTTATTTTTTATACAAGTGAAACATTTGAAAGTGGCACCACTGAAATACGTACTTCTATAAGAAAATGTCAGCTGGTAAGATGTCGCTGCCGCTTTCAAAATAATTAAGTAGCTGAATCATAGTTGCCAGATGAAATAAGGATAAATTCGTCAAATTTCGAGAAAAAAATCGTCAAAAACGTCAAAATAATTTTCCCAAATCGTCAATATTTAAAAAACACTTTTTCGGGGTTAATAACACAAATTGTGTATGGAAATCTACTTTATAAGCAGAATAATAATGTATTATGAATAACATAACCAATAAATTCAGTTTTTACATAAAATAAAAGAAATTCTTATTAATAAAGAGATCAACTGCTGTTTTAACTGAATAAACAGTATAATCTCACGTTTAGTGTATTTGTTTAGAAAAATAATATACATATATACACATTAATTAAAATACTTTTGAGAGGCTTAGTGCAATAACTCCTCAAGCCACAAAAAGAAATTATCGAATAAATCGACTTTTAAGTTTAAACAAAAGTATTTGCAAATACTAGAATTTATCAAAAATTTTCTCTAGAATGCAATGCTATGGTACCTAGCAAAAGAATGAGCACATAAAACCAATTTTTGATGTCATGTGGCTTACCAATTTAAAAGACTATTCAGAAACAAATCTTATAATCTAAACCAAAGTTATAACTGATAAAAAGCTAATAACAGCTAACATTTTTAAAACTTTAAATACATTTCGCCAAGCTTCGCTTTTTTTGAGATATGAAATACCAATATATTTGAAAAACTTAGAATAGTGGAGTTTAGTGTTTTTATGAAATACAACAGCAAAATGCAAAAGAATTCATAAAAAAGCTATGATAATTTGCATTAGCGCTTTCGCAAGACTATTTGCATCAAACACTGAACTCCGTTAGTTTCTTTGTAAATATTTGAGCATTGCCTTCTACGTAGTGTTTAAAATTTTCTATATATGATATACATCCATATAATATGTATGTATGCAGCAGTTGATAAATTATGGAGAGGAAGAAGTTTAATTAAACTCTGTAATACTAAAAATATCAACATAAAAATAGTTAAGTATGACATAACGATCCCTTTTACCCTTTACTTTTCTTGCATATTGTAGCAAAAGCAGCGAAATTCTCTATCAAGTTCAAAATTCTTTTAAAAGTTCTAAAAAATAGTGTCAACTTATAATTCTTAAAAATCGTCAAATTTAAGGTAAAAATCGTCCAGTCGTCAAAATGCCATTTTTGACACCCTAATCGTCAAAATGACGATAAATTGTCAAATCTGGCAACCGTGAGCTGGATACAGGACGAAAAATGTAGCTAGCGACATTTCAAGTCGTGTAGTCGTGTAGCCTGCTGTAGTGAATGTGTTTAATATTTAAAGCATTATATACATTGTACATATTTAGTTCAAATAAGCAGATTAAATAATTAACATATTAAAATATTTATTACCGATTATTATATAGGTATAGCCAGAAATAAGTAAAAACTAATGTCAATGGTCTACATCAGTTGTGGCCAAACATACACAATCTTATTTTTTGTTGTATGTGCTTCACGGCTAAGTAGATAGGCTGTGTTTCTCACACACAGAATACATGTGTTGTCAGTAAAAAAAAACAGCTTATACTCGCGAGTATATGAAATTAAGAGAATGGCCACCACTTGTCTACATGAAAACTCATAGACGCACAAAAAAAATTATCTGGAACAAGTCTTCAAAATATGTGAAACGCAGTGTTGCCAGTGAAATTTCGAGAAAGATACATTTTAGTTTCCAAAAAGATACATTTTTTCCCAGAAAGATATATATTGAAAAAATTTTCAAAATCCGTTTTTAACGTTTAACATATCGACCCCTTAGCGCCAAATGATCGTAAGCGACAAAATTTTAATTTTTCAGGAGGAGGGTTTTTTATTGTTTTTAAATTTGATTTTTATTCATAAACTGTCGCTTACGATAAAATTTTATAGCCTGTATTTTAAAAGTTATCAAAAATTTTGATATTTTTACGATTTTACACTATGAGTATCCTCATAACATTTTGCTTTCAATAAAAAAATTTGTTTCTTATAAAATGTCGCTTACGATCATTTCGCGCTAAGGGGTTGATATATTAACATAACATTTTTATTTCATATTTAATGAATACATATTGTAAAGAAAATGATATCATATACAGTATTTTTCGGTTAATTGCACATCAAAATTTGCACAACTTTTTGTTCAATTAACCGGGGAACCAATTAGTCGATACCCGCTTAATTGAACAATTCGTTCAATTACAAGAATCCCGTTTAATTGAACAGTTTGTTCAATTACAGAAATCACGCATAATTGGAACTACTAATGAATTTAAAAAAATCGCATATGTGCAAAAAAAAATTTTTTTTTACCTTAAACGAAAAAAATGCAAGTAGCAGAAAAAATGTACATATATGTGTATACGCAGGTATTTATTATTGTAGGTACGTATGTACTATTAAATGCACTATTTATGTGCACTGATTCAATTATCCGAGGAAATTTACATGTGTTTTCGTATCCAATATTTTTTTGCCCGATCATGTGGTTCAATTAAGCGTAGAAACCAATTAACCGTAGGGTCAATTAACCGAAAAATACTGTAAATTCATTTTTATATATATTTAAGTCATAAATGTTAGGTATGTAATTTTTAAAAATACAGTAAGCAAACTTTAAAACTAATTATATGTAACTATCTTTGGATGTTGTGAAAACAAATTAATTTTTGTAAAAATGAATATACGAGTAAAGGCATTTTTTAGTATTCATAACACCCCGTCTTCACGCGACATAATTTTGTTCTAACATTTGTCAAACTTCATGAATAAAAACATCAGAAAAATGTTAGTGCTATTTTTTCATATCGACTTTGACTTTTGTCAAGACAAATCAATGGCTCGTGAAGACGCTATGTAACGAAATGATAACTTTAAAAAACTTTGTCAGAGACGGAAAGCTTAATATGTTATTTCTGTATATTTTGCGTACAGTTTCAAAAAATACGAAAAATATCAGGGCTCAAATCGTCACATCCGTGAACGTACAACTCGTCACGAAAAAACGCCATTTTCGGATTATGACATACGTGAACGTACCGCAATCCCATACAGTTTATTCAATTGACGTGTCACGTAATTCATTTTAATACGATTGCCGATACGATCACGGATGTGACGATTTAAGGCCAGGATTATACATGGTACCCAAAGTCATCAAAATATACGAAAAATGTATCTTTCGTATCATAATGGCATCATTGGTGAAACGTGTTCATTGTATTTTAGCACACAAGCATACTAGTAATGGGATCGCGACTGTTCACTAAAGATGCATGCACGCTCAAGACGAAAAAATTTTACTCATACACTTGAGAATAATGAAAAATAAATCACGAAAATTCACGCCAACGAAAAAAATAAGTTGTATTAATTACTATTTTTATGAACGAAATTTGTCAAGAACGTTTTTAAGGACTTGCTGCCACTAAATGTATAATATTTCAGAATTCAAATTTTTTTTTTAATTTTAAATTAATTTTCAGAACTTTCCAATCACGCAAAACTTTTGCTCACGCTGGATTGTTTTATGTACGCTCGCGTGTTGCTCACGATCATGCACGATCACGTGTAATCATGCATGATTCAAGAAATTCACGTGGGTCGTGCCCATCTCGAATACATGCATGGGACATAAAGCAATTACTGATTTGCATCTATAAGACTAGTCTTGCGGCAAACTTACCTAATTTTTTTGGTGTATATTGTTAGGTTTTCATTGGATTTAATTTACATACATATTTATAAATGTCTTTTTTTTGCAAATATTTATTTTTACTTTAACACAACATTGACATTGACTTTGACTTTGACTTTGACCAACCAACAAACTTGTTATGAAGAGTGGTTATAAGTAGAGTTTTGCAATGAAAAAAATTAATATCGATTTCCTGATGCATGAATCTTTTGTTTTCACAATTCGAGAAAGAATCAATGTTATTTGCTGTAAAGGCACAGCAGAGAACGCGATGTTATGGTGCGGAGATCCACATGCTTAAATGGCGCTTTGATCTTTGAAAGGAAAAAATTTCCACAACTTAATAAATTATTTGTGGCATATTTTCACTTTCGTTTGTACTGTTAAATGTAACTAGAGTTATGAGCAGCAGTAGCAACAATGATCAATTCTCAGTGCTAGAGTTTGAAAACAGAATGTGTCCTTCATATCTACCAAATCATTATTTATACATTTTGGCATTTTTATAGGTCAAACTAACAACAAGCTGACGAAATTGATATATATCCACTGTGCATTGCACAGTCTTAAATATTTGGGTGTGGCTTGCTGGAAAACTACAATTTAACTTGAAGCAAATGAATTACACTATGCAACAAAATGAAACTTTTGCCATGACCTTTGATGACCACTAAATTTTTGTGATGTGTTTATGTATGGTCCCCTAACTACAAAAACAGTAGAAATTTAAAATTCTATGGATAAGTTTTTATCAGCTATTTAATTACTTTGCCTCAAGTTCATTTTAAGTTTAATCTTTCGATTAAACTATTATTATTTTAAGCATGGTACTGCGTTCATCAATTCGTGCGAACTGCTGTCAAAAGTTCATATAAAAAAAATTATCACGAATTTCTCATGAAAAATTTGTTGCAGAAGTAGTACTCTGTTTATTTTGTGAAAACCATATGAAATGTATCTACAACATTTTGCATCTTCATGCGAAATAATATAAGCACCACTTTTTTCGTGTGGAATTTACAACAAACACATTGGGTTTTTTTAAACGTGCACAATTGCAGCAGACTTTCAAGGGCTATTATAATTGATTACTTGTCATATTTTTCGTACGAAAAAACTAATGTTGATCAACATTTTTCGCAAATTTGAACAGAGTACTTAGCTTAAAGCTATTTGAACAGAGTACTTATCTTTAAGTTAAGTACTCTGTTCAAATTTGCTAAAAATGTTGATCAACATTAGTTTTTTCATACGAAAAATATGACAAGTAACCAATTAAAATAGCCCATGAAAGTATGCTGCAATTGTGTACGTTTTAAAAAAGAGCCCAATGGCCCAATTCACAATCTTGTGCAAATGGTCTTGCAAATTGGTATAGTATATTGATACTCACCACTTAACAATTGTTAGTGGTGAGTATCAATATACTATACCATTTTGCAAATTACCTTTAAGCTGTTCTAGTATTATTTTATTATATACGCAACGGTTTCGGCATTATCCAGAATGCAATAATGAAAAATATTTTTTCTTACGCAAAATTGGAAATTTTTTATTTATTTTTTTATTTGTAAGAAATCGAACATGGCAAAAAATTTACATTTTTATTAACTAATCATAAAGGCACATATCGTAAAAAAAAGCCGTATCTAGCAAAAAAGTCTAATCGGCTTTTTAGTAAATTCCGATGTATTTCACCAATATACATAGCTACTAGGGTATTCATATTACTCGACTTTTCCATTATTCGATTAATCAATTAATCGAATTTGAGGTTTTTAAATTAATCGAACAATCATCGAGTAACACTTTTATTTCGTTCGAGTTATTCGAGTAATCTTTACTGCTTAAAATTATTCGAGTTAATCGGAAAATTTTTTAATTTACTTGTGAACAAAAATAAAACAAATGGAATTTTTCGCGTTTTATATATTTTAATAATGAAAGCAAAAGAAAAAAATATTTCTATATATATTAGATCACAAACTGTTCATTTCAAATATATTCTTTTCACTATTCAAATGTTTCATTTTGAGAAAATTTTGCGTCAGAAAATATTGAATTATATTCAGACCTGTGCCTGGTTTCTGTAACTAATGTGAAAAATAGGATGAGTGAGAAAAAAATTTATATTTTTATTTGGTTTACAGAGTGATTCATATAATAATTCAACTAAAATTCTATGAATCATCATACAAAAGATCGGATGACAAACATGTATAATTATTAATTTTTTCTCGATGTGAGAACTTCTCACAAGTTACAGAAACGAGGCAAGCGTTTGATGGGATCAGTTCAATGCGAAATAGAAATAATAATGAGCATTTTTGCTATAAATATTAAATTTTAACAGCAAAGCTTTTAGAACTGCGAACATTTTTATTTTGCATGGAGAACAGAACAGGATAATTCATTAAATAATCGAACAAAATCAATACATTAAGTTCTAAAAAATATCATGCGTTTTCTTTATTTCATAAATATTTTTTTCGATTGAACATTTCTCATATTACTAAGAATGATCTTTCACTAATCGTAAACGCTAGAGAATTTGAGAAAAGTGAATTAAAAAGCATTTCCAATTCATCCGAACAATTCTTTATTTTTTCTAGATGCATAAGTAGTATTTTTTATTTATAACAAAGGTAATTTTTTGCTCTTTGATTTTGTGAATGCTTTTAATTCTTTACTGATTTCCGCCGTTAACTTACACTCGATACTTTAATACGAAAAATCTAGTTAACTAGTTGCTCTTGAAATCACTTGTTTATTTCAAATAATTTTTGCTTGATATTTCCGAATTTTTGTACAAGATATTTATTGCTACTGCATAATTTATTTAATTCTTTGATCATGCGGTCTATTAGTATGAAATAACGTAAAAAAAGAAAATTTACATAAAACTTTTTGCTCCAGTTATTCCATTCATCGAACTTTATTTGACTTCAATTTATCGATTAATCGAGCAAACATTATTCGACTGAATACCCTAATAGCTACTATAAAAAACAGACTTAGGCTGATTCTTTTACATAGAGATTAGCGATTAAATTAAAATTAATCTTTGAAACAGTGATTTTAACCGTATAGTAATTACCGTTTTGTACGGTAATTTCAGGCCCCAAAAATTAAAAATTTTTTTCAGTTTGGAAACTCAACTAACAAAAACTATGATTTACATACTACACACCATACATGGGAGTAATTAAATTTAATTTTTATCGCGAAAACAACGAAAATTCGCGAAAATTTGCAAACAGTCAGTCCTTAACACTGCTTAAAATTAGCTGAAATGATAAAAATTCGAAAATGGCAAAAATTCATTGATTAAAAATCGCTAAATTTGTAAGAAATGCCAAAAAATCGCGATGTTAGCATTTTTTGCGAATTTGGCTGAGATTTTGTCATTTCCTAATATTACTGACTTTTAATGAACTTTAAATAATTTTCGGATACAGGGAAGAAGCCGCTGATTTATTTTTGCGTAATTTTGCATTGCCATGGCAAATATTATTTTACTTTTGTAATATTGGTTCTCATTTGTTTTGCATCAGCTCATTTATTTTTCAAATCGCACACCAACATATGAGGAATTACTGCCAAAGTCATATTTTAGTTATTCAACTTATATACAGAAAAAAAAATATTACATATATCCAAAAAATTTTTTCATAAATGCTATGAATCGAACATAGTATTTTTTTCCAAACTATTTTCATTCCAGCTAGGAGCTTTTACATAAATTAATTCATATTTCTTTTTAAAAGTATTTTTAAAAATTCAGTATTAAACTTGTATAGTCTGTTGTACTAGGCACAACTCTTTCCTTTCTGCCAAGCCGATTTTAATTAGATGTCAAGCTGATGTACTATTTGAATCTAGCAGCCCGATCTTTGGCACATAATATTTTTACACTCAAGGAAATTTGGAGAACGGTACTTACGTTCCTTTGTTTACATATCACTCCTTTATTAATAAATAAATTAAGTAAAGTGCGACCATGGTAGAATAATACAGGTAGTGGTGAAGCGTTAACGAACTTTTTTTTTTTGGGTTCGACTCTGTCAAAAGTTGTTTATGTTATACCAACACACACCCACACCAGAGACTTGCGCCGAGGGGTTGTGATCGGCGGCGGCTGGCTGGGAAAAAATAGTCGGCGGTGGCTCAAATTCGGCTGAAAATCGGCTGGAAATGCACATGGACATGTAATAAAAGTGAAAATTTTCATTTTGTTGTTAAATTAGTTTTTCTTTTTCATACCAATTCTTCACCAAACAAAATGCATAGAAATTAAGCATTGCTTTGCCTCTCAAAAATTTTTAAAATGTTATGAAAAATAAAGCAAAGGCTTGATTGTCAAACTTTGTTAAGGCTTGTCCAGATTCAACCTAAAAAACTATTTGTCAAGCTAAAAATTAATTTCTCTGTTCGCAATTTTATGCATGAACATCAATTATATATTTTACCGTTGGAATCTAATTCATGAATCATGCTAGAATTATTCGGATATATAATACATTATAATTTATGTATATTGAAACAAACGTCTATACCTGATTTATTTGTATCATGATAAATGGCAAATTCTATATAGGAAAAACAGATAAGATAAAGCAGGTTATTTTTCAATATAAAGTTTGACATTTGTCATGATAAAAATTTATCACGTATAGACATAGGCTAAAGCAAGGCGAATTGATACCAGGTGGCCTTATTATTGTAAATGAACTTTACCAAAATGTCAAACTCTATGTAAAAAAAACTAAATAAAAACTTTTTATGTATGCATTTCACATGACAGATAGGTGAAGTCCAGTTGTTGTCGTACTAATAAGGCCACTTGCTATTAATACGCTTTGGGTTACAATGAAAGTCTTTCTCTAATAAATTTTTAAATGTAATTTTCACTTTTGCAAAAAGCTGTTTGCTGGGAACTATCAATGGAAATTCGTCGAGTCTATAGAAAATAATAAATTATATACAGATTAAGAGCTTCTTCTCAAAGATATTTCTAATTACTAAATATGGTCTAATTTAAAAGCTGGACGAAGAGGAAATCTTCATAAATTAACTTCGTTTGTATTTTCGATTCCTATTAATAATGCGTTTGTAAAGAAAGAAAAATAATGTAATTTCCCGAATTAATGATAAGAATTAATTTTAATGGAAATTTAATGTTTTCAATATTTTTTTGCAAACAAATTAAAGTAAAGAAATACCAAATATATGTGGGAAAAAATAAAAATTCTTATGAAATAAAAAACAGGACCCATTAGGAAGTAAGTAATATAATCCAAATAAAGAAAAAAAATTTTTCAACTCGAATCGTATATGGCAGAGCCCTAAAGGAACACATAAGAAATACAAACGAATTGATAATTTTCTCCTTTTTTAAGTCGGATAATGAATATTTATTCTTTTGAATAGTTTTTGACAGTTTTTGGCAGTTCGTCTTAGTAAATCAACCTTTTTTTCTCTAAATGCCAAGCTTTTTCACAATTTTGATCTGGCAAGCCTAGGTCGCAGAGTAATGCATACAAATATATTTTTCGTTATCTTACTCTACGTCTCCACCTAACCATAGACTACTAACTAGACCCGTCACTATACAACAACATTACGAAGATTGTATGAGAGGGAACGCAATTCTTATTTTATAATGTGGTTTCTAATTTGACTATGTCCTTCATATTATCTTAGTAAGAGCACTTTGTATGTAAAAATGCACAACACATGACAACAGCCTCTTTTAGCTGTCAAAAGTGAGCATGCTGTTCCTAACTTGATATGCTGTTGTAACTTGGAGTTATTACTGCGCTGTTAAAACAATTGCACTAACAACTATGTTATACCCTGAAAAAAGCATTAACTTGAGCGGTCTACACTTAACATTAACTTCAAGTTAATGTTAAGTTGGGTGTAGACTGCAAATTACTAAAATAATGCTTGAACAAAAATTATGAAAAAAAAAACATAAAAAAGTAGAAGTGGAAATTAAAAAAAGCAATCGGCGGATTATTTTAAGCCGTTTTTGAGCCGAAAAATTATCGTCGCTGGCGGCTTCCATTAAGCCGATTTTAGCCGCAAGATAAATCGGCGGCGGCTGTGGAAATTAGTCGGCGGCTCGGCTTAGCCGTCTCGGCGCAAGTCTCTGGTAAACACACACATGTGAACATATACATTTTTTTTCAAATTTTCTTTTGTGCTTTTTGACAACCTCGAACCTAAACAACAATAAAAAGCGGTGTTGTTTTTGCTGTTGTTGGGTTGTTGTAGCTTCGCTACTACCTAGTATAATTCTACCATGAGTGCGACTTTGGCTCGCACACGAAAGGCTCCGTACGAATACACATATCCGTACGAATACACATACAAAATACTAAAATTTTCAGAAGAGACAAAAAACTGTTTATGTGCAGAAGCAACACACTTAACATAAAAATAGACATAACTGTATTTTTCCAGTTAAAGAAGATAGTGATGTGAAAGAAATCTTTGCAGTAGTTAGAAATGTGTACTCTGAATTAATTTATGGAAAAAAGTCAGTTTTGGAAAATTTTGAGTTGTGACCCTTTTGCATTTAGGGTACGATATATTCCTTTTCGTTTTTGCCCTTTTTTCATTTTTGCAATTCTTCCGTGTAGCTTTTTTGTTTCATTTTAGTTTTTTTTATTTTTTAATTATTTTTCATTGTTTTTCCATTTTTTTGGCTTTTGCGCTTTTTTCATTTTGCAGATATTTTAGTTTTTTTTTTTGCGATTTTTCGTTTTTTGTAGATTTTTTAAGTTTTGGCGATTTTTTTGCTTTGGCGTTTTTTTCTCCAACTTTTTTTCGCTTTTTGGAGATATTTTTAGCGATTTCTTTAAGTTTTAGCGCTTTTTTTGGTTTTGGGAATTTTTTCGGTTTTTGGTGATTTTTTTTAGTTTTAGCGTTTTTCTTTTTTTGGTTTTGGCACTTTTTCGTTTTGGCGATTTTTTTGGTGTTTGCCTATTTTTTTAGTTTTCGCGTTTTTTTACCTTTTTTCGTTTTAGTGATGTTTTTTTACGATGTTTTTCGATTTTGATGATATATTTAATTTTAGCTATTTTTTAGAGTCTTAAATTTCATGAGTATGTCTCTTACGGTTTCAAAGATACAACAAATTATCTAAATTGAATAGTCAAAATTATATTAACTGATAGAACGCCCTTTAATTTTTATTGCTTTAAATATCACTGTTAATTGGTGTAGTCTATTATACAGACTACACTAATTAACACTATCTTTGGTAATTTAAAGTGTTTACATATAAAAGTGTTTATATATTACATTATTGAATCAACATGTTTCGTTGCTCGCTTTAGAATACCCTTTAATTTTTAACTGTTATCATTAATTTGTTGTTGTAGCGGCCAAAGTTTTACATATTCTGTGAAAATTTCAGTTCCATAGCTCTTGCGGCTCCCGAGAAAACAGACAGATAGACAGCAGATAGCAAAACGTAATTTGCTCTTCTTTTCCACCAAAAAAATTCTACAACTTTAATAAATTTGGATTTACTCAGCAAAACCTTTGCTTACTGGTAGGCAAAAAAAAGTATATGAGTATTTAAGTCGCAACTACTTACAATTTGACCCGATAGAGAAGTCCAAAAAATAAGGGATACCCCTTACAAATGTATTGACATTGTGACAGCAATTAACTAGTTATTATTTTGCTTACTTGAAGCTAAAAAATAAGTAGTCAAATAAACAAATAAAAATTTAAAAAAAAATTGTATACACATTATATTTTATTCATATTTTTTTACTTATTTTTCTTTTTTTTTGCCCAGCTGTTTAAGCGACAAAAATTAATTTTCATATATAAACACATGTTGACTTTAAAAGTGATTGACTACTTATTTTATTAATATGTAACAACAAACTATAACTATTTTCAGATAATGAGTTAAATACGTACTAGTTTTATTAAAAACTAAGTATTACTTCTAATATGATAAATAAGATAAATAAGTACCACTCATTATCTTGTAACCCATTAATGAAATACTACCGATTACAAAAATGAAAAAAATTTTTTCTGGGTAATTTTAATTTTACTATTCGCTTTAAATATCCGCATCCATATTGGCGAATGCAAATGCAAATATCAAAAATAAATGAATAGTTCGCAAATGCGAATGCGAACGCCAACGTTCGTCGCTCCCCTAATTATTGGTTTGCTGTTATCCAATGCATTTTGCTATGTTTATACATATGTAGGTCAAATGAATATGTACATATTCTAATTATCATGCCATAATTTTTCAATTAAATCAAACATTATTACTTTAAAATATTAATATTCATTTAGGTCGAACGAAAGAGTGGAAACGTGCCTATAAAATAAATATATATGTATTAGGGTATTTTATTTTTGCTAGAATTTTTATTCTTGCAGTCGCCACGTGAAATTCTGTTAGATATGTCGAAATAAAATTACCCTGAAAGTTACAGCCCTCAATATTAATTTTAAGTACTTTCCTAAAGCGTGGAAAGGTTTTCCATACAAAATACACGTAAAAATAATGGCGCATAATCGTAGTCAAAACAAAGTATACTTTAGGAGTTTGAAACCAGTATTTTGTAGGGCAATACTGATTTTAAAAACTTAAACTATACTTTGTTTAGGACTATGAATATGCGCCATTGTGTTTTTCTTAAAAATTCTATAACTTAGTCACATTTTATGCTATTACGTTGTACTTGGCCTCGATATTTACGTGTATTTTGTATGAAAAATCTTTCTACGCTTTGGGAAAGTACCTAAAATTAATACTTAGGGCGGTAACTTTCAGGGTACTTTTATTTCGGCATATCCAACCGAATTTCACGTGGGTACTGTAAAAATAAAATACTTGCAAAAATAAACCCCCTAATATGTATGTATGTATGTATGTATGTATGTTTGAATGTACACTTCGGTATAATAAAAATACAAAAAATATTATTGGAAAACACTATTGGGTTCAAAATTAAAGCGGAGAAATTAAGAATTCAAAAATAGATAAATATACGTATTACGTGTTTGAGTTGTACACAGAAAATTTATTTCACATTTTATTTTCAGACAACAATTAGTTTGAAATTAACTTTTACATTTAATAAATAATTTGTCTGATTCAATAAACGTTTTAATTTTGAGCTCTTATTTACACTTTAAAAAAACCAGTTTATTTTAAGCAGGGAGAGAAAATAATAATTATTTTTGAATTTTCAAAGGAAAAAAGCTCACATAAGCAAATATCGCGGAATCAAGTAAAGTATACCATTTTAATCGAAATAAACTACATTTTTATAAAATTGCGTGCTTTTTAAATTTTAGATTTTTGTTTTTTAGCTAGATATAATAACACTGTGCATGAATTCGACACTATTTTTTTCAACATAAGGGGCACCCGACGGGTAAACTTAACTCAAGTACGCTGATTTCACTGGCGATTACCGTTTTTCAATGTTCGCTCTTAAAAAAGAGATATTTATGATTTAAAATTTCAGGTTTTGGGTCATTTTCATTGGATTAAAGGCGCAATTCTTAAGATAATTGGGCGAAATTTGGTTCATAAGTTAATCGTGTACTACAAATATACCTAACTAAAATTTGAAGAAATCGGTCCTTGTTTACACCTAATCTTCATACAAGCATCCGCAAAAATTTCACCAAAATGTCGATAGATCTCATGAATTGTTTTAGATTTAGTTCAAATTAATTATGTAAATAACTAGTTTTTGTAGAAATCATATTGTGAATTTTTAACGTGATCGGTTTATTGGTATAGTTGCTACACGTCAAACAGCGCATACAAACTACGCACAGTGCATTACAGAGGTTTAAATTAGAAAAAAAAGTGGTAATAAGTATGGAACTTCTAAACTACTAAATGGATTTGCATAAAAATTTAATTAGTACCAGAGGACCAGGGGCGGAGCTACAAGAGCTGAAAGTTGGCTGCGTCGGGTGCGAAAAACATTGTGCGGCTTGTGACTTTCGTAATTATTAACCGATCTGTAAAATTTTAGACGCGTTTAATTTTGCTAGACAAAATAAAGAAAAAATGTGCCAACAATTATTTTTGTATCTTACAGTTTAAGAGATATTTCACTTCGAAATTAAAATTTGAAATTTTTTGTCTTGACTTTTTTTGTAATTTTTTTACTAAGCCTCTGATTTTAACTTGTATTACACTATTAAATTGCTGATAAAATTCTAAGTCAACTCACCGAACAAAGGTTTGAAATATATTGAACCGTTAAGTCGTAACAAAGGTATAAACTCAAAACTTTTAAATTTAACAAAAAAAATCTTCGATTTTTCCAAAAAAAAAAGTGCTTTCATAATATTTAAAATTGTAAAAAAATTTTGTTAGAAATGTTAATTTTATTTTTATACACGGTGAAAGGCTATGCTTTAAGTATGAATTAGCGGACATTTTTGCTCATTTTGGCAGTGGTCGAAAATCATAAATTTACAAAATAATGTTTCAGTCTAGGTGCCTGTAAAAAACTTTGAACCGGGTGCTTAAAAAAGCCATGAACAGGGTTTTATTAGGTAGATAGTTAGCATTATTCTTGCTTTAAATGAAGACATCCTGACTATAAATGTAGATGCTAGGGCAAAATTAGTACAAAAAATCAAACTTCAGGAAGAAAATTTTTATATTATAAAAAACTAACTAAAAAAATGTTTTTTTCTGAAATTTCTATCATGACCTCTAAATGCATTATTTAACTACGTGTTAAAAAATTATTTATGAAATTTAAGTTTTTTTTGTTACTAATTTTGCCCTAGCACCTACATTTATAGCCAGCATGTCTTCATTTAAAGCCAGAAGAATGCCAACTACCTACCTAACAAAACCCTGTTCATGGCTTTTTTTAGCACCCTCTGCAAAGTTTATTACAGGCAGCTAAACTCAAAAATTATTTAACATATTTCCTCTATGTAGGTATTTTTCAAATGAAAATTTGTCAACATACACGGCAGAACAGAACAAAGTTGTTTTTGGAAATTTTCCCTGGTTCCTAAGAATATTGATCCTGTCTAATTCTTCCTGAATATCACGTTATGGACTTTTGCGTAATAAAATCGTTTGGACTCAAAGGCAAATTAGTTCTAAATAATCACACCATAATATAAAACTCTCTGTTTCTAGTAGAGAGCTGCAAAATGAAAATTGATGAACACTCTTCGCGAAAATTTTTACTCCTCGCGAAATTAGCCTTGACGAATGTCATTATGAAAAACTTGTGCTATGAAAGCAAAAAATCGTATCCAAACAAGCATACGTTATCTTAAAAGTAATTCAATAAAACCTAAAGCATTTCATATACATAAATACATACATCAAACTCAAAGCAAACAGGATTATTTACTCAATATTAAAGAGATATTTCATTTTAAGAGATATTTGCAATTTCATATTTCTTATATCTGAAATTAATTTACTATACAGGGTGTCCCATTAATCAACGTCAAGATGAAAGCGGATGATAGGGCAAGTAGTGACTGCTCCAGAAAAAGTTAGAAAAAAAATCTATGTCACTAATTTTAAAAGGTGTTGCCAGTTAAAAAAAATCACCCTGTAATGATCTTTCTATTGCTGTGACTACAAATCTTCACTTTTCTAATTTGTTTTCTCCTATATCATTGTCAGATATCCTTCTGTAAATGGCAGTTAAAAATTCATACTGCAGTGGCCTGATTTTCAAAGAAAATCTTACATTTTGCCAAACGACGTACTTAAATTTATTACTTCTCGCAACTTTAACCGCCCGTGTTGAAAAAAAATGTACCAGGTACTTTTGGCAAGTGACATTAAAAGTTGGCGCGTTTAGCACGAATTCCAAAATGGTATAATACTTTGTCGATTTTTTTTCAAACTGCGAAAAAAAATGTTTTTTCCAACAAAAATATCTATTTTTTTAGTCGTTATTCGAACGTTTTCTTATTTAAATTGAAACCTCGTTCGAACAACGGCTAAAAAAACTTTTTTTTACTTAAAAAAAATTTGGTTTCAGTCCCTGATGTATATAGATATTAGTTAGCAGAAATAGCTTCATCTATCACCGCCACGAATCACTTATCAAAGTCACAAATAAAAATCTAAAAAGTCCGAAGTATGCAACAACATTATGCCAGTATATTTGTAACCAGTATTCTCGCCAGTATTTTTTCATTATCAGAAAATTTTTGTTTTACCCCCAAAGCATTGATTTTTGTTATTCAAAGCATTGATGTGCATGGCCCGCCATAAGGAACTTACGTTTCAAAAAAAATTTTTCTCTATTTAAAAAAATACACGAAAAAATAGTTTTTTGGCATAAGATATTAATAAAATACGTTTAGCGGACTCTTATCTGCATTATTGCCATATACATAGATAGTTAAGCGTTTGGTCAAAAACTGATGACACCTTTTTTTAGGGCCCGCTGATTTTCCAAAACTTTGAAGGCTCATAAAAAAAATTGGTCACCAAATTCGCCAAACTGAGTATATTGTTCTACTATCCTTTGATAGCAGAATCGAACCTATACTGTCAAGTCCGTGTGTTTTTTGAACTGTTGCACTGTGTTTTTTTATATTAGCGGTATTCGATGTTTGTTGCGTTTTGTATAGCAACTGCTTGCAATTGCTTTTTGTTACTATTCGTAAGCGTTTATTTTACTCACTTTGAAAAACTAAATAAAAATTTACATATACACTTAAATACACATGCACTTCTGTAAAGCTGCATCCATATTAAAAGCAAATTTGTTTGTCCTGTGTGTCAAATTTTTATATGCTTTTTTTAATTTTCATAAATATTTGTTGAATAAATTGTTTAATTTTGTAGAAATTTTTTATTTATTATTTTCAGTTGTCAAAATATCAGTTGCGTGATTGCAATACAAAAAAGCTATACCGATTTGGTATAGCAAAGCTGCAAAAGTGTTGTAAGTGCAAACTAGTGTATTTTGTTGCTAAATTGCAAACAAAAAGCTACGATATTTAGCACTTGCTCCTTTGCAAGACCATTCGCACTATTGCGGCCCACAACAAATAGAAGAAAAAAAACAACACAGCGTGTATAAAAATCCTCAGGACATCTAAAGTTCAAAAAGACGTGCTCCTGTCAAGGATAAGGTTTTAACATCAATCATAAACCCACCATGGCCACCATAGAAGAGCTGGTAAAGCGACAAGACGACACGGCGGTAGAAATTAATAAGTTAATTGCTAACGCAAAAGAGACGCCCAAGGAGAGGAGAACTCTGGAGTACTACGAACGGAAGACCCAGGAGTTGGCAATCTTATGGCAAACATTTGAGCAAAACGACAATACGATTCGGAGAACAGCATCTGTTACACAGGATCACCCATATCTACAAAACGACCTATATGAAAAAATTGGCCAAAGGCAGAGCGAGGCCATAGAAGAGATTGAAGCTGCCATGGCAACACTAAGGTCATTAGCAGGCACTTCAAGCAACACGTCAGAACACAAACAACCAAAGGTGCCAGCAGAAAAGCACGTATTAGTAATGAAGCTACAAACACTTATTATCATCATCAACAATAAGTTGGAAGAATTGCTGGAAGAACATTCCGGAATTTCCCACTTATACATCAAGTCAAAACTAAGGAATATAGATAGTCACATCCACACCATGCAACAGTTACATGGAAAAATTTGTGCCGATAACTTAGAACATGACCTCAACCAGTACATGTTAGAAGAAACCGTCTTTGAGGAGAAGTACATCAAGGTCCAAGAAAGACAAGAGGTAACCGTATCACCAACTCAACAAGAATCTTCGGTCCACCTACCGAACGTAACAATACCACACTTTTATGGAGACTACTTGCAATGGCGTGGATTCTATGAGCTATTCAATGAAATCATTCATAAGAACCCGATGCCGACAATAAAGAAAATGTGGTTCTTGAAAACTAATGTGAAGGGTGAGGCTCAGAAGCTTATTCAACACCTATCGTTAACTGAAGCCAATTATACAACAGCATGGAATTTGCTTCAAGAAAGGTATAATAACATGAGAGTTTTGACATTCACGTTACTAGATAAACTCACAGGGCAAAGCAAATTATCGGAAAATCCATCTGCTTCCGCAATTAAAAACTTGCACGACAGCATACAAGAAACTCTAGCAGCACTGAACAATTTAGGGGTAAACACAAACTCATGGGGTCCTATAGTCCTTCACATAGTAATGAATAAGCTAGATAAAGGAACGTACATGCTGTATGAACATTCATTGTCATGACCAAAGGAAATTCCAACACTAACAGAATTTCTCAAATTTCTTGAAACCAGATTTCATTCGTTGGAGGCAATGGGGCAGAAAAACAAACAACTTGCCACAAAGACGTATTCGTCCGCAGCTGCAAGTTCAATCACAAGGGACAAGAAATGCGGCTGTTGCAACGAACATCTACATCCATTATACAGATGTCCAAGATTCCTAGGGCAGTCTGTAGACAAAAGACTGCAGTATATAAAATCTAACAAACTATGTGTCAATTGTCTCAAACCAGGTCATATTGCCAGGGTGTGCCCATCACAACATTGCACCAAATGCGAACAAAAACACAATACATTAGTGCACATCGATCAAGTCATGTCGGACAACTCACAGCAGAGCTTCAAGAAGTCTCCCGCTCCATCAACAGTGGCATCTCTACAGCAATCTGGTATCCAACAGGGTTATGTATTATTGGCAACTGCTCGAGTCAGAATACAGGGTAACAATGGACAAATCGGTGAGTTTAAGGCACTACTGGACTCCGGTTCTCAGATATAACATTGTAACCACCAGACTGGTGAAACGCTTAAACATTAAGCCTGCAGAAGCTATCATACGGATAGAAGGCATCGGAAGTCAATCAAAGAAGTCTAATCAACGTGTTAATGTGAGTCTCCAGTCAACAACAATTGAGTACAAAACTCGGCTCGAGGCCTTCGTTCTTCCCAGTATCATCCCTGTGCAGTCATCAAGGGATTTTAATCACTCATTAGCCAGGGTGGTAACATCGATGTACTTCTGGTAGCCGAATATTATTTTGAACTGCTAACTTCCGGCAAAATTCAGTTAGCTAATGATCTACCAACATTACAAGACACAAAATTAGGTTGGGTTGTCAGTGGAAAATTAAACAAGAAAGCCAACGAAACTGCAGTATGTGCAGTTTATGGTGAAAATGAAACAAGTGACACAAGCGAATTGATACAACAATTTTGGAAAGTAGACAACTTTGAATCAAGCAGTGAATTTACAATTGAGGAGCAACTTTGTGAAACACACTTCACACAAAATACAACAAGAAGTCAAGACGGACGTTTTATTGTCAGATTACCATTTTCAAATAATCCAAGTGCTCTAGGTGAGACAAAGAGCATAGCAATCTCAAGATTTCATGCGTTAGAGCGACGACTATTCAGAGATAAAGACCTGAGATCCCAATACATTGAGTTCATGGATCAATACGAGGCACTGGGCCACATGACTCGCATCAATGGCGACAAGGTCCAATCACCGCACTTTTATATTCCTCATCATTGCGTGCTAAAACCAGAAAGTAGCACCACCAAGCTTCGTGTGGTATTCGATTCCTCGGCAAAATGTCGTTGAACGACATTTTACACATCGGTCCTGCCACTCAAGGCGACCTTTTCGGTATGTTACTACGCTTTCGGATGCCGAGATTTGTATTTTGCACGGACATTGAGAAAATGTACCGTCAAGTTTTACTTCATCCAGCGGACCGTAACATGCAATTAATTCTTTGGAGAAGGAATCCAGCAGAATCTGTTTCAACGTACATGCTGAATACAATAACGTATGGAACATCCTCAGCACCGTACTTTGCAACAAAGTGCTTACAACAATTGGCCGAAGAGAACATGGAAAGATACCCACTAGGGGCGTACACATTAAAACATAATTTCTATGTGGATGACGGCATGAGTGGAGCAGACAGTCTAAGCACAACAATTCAGATACAGCAGGAACTCACACAATTACTCCACGAAGGCGGATTCAACCCAAGAAAATGGTGTGCGAATCATTCTCAACTACTAAAGGGCATTCCTCTGAAAGATCTGGAAGTTAACTTAGACTTCGACAATCAATCAACTAAGGTGCTGGGATTAACATGGAATCCAAAGTCAGATCAGTTTTTTCTGAAGACAAACATCCAAGACAACCAAAAAATAACTAAGCGTTCTATTGTATCCGATGTGGCAAAACTTTTCGATCCACTGGGCATTGCAGGGCCAGTAGTAGTGGCTGCAAAAATCTTCGTACAAAAACTGTGGGAGTTACAAATTGCATGGTACGATCCAGTGCCGGAAAAATTAGCTTCAGAATGGGAAACATTCCGCGAAAACCTGAAAGAGCTAAATCTCGTACATACTGGAAGACACATCTTTAACGGTCAGATAACGACTCACACATAATTACATACATTCGTTGATGCATCTGAAAGGGCGTATGGAGCTGCCATCTACCTACGTTCAAGATTACAAGATGGAAGAATTATTGTTAGGCTGTTGTGTGCAAAATCTCGAGTTGCTGCATTGAAAAGGTTGATGCTGCCGAGACTAGAACTATGTGCTGCTGTTCTAGGGGCAATGCTAGCCACAAGAGTAAGAAAGGAGCTTCACTTTGAAGGTCATAAAACATATTTCTGGTCCGACTCAGAAATAGTACTTCACTGGATTAATTCACAACCATCATCACTCCACACGTTTGTAGCAAATCGCATCACCAAAATACAAGAATTAACCATAAGCACCCAATGGCGACACGTCAGCTCAAACCAAAATCCTGCAGACCACATTTCAAGAGGATTGAGTCCCAAGGCATTAGACAAATGCACCACATGGTTCTACGGACCAATTTTCTTTCATGGCAACGAGACCAATTGGCCTAAAGAACTCAATAAAAACGACAACCACCCAGCACTGAAGAATTCAGATCTAACCCTGTTACTGTTCTGTATACTATGTCGACTGGACTGGAAGACATAATATACAAGATAAATCATTATGACTCTTTCATGTGCCTTCAAAGAATAGTAGCCTACATGCAGCGCTTTATTATAAATACCAAAATATCAAATGATAGTCGGCCATCAACTAAGCTACTCAGCCCTCATGAGCTGAACTCTGCAATGCATCTGATAGTTAAAGCCATACAAAAGGCTGATTTCAAGCAAGAAATCATGAGACTACAGAACAACAAGGAAATAAATAATTCGAGTCCTATATGTACATTGTCCCCCTTTCTTGATGAACATGGTGTGTTACGAGTCGGAGGAAGGCTAGAAGCGTCAAACATTTCATACAACGCGAAACATCCAATACTGCTTCCACATAACGATCCGATCACAAAACTAATAATGAAAATGGTCCATCTTGACAACTATCACTGTGGTCCTCAAGCAATGTTGGCAATATCCAGACAGCAATGTTGGATTGTCAAGGGCAAATCAGTGGCCAGAAACATCGTTCAGAACTGTGTGCGATGCAAAAGATCGAAGCCAAGGTTACTAAATCAAGTTATGGATAAG
This sequence comes from Panzeria rudis, assembly GCA_956483635.1. Lineage (NCBI taxonomy): Eukaryota > Metazoa > Arthropoda > Insecta > Diptera > Tachinidae > Panzeria > Panzeria rudis. The sequence goes on from OY101447.1 coordinate 199,580,191, forward strand.
CTACCGGCAAGCAGAGTAACTCCAGCTCGCCCATTCATAAAATCAGGAGTAGATTACTGTGGACCATTCTGGGTCCACTACAAGATAAGAGGTAAAAGACCGCACAAGGTGTATGTAGCGGTATTCATTTGTTTCGCAACAAAGGCTGTTCACTTAGAGGTAGTGACTGATCTTACCACTGAAGCATTCATTGGGGCCCTCAGGAGGTTTATAGCACGTCGAGGACGTTGTCAAACAATATACTCAGATAACGCGACAAATTTTGTTGGCGCCAAAAATCAGCTAGACGAGTTAAACATGGCCATATTTCCTGACACTTCGCAAGAGATGATTGTTCGAGCATGTAGTAAGGATGGTATTGAGTTCAAATTCATACCACCGAGAGCACCTCACTTTGGCGGACTATGGGAGGCAGCAGTCAAATCTGCAAAGCATCTTTTGTTAAGAAGTGTATCAACGGCGTCCCTCACGCACGAGGAATTCGAAACAGTTATAATTGAAATCGAAGCAATTTTAAACTCGCGACCATTGACCCCACTATCAACGGACCCTAATGATTTAACGGGATTAACACCAGGACATTTTCTAATTGGAGAACCACTCACAGCTCAAGTGGACTCCAGGGCAACAACCTCATCCAGTTCCCTCGCAACACGATGGAGACTTGTTTCCCAACTAAAGCATGAGTTCTGGACGCGTTGGTCCATAGAATATTTACATAACTTGCAGGAGAAACGGAAGTGGAAAACAACATGCGAAAATGTGCATGAGGATCAAATGGTCATCATAAAGGAAGACAATATACCTATTATGAAATGCCTCTCGGCAGAATTCTCAAACCTTACAAGGGAGATGATGGCAAGGTTCGGGTGGCAGACATAAAAACGTCATCAGGTGTAACAAAAAGACCTATTCACAGGCTAGCTCCGCTCTTTCATGACGAAGGTCCAGTGGAGATTGAACCATCAACTTATGTTAAAAGGGCATCTACGCGCTTCCGCCCGAAGTCTACCAAAGAAGTATATAGTACCCCATCAAAGAGGGTTAAACATATCACCAGCTCAATATTACTCGCCATGATAATTCTACTCATCCCTGTCGTCATAGGCAACAGTATTAGGATCAAACATTTTCGTACAGATCCCGGACTATATTTTGAAGGGATCGGAACAGCTAAATTGGTCACCGCTGAATGGAAATTAATGGTATTTTATGATCTGGCTCCATTTTATTCTGAGCTAAGATCTTTCCAGTCAGGACTAAACAAGTTACAACAACTCTGTTCAGAAATTCAACAACAGGCAACGTGTAGGATTTTGGTTAATAACTTCGAGCAAATTATGAATGAACGGAGGAGAAGGAGTTGTTTGCAACCAGTAGAACAAAAAGATCTGCATTCAATATTGTAGGAAACATTGCACGATCATTATTTGGTGTTCTCGATTCAGATTATGCAGAGGAGATGTCAAACACAATCAAGCAAGCTAAGGGCCAGACTCATTACTTGTTTCAACTAATTATTAAAAAATCAGACGTCCATTATCGACTCAACTATCAATATTATAAAACAGGACGAACTCAATGCTCAAGGTAAACTAAGAACCATCATCGAAAGAATAAATAAAGAAGCAAATGAGATAGACAAATAGTCCGAACAAATCAGCTAAACACAATTAATAGGGCTACTAGCAAATCAAATGACGCTGACGGCAATAAATCTCCAAGGAAGAGAAACGGAAATCATAAATGTGCTCACCGACGCCCACAATGGAAGAATCAGTCCACTCTTATTATCTCCCCATCAACTGAGGAGTGAAATTACCACAATCAAGGCACATCTTCCAGCATCGCGTACACTTCCGGTCGAAAATGAGAACCTTATACAATTATATAAGCTAATGAGTGCCAAGGGAGCTGTAACTAAGGGTGAAGTCATTTTCGAAAGCATGCTACCGTTAGTTGATCAACAATTTTTAGAGTTATTTAACATTGTGCCAGTACCAACCATCAGAAATGATGTTTTAGTCGCCATCATCCCAGAAAGTTCATTTTTAGCTGTAAATCCACACAGGGACGAATACGTGCTATTTACAAATAATGAATTCTCCAATTGTATCACAGTCAAGGACAATACATTTATATGTCACAACAAACAATTCAAGCTTGGAAAGGGTTCCAATCACAATTCATGTGAAATCCACATCTTTAACAACAGGAATACAACCGATTGCAAGCTAACCCGGCTTCCAGGCAACTCTACATGGTCGCAATTTAAAAATCAAAATAAATGGATCTTCGCGACTATCGGAGACATCGAAGTATCATCAGTATGCGGCACCGAAATCACCCAGTGCACATTGAGGGGAAGTGGACTACTCGAAGTCGAAGTCTGCTGCACAGTAAAGTCCAGCCTGATTAAGATTCAAGGACATTTTGGCACAACCAACAACATACACACATCATATGCTAAACTTAAGCACATAGATTCCATAAGCACACCTCAGGAGATAAAGAGAATGTTCAACACCACTGACAAGGAACTTGAGACTCATTCGGATCAACTTAACGCACTCCAGAAACTTCTAAATGAGTCAAGTCTTGCTTCGCTCCCGGAATTCAACACCACCAGGCAATAAGTTATACAGCACTGATTCTGTCCACAATGCTGCTATTAGCGCTCATTACTTTCAAATGTCGAATAAATCGCCACACCAACAACATCAACCATGATGACCAATCCACACCTCAGCCAGTCCCGCGATCACGGCCTGTCACGATCGACATCATAGATACCTAATTGACCGGTGGTCAAGACGGGGAGAATGTTGCGGCCCACAACGAGTTAATAACAAATCATTTATTTGTATATTTATTTAGGTCAATTCATAAGTCCCAAGTTGCATTTTATTTAGTTCACTTACACTCTATTTAGTTAAGCACAATTCAAAACGTTGCATTTTTCATTTAATTAGGTCATTTAAACTCAAGCTATTTTTGTTCTTGCATTTATTAAATGTTCCAATTAATTCTAACATTTTAGTTCCGCATATTATGCATTTCTTTTATAACTTATTATTATTGTATGATTATGTTATTTAGTATATAAGACCAGCATTTCAATAAAGAAATGATCAGTTACAGCATAACAGATCGCAACTCAATCATCAATCATTTAGATACTTTTTCTGGTTCAAGTGCTAGAAGAAAAACCCTTAATTACAATTTAGTGCCAGCCCAAATTAATGTGTTTGGACTGATTATCACTAAAGACCAAGAAACACGCACCTAACACTGAATACCGCTATTGTGTATGTGAGAATTTCGTTTTATTTCATAGAATTTATCCCTTATATGTACAAACAGTGATGGAAAAGTCAGTACTATTGTACTATTTTCAGTACTTTAAAAAATAATTGACCAAATTATAATAAAATCAAATACATTTACAGAAACTACTCAAATCTTTATATGGCTTATTAATTTTCAACCTATTCTTTTCAAAAGTACAATGTTCAAAAATTCTTGATTTCTTTATTTAAAGAAAACAAACAAACCACTTCAAACCTGTCAACATGGAAAACCCATTAGAGAACTATTTAACTGATAAAAAACACATTGCTATAGGTGACTATTTAAGTTGTGGTCTGCCGATTGAACCTAAATAAAATTGAAAGCAGCTCAATTAACTTATTGGTAACTTATACTTTCTTTTCTATAAGTTTCCATTAGTTTGTTTGCATAAGTTTTTAAGCCTACTAAGATTATTTTATTCTTTTGTAATTTTCATAAATATTATCATTTTGAAATTCTCAAATGGTTTTTGAAAGCCTATGCGTAATAGGCAATTCACACTACCGTGTTTATGGCAATTTTAGGTGTTTACGAGCCAAACACGTTAATTTTTAGATGTTTTCCCATATACTCAATTGTCAAAAAATTTACGTGTTTCAAAATTAAACTCATTCAAAAACCAGTAAAAGGCAGGGTTCCAAGTACTTCTTGATGTATGTTCAGTAGATTTTTTTATTTTAGTGCTTATTAAACACGGTTTGTAATGGCGGCAAAATATGTAAGCAAAGTCGAAATTAAAAAAGGTTGTAGCATTTCTATAACAACAAGCAGCGTATTCGGAAAGTTATGATTTGTGTTGGCTTAAAAGTATTAAAAACCTCGGTTTTGGTTCAAGTTTTCAATTCAAATGGAAAAATGTACATACACATGTAAAATTCTAATTAATAACTTTGCAAAATTATTAATATTTAGGACACGAAAAAAAATTTTAGTTGCCGGTTTGCTACCACCTTTTATGAATTCGTCATGCTGTAAACAGAAAGTTTATAAAATTGTAGTCTGAACAACTTTGTTTAGTTTCTTAAAATATTTGCCGAAACACGTTAAACTATAGCAGTGTGAATATAGTATAAGAGGTTTGTAACTGTTCAAAGTTGTGGCTGAAGTCTACTGACGATTTGGTAAAGCGCCAGTGAAATGCATATAGACAATGCTTAAATATCAGCAAATAAACTTCATTTAAAATAAAATTATGACAATCAAGTAATAAATTTCTTAAAATAAAATGTATAAAATAGATAAACAAAAGTTTTTGTGAAAAACAAAAGTGTAAAATACATCGCCATTTAATACGTGTCGATTTTATAATGAACTTTTCGAGAAAAATAAAAAAACTATAACCGTTCTGAGACATAAGCCGTTCAAAGTATCAAGTACTATATAATTACAAAATACGGGATAGAACAATACGCAAGCTCGCTTTGAATTGCTCATATGTTTATAAGAGGATTATGAAGCAGATTTCTAAATTTTTTTTCTTAAACTTCGGAAAAAAGTAATTTATTTTTGACGATTTCTGATAATTATTTTGACGGTTTTTCGCTCGAAATTTTACGAATTCATCGCTTTTCCATCTGGCAACTGTGTATGCGATTACTTTGCTATGAATTAGGGACTGGAAAAAAGTATCGATAGATCGATATTTTCTTAAAAATATATTGATAATATCGTCGATATTTTTATTTTCGATATATCGATATTTTTTTCCAAATATATCAGTATCAAATTCGATATTTTTTAGCTTTGGTTTTTTTTCGTGCAATTTTTAAAAACATTTCGGCACAGTCTCCATTAAATAGAATATTACTAACAAAATCTGTTGTTTTATTAATAATATTTTGTCTATTGGAAAAATTATCATTCTTTGAGTGTAATTTTGTTGATGTATGTTCCATGAAATATTGGTGGAACAGTAAGGATCTTGGAAATTAACTCTTTCCAGCTTAATTATTTATAAGAAAGCTACTTATTTGTTTTATTTAAAAAAAATTTGGAGACTACGTATGAATTATCATTGTTGAAAAAATATCGATATTTCGATATATCGATGTATATTATTCGATATATATCGATGCCGTTCGATATTTAAAAATATATCGATATCGATATATTTTTTCACTTGCCCATCCCTACTATGAATACAGCAGCTGTCAAATTACACTGCCTTTGTTCAAAGCGAATTAATATCAAGTGGCCTTATCATCAAAACAACACACATACAAAGTAGGTGTAGGACTATTTTTATTTGTGCTTTGACAGTTCGGGTTAAAGTTTTTATCTTTTCTTATATAGAGTTTGACTGATTGGGTGTAATCAGCTGATGATCATCTGTGATGATAGGGCTACCTGGTACTTAATTCGCTTTGCCTTTGTTTTGATTCCTAATATATTGACTGCGAATAAAAATACACAATATAAAAAAACAAATCTACAGAATAAGAGGTAAACCAAAAAAAATCTAATCGAGATTGATCATTCTAATGGTATTTATTAAAATATTAAAACAGATGACCCTATAATATGATTGTGAGAGGTATAGAAGCCATCAAACTGTGTATACCACCAACTACTGGAAAATTGGATGATAATATTAAAGAGGAAAAAGATACAAATTTACCACTGGACCATACAAACTCAGGGAAAACAATGTCTTCTGTAGAACGTTATAGGTAATTGAAATTAATTTACATGATTACATCTACACTATGCCACTAAAATCTACGGACGATGTAATTTTTTAATATTGAGAGAATAAAATAGTTTTGCTATTTTTTAATTCAATATACATACATATTGTTTTCGATACACGTAGCGTTAAAAGATTGCATGTTTGTCATACCTAAAATTTTTTAAAGAAAAATTACATTTCCTGTTATTTTGCGACCCACAAAAGTCTACGGACGATTGAAACTAAAGATGGTTTTAAAGAAGATTAGTAACTTTTTGGGCCAGCTTTTAAATTTACAACCTCCATTGCACTGAACGATTATCGAAAGTAAACTGTATACATACTATTTTTAGACAAGAGTGGGAAGACTTACTTAAAACTCTTGATGATAAACCGGAATCAATAAGGGAATTGGCCTTCGAGGGTCATCTAAAAATTTCAAAGTTCCGCAGTGTTTACTGGTCTCTGCTGCTAAGAGTTTTAAATGAAGACCATACCTCTTGGTGTATGCAACGGGAACAACAGCGGAATCGGTATCATTGAATCGAAAAATTTCTTTTAATTTTGTTACGAGTTAATTTGATTTATTTGATTACAGTTATGATAAGTTAAAACAAGAATTTGCAAAAAACCCCCACCAAATCGATGATAGTAAGGCAAATGAAAATGACGATCCGTTATCGCAGTCATCGCAGGTTAGTTAATCAGTAAGGGAATAATCTATGAGAACTAATCACTTATTTGCTTATTGTAGAGTGTCTGGAATCAATATTTTAGCGATCAAGAGTTATTTGCCGTTATCAGACAAGATGTTGTAAGAACTTTTCCCGGTGTAGACTTTTTTCGAAAAACGGTAGTGCAAGACTCTATGGTAATTTTTAATAACTTACTCCCATTAAGTACAAAGCTTTAAATGTTTGTCTACCTTGTATTCTTTTACAAGAGTAACATTTTATTTTATTATGCCAGGGAGCACCCTTACATGTGCTATCGCCAGGGCATGCATGAGATCTTGGCGCCTGTTATCTTTGTCATGTATGGAGATCATCAGTCTTTGTTGCATTTCAAAGAAATTGCGAAATGTGTCGAAGTAGAGTAAGTCATGTGTTGTATATTGTTGGATTATGAGTATGTATATCTTAAAAAATTCTTATAACATTACAGCGACACTTTACTGAATGTTTTGAATCCCTCTTATTTGGAAGCAGACTCTTAGTAAATAACTAATGAATGTATTACAAGAAAAAGAAAATGTATAGATGTAATTTTATTTTTTTTAGTTTTCTATTTTCGCGAATAATGGCTTCAATTGAATCCTACTATCGAGTTAGTAACAATTTACCAAATTCTCTAAATCATGCCAATGGTTTATTGCTTCCGTCTAAAATTGAGGTACATACTACAACTGTAATAAATCCTGTCTCGTATACGTAATTTTGTTCGTTTTCATTTACATAGATCATCCCCAGCTTTAGTTCCGAATTAGAAGTTGTCGGCCAGCTGAATTTGATAAGAGATAAAATACTAGCCAAAGAAGATTTACACTTGCACAATTATCTAATGAAACTAGATATACCATTGCATATATTCGGAATGTAAGTAAAGGTGGTAATTTTAATATGTACATCTAGAAACAATTTATAAATTAATTTTTAGACGCTGGCTACGTTTGCTATTTGGACGAGAATTTGCTTTATTGGACTTGTTGGTGCTATGGGATGCTATATTTGCTGATAGTGATAGATTTGATTTGCCAAACTATATACTTGTGGCTATGTTGATTCGCATTAGGGATAAATGTAAAACAATGTTCCTTTAACTTAATACTTGTCCCACGATGGCGAAATAATTCTTTCTTTCGTACAATTACAATTAAAACAACAACAAAATTTTAGCAAATTCCTTTTGGCATCGTGGTACAGGCAATTAAAATCTACCATACACCGATTCTGGTTCTCTTGAAATGTGTAATCAAGTATGGAGTATTCTTCGAATTGATATTTTACTATACCAGATTCATCACATAACACTATGCGATAAATGAAGACTTTTGCAAAAACACACGGACTGGACAGTACAGGTTCACTTGTACTACCACAGGGTAGTAAAACCCTAAACTCAGTTTGGCTAATTTGGTGACCAATTTTTTTTATGGACCTCCAAAATTTCTGAAAATTAGTGGGCCCTCAAAAAAGGTGTCATCAGTATTAAGCCAACAGCTAATTCAAACTTAATGATACCGCTTAACTATATACGACAATAATGTAGCTAAGAGTCCGCTTAACAGATTTTATTAACACTTTATGCCAAAAAATGTTTTTCGTACACTTTTCCTTTTTAATTCAGGGAAAATAATTTTTTCACTTTTTTCATAATCCCCCTTATTCCGTAACTATTTGTCGACGTCACGTCAAAACAATACCAAAAAATTGGCACTTGTCTACTCGCTGTCGACAAAAATTTAATACTATTAACAGCATCTCAACATTTTCTATGCCTTAGAGAATACTAAATGGCTGGAAGTGGAACAATAACAAAGAAAGTAAAAAAATTCAATAAAAATATAGCCTAACTGGTGAAAAACGAAAATTTTTAAGGTACAAAGTAGTTTTTATGGAATATTTGGCTTGCCTAGTTACACGTTCAGATTGTATTGATTGTATGTTCACAAAAGTTGTTCAGCTCTACCGTAACTACAACTTTGCCGAATATTGTTAGTAAAAAATTACGAGTCTGTAAGTTATTCTGAAATAACTTTTTCATATAAAAAAAATTCATGTATGAGCACTAAAATTTAAACATTTTTGATATTTTTCATAAATGAAAAATTTTTAATTTTTAGTTATTTTTCATATTCATAAATGAACACTGAGATTTAACAGTTTTTAAATTTCTCATGAATGAACAATTAGAATTTGTTTTTATTTTTCATATTCATAAATGAACACAAAAAAATTGTGCCTACACTGAAAAATTCAATGCAATATATGCACGAAAACGCTCGTACATATTACGAAATATTTCGTAATTTCGCACCAGGAAATTCTTTCGAAAAATGTACGAAAATAATGCAAAAATAGAAGTAAAAAAAGTATGGCTCAACCGGGGGACGAACTCGCAATCCTCATATTTCAAGTCATGTACTCTACCCATTGAGCCACTTTCTACTTATTTTATAAGAGCTAAAAATTTGTTTTATTTACTTACATATGAAAATATGTCAATTTATAAAAAATTATTTTAATTTATTTTTTTATTTCAAATATATTTTTTAACAAGGAAAAATGTTTACGAAAGGTATTCGTTACTTTCGTAAACTCAAAAAAAATATTCAGGTATGTGATGGAAATCGATTCCGAAAACGAAGCAGTTTTCAACGGGTTTTTTAATAATATTTCTTTATTAAAAACAATTTTATCACAAATATTATAAAAATATCTCTTTATTACAAAAGAGTTGTATCACAAAAATTATAAAAATTTGATGAAAAATGCGTTAAAAGGGACTTTCAAAAGTCCTTCGTTTTCAAAATCGATTTCCATCACATACCTGATTGCCTAAATGGTTTTTCGAAAGTTTCATATAATCTACGAAAAGTCACTACGAAAGTTTTTTTCGTAAAATTTTGCATGGATTATTTTCATTGTTTTCATTTTCATTTTATTTATCACAAATGGATGAGTGAGAAAGAAAAAAAATTGTATTCATACATGAGAAGGAACGAATTAGTTTGTTTTCATTAATATTATTTTTCATTAATGTATGTCAATGTTTTGTATCATATTTTTCATTTTCTTTTAAGCAGAAGTATCTTCAGTCATTGCAAATATAATAACGTGTTAAAATTGGCAAAAAGTGCTGGTATCGTGAAAATAACACAAATTTCTAAAGTATTGCAAAATAGAGACCAGCTTCAAAATTGTTTAAAAATAGTTAAAATAATGAGAAATGACAAAAACTCGGAAAAAATCGCGAAAATGACGAAAATTAAAAAAAAAATGCTAACATGAAAAAGATATGAGTCTGATGTTGATTAAAAATGAGGAAAACTGGGAAAAACCAAAAACTGGCAAAAATAACTTGTATCACGAAAGTTCCCGAAAGATTGACGCTTTTTCAGGTGTGTGATTTTCTCTTTTTCTTTAATTTTCATAATTTCCGCGATAGATATGTAGATTTTTTACCAGTTCTAGCCATCTTTTATATTTTTTTTAGGATTCTCTAATAATTTTGAACGTGTTTTCGATTTTTGCTAAATTTCGTAATATTAGCGAAACTCCGTTTTACATATTTTTTCATTATATAATCTCATACGAAATATCTTCTACTACCCAGCAAAAAAAAGTGATGAAAAGGAAGTAGAAAAAGCACCACAACTACTGATACGAAGCACTTCAAACTCCGAGCAAAAAGTAGTGAATTTTACATTAGCGTGTCATTGGAGCGAAGTGGTTTGTTTTTGCCAACCCGTAAGCTAATAAAATTGACTTTTTATTTGCTATAAAAACTCTAAAATACAGGCATGTTCTGAAAATCACTTTTTTGTAAAAGTGATTTCCAATCACAAAAAGGTGTTCCGTGCACAAAATTTTTTGAAAATATGTGATTTCAAACCGGTTAGTTAAGAGGCTGCCGATTTCAAATCACTTGCTTATTCTTGCGACAACTTGTTCATGAATTTTATAAAAAAAAAATGCCGAAATTAATAATTTGATGTGTTCTTTATAAAGTTTAATGATTATTTTAGAAATTTTTCGTGAATTTCACGACGAAAGCGACTTTTTCGAGTTTTAACTATTTTTACAGGTTCAATAATTTTGAACCAATGTTGTTTTTTTTAGTTTTTTTTGCAATTTTTGCGAAGTTTTTCATTCCCGATAAAATAATTTATTAGTGTTTCGACATTTCTGCAGTTTCGGCCCTTTTTAACCAATTTTGATTTTTTTCGATTTTAACAACTTTTTACGAGTTTTTGCAACACACTATGCATTTTTTTATAAAACTAATTAATTGCAACTTTTTTTAAGAAATACCACCAAATCAAAACAAAAAAATCAGTTATTTTCTTGTGTTTTCGAAAAGATAAAATCACACCGAAAAGTAAATAATTTTGTGCTTTTCAGAGCACCATCAAATCACAATTGTGATTTTGAAATCACAAGTAATTTGAAATCATGTGATTTTCAGAACATGCCTGTATATTTGTTTCCTTACCATCATTATTTAAAACTTTTAAATTAAAAAGTCAATTAACTTTACAAAAACACTTTTTAGCTGCACACGTCTTTTTTAATTTATTTACAAGAGAAAATAAATCAACTACGACCAACTTCACGTTGTTTTGTTTTTGAAACAAAGTTATGAAAGTTATGAAGTTATTTTATATGTGATTGGAAATAACTTCTTTGATATCTAAAAATACGCATTAGCCACTTTAGAAGTAGTTAAAAAGTGGTTCATAAAGAAGTACTCCATTTATTTTTTCCTGGCACATTTTCATTTGTGATAAATTAACAAAATTGAAAATTCTCATATAAGAACAATTGAATGAAAAAATTATATTCTAATTTTTTCACTTTTGCTAAAAATTAAAAAAAAAATTTACGATTTTTTCATTTATTATAAATTAACAAAATTGAAAATTCTCATATATGAAAAATTTATTTTCTCATTTTTTCACTTTTGTTAAAAATTAAAAAAAATTTACGATTTTTTTATTTATTATTATTATTATTATTATTATTATTATTATTATTATTATTATTATTATTATTATTATTATTATTATGTCCTGTGGTTCCTACAAGGAACAAAGGGCCACAACAAACTGACTCCATGCAGTTCTGTTTGATGATGTATGCTTAATTTCCCTCCAGCCAAGATGGCTTTTAGATACTTCGAGTTCAAGCTGGCGCCTCCATGTGTGTAGCTGACGACCCCTTCATTCTCTTCATTTATGATAAATTGACAAAATTGAAAATTCTCATATATGAGCAATTGAATGAAAAAAATTTGTTCTCATTTTTTCAATTTTGTTAAAAATAAAAATAATAAAATTTTTCATTCATGAAAAAATCAAAACTAAAATTTTTTATAGTTGCTCAAACATGTATACAAAAAATATAAAATTTAAAACGTACATATTCATTCTCACGAATGAGTGAACATTTCGATACTCTGGAAAAAAGTAAAAAAATTCTCAATTTAAAAAAAAGTGAACGAAAAAATTATTTTTTGGCACAAAATGTTAATAAACTCTGTTTAGCAGACTCTTAGCTACATTAAATCCTTATATAGTTAAGCAGTATCACCAAGTCTGAATTAGCTAGCTGTTGGCTAAAAACTGATGACACCTTTTTTTTGAGGGCCCACTGATTTTCAGAAACTTTGGAGGCCCATAAAAAAATTGGTCACCAAATTCGCCAAACTGAGTATAGGGTTTTACTACCATTTGATAGTACAATCGAACCTATGCTGTCAAATCCGTGTGTTTTTTCTTTGCACCGTTGCACTGTGTAATGAAACAAAAGCATAAAAAATAATTTAAATTGCATATTTGCCAATGGGTTGCTTTGTAATTTGAATCGAAAGAAAATGCACCACACTCAGCATTTGAGAAATTATGGTTACGTTCGTAAATGCAATAATCGTGCATGAATTAAAACACCACTTGGCAGCAATTTTTTCCTCAAACGATTCTTTATGCAAACAATTGACAGTGATGCCGCACACTTCTGCAACTACGAAAACATTTTATTTACTATTATGTACTTTAAAATTACTTGCTCCAGTCAAGTTGCACAAATTTACTGCATTTACGAATGCTCCCGACTTTCGGAGCGGAGTACAAAATATTAAGAGATGTAGAGATTAAATTTTATATAATTTATATCGTGTCATTTGCATAACACAAGCCGCGAAGAAATTTGGCTTGTCTGTGTAATTAAGCAGTATCTTTGGATGAAATTGAATATAAGTTACTAGCATCGCTACCTACCAACTACAGCGGCACCTTTGTGAAAATATGTTTGTGTTGTTTTTATTAATTTGCATATAATTTTATTCCAGTGCTACTGAGTGACTACACATCGTGCTTAACTTATTTGATGCGTTACCCAACAAACGTTGATATTAGCTTAATACTTAGACACGCTTTACATATGCAAATGCCGAAGGTAGAAAATAACTCGGCTGATTTGAGTTAATACTAAACATGACCCTTTTTATATTTAACAGAAATATGAACGTCCCACTAATGCTTTTGTATACTTCACCATTCCACCTTTAAAAACAATGCGTCAAACTATGGATAGTGATGGAAACAGTAAAAAAATATCAAATGGATCGACTAATGTGGAACAAACGCAGCGTATAAGATCAACGTCGTTGGGAGATAACGCGGCACGTTTGGAGAGACAAATTACGCTGATGCAAACACGTAATGCGGCCGACGAAGCATTAATGGCGAGACTTAAACAGGCTTCCGAAGAAAATCGTTTAGCAATAAACGGTTATAAGGATAATGTATTTGATATAAATTAAAATTTTGTGCTATCATGTAGATTGAAATTATTTTTATATATTTTCATTTTTTCTGTAGAATCCCGAATTGATACGTTTGGAATTGAAAAATGCTCAAACGGTTATAACAGTTGCACGTAGTAAATTACAAACGTATTTAAATACCATACGACATCATATACCTAAACAGTCATCCTCAGAAATTGTACATGCATTAGATGGCATTGAAGAGTTGTGTCAGCTTTTAGACGTAAAATTCATGTTTCCTCTCCATTCACGTTCCGGACCAATAGATCAAGCTCTGGAAGCTAATGAGCAGCAATTGAAAAATCAAAAACAGGAGACTGAAACGCCTAAAAGAACTTTTAAAACTGATCTCAATCCTTTATTATATAGCGAACATTCTTATCATAGTACGAGCCAAGTTCAAGGAGCCAATAACAACGAATTTATTTGTAGCTATGAAAAGCCTGACATTGGTTTTATGTTGCAATCTGCTCGTCTTCTAGGCAACAGTAAAGAAATCGAATTGATACCAATAGTTTCTGACGAAAAAATTCTAGACCCCCAAATTGCCAATCGTTCGAAAGATAGTTTAGGTTTGCCCGTTGCTGATCCCACCAGTTACTATTGTTAATAAGGAAAAGTTTTATTCAGCTCGCAAATAAATATTAAGTTGATGAACAAAATTAACTCAGCGCTTTGAATAAATTACACGAAAGTTTCAAATTCCGGTCAACTTTTGGATCAGAACCGATGAGAACAAATCTTAATGTTATTTGAGGCGTTCTAGTTTTCGAGATATAAATTTTTTTCTAAAAGGAAGCATTTGCGCAACAAATGTTAACATAACTGGAGAACGGTTTGTGCTATTCAATTAAAACAAAACATCAAAACACGATAACAATATTATCTTCAAGTCGCGCTAACATTGTTTTTTAATCTGCTCAGTAGTTTCAGAGATATCGGGGAACTTATGCCAAAAAAATGTATTTTATAAAAATTAATGCTTTTAATTAATTCATAAAAAATATTTTAAAAAACGTTATTATTCTATTAGCATAAAGGTAAAGGTGTTAGAAACAAAACAAGTCATATGTCATTAACTGATTCACAACTTCGGATTTTATTCACAATTAAGTGATAAAACATTCATACGCACACACAAACACACACACACATAAATTGAAATGTTACTATTGTATGAAAATCTTTATTTTTATCAATTAAGTTTACTCACTTAAGCGTAGTATGCAGTTCTCACTGAAATTCAGGTTTTTTCTACACCGAAAAATAATCGTGTATAATTCTATATAGAATTTTGTTTGCATACACACAAATTTATATATTTTTTAATTTACAACACACAAAAACACTAAAAATTATTAAAAATGTACGAAAAATTAGAAATGTCAAAAATTCCCTGACCAAACCGTTGTCTGAACATTACTTTTTGTTTCAGTTGACGGAAAAAGTCTACTTATTGTTATAACATGCCTGTAATAGACAATAAATGCCAAAATTCCGTGTACTTTTTTTTTGAACTGCGTGCTAGTAAACGGAAATTTCTCTTAAGAAATTTACCATCCTTAATTTCAGTTGGTTTTTTTAACATACTTCTTATGGCAGCCTGAATTTCAGGCAGAGCTGTTGTGAAAAAATCCGAATTTGTCAATAAATTATAATGAAATATGACTTGTTTTGTTTGAAACACCTTTACCTATATGCTAATAGAATAATAACTGCTTTTTTATGAATTAATTAAAAACAAAAATTGTTATAAAATATTTTTTTTTTGCATAAGTTTCCCGATATCTCTGAAACTACCGAGCAGATTAAAAAACAATGTTGAAGATAATATTGTTATCGAGTTTTGATTTTTTGTTTTAATTGAATAACGCAAACCGTTCTCCAGTTATGTTAACATTTGTTGTGCAACTGCTTCCTTTTTGAAAAAATTTATATCTCTAAAACTAGAACCAACATAAGAATTAACCGACTACAGATTCGGAGTCAGCGCTCCAAATTACATAAGAAACAACTATCAGTTGCTCTGATCCAAAACCTTGTAAATTTGTGTTATTAATATGCATACAATTTACGTCCCTTTTCACAATGTACGATAAAAAGTTAACGTGGAGTTTAACGGCAAGTTTGTATACTTATACATTTCGCGACCTTAGTATTGTTTTGGCCCATATGCCAAAAAGTCGGAATGGAGAAAAACAACAAAGAAGAATTACATAGTTTTCTCAAAATATATCCGATAGAATTTTTTTGTATTCTCACCACTGCTTCCGGCAATGTTTAAAAGAAAAATTTTGTGAATTTTCATCAATCCGCTTAGAAATTAATTATGCTCCAGTAGCCACTTTTTTATTTTATTTGTAAAAAGTAGCTTTTGTTGCTCCATGTGCATACTAACTGCTATGTAATTGAGTAACTTGTTATTGAGATGAAATTTTCTATTTTTTATTGAAAATAAGCGTATAAATATTATTAGAAAAGATATTTACATGGAATAAAAAGTTAATATTGATAAAACTTGGTATTTTACTTGATTTCTGATTTTTATGTTTTTATTTAAAAAAAATTATTTTTTACAAAAAATTTGTCAGAAATGATGATATTGAGCACAATGAATGCTTGATATCTCAGAAACCAGGAACAATATCGCGAAACAGTTTTTGGATTCTAATAGAGGGTATTCAAAATATATATACTCCATACTTAACTCAATTTTTTTTAATGGTCGATGGGCCAAAACGATAATAAGGTCGCGATTTGTATAATTATACATTATGAAAGGGACATTATTCTAATAATATTTAACTATAAGAAAAAACTTCAGTAATGATTTGTAATATAGATATACAAATAAATAAATAAATATACAAACACATTAAAATATATGATTCCAATTTATTGAACACCTTGTTTTGTTGTCATTAATTAATTTTATAATCTTTCGAAATAATTATATTTCATGTTAACAAAATTAAATTGGTAATAAAAATGTATAATTTTCTCGATTCAATAAACCTTAAACAAATTCAGTTAGAAAGTCATAATAATAGTTTACATAATAAATTTGTGTCTGCAACTGCCCTTTTTTATAAGATTTTAAATCTTAGACACATTTTTAAGGTTTTATGCGGTTCATGAAATATAAAAAATAAAACAGAATTGAGGACTGAATCAGTCTGTTTCCGTACGTGCACGAAGTTACACAAACTTACGCAAAAGCTTTTTTAAATACAAATTTTGTATGGAAAAGAGCTTTCGGTTAAGTTTGGGTAACTTTGTGTTCGTATAGGAACAGACAGATTAGGTCTGCTTCTTTACTTGCCCGAAGTTACCCAAACTTAACCGAAAGATCTTCTCAATGCATGTAAAATTTGTATTTAAAAAAGCTTTTGAGTAAGTTTGGGTAACTTTGTGCACGTACGGGAACAGACTGAATATTTGTTTATAAAACATACTTGTAATTTTAATACAAACTTAAACAAATCATTATTTTGTTTCTAATAATAATTGTTCCATATATTTAATCTTAAAAAATGTGTTCTTAATAAAAACAGTGAGTGCGAAAAAAGATTTAAACTTATATGTATATGTCTAATTTTCTATTTATTTATATAAAAAGATGCAAACCGGTGATTTACATTTAAGATGAATAAATAACATTTTTTTTTACTTTTTAATAGATCGAACCAGATTATATTTCTGTGATGTGTGAGTTTAATATTACATTAATGTCGTTTTTTTTCTGACAAATTGTTGCATATAATTTATACTTTGCACATTTTTGAAAAAAGTATTAAATGGAATCTAAATCAGTGTTCGAAAATTTACCTTTAAATGTACTTTAGAGTTATGTTCGAATTTTTTGTTATTTTGTTCATTTCATTTTTTTCCGATTCGAATTACAGAGTAAAACCACTGTACTGAACCAACTCAATATAAAGATCAATATATTTATTGTGTTTTGTTTTTCGTGGACAAACAAATACTTCGTTGTGTTCGGTTCAGTACATTATTATTAATGTACATACTATATTTTGTGCATTTAGTATTCGTTTGGTTTTCATGCTTGTATATATGTCTTATATACATATGTATATATATTCCCAGGAAACATTTTATGCCGATATGCTTAACGTCAAAAAAATTCTGAGACTTTACAAGATAATTAACCGAGTTGTCTAAGATTCCCTCGGATATTTTTGGCAGACTAGTCAGCATTTCCTGGTGCGACTTTTCCGCACATTTTCTGAAATGTTACCTGATTAATATCAGAATATTCTGCACATTATCGGAAGGCAATTTAATTTCCTTTTACGCCCCTTTTCACAATGTACGATTGTACATATAATAGAATAGTCTGCTCATATTCTGATCTACGTCTTACGACTTTTATCAGTCACTTCTGCACATTGTCTGATTTTATTTTTCGTTATAATTCTAATTTATTTCCTTAGAGTATGTATGTATGTGCACAAATATTTGAGTTTGTAAACTTATAAAATATGGGTAAATGTTTTCTGATGAGGTGCCATAAGCAGAGAACAATGAATGCATGTAGAATTTCAAACGACAATTCTGATAAAGCCGTAGGTTAGAAAATGTGCAGACTATTCTGGTAAATGTCTTAAAGAAAATTAAACTGCATTCAGGTAATGTTCAGACTAGTCTGATATTAATCATACAATATTTCAGAAAATGTGCAGAAACGTCGTACCAGAAAACTGCGTGCTGTTCTGTCAAATGTCTAAGGGGATTTTAGACAACTCGGCTGATTGTCTGGTAAAGTCTCAGACTTCAGACATGTCCGCAAAAAATGTTATATAACAACCCATCAAAAACTAGTGCTTCGCGATAAGCAGGTTTGTAAAGGAGAGTTTTGTTGGTGTAGCTTACAAACATGCTTACGTATTGCATGATATTTGTTCGCGATGTCCCACTTTGGAGCATTTCTTGTTAAACGCTTATTTCAGCGCATTGAGTATATAATAAAATCATACTATTGCTTTGTCTTTTTAGGTTCGTAACTCACCGTCATTCTTCGTAAAATGTATATATTTATAATCTCTGCCTTACAGTAGCGCTTTCTTGAATGCACCACTGTAAGTGAATGTGCAAAAATTTGTTTTTTGAGTGGACGAAAAAGACATAAGAAGCTTAAGCATTTCTTGCCATACATTATTGCTTATATTCAGGCAATACATTTGTCGCTACTGTGAAGCGCATTTGTATAACATGAAAAATTTGTACTGCTTCCAAAATTTCGATTATTTTTTGCTGGGAACATGCTGTTTCTTAAATGTGTACCAACAAGAAGTGTAAAATAAATTACATCTTTTAAACTCAAATTTATTCAAAATTGAGTATCAAAAATTTCTTTAAAAAGCAAATCATTGCCTTAATATAGCAAAGGTCTAATCTTTTTTTTCAAATCGAGTTGTTTGCATATTTCCATCTATCTAAATACGCTAAAAAAATCGATTTGAAAAAATTAGTTAGGGTCTTTCTATATTAAGGTAACATAATGTAACTATGTATTTTACTTAAAAAAAGGAGAAAATAATTATTGCAGTCCGTATATGTTAATAAAAAATATTTGAAATGGAAGTAAAAACGGAAAAGAAAAATAAAAATAAATAATGGTCTTGTGAGAGTATTTTATTTCCTTAAAATTCCACTCGAATTTGTCTGCTTTTCTGTCAAATTTTACCTTTTAAATGGGTAACGCCAAAACAATTTCAACAAAAAAGTGTTGTGCTTCAAAATGCATACTAAAGAAATGTGGTCGCGTGACAGTTGGTTCGACTTTCAGAGACAAAACTGACTGGTGTTGTGTTGAAAACGACAATAGAGGTAAAAGTTTTTTGTTTTATTATGAGTTTGGGTAATCTCAAGGGACATTTCTAGCAGATACACTCACCCAATTCGCCTTGGAAAATAACTGCTTGGGATGTCAAGGCCACCTGGTATGAATTCGCCGTGTGTAACCTTTAGCATTATATGGGGATACTGGAAAGAAAACTCTACAAGATAAAACTTTGTAATCTACATTAAAAACACACGTTTCGTTTTAACGTCACTCACTGATACATAAAGCAAAGATTTAAAAAAAGCACTTAAAAACAACTTATTTTTTAGAAATCGGTGTCGATGTCTGCTGTGATGGCAGTTTATGAAGGTGATTGGCTGCGGACGATGTGGGAGTTTGGTGTGACGTTGCGCCATTTACTGAACAGCCCCAACGTTGCAACTGAGGTTGAATGTTTGCTATGTAGGTCCTCTGAGGGCTTTTATTTGTCATTGTAGATGTTTTCTGGACTGTTTGTTGTGGTGCAGTAGCTGGTGTAGCTGATGACGGCGGCGTGCCAATTCGTTTTGTTATTTGAATATTACGGAAATTAATTAAATTTTTAGGATTGTTAATTGTATTTGTATTCGGGTTATGATTTTGCGTTGGTGCATTCATGGGGACTTGAATACGTGTTATTTTTGCGTTCGACGAGTCAGGTGTCGCGGGTTGAGAAAGGTTTTTGAATGGTATGCAGCGTATACCGGAATTAGCAACTGAAGTCACAGTAGTAGTAGTGGTAGTATTTCTGGGAATTTGTTTGGAAACTGACGTCTTAAACTGCAAAGTTTGAAGACCATTCTTATCCATAACACCAATAACGGGAGAAGAAGCGGAAGAAGTGGCTGGCTTTTCCACACTACTTGCTTTTGTTACTTTTGCGGGAGGAATATTTGTTGTAGAAGGCGGTGAAACGTCTGTATTCATATTTAACTGTGTAATTATAGTTTCGTTTCCGTTTCCATTTTGTTCTGCACTTGGTTCGATGGTAACACAACTGTTACATGCTAGATGCGTGTTGCTAGAAGTGGATGCTGCTTGATAATTTAATCCACTGCTAGTTGTATTACTGGACACCGAATCACTTTGTTGTCTTTTTAAGGCTTGCAATTCTAAGTCATATATTATTTGCATAACGCGTAATTTTCCTTCGGCAGCTAAATCAGCGGGCAACTTCTTCATAGTTTCGCTTATACTTTTAAAAAACAAATCGTAAGTATTTTCTGACTCTACCGCAGGAACTGTGGGAGTTCTAGGAGCTTCCGTCACTAACGCTGCCGATGCCGATGCCGATGCACCGCTTTTTGTTTGTGAACCTTGCGAAAGATTTGCCTGTTGCTGAATTTGTTGCTGAATGAGGGGTCCTAAGCATGATGCTAATGTCAAAGGAGTCGTTAAAAGACTGGCGACCAAAGATGAATTACTATCATTCAGACGTCTAAACGATTGTGATCGTTTCATACGCTTCGTTGGTGGCTCGTCAGCATTGACACTTTTACGTACATTACGTTGCATGTTTGATGTGTTGTTGAAAGACCGTTGTAAAAGGTAGTCCAATTCTTCATGTTCATCCATCGTTTCAGATCTGTAAAGTAAAGGAAATAAAAAAAATTTGAGGTCTTTGAGTTGTACCAAAAATAATTTGAAATAGTATGAATATATTTGCCAGCACTTACTTTATAGTCCAATTTTCATCTTGTTCAGATATAAGGATCTCTTCATTGTTCTCCTCGAGCAATATGACGTCATTGTCAGTATCACCGCATTTACTGTCATTTTCATCTAAATCTGCACCATTTGAAACGCGAGCTTCTCTGTTTCCCTTTTTCCCATCAGCAGAATAATAGTTAATAACACAATGACGGTGTTTTGACGAGATACTGTGATTTCTGAGGGAAATAATTTTAAGCGGAATGTTTGCATCGCAGAAGCGACAGAAAGCATAATTTGGTGTCTCTGACTTTTCTATCCATGAATATCTTTTTTTCATCTCTGAAATTGTTGACCTATAACTGTAGCCTTTATGGGGTTCAACAGAATTCCTTGAAGTTGATTCTGTTGTTGCTGTTATCGCAGTCGGTACCTTTGATTGCTTTTGAGGCAAATTATCAGTTGGATCAGGTGATGTTTGCAGTTCTTCTTTAGACGTTTTCTTAATCATTTTTGGGGACTTTTCGTCATCATCGACATCTTCTTTTTCCACTTTTTGCTTATTCTTTTCCTTTAAAATGCTTATATGTCGTCCCGATCGTAGGTGCCTCATAACATGTTTCATCGATCGTATGTATAGAGAACTGTCGCATATTTTGCAATAACCGTAATGTGAACGTAGTTCACTTCGTTTATAGGTAAGCCATGGAAACTTTTTCTGCAATTGTTTGATTAGAGTAACAGTTGAAGGAGCCTTAATCACAACTTTGGCAAATGTTTTAATTTTCTTTGTAGGTGCAATATTTGATGGTTGAGAATCTACTTTCGGTGTCTGCTGAGAAATGTTGGAGGTGGCATTTTCATCACTTCTTAAAGACTTTCGCCTGAAAAAGTACATGGAAAAATTCCATTTTTTATAAGCAATTAAATTCTATATTTCACTTTTTATAGGGATATTACAGAAATTTTTTAGCATAGTGGAAAAAGAACGGATTTTTAATATTAACCCAACTATAGGGAATTTTTTCTTCGTTTCTTAAATATTTAAAAAATATGTATATGAACTTGTAAAATAAATAAAATTATCGGCCCTTTACATAATGTACGATTAAAATTTAACGTGAACTACTTTAATTGCAAGTTTTCTATGCCGAACTTGCCGTTAAACTCCACGTTGACTTTTAAATGCACATTGTGAAAAGTGCTGTAAATGTGCTTAGTTTCAAATTTTTATTTTTTTTAATAGTCCAACAAAAATATTCGTCTGCCGGAACTGGGGTTGTAAACGAGATAAATCGGTACTCTCCATTACAAACCTGCTTCGGGATTACGTGATTTTTATATGAGCTTCTTTCTGTGCATCCTAGATGCATTAACCTCATGTCTATTTTATATGTTTGTAATTTAAAAATGTTTTGCTCTTTATATGTATCACAATTTTACCTAGACTTGGATTAATTGTTTATTGTTTATTTTTTTTTTATTTTATTTCCCAACATACCATACAGTAATCAAAATTCAATACAACTTGAGAATAAGGTAATATAAATAGTTGGCCTTAAGCTTTTCTTAACTTCGCTTATAATAATGTTTATGAAATGTGATTTCACAAACAGTTTTTAACAATGCTTGAGAAAATATTATCATACACAACTGTTTCTAAAGTATGCTTATAAACGTCATACATATGTACTTATATTCAAGAGAACACTATAAGGATTGAAAAAGACTTACCTTTCTCAATACATTCTACAGCGGCTTTTACATCTAGTTTTAAATTGCAAATTGGGTGCACGTGTAATTTTGTAAATTACAACATCAAAAACATAAATATATATGTAATAAATAAATGAAATCTGATGAATTTGAAGTAAATAATAAGAATTTTCTTTTTCAACATTAAAAAATATATTATTTTAGAATTTTATTCTTCAAAGCTTAGCCTGAAACACACACCAAATAAGACAAAACGGTTTTGTAAATTTTAAGTCAAAAACACTCCCATGATTATAACGCACACCAAAAAAGAATTGGTGTGTGCATGTTGTCTCATAAGAATTAATGTTCAGTTGTCGTATAAGTCACAAAAAACTGTTTTGTCTCAAATATTAAGACAAATTAGGTTTTCTATACAAAAGTTAATATAATACTATTTTCATAAGCTTATTCTACAATTGCAAGAATAAGCTTATAGTAAGCATCAGAGCTGTGAAAGATTGCAATCAATTTAATTGCAATCACATGATTTCATGTCAATGATTGTTAGTTTTTGGTTGCAATCAAAATCGTAAATTTGATTTCATGATTTCAAATTGAAAATGATTGCAATAAATTTTTTTAATTAATTTCTACATTAATTGATTGCAATCAAATCCAGTGATTGCAATCAAAATTAAATCAGAATCAAAACCATCGTTCTCTTCAAATGATACTCGTTCTTATGGAAATAAAGCTTACTCTGATAGTTAAAAAAAACTGCATGAAATGGCTAACAAACCTACGTTTTGGTACGTTTTTATACTATTTTGTTGGACTTACACAAATCAAATGATTTCAAATTGATTGCAATTAAATTTATCACAATCACAAAAGATTGCGATCTTGATATGATTTCAATTTAAAATCTGAAATCATTTTGAAATCAAAGAATGAAATTAATTTGATTGAAATCATTTTGATTGCAATCAAAATTGATTGCAATTTTTTACAGCTCTGGTAAGCATGCACTTATAATAATATTTTTAAGAGGGTTCCGTTTTGATTTTTCTACAATTATTACGATAGCTTTTTTCAATTTATTTTCATTACTTTTTCAAGCTTAAGGCTTATGTCAGTAAGCTTCTAATATTTTTCTCAAGCCATTTGGTATGTTGGGTTATGTATTCTATTTTATTTATGTATTAAATGCTACAAATACAATTGGACACTATCCCACATAGCATTTGGAAGATTGTTTTATCAGCAAAGGGAGTATTTTAAGAATACCTTAGATGATCAAAAGGTGATTAATCAGTTGCGGGCTTAAAACAAGACTCGAAAATGATTCCTACAAACGACTAGAAAGCGACTTGTGCGCAATCATAAATTGATCATGCATATGTTCGAAATTTAATCTTTTAAGACTAAGGCCCCTATTATGATTCACAACTAAATTGATAGTTGAGTCGTAGTTGTCAAATCCTTATTATGGAATACAACTTCATCAAAGCAGTTGTCTCAGTATTTTATCAGTTGTGTTTTGGTTTTTATTTCAACTATTATGTTACTTTTAATTACTTTTAAAATGGTACTTTTAGGCGCCAATCTATCCCATTTGTCAACCCATATTGTTGCCATATCCATAAAAGATAAAATCTCAAGAAAAAATAGTAAGGCTAAAACTAAAATTATTTAAAATATTTTCTGATGGCTACTATGGTTTCAAAAAAGAGAGAGTAGATAAGAACCTTTTTTCGAACATTTTTTCGAAGACAACTAAAATTAGTTGTCAAAATGCTTAGAAAAAGTCTTGTGCGCAATCACAAATTGATCAAGCATATGCTCGAAATGTGACTGTCTTGAGTATTGTTATAAAAGTAAGTTTATGTTAGCTTTGTGCTGTCGAAGGAGCTTGGTTCGATTCTAAGCTAAAATAAATTTTTTTTCAGAGACCGTAACTGTTATGAATTTTGTCGAAAAAGTCAAATAATAATAATGGGTGATTTTATAAGAACTATCGGAAAGTAAAAAAGAAAAAAACACATAAAATTCAGAAAAATGCATGAAATATTTATTTGGATCGATAGTTGGGTCGATATAATTTAATGTTTGATGATTATTTCATGCAAATGTTGGCCGCGGCTGCGCCTCAAATGGTCCATCCGCTTAGTCCAATTTTGGCATACTCTTTCCAACATTTCGGCCGGTATCTCACGAATAATGTTGGCAATGTTGGCTTCCAGTGCGTCAATCGAAGCGGGCTTGTCGCTATAGACATTAGCCTTAACATAGCCCCACAAAAAATAGTCTAGAGGCGTTAAATCGCACGATCTGGGCGGCCAATTGACTGGTCCCAAGCGTGAAATAAACTGTTCACCGAACTCGCCTCTCAATTGGTCCATTGTTTCGCGTGCTGTGTGGCATGTGGCACCGTCTTGTTGAAACCACATGTCATGCAAGTCAAGCTCTTCCATTTTGGGCAGAAAAAAGTTTGTTATCATCGCACGGTAGCGCTCACCATTCACAGTAACGTTGTGATTCGCATCATCTTTGAAGAAATACGGCCCAATGATGCCGCCAGCCCATAATCCGCACCAAACGGTTGTTTTTTGTGGATGCATTGGTAGCTCTTGCAATGCTTCTGGCTGCTCTTCACTCCAAATACGGCAGTTTTGCTTGTTCACGTATCCATTCAACCAGAAATGAGCCTCGTCGCTGAACACAATTCTTCGATAAAAAAGTGGATCTTCATCTAACTTAACAGAGCACGCATTTTGGTAATAAAATTCAATAATTTGCAAGCGTTGTTCGTTTGTAAGACGATTCATGATTAAATTATAGACCAAACTGAAGATGTTTGACAGTGACACAAGATACAAAACGTGCGTGAGCTGTCAAAACTAGTGTTGCCAAAAAGATAATAGCAAAAAAATCACTCGTTATTTACTTTTTGACCAATATGTTTTCGATCAAAAAAATAATGGTTATTTTTTAACAATTATTTTTTAGGTCAAAAATAAAAGTTAAAATTTTACAGATATTTTTTGGTCAAAAATAAAAGTTAAAATGTGACTGATATTTTTTTAGTCAAAAATAAAAGTTAAAATTTTACCGATATTTTTTTGGTCAAGAATAAAAGTTAAAATTTTACCGATATTTTTTCGGTCAAAAATAAAAGTTAAATTTTGACCGATATATTTTGGCCAAAATAAAAGTTAAAATTTCAAAAAAAAAAGAGCAAGTAATATTTGAAGCTAATAATCTCACATGGTGAATATCCTACTAATCAACATCGATTTAACTTGTAAGTGAATATAAGGAGCATCAATAGCTCTTATATACAATTTCGTTAAATAAATTGGTTCAATAGTTGATGTTCCTGCTCACTAATATCAAGCATTCATGACAAGTGGTTAAAATAAACAAAGAATGTTGCGGTAGCGACTTCTAAATCCGTTTAAATTTTAACTTTTATTTTTGACCAAAAAAAATATCGGTCAAAATATATCTTTTATTTTTGACCAAAATAATATCAGTCAAATTTTAACTTTTATTTTTGACAAAAAAAAAAATAATGGTCAAATTTTAACTTTTATTTTTGACTAAAAAAATATCAGTCAAATCTAAACTTTTATTTTTGACAAAAAAATATCGGTCAAATTTTAACTTTTATTTTTGACCGAAAAGGTAGGAATCAAAATATAACAGTTAAATTTTCACTTTTTTTAAAAAATGTAAAAAAATAAGTATTTTTATATTGGGTGTTTTTTATTGAGGTATAGAACTTTAAGTTGGCATCACTTTTTTAACTGGCGGCCATTTTGTCAGCTGTCAAGTGATTAATATTTAGTTTGGTTTGCCATTTCATCATGAACAGGTTGACAAAAGAACAACGCTTGCAAATCGTGCAAATTTATTCCGAAAATGAGATTGATCTCGATGCTGATTTTCATCGCAAAATTTTGTTCAGTGATGAGGCTCATTTTTGGTTGAATGGCTACGTCAACAAGCAAAATTGCCGCATTTGGAGTGAAGAGAATCCACATGAGACCCTTGAGACGCCATTACATCCACAAAAACTGACTGTTTGGTGTGCTCTATGGGCTGGTGGAGTCATTGGGCCATACTTCTTCCGAAATAATGCTGGAGAGTCAGTTACCGTTAATGGAGACCGGTATAGAGCCATGATAATCGACTATTTTGTTCCCGAATTGGATGGCATGAATGTGGATGAGTTGTGGTTCCAACAAGACGGCGCTACATGCCACACAGCGCACGTCACAATCGATTTATTGAAGGAAACATTCGATGAGCGCATAATTTCGCTGAATGGACCTGTCAATTGGCCACCAAGATCGTGTGATTTGACACCATTGGATTATTTTCTTTGGGGATATGTGAAGTCGCTCGTCTACGCTAACAAACCAGAAACGTTAGGGGACTTGGAAGCCAACATTCGTGGCGTTATTGCCAACATACGGCCCCATATGCTCGAAAAAGTGGTTGAAAATTGGACCTGTAGAATTGGCTTTATTCGAGCCAGCCGCGGCGGCCATATGCCCGAAATCATATTTAAACATTAATGGCATAAAATTATCCTTCCAATAAAGCCAAATTGATGGACATTAAAACGATTTTCTTGTGTTTTATTCCAATTCGAAGCTCTATTCCTTAGCTCACGACCATCACAATGCTATACTCAAATATTTGACCATGTTCCGTATTTCATGTGGAATTAAAATGTACGGAATTATCAAAGCATTGTTGTTGTAAATTAATATTTATAACAACAATGCTTTGATAATTCCTCACATTTTAATTCCACATGAAATACAGAACATATATATAAAATATGTTTTTTTTTATTTTTTTTAAAAAAGAACTTTTTTATTTTTAACGTCAGGAAATAATACATTAGCTGTCTTTCTCTAACATATGCATTATTTAAATATTAATTTTTAACGTAAACAAATATCTAAATGTCGTCAACGATGATAGATATCTCCATCAACAATGCCAGTCATATGTACAAATGTATTAGTAAAACAATTGTGTGTGTGTTAGTTTCGGTCATACATTTATTGTAGGGGTGTTAAAAATGAGTCAAGACGGATTTAAAAACGGGTAATAAAAGACTATTCAAGAGAAGTCGTACGTAGGGTACGGTACCGCTTTCTACCGACAAAAGTATCTTTTATGATTAGAAAATGAGCGCATAAATGATTATTTTAATCGAGCTGAGGAATCAATAAAGGCTCGAATATGATTAATAATTTCATAAATTGCTAGCTGGGTATATTGCACTAAAATTTACTTTTTTTTAAATACTTTTTGTTCGCGTACTGAATACAGGAATCGATCGCACAATCTCCGCATGGTAAGCTAGAACACTAACCACTATGCTATCGAGGCACATATTTATTTTCATATACAATTCAGCGGAAGAAAAAAAATCAAATTAAGAAGTAAAAATCACACTCGCATCCATATGTGTATCCACGTAAGGGAGAGATAATGCACTGCAAAAAAATATGAGTTGAATAAAAAATTTCGGGTTTAAAAAACATAAAAAAACATTGTCCTGTGTGCGGTAAATTTGTACACCGTAGGGATGGGCAAAAATATCGATATATCGATATTTTCTCAAAAACATCGATATCGCCAATATAACGATATATCGATATTTTTTTCAAAATATATCGACAGTATCAATTTCGATCTTTTTTAGCTTTGGTTTTGTTTTTGGTTCAGTTATTTAAAAAAATTCGACACAATCTTGATTAAATAGAATATTCTTAACAAAATCTTTCGTTTTCTTTATAATCTTTTGTGTATTCGAAAAAATTTCTTTCTTTGAGCACATGATTTTCTTGATGTACGTTCCACGAAATATTGTTGAAACAGTAAGGAAGTTAGAAATTGACACTTCGGGTTAACTAGTTATTTACAAGAAAATTACTTTTTGTGTTTAACATTTAGAAAGTTATGGTATTATGTATGAATAATCATGCTTGAAAAAATATCGATATATATATATATATATATATATATATCGAAATATCGATATTTTTATTCGATATATATCGATGCCGATCGATATTTTAAAATATATCAATATATATATATATATATATATATATATATATATATATATATATATATATATATATATATATATATATATATATATATATATATATATATATATATATATATATATATATATATATATATATATATATATATATATATATATATAT
This sequence comes from Panzeria rudis, assembly GCA_956483635.1. Lineage (NCBI taxonomy): Eukaryota > Metazoa > Arthropoda > Insecta > Diptera > Tachinidae > Panzeria > Panzeria rudis. The sequence continues at coordinate 199,609,211 of OY101447.1, forward strand.
AAATATATATATATATATATATATATATATATATATATATATATATATATATATATATATATATATATATATATATATATATATATATATATATATATATATATATATATATATATATATATATATATATATATATATATATATAAATATATATATATATATATATATATATATATATATATATATATATATATATATATATATATATATATATATATATATATATATATATATATATATATATGCGCAAAAGCACACATTGCATTAGGGATAGGCAAGTGAAAAAAAAATAATATATATATATATATATATATATATATATATATATATATATATATATATATATATATATATATATATATATATATATATATATATATATATATATATATATATATATATATATATATATATATATATATATATATATATATATATATATATATATTATTTTTTCACTTGCCTATCCCTAATGCAATGTGTGCTTTTGCGCATATCCGAAGCCCTTCTAATTAATCTTACTGCTTCCTTGTACCAAATTTATTTTTGCTGGGAGACGTTCTTTAACATCACTCAACACTAAAAAATTATATCGAATAATTGATTTTCTAATTTTATTTTTTTCTAAATTGTTCGGATCCAACCATTGAAATTTATAAAAAAGTTTTTTAGATAAAGGGCCTGATTGTGTAAGGCGTTGGCCTAAACGCCTGAGTAATTTTTTGTAGTAGGTTAAATAACAAAGGTTGTGTGTTACTTTGATCTTTTACAAAAAACCAAATAAGCGTTTACGAAAACGCACAGTGGTTCCAGTTGGAAGAAAAAGGGCAATAAATCGGTATCTTTGAAACATGCTTTCCGATTACAAAACGATGTATGTGAAAATCATAGAGGAGGACCTGAGCTTTAAGTGTGTTGAAATTCGAACCACCTGCTGTTAAATCCTTAAATAAATGTCTTATATTTCTTCAAAGATTAATTACAATTCAACCAATTGTCTTTTTATTAATACTCCATTTTAGATAGACACAATTATAATGCATGAGATAGTGATAGCAGGAAAGTAGTTATACAAGCACCGAGCGGGTACCGATACATAAGTAAGTATTCGGTATGTCAAGGATTCGCCGTGAAGAATTTACATTTGGGCTGTCAAAAAAGTTGATACATTAACGCTGCTGACAGGCCAAATGTGTAAACATTTACGTAAACAGCAGGGCTCTTGCGGCCACCTAGTATGAATTCGCCTTGGCTTGTTGTTTTAAATCAACCATAAATTCACATCACTTTTATCTGTTTACAATTACTAACCTATCTTTTCCTACCACATGGAAACTTTTAATGAAGCCATGCAATCCGTATCCGATTTATACGAGGAATGTTTGTTGGATTACGAAGATGCGATGGAAGTCAATGATTCTACTAGTCCATCTACTGCCATTTCGTCCGAAAAATCCACTAAGATAGTATCTGTTATACCGTATGTGGATTTGACTTCAGAACTTGCAGCGGCACCATCTGTGTCAACTCCGACACTCGAATCGGCTAACAAACAACCTCCAAATAACCCAACCATCGAGCAAGTGGTAATCGCCATTTGACAGCTGTTGTCTAGGCCCACGACGCGAAAGCCAATTTGAAAGGCGAGAATCTGACTCGCGGTCGAAAAGGGAAAAAATGTCTGTGGAAAAATTCACCCGGTCAGATTCTGTTACAAATTTAGAGAAATGAGTCTGGAACACAAGCTCCGAAAGGTGGCTGTATATCGTTTGTGCTGCCTCCGTCTAGCGGGCAGTCATTTAAGCAAAAATTGCAGAAGCACCTCCACTTGTAGGTATTGCAAGCAAAATCATCATTCTTTGCTTCACGAACAAAAAAGTCCTGTAAAGAAGGCTCAGAAAGATCGGGTAATTTCTATACGACAAGCGGTTTCATTTTCGCCAATGCTTCGATTAAATCTTTGTCACGGTCGTTCACGAATTCCATTACGTGCTGTTTTAGACGCGTGTTGCCAAAACAGCTATATTTTTGGAGAGTTTGCTTCAAAAATACAGTTACCGCTTCAACAAATAGACTCGAATCAATATTGCCGTATTGAGTTGGAATCGATACACGATAAAACCCACAGAATTTTTGTTACGGCTCGGTTGCACAAAATAAAAGGTATTATCAACCCTCCATGTTCTGTGTCTGATTCCATATTGGAATCATTTCAAGGACTTCAATTCGCAGACCCGAATTTTAATCACTCGGGCAATGTATGTTTAGTGCTTGGTCCGGAGGTGATGCCTTTAATTATGAAAGGGAGAATTCAATCTAGTCCGGGACCAGTTTCGGATGGTTATTTCGGGGTTGTCGCCTTTTTAAACAAAAAGCTTAATGTCGATTATCGGTTTTCAACCGCAACAGGAATCCCTCATGACTCAAAATCTATTTATTCATCAGGAATCGTTCATGATTCACCCATCTTTAAATAAATCGTCAGGGGTCCCTCATGACTTAACCAAACCAACAGTTATTTTGCTTATAACACAGTCCACAGGAGTCCCTACTAACTCATATAATAGATAATATATTCAACAGGAGTCATGAGGGCTCAATCAACAGGAGTCCCTAATGGCTCATTCAACAGGAGTCCCTAATGGCTCATTTCTTCGTATTACAATTATCTATTTGCAACTTATTCTATTGTTGCAAGGTGGCCGGCAATGTTTAAATACCAGTTAAACTTTTATGAATTTTTAAATTTTTTCTCTAAGTGTGTTAAAACTTGTTTTTAATATATTTTTGTATTTATTAATTGCAAGGTTCAGAAATAACACACATCGTACATACATGTACTGTTCAAAAGCAACCAACACATATTTTTATTTTCATAACAATTATGTGTGTCTCTAAACTTTGTACGTCGCCGAACACAAACACGAATGTATTTTGTTTTAAAATTTGGTTTCGTACACGAACATGAGCAGTTGAACCAAACATTTTCGAGTGTAGCAATCAGGGATAATAAATGAAAAAATTAGTTTCGTACCAATGAGCTACTAAAATAGTACTTTTTCGGCTCAAATAGTACTAAAAGAAAAAAATTCAAAAATGAAACAATCTAAATTTTAAACTTTACTTTACTTTTGGCGTATAACAATGAATTTAATTTATTTATTCTTATACATTTGACGTTTGCTAAAAAAAAAGTTCATTCAAAATGAATAAACAATCCATGTAGCAATGTAGACGCAACTGTACAGCAGCAATGTAGTCGCAACTCTACAACGAACACGTTCACTGCCTTTCCAAATGTCAAACTTAATAATAAAAATTGTCTTTATAGATTTCAATATACATATCGAGCCATAACCGCCAAAAAAGCTCAAGCGACATGCTTTTCGCAAATCGTTTTTGAACGAAAATCGATTATTTACGATAAATCGGACTATCTGTTAAAGTTTCAAAGTCCTGCCATGTACCGTTACGAAAATACAGCAAAAGAAATTTTAGCTTAAGTGCAGTTTACCTTTAAGTTTTTAATTTGTTTACATTTTTTTGTAACTGCAATGTGTCGCTTAAGCTAAAATTCACTTTTGCAAGTAGAGCAAAACTAGTGTCAAAAACGGCAAGGACCTCAATGAAACGGTTAAAGAACAGCTTGATAAAGATAATAATTACTAGTTTTAAAATAATTTGATTAAATTAATTGATTTTTCATGGCATCAATAATATCCTAAAATATCTTAACCCTTACAAACATGCGTTGTCTTATAGGAAATTTATTAAAGCTATTAACATTACATATAACAGTCCACCACAATCCTATATAGCCAATATAAGGGCTCTACTTCGATTTAAACCAAGGATAACTAAAAAAATACTTCTCCTGTAAAATTTACTTTATGGCGCTTAAGCTTTTTTGGCGTTTATAGCACGATATGTATATTTGTTTACAGTAAGAAGCGAATTCATGCAAAAACCAACTGTCAAATATGATATGATAAAAATAAAAAAAAAACATTTCTGTTCTTTTCTTGAATAACAACTTAAGTTTACTTACGTAGTTTTTGAGGTATTAATGCGAAATAGCTTTAAACGCTCTTTACAATAGAATAAAAAATTTCATAGAACGATGTTGATATTTTTCATGCACAACAGCCTAACTTCTATATTGATTCCATAAATTTTCAGCAATAACGACTTAAGTATTTGTATGTAATTAATTATTTAAAGACACATGCAAGAGATACGTTGTTATTATCTAAACACGTACGTTTTGAGATCTTTTACATCTCGTTTTATGGATCTCATTCTTACGTTATTTTTGCCTGAAATATTTACATGCAACTCTTTTGCTATATTTTTACGAACATGTTAAAAAAAAATTCGAAAATGTTCATACCGTGGACACAGTTTCAAAAATATTTTGTTTTTGCTCTACTGAAACAATCAGTTTTAAGACATACGTCTTTATTCAAGAAAACCACAGATTCGTTTATATAATATGGAGTTTGACATTAGGCTACTCCATCAGCATCGCTAAAAGTAAGTTTCTTGTCTTACAATATACGGTAAATACGTAACCTCTTGCCAACGCAACGCTCTGATTTAGGTTGAACTGTATGTAAGTAGACTTAAGAGAATTAAATTAAGAGACAAGGTAGAGAGAGATAAATGACTTTTGAATACTCAATGTATACCAGCCAACATATTGGGAAAAATTTCAAATAGTACCAAATAAGTCACGGGGATACAATTGTACTTTTTAGGTATGAATAGTACCAAAAAAAAGTACAATTGTACGTACGATAATAATTTTTTCATATAATATAATTTTTTCAAACGTAGTCAGAGCTGTGAAAGATTGCAATTAATTTAATTGCAATCACATGATTTCATGTTAGTGATTGATAGTTTTTGATTGCAATAAAAATCGTAAATTTGATTGCAATCAATTTTTTGAAATTAATTTCTATATTTAAATGATTGCAATCAAATCCAGTGATTGCAATAAAAAAATGTAAATCAGAATCAAAATCATCGTTCTCTTCAAATGATACTCCTTCTTCTAGAAATAACGCTTACTCTGATAATTAAAAAATCTGCATGAAATGGCTAACAAACCTACGTTTTGGTACTTTTTGTTGGAATTTCACTATACTTGTTGTTTCAGGGGAATTGATTGAAATCATATGATTTCAACAAAAATTGTTATTGCAATCAAATTGAAATCTGAAATAAGTTTGAAATCAATTTGGTTGAAATTACTTTCATAGCAATCACAAGTGATTGCAATTTTTTACAGCTCTGGGCCTAGTAAAGAAAATCATAGAAATCAAAAATGTTAATTTAAGAAAATAAAATATTTTTATGTATATTTTTATGGTACAAAACTTTATTCTTCTTAAATTTTTACTTTTTTTAGATAATCTGCTCGTAAATCAAGATTTATGAACAAACAGGATCGCTTGAATTTTTTCCAAATTTTCCAAAGACATTTATCAGCAGTTATTCCTTAAAAGTTTAAACCCAGTGAAAAATGAGATTCAAAGAATTGGTGCAAAACCAGGTCATTTCTAATATTTTTTACATGTACCTTGCAAGAAGTTCTCTTCTCTAATAATGTGTAGCATTTGAAAATTTATTTTATTGATATTTTGTCGGTTGGCATCAGGGTTCCCAATTATCTTTCAAGTCGCATCCCCAATTTGAAAATGTTCATCCCCGAAATTCCCCCAAAATCAATATATTATATCAACCGCAAAAATCCCTTTTAAGTATTAACTTATGAATACTTTATTGGACTGTAGTTCATTTCACTTGTAAATATCGATGGCCATACGTTGTGAACTCGTAACTGATTTTTTATTGTTTTTCACAAAGCGGAGAAAACGTTATATTAATTGCTAAAAACTTTCATATCTTCAAAATAAAAAACCGAAATTAGTTAAGAGTATTTACTATAAATTTGCAGTTATTTTATTTCATATTCAGCCTATTTATTTGCAAGCAAGTAGCCCGTCCAATTAATAAAACAACTGCAAGCAAGCCATTCAAACAAAATAACTTTTATCGCGAAAATAGCGAAAACTTGCGATAAATAGCAAAATTGCAAACAAGCGTTAAAATTGCTGAAAAATAGCTAAAATTGTAAGGAATGCCAAAAACTCGGGAAAATTCGTGAAAATTTGCAAATACCTGTTAATACTAAAAACATAGTGAAATGTGATAATTAAAAGTCGGCAGAACTTTGAAAAAGCCAAGAACTGCCAAAAAAATTACTTCTATCAGGACAATGGCAGCAATAGCTTGAGGCAGAACTAATTTGTTAAAATTATGCACAAGAGCAATAAGTGTTATTAAAAATTACCTGTATCGCAAAACTTACTAAAATTTGCAAATAAGTTCTAAAGCCTTAAAATTTTAAAAGGACAAATTCTTGAAAAAATTTAGTGTTACATTGCAAAAATTCGCAAATAATTTTCGGATACAAAAATAATCCTGTGGAATGTTTATTGAACGAAAAATCAAAAAAAACGTACTACTTCCAACTTCCCTTCTACAAGAAGGCAGTTTGCATTTGTATCGGTCTTGCAGACCTTCAAGACGGCCGGAAATTTGCAGGCCTGTTGACTTTTACCACTGGCAATAAATATTACTGCTATAATATTGAACCAATCAAATGAAGGTGCTCAATTGATAAAAATCACAATTTCCATACATACATATGTGTGTTGTATGAAAAACGTAGTTCTTGTTAATTAAATTCCCTCTAAAGTTGTTCGAAGTTTCAGATGAATCCAATCAGCACTTTAAAAGTTCCTGATTTATTACAATTTTTTTGTAAAAGTCTCCATGTATGTTTTAATTTTTAGCCGTCCACGAACTTAAAATATAGATACATATAATCGAACCTGTCTATCGTACATGTACTTTTCTTTTTGCCGTACACGTACTCGTACACGAATATCGTACATCTACTTTTTTTACCACACACGTACACGTACACCAACTTAAAGTTTAGTTACTGGGGGTCTACATTAGCCATGAAGTTGGTATGAATATCATGTCGGACATCGCATATGGCTAATGTAGACAGCTCATGTCCATGTTTCGTCCATGGTCTGCCATCGATGGCCGAACATATGGCTGAGCATCAATGTTCGCCATGAGATTCGCTGTCAACAACCATTTTTAATAGAAAGAAAAGAGACAGAAAGAAATTGTTAAATATTCCATTTCTATTGCACTACCACCAAATACATTGATAAGGCAGAACATGGACATCGCACGTATTCACCACAACAAAGAAGTTGATGAATTTTTTGCAGTTGCTCTGCCGGCGTCATGTTCATGTTATGTTTAAGTCGATGGCTCGTGAAGACGTAGGGTTACACTCAAGCCTGTCTATCGTAAATGTACTTTTTTGCCGTACACAAACCAAAAGTATTGTTACACTCGAAACAGAGATACAAGCCAGTCGATTTCGAGCCGACGGCGCGCCGCCGCCGGTTACTTTTTGCCTATCGCGCCGCCGCCGATTACATCGGCTCGTAACGGCTCAAAACCAGCCGCCGAGTCCGTTTAAATGTGTTCACGACTGGGTTGCAAATTTGCGTACTTTTTTCGAAAAATTTTTTTCACTACCTTTTTTCCCAAAATATCCGTATATAGGTGAGCCGCCGAAAATTCTGTCAGCGCGCCGCCGCCGACCCAAAATGTGCCCAGCCGCCGCCGCCGATAATTTTGCCTCGGCTTGTTTCTCTGACTCGAAAATGTTTGGTTCAACTGCTCATATTCGTGTACGAAACCAAATTTTAAAACAAAATACACTCGTGTTTGTGTTCGGCGACGTAAAAAATTTAGAGACACACATTATTGTTATGAAAATAAAAATATGTGTTGGTTGCTTTGAGCTGTGTTTGTTTACATTTATGTACGATATTTGTACACAGTGTATGTATTTCTCTGAACTTTGATTTATTGAAAATCTATTGTTTTTGTTGAACCGATATTGGTCTTTAAATATTGTTGGCCCATAATTTTGCTAATTTTTTATCTATAATATTATTGCTTCTTTGGACGCGATAGTGGGTGGCATTACGTGCAGAACAAACAAAGTATTAACCTTTACAAGGTAAAAAAATATATGAAAAAAGTGAAATAAAAGAAATAATTTTACTAATAAAAATTTTACTAATAAATTCTTGTGTCGAAATTCTTTTACCAAAAAACGGATATACGCCGAAACAGTAGTCGAAAAAATAAAAACCAAAAAGTAACTGATAAAAAGTATTTGTCTTACTTTGATTAAAGTTGAGTTGAGTTGTAATCCATAATAAGATTTTGACAGCTACAACTCAACTATCAATTTAGTAGAGAATCATAAATGTAAGACTAGTTCCTCTGCTTTAAGAAACTTACTAAAAGTATACCGTTTCCATTCAAAAAGTTTGCGTAAATTTGCGGGAATCTAAAAGAAGCTCTATAGTGCATGTTTCAAAATGGTTATATCTTGAAAACTCGCCGCTCGATATCTATATTTTTAGAATATAAATGTAGTATACTGTGTCCAATACAAAAATGTTGATAAATTAGTATGGGAGTTAGCACTTATTTTCTTTAAAAAAATATAATATATACGTTATTACAAAAATGTATGCAAGTCTCAAAATTTAACTTCGAGCTCCGAAATTTTTACTGAACATGGAGAACACGATAACGCCATCAAAAACTCGATTTATTTAAAAATTGAGTTAGCACATTTTGAATATAGGATCTCGATACGTAATTTGTGTTAATAATTTGACTGAAACTGTATGTATGGAAAAATGCTGTTACGGTTAACGTGGACTAAAGTCCACGTGTGTATGTATGTATGGCTGGTTCCATCTTGTGCGATATGATATTCATTTTTTAATTGAAACAAATGAGTAATTTTTGTACCCTGAAAACTTGTATCCTCTAAAATAATCAATTTTTCGTACATATTTCTGAAAATATTTCATACCCGTTATTTTTGTAGATGCTTTCATTAATTTGGTGAATTTTACTTGAAGCATGCTGTTGTTTGCTGTAATGTTTTGATATGCGTACTCGGCAATAACGACAGGAATAACTACTTGGATTATTTTTCAATGGTATAGCCCATTCATAAAAAGGTGAAGTTTCATTGCCCTGTTTTCTTTCCTGTACCTTTTGCCTGCAAAGAAATTCAATTTTAAATAGAAGCCAAGTTATCTTGTAATCAATTATTTACTTCTTAGTTTGTCGATTTAAATACTTCTTCTGCGCTGAAATATGAAAAGATGTACCTTGATGTTTGGTTCTTGAATAAGATACACTTAAAGGTATTCGACAATATACGCAAAAGATAAAGTTTGTCGGATCTTTTCTATATTTTTTGCACCATGGATACTGATTTATCCACTCATCTGATAACTTTTTATAAAAACGTTTTCTGAAATTTGACGATATTTATTTTGAATAGTAATTTTTATATGAAATAATAAAAAATCTTACTTGGAATCGTTTTCATCCTCGCTTTCCTTCTGTTGGTGAACTTCATCTTCTTCGTTATCCTCCTCTTCATCCTCTTCCTCTTCTTCATCTTCTTCATCTTCTTCCTCTTCTTCCTCTTCTTCCTCCTCTTCCTCATCTTCATCAGCTTTATTATTTTCATTTTCCACTTCATTGTCCCCTTCATTGTCCTCTTCGTCATCATCGTCCTCTTCGTTATTTTCCTCGTTGTCTTCATTTTGATCATCGCCCTCTTCTTCTCTTTCACCTTGATCTTCAATATCATTCTGATCGCCGCCTGTATCTTTATCGTCGTGTTTCTTGTCAGTGTTAACATTACGTGACCGCTTTTTGTATTCATTCTCATTCTGTTTATGTTGTGTACTATTTTCATGCGTGCTCCTTTTAGCAGCAGAGGCACCGTAGACAATTCGTTTTTCGCAATATTTGCAATAAGCCAACGTTTCATCTGCAGGGTCAGACACCAACCATGGATGGTATTTCGTGTATAACTTCCAGCTCTGTTTACTTTTAGAGGGCTCCTCGCTCCCCTTTTCAGTTTGGTGGTGCGTTTTTTCATTATGTATGTGAAGATTTGTACGTAGATGTCTTAAAAAGTTGTTTTGTAGCATTTTGTTTCCGCATAATTTACATCGTACCATTGTTGGCTCATCTTTTAAAACTTCTAACCATCTTTGACTACGGAGATTGAAAATTGTGTTAAGAAATTAATATTTGAATAAATTTTTTTATAACCTACTCTTTCGACTGACTATTATCTATACCAGAGTCTTTATCCTTTTCTACGTTATCAGTTGGCTGTTCAGTTTGCTCTTCTGCCTTATTAGATTCTTCGTACTGCTTTTCAGCCTCCTTGTGTCTTGCACTCTCTTGATGTCTATCTCGTAGATATGAAAACTCGGCATTTACCTGCATATGACAATATTTACATAATCCCATTGTACTCTCAGTAGAGTTACGTTCCAACCAAGGGTAGTCCTCTAGCCATCGACGCCAGTTGAAATTATTGAGAGCTCCACTTTGCGATTTGCGCTTTAGTTTTAGAGCTTCAACACGGCTATCAGTGCCAAATTCTTCCTTAATTTCAACTAATTTCATGCTGAAATGTAAAATATTGTAAATACGTCACCAAAAATTTTCTTTTTGCGTAAATATTCGAAACTAGCAGTTTTCCCACTACATGTCGCTCCTTTATTGCAACTTGGTCATATCTCAAAAAAAATCAAACTTGTCAAAACGCGTTTAAAGTTTTCTTAATGTTTGAAAGTATGGCTGACTCTCTGCTGAGGTATTTAGATCGTGTACATATGCTTAGTTGCTAAACACTGCATCACGACGACGTTTTGGAAAAGTATGTATTGTACTGCGACAATATGAAATAGAGGACTGCAAAGTGTACTCAAATGTATTCGTAACATCGGAAAATTTTCAGATTTATTTGATGCGTTTTACATCCTGGCGTATTAGAGAAAAGTCGGAGCTAAAATTTGAATGGCAGCTCATCAGAAAATATTTAGCCACATTTTATAAGTTTAAAAACTCAAATATTTGTGCGTATAAACTCAAGAGATAAATGAGAATTGTAACGAAAACTAAAATCAGACAATGTGCAGAAGTGACTGCTAAAAGTCATAAGACGTAGATCAGAAAATGTGCAGACTACTCTGTTAAATGCCTTAAAAGAAATTAAATTGCCTTCGGATAATGTGCAGACTATTCTGATATTAATCGGATAATATTTCAGACAATGTGCAGAAACGTCGTACCAGAAAACTGCCTACTGCACCGCCAAATGTCTGAGGGAAGTATAGGCAACTCGGCTGATTGTCTGGTAAATTCTTAGATTTTTTCTGATGTTAGACATGTCAGCCAAAATTGTTTAATTGTTCGAATACAAAGCAATCGACGTTTTGGAAGTCAGCCTATATGGCCGGCATTAGCTTTTTAGTGGTTATAACTTCGGTTTAGATTAAGTTATGTTTCTGAAAAAAAATTTTTTTCTTTTTTTAAATAAGAGAAGTAATACAATCAGGCAATTAATGCCTACCAGTTAATTAATTAATGTGTTACCTTCTTTGGTAAAGGGATAGTGTAGTGAGAACAGGTGTTGAAGTGGGAGAGAGATAGAAAGCTTAATTAATTTACAACCCTGTTATTGCGCTCTTTTTTTTTGTAGAGCAGTGTTGCAAGCCGCTCTGTTGTCAAGTAGAGGCGTTGAGTTGTTTTTTTTTTAAGCAGTGTAGCCATTTTATTAGTTCTTTTACTTCGCCGACGGTTCTGCTACAATGCCGAAAGCATTACCACAGTCTAACCAGACGCGACACGAGCCGGAAGATATTGCCTTCTCAGCCGACATAACAAAGAGAAATAAGAAAGTATGTGTTTTTTTTTTTTTGTTTTTTGTTTTACGCATACATTTGTAAAATGTGCTACTCTTTTAATTGTATAAAATGAAACACCAACACGTAATTGTTGTCTCTTTCTCAACTAGCCGGCATAGAAAGCTGATTTGGGCAATTTTCAACTGTCAAAGTTGACGTGGCAGTACAATAAAAAGAAGGCAGTAAGGAAGACTTTTTGTTCAGTAACTTAAAAATTTTGTTTTTTAAAGATCTGACTACGTTGCAGTAAAGGAGCGATATGCTACTTGAGCGGAAAATAAAATGTTCGGGTCAGAAATAAATAAATATTTTTTGCAACAATGTTTCCTTAAGAAAATAATAAAGGTCTAGTTAGTTAAAACGTATCGCGTTCGTGAGGACCAGCTGGCAAAATCTGTAACATAAACAAAGCTCGTTGCTGTTTACTAAAAACGTATCGTTGCTTATGTCACGTAGAAAATCTACAAAAAGTAGATTTTTTTCGTAGCAAATGTCAAACTAGTACCAAAGGCATTACAATCCAATGCTAACAGCTGACAACATTGATTCGGTTGAGACGTTTTCTATAACTAACACCTTAAGTTAGGCGGTACTGAACGTTCTAGCGTTGCGCGATACGTTTTTACTAAATAGACCTTAAATTGTACGATCTCAAACAGTGTTGTGAACTATTCATGACCAAATAGCACTATACACCTTCTTTTGAAAAGCGCTAGATAAATTCAAATGAAAAAAAATTAAAAAAACACAAATATTTATTCCGTTTACAGGACAGAGCATAAATGTTAAAAAAAAACTTCGCACTATATGTTTTCAATATATCAAGTTATTATTGCCTTAAATTTTTAAATAAATGCATAGGGAACCACATAAATTATAGTTTTCTGCATAAGAATCGATCAAAAGCTGAAAGTAGATTGTTGACACTACCAACCAAAAAATAACGTGACAAATCATGTGTATAATCATGGGTGCAAGTGATCACGCATTGGTTCGATTTAGGTGAAACATGCATGATTTTTACATTAGCGTGTCATTGGAGATCATGTGTTTACATGAAAATTTAGAGAACTTGCTCGTCATTAAAATTAATGAATTGAACTTATGCAACTTTCGTGATTCGATGACGTTTTTTCATGTAAATATAAAACAAATGAAATAAAAAAAATATTGCCGCAGCTGGGATACGAACCATGCTTTTATGACTGTTAAGACACGCTCTCTACCACTGAGCTATTGCCTTCTTATTATTTGTTGGAGCTAATACTTGTTTTATGAAAATGTGTCAATGTGATGATTTATTTAATTCCGTTTTTGCATGCCATTTTCAGTGAATATTTTATGCAATATATTACCTAGTAAAATTGCATGCGTTTTTAATGAGTTCAAAAACTATAGCTTTATTTACGATTAACGATGTCATTCAGAATGCATTCGAAGAAACAACTAATCAAGAAATCATGAAACACTATTTGATGTTGAACGCGTTCATTTATTTTTTTTGCTGGGTATTGTTGATTTTGCATACTCCATTCCATATCACATATGTGATCTTGTTCTAGACAATACTTAAAGTAAAATTATATTCGCGAATAACAACCGTATAAAATAGAGCTTATAAAAATAGTTTGATGTCAAATAAGTATTGGGAATTCAATAAAAAGTTGATAATGACTAAAATTGTGCTACAAAGCATTCAATATTCCAGGCCTACAAGTGCAATATCCTGATACGCACAATTATGCACAAATATGTTTGAGCAAATTGGTAGATTTTGAACCAAAATACTGTTAGCAATAGTTTTGGATTCATCTTTTTACGATATAAATGTTTAATTCATTTTTATTCCAAAGTCAAAATAAAACTGTTTTAATAACCAAATGTGCAAAAGTTCTTGACAAAAAAGCCAAGATGAGTTTTTAGTTTAATAGTTGTGTTTATGAGCATGTGTTAGTAGTATAGCACTGTATATCCATGGTAGAATAATGTACCAAGTAGCACTGTAGCGCCAGCTGATTTGTTTTTTTTTTTGTTTTTTTCATGGTACGAACTGCAAAATCTTGTTTATATGTGAAATAACTACGTTGCACACACAATACCATACGTATTATTTGCTGCTTATGTTCTACAAATACACACATAGAGGCGGTATGTGTGTGTTTGACATTTCGTACGCCAAATGTACATTTGTATTAGTTATGCGGCTACTTGTTATATTATTCTACCATGTGTATATCCATGGTAGAATAATACAGGTAGTGGTGAAGCGTTAACGAACTTTTTTTTTGAGTTCGACTCTGTCAAAAGTTGTTTATGTTATACCAACACACAGCCACACTACTGAAAAAAACATGGCGAAGTAAACACACACATGTGAACATATAAATTTTTTTCAAATTTTCTTTTGTGCTTTTTGACAACCTCGATCATAAACAACAATAAAAAGCCGTGTTGTTTTTGCTGTTGTTGGGTTGTTGTAGCTTCGCTACTACCTGTAGTATAATTCTACCATGTGTATATCTATTAAAAAAACAAAAAAACAACAAGCTTTCATACATCTGAATCATGGTAGAATAATATAACAGATAGCCGCATAACTAATACAAATGAACATTTTGGGATAGAAAAAGTCAAACATTAATAGAGAGGGTATGTGTGTGTTTGTATAACAGAAGCAGCAAACATACGTTTGGTATTGTGTGTGCAACGTAGTTATTTCACATCCACACAACATCTGACAGTTCGTACCACGAAAAAAGCAAATAAAAAAAAATAATCAACTGGCGTTCCAGGGCTACCTTGTATATTATTCTACCGTGATCTGAATGAAGTTTGTGTTTATTTTTTACACTTTGGTGAGTATTTTTGTTTTCATTCGGCTGTACACATACAGGAGGCGATTGAAGTTCGGAAAACTGGTGCCACTTTGAGTAACTATGTCTTAAAGCAATCACAAAGGGAGCCAGTATTTATTAGGGATGGGCAAAAAATATCGATATTTTCTTTAAAATATATCTATATACATCGTCGATATTTTTAATTTCGATATATCAATATATCGATATTTTTTTTTCCAAATATATCGAAAGTATCAAATTCGATATTTTTTAGCTTTGGTTTTGTTTTGCGTACAATTTTAAAAAAACATTTCGGCACAGTCTTCATCAAATAGAATATTACTAACAAAATCTTTTGTTTTATTTATAATATTTTGCCTATTCAAAAAATTATCATTCGTTGAATGTAATTTTGTTGATGTATGTTTATCGTGACCAGAAGGTTTTTCCAAAAAGCGGGAAAAGCACGATTGAAAAGCGGGATTCTGAAGAATTACGACAAAAAAGCGGGATTTTATAAAATATCATTTAGAAAGGAGGATGATGTAAAAACACTCCATTTCTCTGATAATACGAGTATTCACATGATTTCTTGTAAATATATGCAACTATTCAGTTCCATATCGTTACTTGAAATTCAAAACCAAATATCTAATAAATAATTCAAAATCGCATTGTTATTTAATTATTACGTATTACATCGAAGCGCATGTCGGTACTAATTTTGAAACCTTTATCATAAAAATCAACCAAATTAAAAACGAAAAAAGAAACGACTTTAGGAACTTGAAGTACATACATATTTTATTTTATTTTTCCTCTCCTACAATATTAAAAACGTAATTTTGCATTTCAGCTAACGATATGTACTTAGGAAGTTCATTAAAATTTAAAAACGTGCATTTTTAGACGTTTTCTTTCAATAGTGATTTTTAATTTCTCCGTTACGACGAAACAAAAATTTGATGATGAGTAAGCTTTCGTAAGCGACATAAATTAAAATTTTCAGGAGAAGGGGTTTTTATTGTATTTTTCATTTTTGTTTTGACCCATATCTTAAATAAAATTTTATTCCCAACGTACAAAAAGTAAAATTGTTAACATTAGAAAGTTACAATAGATTTAGTGAAAACATCCGAATTTGAATTTTAATAAAAAAAATTTGTATGGAGAAAAATTCTAGTGGGGCAGAATTAAATATTTTGGAAATATATCAACCATTTCTAACTCTATAGTCCGATCAGTATAAAATTTTACATGGAGATATCAGAGGAGTGTTTTTATTTAATTTAGGAAGATGAGCTTCCCATATTTCTCAGGTTCAGAGGTATGAAGTATTAAGTAGTGCACTTCAGTCATGTAAAATTTTTCAACGCTTGTCATTTCTCTGTTTCTCACTCGAATTCAAAAAAAGTTAGAAAATTAGTTGATGGAAGTATTCTTTCAGAGTTAGAAAATATACCATTTTTAATTTGAAAATTGAAAATTTTTGAATTTTTACCCAAAAATGCATCATAATTGTTTTCTCTATAAAATTTTTTTCTTAAGGATAAAATAATTCTTATATACATGTCTAAGAAGTATCTTCACAGACATGATTTTAGAAAAACAGCTTAATCGAATTTCCAATTTTTGGTCGGCATGCAGCCTTTTGAAATCGACTTATTTTTGAGATTTGTTGGAACTTTCTTAGGAATTATACTTGCTGAGTATTAACTACATAAATTCCTACATAACTGCAAAATTTCATTGGAAAATATCAATAATGAACTATTTTAGAGCATTAAGAAAAAATATTTAATATTCACAAATTTGGGCGATTGTTATTAATCGTTTCTTATTGAAATATTTGGGCGATTCTTCATTATGAACGATCACCTTAGCTTCGAAAATGTCAAAAGACCCAAATTTGTTTTTTGGGCGATTGTTCATTTATCTTATTTTTATAAAAACGTAAAAATAGTAAACATTTTCCTTTCCTATTTTTCTGAAAAACTGACGTATCGACAAGCCGCTTAGTTATATGAAATAATTTATACCTAGAGAAACTCTCCGATATAGCCGACCTTCGGCAGGGCTTGCTAATTTTCTCTTCTCTGTATGTCCAACAGCGGCTTCGCTGAATAACAATTTTCTGCCAGGAAGGCCTTCAACCGGGCTTAATAATTTTCTCTTTTATGTATGTTCAACAGCGGCTTCGCTGAAGAATTGTTTTTGCACAGCTGGCCTTCGGCCGCGCTTAATGATTTTCTTATCTGTGTATGTTCGTCAGCAGCTTCGCTGAAAAATGATTTTCTGCCTGGAAGGCTTTCGGCCGGGCTTAGTAATTATCTCATCTATGTATGCCAAACAGCGGCTATGCAGAAAATCATTCTTCAGCGAAGCTGCTGACGGACATACATAGATTAGCAAATCATTAAGCCCGGCCAAAGGCCAGCTATGCAGAAAATCATTATTCAGCGAAGCCGCTGTTGAATATATATAAAAGAGAAAATCATTAAGCCCGGCCAAAGGCCGGCTTTGCAGGTAATCATTCTTCAGCGAAGCCGCTGTTGGATATACATACATAGATTAGAAAATCATTAAGGCCGGCGAGGCAGAATCGCATTATTCAACGAAACCGCTGTTAGACATACATAGATTAAGCGGCTTCGCTGAAGCACGATGTCCAGCGGCTATGCAGAAAAACATTTTTCAGCCATTAAGCCTGGCCGAAGGCCGGCCAAGCATAAAAGCATTCTTCAGCGAAGCCGCTGTTGAACAACAACAGCGGCTTCGCTGAAGAATGTTTTTCTGCATAGCCGCTGTTGGGCATACATAGATGAGAAAAGCATTAAGCCCGGCCAAAGGCATCCCAGACAAAAAATAGTTCTTCAGCGAAGCACGCTGATGGGCATACACAGATAAGAAAATCATTAATCCCGACCGAAGGCCGTCTGTGCAAACATGTAATACTTCAGCGAAGCCTTTGGCCGGACTTAATGATTTTCTCTTTTATGTATGTTCAACAACGGCTTCGCTGAAGTATTACATGTTTGCACAGACGGCCTTCGGCCGGGATTAATGATTTTCTTATCTGTGTATGTCCATCAGCGTGCTTCGCTGAAGAACTATTTTCTGTCTGGGAGGCCTTTGGCCGGGCTTAATGATTTTCTCATCTATGTATGCCCAACAGCGGCTATGCAGAAAAACATTCATTGTTCAACAGCGGCTTCGCTGAAGAATGCTTTTATGCTTGGCCGGCCTTCGGCCAGGCTTAATGGCTGAAAAATGTTTTTCTGCATAGCCGCTGTTGGACATACCAAAAAGAGAAAATCATTAAGCCCGGCCAAAGGCCGGCCAGAAAAATAAACATTATTCGCTGTTGGAAATCATTAAGCGGCTTCGCTGAATTCGCTGAAGAATGATTTTTTGCCTGGGCGGCCTTCGGCCTGGCTTAATGATTTTCTAATCTATGTATGTTCAACAGCGGCTTCGTTGAAGAATGATTGCCTGCATAGCCGGCCTTTGGCGGGGTTTAATGATTTTCTTATCTTTGTATTTCTAACAGCGGCATTGCTGAAAAATACTTTTTTGCCTTTGCCCTGGAGGACCTTCGATCTGGCTCCATAATTTTTTATCTATGTATGAATGTTCAACAGCGGCTTCGCTGAAGAATTGTTTCTGCACAGCTGGCCTTCGGCCAGGCTTAATGGTTTTCTCTTTCTGTATATTCAACAGCGGCTTTGCTGAAGAATTACTTTTTGCACAGCAGGCCTTCGGACAGGTTTAATGATTTTTCTCATCTGTGTATGTCCATGAGCGGCTTCGCTGAAGCATGATTTTCTTCCTGGAAGCCCTTCGGCCAGGCTTAATGATTTTGTCATCTATGTATGCTCAGAAAAATATTATTCAGCGAAGTCGCTGTTGGACATACTAAAAAGAAAAAATCTTTAAGCCCAGCCAAGGGCCGACTATGCAGGAGATCATTCTTCAGCGAACCCGCTGTTGGACATACACAGATCAGAATATCATTAATCCCGCCCGAAGGCCTGCTGTGCAAAAAGTAATTCTTCAGCGAAGCCGCTGCTGAATATACATAAAATAGAAAATCATTGAGCCCAGCCAAAGGCCGGCTATGCACAAAATCGTGCTTCAGCAAAGCCGCTGTTGGATATATATAGATATGGGCTCATTAATTTTCTAATCTATGTATGTCCAGCAGCGGCTTCGCTGAAGAGTGATATTTTGAAAACGAAGCTATATATCGAAATGTTTCACTAATACTTTTCGTCTTATTTCGCCGAGTTCGACAAGGAACCATAATCAGATTGCGGTACCGTAGAAACCATAGAATCCCCACAACATATAAAGCACTTAATTCTTTTTGGGCGATTATTCCTAAAAACTTTGTGTGATTGGGACATTATGAACAATGATCCAGAGATATGGGCGATTGTTCACTTTGTGGTTTGGGGGATTATTCACAAAATTTTGGGCGATTAGCACTTTGTTTGGGTCTTTTTTCATTATGAACAATAGCCCAAAAACATTGGGCGATTGTTCATTTGGGTGATTTGACATTTTCCTTCACAGAAATATTTGAAAAGCTAAATATTCACTACTTTATACAAAACATAAATGTACAATTGCCCAAAAAATATTTTTTGGGTCGTTGTACATTTTTGTAAAATGGGTGATCGTTCATAATGAACAATTACCCAAAAAAGAATTTATGTCAAAACACCCAAGACCAATTAACAAACGCCCAAATTTACAAAAACTAATTTTTGGGCGGTTGTTCATTGGGCGATTGTTCTTTGGGCGATTATTCATGCAACCGTTGAAAACTACACATAATTTTGGTAACTTTGATATGCGATATATCGACCTTTCTTTTCCAAACGAGTAAAAGTAATGGAATGGAAGCAAAAACTCGTACTGACCTGAGGATAAACGAATGAAAATTAAAATTTTGATGTGTTCACTAAATATGTTGTAACTTTCTCATATTTTGTCCGATGTAACTAATTTTAAGCTTGCTATATTTGGAAAAAAAATTCTTTAAGATGTTGGTCTAAAATAAATTTAAAAAATTTTATTTTGTCTTACTGGACTTAAAATAGTAAATTTTCATAAAACGTGGAAAAAATAAAGTTTTGTAAAATCTAAAGACCTGTAACTCATTGAATTTTGATCCGATCAACACATTTTGAATATGGGCTGAAAGAGGAAAAACATATCTATGCAATAATGCCAATTTTTTTTTATTCAAAAAACAGCACTCAAGATTTTTGGAAATAGCTTAATAAACTGCAAAAAAAAAACACATTTTTTGCGAATATGTATCTCGAGAACGGTTCTTAAGAAAAATATATGAATGTCATATTCGTGTTCAGTGACCCTAAATTACCTTAAAAAATTTCGTTTTTGAGGTGACCGTAAAAAAGTGTGAAAATTTGTGAACTAGTGTAATTAGCGGCCGTAAGCATACCTAAAACTTGGCATGGAGTTAGTATAAATGCCTAAATATCTTTGGATTAGAAATTTTCAAGTAATGAATTTTTAAGCAGCGTCTAAAAATGCACTCGAAAAAGCGGGAGAAAGCGGGATACAAATTTTAGGCGGGATCGAACTCTTAAAAGCTTTAGGCGGGATTATCCCGCTTGCCCATCCCTAGTATGTTTGGGAAAAGTTTGACGAAAAATCAAACACATTTAAATTTTTTCGTCAAACAATACGTGTGAGTTTTTTACTAAAGCATGGTATTGTGTTCAACATTTCACGCGAAATGCTATCAAAACACATATAAAAAAAAATTGGCATGAATTATTCATGAAAAAATTTTGCTTAAAGTAGTCCATACACGAGAGATTTGTGCGTGTGATTTGTTCGCGTACCAAATCTCCACTAACGACGAACAAATCACAATAAACTTAAACGTCAACAAGTACACAAATCACTCTTGTGTGGATACCTTAAGTAGCACTCTGTTTTTCGTAATTCTATGTCCATACGAGTCAACTTTTGCTGGGCAGCTTTTGAGTTTATGGGAGAGAGAGGTGAGAAGATTGGCAAGGGGTACACTCAGCGATGCCAGAATGAAGATTTTACCTTAATTTTGAAGATTTTTTAGTCAAAATATGATATGAAGATCTTTTTCACAAAATGAATATTTTTTGAGTTTAGTTGCTTATCACTTATTATTGTCACACGGCTTCTTTAAATTTATTAAATAAATTTAACAATGTCAGCTAAATGTTAGCTCAATAAAAGATATATAAAGTATACTTATTATGTATAAAAATGTATCATGGCGTTTTTTAGTAAAAAAATTCTAAAAAGTCTAATAAAACATTTTCCAAATTTAATTGATGACACTGTGGTTCATAATTTAGATGGCGAGTTGAGATAACTCCACCACATATTAATAAATATTTTCGAAATTTAGAAAACGTTACTGCGGAAGACTTTTGGCACACAATCTCAAAATACTAGAGCAGATAGTGAGTGTTTCCAAAGGTGTAGAAATTTGAATTAAATTTAATATGTCTTCTTAATTCACCTGCAAACGTTGAACGGGTATTTTCAAAAGTAAATTTATATAAAACGAAGTACAGAAAGAGATTAACAAATGCAATCCCAATAAGTAAATTAAATAAAAAATATGAGTAATAATGGGGTATTTATTATGGAGTTAATTCAAATTAAATGTTGTATTGTTTATTTCGTAAAATCATAAAAATTTCCTAAGCAATTTTTTGTTTTAAAATTTTTAAACTTAAAGTTTTGATATTGAAATGTATAGCAAATAACTAGAAATTTTTTCTGCGCTGCAGTTTCACGAAGATTTTGAAGAAGATTCTTTGAAGTCAATAAAAAGAAAAACCAAAAAACCGACGGCAAAATTTAAAAGTCGCTTTTAATGAGTCACAAATTGTTGCCAAGTTGCATTCACTGAGTCTACAATGTAAAGATTTGAGTTGTTGCAATAATCGAGGTTGCGCTCATCGAGGATTGCAGTAAATGAGGCTACACTGTACATTTTATCTTATAAATGTACAATGTAACTTACATACATAACTAATATATTATAAGAAATTTATTATTTTACATATTGTCCAAATTTTATTTTAAATGTAATTTATTTAAGCATTGTCTATATGCATTTCATTCGTGCTTTACCAAATCGCCAGTAGACTTCAAACACACTTTTGAACAGTTACAGACTTCCAAAAACCATTTGATAATTTTGTACAAGTTTCGAAACCTACTGTACTTATTTTTGAAAATTATTTACATATTTTTAAATTCTCAAATGGTTTTTGAAAGTCTGTACATTAGATAAGGGGTTTGTAACTGTTCAAAAGTGTGTGAAGTCTACTGGCGATTTGGTAAAGCACCAATGAAATTCATATAGACAATGGCTAAACACCAGCAAATAAAATGCATCTAATATATTATCATTTTATCATTTTAAAACAACTGATAACTAATAGAGCAGATTATAAACCAAATATTAAACACAAACATAATAGTAAGAGAAACAGGTAGCAGGTAGAGACACACAAAAGCATATAGAGGCTCGAGAGAGAGAGAGAGAGAAAGAGCGGGAGAGAGAAATAGGGAGCAGAATACAAAAGGGATCAAGGAAGGAAGTTAGGTATACAAACGAATTATAAAAGAAACAACGTACAACAGAAAAACGATTTAGTATTCAATAGAACACTGAAGATGGCACATAGCCGAAACCGGTCTGTTTACAAACCAAATTTGACGTGGGATGACGGAAAATCGTTCCAAATAAGTAACCTGTTTGAGTTGAATTTTGGGTTTCGATGTTTACATATTAATTTTTATATACATAATATGATCATGAATTATATTTATATTACACATAAAATTTTTTGAAGATTTTTTTTTCTAAAATGAAGATTTTTTTCGAAGAATGGAGATTTTTCCCCGAAAATTTCTGGCACCACTGCTTCATGTACATGCAACTCTCTTTTGTTTTCCTCTTCGTAATATTAATGCTGACTTTAGACGACATGTATTTTACATCTGACTTGTCAAATTTCCCACTGCAAAAGTTATACATGCCGTGTGAAACATATGAAACATTGTCAGATGACATTTACAGAAGCAGTCATATGAAAAATTTTCAATTAGACCGTGTTCTATTTTCATCTGACAAGGCATATGGAATCAGCTGTATTAAACTAACAAAAGTGTGGTTTGGCTGAAAAAACATTAAAAAGCATAGAGCGCTTTATATATTTATGAAAATTGTGAAAAAAACTCAGCTGTTATGAACAATCAGAGGTTATGTCAGATGTAATTGCACATATACGTGTGAAAGCAAATATTATAAACCGCCTGTAAATTGACAATTTGGACAAGCATGCGAAGTTACATATGTATCACACACCAGAAAACCCACATGTAAAAAACATGTCGTCTAAAGTCAGCATAAGCAAGAACAAATTCTATGTAAAAAAACCAAAGCTGCACAGCATGGTAGAATAATACAGGTAGTGGTGAAGCGTTAACGAACTTTTTTTTTTGGGTTCGACTCTGTCAAAAGTTGTTTATGTTATACCAACACACACCCACACTACTGAAAAAAACATGGCGAAGTAAACACACACATGTGAACATATAAATTTTTTTTCAAATTTCCTTTTGTGCTTTTTGACAACCTCGAACATAAACAACAATAAAAAGCCGTGTTGTTTTTGCTGTTGTTGGGTTGTTGTAGCTTCGCTACTACCTGTAGTATAATTCTACCATGCTGCACAGCAAGAATTTTATTGTATGGACACGAATACAACTTCAAAAGAAAGTTTAAGAAAGTTGCAGAAGCAAAAGTTGACTCATAAGCATGGTACTATGTTCATCATTTCGTGCGAAGTGCTGCCAAAAGTCCATATAAAAAACATTTTCTCGAATTGCTCACGAAAAATTGTTGCAGAAGTAGTACTCTGTTTATCTTGTAAAAAAAATATGAAATGTATCTACAACATTTTGAGTCTTCCTGCGAAATAATATGAGCACCACTTTTTTCATGTGGAATTTACAACAAACACGTTGGGTTTTTTTTAAAACGTACACAATTGCAGCATACTTTCAAGGGTTAGTTATGATTAGTTACTCGTCATATTTTTCGTATGAAAAAACCAATGTTGATCAAAATATTTCGCAAATTTGAACAGAGTACTATATTGACAGTGACTAAGGAAAACATATGAAATGTATTGGCAACATTTTAAGTTGTCATGCGAAATAATAGCTCCGATCCCGAACTTTCTGGGCAAAGTTCAGTAAAATGAGGGTAAGCAAGAATTAATCTCACTAAACATAAAAGTACGGGAACAGCAAAAACCAAACTGTGTTCCCAAAAGATAACTTGAATGTGTTGTGAAAATAAACAAAAAAATAAAAAACAACATACTGATTTTTAATAGCATTTTTAGGTTTTAGATACTTTGCTGAATATATAAAAATGTATATTGCTTTGAATTTTGCACAACTAGCAATTATTTCGTCAGTACTTTTGTTGACTAAAATCATATTTTTCATTTGTTATTGTTAATTTTTCAAACAGATGATTGTTTAACACTACACAATCTGCCCGAAGAAAAAGTACGGGCTGTTTCGTGCAAGAAGAAGAATATTTTTCTCTCAAACTCACTCTCATTTACCCAATCTTGCAGTACGGGAACAGTTTTCTTGCACATTGGGATCCCGCGGGATCCCAAAGTTGAGTACGGCATCGCACCTAAGATGAGTGGCACTTTTTTCGCATGGAATTTACAACAAACACATGAAGATTATAACAAACGTACCTACATGTCAAAATTTTCTCATGAAATAATCAATGTTGGCCCAACATTTTTCACAAATTTGAACACAGTACCAGGCTTAACACAATGAAAAAAAGGTGAGTTTGAAGCACCATTTGATTCGTGGCGGGGCCACTTTACACTCTTACTTTCACCTGAGCTTTTCTATATACATATAATAAAACTGTAAAAGGGCCGTGTCTGTACATGAAATATTTTTTTAAAATTTTTATTGTGGCGTAAACAGTAGTGATGGACATTAAAAAAAACATCGATGTTTTTTTTTATGCAATGCATCGCATGGAGGCATGGATGTTATATCGATATTTCACAAAATACATCGATGTTTTCTATACATCAATTGTTCCCTGTACCATAATAAATAGGGTAACCAGAAATAAGCACTTAAAACCAAGAAAAATCATCAAAATAAGCTGTTATTTTAATAAATAAAGTTTTTATTTGTTAAGAGTATTGATAGAATTAATTTAAAAATACCTGAGATGCCTGACGCATACGAATTTTCTATAATATATGGTGTATATAATATTTTGAATTAAAAAATGATCCCAGCTCGCATCAAAGATATACTTAAGCCAAATTATTAATTTAAAACATGCATCAAGATACCCAGAAAAAAATAACATGACAACTCATGTGTATAATCATGGGTGCAAGTGATGACGCGTTGGTTCGATTTAGGTGAAACATGCATGATTTTAGAAATTTAGAGAATTTGCTCGTCATTAAAATGAATGAATTGAACCCATGCAAAGTTCCGTGATTCGATGATGTTTTTTTCATGTAAATATAAAACAAATTAAATAAAAAAATTATTGCCGCAGCTTTTCTGAGCTATTGCCTTCTTATTTTTTGTTGGAGCTAAAACTTGTTTTATGAAAATGTGTCAATGTGATGATTTAATTCCGTTTTTGCATGCCTTTTTCAGTAGATATTTTATATAATATATTACCTAGTGAAATTACATCCGTTTTTAATCAGTTCAAAAACTATAGCTTTATTTATAATTTACGATGTCATTCAGAATGTATTCGAAGAAACAAGTGATCAAGAAATCATGAAGCATGTCGAACGCGTTCATTTATTTTTTGCTGGGTATCAGTGGCTGCAAAAATTACATATTCTATTGTTTGAAATTTTCTTTAAAATTTTTATATAAAAATAGTTGATGATAATAACATTTAACATATGCTAAAAAAGTTCTTGTATAAAATTTGTCTCTTCGATGTATCGAATGAAAAACATCGATGTTTATTCGAAGTTGATCAATAAAAAAAACACCGGATAGCATCGATGTATCGAAACCTTACATCGAGTGTTTTTAAAACATCGATGTATATCGTCCACCACTAGTAAACAGTAATCGATGTAGAGAACAAAAAACCAAATTTTGGAATTTTTGTTTGTCTGTCTGTCCGAACACGCTTCACGCAAAAGCCAAATTTGGTATAGAGGTACTTTAGAGTCCTGATTCAAACATAGAGTACTTTTTACCGCGATAAAATGTGTAATTTCTAAGTTAAAATAGACAAAAACGAAAATATACCCAATTTTACTAATATAAATGTTGTTGGAAATTAGAAAGATGTTTTTGTTTTTTTAACGGTATAGCATTGTTTATTTTGTATAACGGGAACTGCTAGTGGTGTGCGTTTGTTATGAAAATCAAAAGCATTTTGATATTCTTCAATATTTCCCCTCCGTATATGTGTAATAATTTGTTTTAAACAAACGCACACAAACACATATCGTCAGCTGAAATCCAAAACCACGTAACTAACAAAAAATGTTAAATTGTATTTTTGATTAATTATTGCGTATTACATCGAAATGGATGTCCCCACAAATTTTCAAATCTTTATCATAAAAATCAGCCAAATTACAAACGAAAATAAAGCGGCTTTACTTCAGTAACTTGAAGTATTTTTTTATTTCGTTTTTTCTCTCTCCTGTAAAATTTAAAAAAGTGTAGTTACGCGATCTTTACTTGAGGTCTACACGTAACATAATATATAAGATGAGATTGTCAAATTCAATCGCTGAGAGAATTATGTCACTTGTAGACTTCAAATTAGTGGTATCTCAATGTTATAAGAATTTTTATGAGAGCGTTGTTATAAGAATTCTTATAACAACAATCTTATGAGATGAACTGTCAAAAAACACATGTATATGAAAATAAAATAGTGTGCCTGTGTGAGTGTTTATTAAAATAAATGAAAAGCGATGTTTTTGATAAAATTTCTGTGTTAAATAAATAAATGTGTTTAATTGATTTATAAATTTAAATTTGTGTGAAAAATTTAAAATAAAGTAACTAATTATGTAAAAGTAGTACATGTTAACTCGATGAGCATTTGCATAAAATGAAATCTTATCGGCAAAGTAAAATTACGTCTTCCCTTAGTATGAGATTAAGAGAAAATTCGACATTTTGTGTTTAGTATTCTGCCGACGTTTTTTCTCATGTTATCTCAAAAATAATATCTCGTGAAGACGCTGTGTTAAGCGCGCGAGCCGGGCGGGCACATTTAGTGTGAAATATAGTATGTTTATACGCACGACTTATTTGCAAGTGCTACCAAGTATGTATTTTTATTGTAAATTGCTAACTCATGAAAACAATTGCTGATTAACGCACTATTTGCAAATAAGAAGTTTGACGTGCCACCATTACACATGTTTGTTAATAAATAGTTGTAAATAGATAAATATATTAATAAATAGATAACTATTCAGTGATTTAATAAATGACAATAAAACAGTATTTGGCAGCATTTTACCTTTTTATTTGCAAAAATTCTGTTTTTATTGTGGTGAGCTTTTCATACCATACGCTTTGCCGTGGTGCCAACTGTGTATTTAATTTAGAATCCGGTATGCGTATATTACTACGTTTATACGCAGAGCTTATTTGCAAATAAAAGTGTAAAATGCTGCCAAATACTTTTTAATGTCATTTATTAAATCACTGAATATTTCTCTATTTATTAATATATTAAATATTTATCTATTTATTATTTTTTATTTTTTATTAACAAATATGTGTAAAGGTGGCATTTCAAACTTCTTATTTGCAAATAGTGCGTTAATCAGCAATTGTTTTCATGAGTTAGTAAGTTACAATAAAAATACATACTTGGCAGCACAATGTTTTTATTTGCAAATAAGTCGTGCGTATAAACGTACTATATGTCACAGCTGGTGCCTGAGAAAACTAAAGCACGCGAATGTGTCTGGTGTGTCTAGATTGTTGGCGGCGCCGGCAGAAGGCGTATTCTCCGGCTATGGCTCGCCGTCTTGGGGTGTATTGAATTTCGTTTTCGAACGGAATATAACTCTGTGACACCTCTGATAAGCATAATTTTTCTTATTAAATTTTTAGACCGAATTAGACAGAATTAGGTGTATATAATAATACCCAGCAAAATCTTCCGTGACAAAAAGTAGTTTAATCATGTGTTTGAATGACGACGAAGTGGTTCGATTTAGGTGAAACATGCATGATTTTAACACAGGCGTGACATTGGAGATCACGTGTTTACATGAAAATTTAAATAAATTGATCTTCATTAATATGATTATTTCGAAAGTATTTGCTTTGTGAATCCAAATTGATTTGAAAGTGGCGCTACTCTGTTCTGCTGTGTACGTTGAAAACTTAAGTTGATGTTAATTTTTCCCTTCTTCCTTTTAATCCTATTCCTATTAATCATGCCCAATTCTTTCTGAATATAACGTTACGAACCTTAGCCTAAAAATCAATTTGGATTCACAAAGCAAATACGTTCAAAATAATCATATTAATAAACAATTAGCTACTGGCTTGAGCTTTTCACATGTTTACATGTTCATATATACTTAAGTATAAAATCAAACCAAAAAAGTTTGTCTTGAGTAGAACAAAAATCAGAAAAATGGGAATGAAGTAAAATAAACCGATGGCAACCCTGGGAAAGTGCACTTTAATATCAGCTTGAGAGTGAATTAATTCTCGTATTCAATTTTCACGAGAAAAGTTGTATATATAAGTATTAAAATCACATTCAACAGAGCCACCTGACAAGTGGTAATAAGCAAATACACATGAGCACTGACGATGGAAGTATAGCGGCTTCCGAAAGTGGCGCTACTCTGTTCTGCTGTGTACGTTGAAAACTTACGTTGATGTTAATTTTTCCCTTGTTCCTTGGAATATTAATCATGCCCAATTCTTTCTGAATATAACGTTACGAACCTTAGCCTAAAAATCAATTTGGATAAATTTATCTTCATTAAAATGTATGAATTGAACCCATGCAAGTTCCCTGATTCGATGACGTTTTTTCATGTAAATATAAAAAAATTAAAATAAAACAAATATTGCTGCAGGTGGGATACGAACCATGCTCTTCTGACTGTTAAGATATGCTCTCTACCACTGAGGTATTGTCTTCTTATTTTTTGCTGCAGCTAAGACTTGTTTTATGAAAATGTGCCAATGTATTGATTTAATTCCGTTTTTGCATGCCTTCTTCAGTGGATGTTTTATGAAATATATTACCTAGTGAAATCGCATGCGTTTTTAATGAGTTCAAAAACTATAGCTTTATTTACGATTTACGATGGCATTCAGAATGCATTCGAAGAAACAAGTGCTCAAGAAACCATGAAACACTATTTCATTTTGAACGCATTCATTTATATTTTGCTGGGTACATGTGTGGGCATTTATAAAATGAGAGAGAAGTTTGCAAAATGTCTGAAAACGAGAGGAAATAATCCATGAAATGCAAATTTGTGGAACGGCGTAGAAGTCGAGTTTGTACACAATTTGATTGTATGTTTTCCTGCTAGGATACAAGCTTTTATAAAAGCTGATAGTAGGGATGGCAAAATTGGTACAATTGTACCATTTTTGGTACAAAACGGCCTTTAAAAGTACAAGTCCTATGTTTTAACCCTTTCGGTCCTATTGGGATAATACTTCCCAAAGAAATTTAAATGATCCTATTTGTTCTCTAAAGTAATGAAAATCACGTTTTAAAACGTACTTTTGAATTTCAACTTATGAAATATGTAACCGTAAACAGTTTTTCATTCGATTTTAGTATTAGTTGTTCAAAAGTTTTCACGAAGGTATCGTCATCAGCTATTTATATTTGAAATAAAGAAGGCAATTATAACCGTGTTGTAATAAAAATGTATAAATTTCTTTTTAACAACAGTCATTACAATTCGTACATGAAAAACTTTTATTTCGTCGTAAGTACATGTTTGTTTTTTGTATTTTTACTGACTTGGGATATGTTGTCCCATTCGTATTATTTTCAGGAAAAAATGCCCCAACATCAAGAGCTTTTAGAGCCAATATTTCTTATTGTGGCGATTCTAGTGACATATAATAATGATTAGTATTCATTTTTTACTTCTATTATAAGTAGAAGTTTGTATTTTCTTTATATTTTTTGTCCTTACATTCATTACTAACATTATCCAATGAACTCTAAAATTTTATCTATATTATTGTTAAAGTTATCAGTTAGGTTTTTGTTCTTATGATATTCGTATATCCATTCATTATCCAGGATATCATAAAACTATAACAATACAATTAATCGTAATAAAGATTTTTATTGTAACTATAAGTCGGAAGTTTATTATTATTCGGCTTAAGTTCAATAATTGAATTAATGTAAATTCAAATTATTTTTAAGAGTGGGCATTAGAATATTTAATCAGACTAGCGGAACGGATTAGTACTACTAATTTCGATAGCCGCTACACTGTCATCATCAGCGCCCTTTCTTCACTTTTACCACGTTTGATCGTAGTAGTAGTAGTAGTAGTAGTATTTATTTATTAGTATTTATAATACTTTAAAAATAGACAGTTTTCTTATTTAATAAAAACATTTTACAAATTTTGTTTTACAAAAAATACAATAAATTTTCTAAATAAATTATTGTTTCTTTCGACTTGAATATTATTAGGCAAGGCATTGTATAATTAAGCAAGGCATTGTAGACTGTGATTGAAACGGCAACCTTGTCTTAGAGATGACAGTCATTATTTATTCTTTATTATTTTATTGTTTTTATTGATGTAATCGTATTGGTTTTATTAAATGTACCCAACATACCATACAGTAATCAAAATTCAATACAACTTGAGAATAAGCTTATATAAATAGTGGGCCTTAAGCTTTTCTTAACTCCGCTTAAAACAATGTTTATAAAATGTGGTTTCACAAGCAGTTTTTAACAATGCTTCAGAAACTATTATTATACACAACTGTTTCTAAAGTATGCTTATAAACGTCATACATATATTCAAGAGAACAATATAACGATTGAAAGACTTATCTTTTCAATACATTCTACAGCGGCATTTACATCTAGTTTTAAAGCTTATAAAAATATTAGACAAATTAAATTTTCTATACAAAAGTTAATATAATATTATTTTCATAAGCTTATTCTACAATTGCAAGAATAAGCTTATAGTAAGCATGCACTTATAATATTTTCAAGAGGGTTCCGTTTTGATTTTTCTACAATTGTTACGATAACTTTTTTCAATTTATTTTCAATACTTTTTCAAGCTTAAGGCTTATGCTAGTAAGCTTATTATAATATTTTTCTCAAGCCATTTGGTATGTTGGGTAATATGTAAATGTGAATGTATGTTATGTACAAAAAGAAGCGGTTCTTAATAAATGTATTGGTAGCACAAAAGTAAAAAGAAAAGTACAAGTACAGAAGACACTTAGCAAGATACCACGTAAATTCATATTTTAGTGTTCATGATAATTTTTTAATTAATTTGTATTTTAGAGAATAAACACACTCCACACATAATATCACATCTAATTTATATTTTATACAACATAAATAAACTGTGTTTTAATTGGAAGTTTATTCTCGCTAAGGCGCAAAGGGTTAACAATTGTGATCATTGGATCACAGTAGACCCTTATAGAACAGTGTTCGTTGCATTGTACTCGTTGCTACCCTTTCGATCCTAAGGTGCTCAGCATTTCTTAGTTGATATAGCTGGACCTCCCTTACGTACGTATTTGCTCCGTTAGATATTGTGGCGCTTCGCCTTTTTTTATTTTTTGTGTAAAGTTTATAGTGTTTAGTTCAAGTCTTTGTTTTATATTAAGCCATTTTAGCGTTTCTAGCATAACGTTGATTGGAACATATATTTTAAATTTTAATATTACTCGCATTGCTTTGTTTTGCAGTTTCTGTAATCGTTCAATTTGGCGCGCGGTGCAGCATGAGTATAAAATCGTGGAACCAAATTCGAAATGAGGTTTTATAATTGTATTGTAAATATTTATTGATGTTATGTATGATACTTTTTTTCTTATTCGTTTGAAAAAGTTTATTTTTTTTACCGATTTTCTTGCATATATAGTCAATATGATTATTAAATTTTAGGTCTTTGTCAATAACGAAGCCCAAATATTTTATTTGAGTCACTTTTTCTATTAGCTCATTGTTTATTTTGAATATTTCATTACTATTCTCGTTAACTTCCATTATTTTCGTTTTGCTTTCATTTAACTTAAGCTTATTCATATTCAGCCATTTGTTTAATTTTTCCATTGATTCCGCTTCTGTGAAAATAAGAGTATCGTCTGCATATAATATTATTTCACATTCATCCAATACGTTCGGCATATCATTAATATACACAATAGATAGTAGGGCACCTAATATCGAGTTTTGTGGTACTCCGTAATCATTGTTAATTATACTTGATTTTTCGTTGTTTACTTTAGTGACTTATTTTCTGTTTGTTAAATAGGATTCAAACCATTTTAATTCTGTATTCATGATGCCATATTTATACAGTTTTTGCAGAAGTATATTCCTGTCGATCGTTTCAATAGCTCTTTTAAAATCGAGAAATATTGCCAAAATTTTGTTGTTTTTTTCGATCTTTTATTAAGTAATTAACTGCCGTTTCGCACGAGAATTTTTTTCTAAAGCCGGGCTGATACTTTGTCAGCAATTGGTTTGTTTCCAGATATTCTTCGAGTTGTTCCTTTACTACCTTTTCTAATATCTTTTCGCATGTCTTCAGGGTATTAATTGGACGAAATTCTTCACATTTTCTGTTTTTAGCGTCTTTTTCTATTGGAGTTATCATCGAAGTTTTCCAATTCTCCGGGAATATACCCGTCTTTAATGACACATTTATTATATTTAGCATTGTTTTTCCGATTATATTCCAGCTATTTAATATTATTTTACTAGAGATTTTATTGTAGTCTGATTTGTTTTTTTAGTTTCTTACATATATCTTTTAATTCTTCACAGATATGTTGATATGGTTAATATATTGCACATTATTATTAATAGTCTCCCTTATTGATCTAATACTATTAACGAAATAATTATTAAACTTATCGGCTATTTCATAATTTTCCTTATATTCTATTTGGTTAAATATCACAGATTCAATTGCACTTTGGTTTTTCTTTAGAATTTCGCTTTTTATTACTCTCCACATTTTTTTTCTGATCTTTGGCATCGTTTATTTTTTTATTAATGTATTCATTTTTGGCGTTTTCAATTTTAACTTTATACATATTTCGAATTGTCTTGTAATTCATCCACGCTTCATCATTGTTTTGCATTCTAGCGATTTGATAGTTAGTGATTTTTAGCCTTTTAAACCACATATTTTTATTGTTATCCGTAATTATCTTTTTTGTTGTTAACTTTTTCACTGCATTTTCTAAATACCCATCAAATATACATACGGTGTTGTCTATATCCCTTCTAATATTTCAGTATTTTATATTTATTATTTCTTTATTATATATGTTGCTATTAAATTTAAATATCTCAACTTCTTTGCCCGTATTCTGGTTCGTATCACATTTAGCATTATTTATCTGAAATTTTGTTTTCAATATTCACTTTAGCCGTAATGTTTTTATTATCTGTGATAATATAGTCTATTATTGTTTTCGAGTTCTTTGTTTGTTGTGGATACTAGTATTAAGGAAACATTACCTATTTAACCAAATTTTATGACGAAATAGAATATGAGTACCTCTATATTTGTTTTTATTAATATGGTAAGCATGAAATTTCACCTCTGATTATATATTCCAATTTTTCAACTCTTATTTTATTTTTAGTTTTGCTTGTGCGTAAACTCCGTCTACGATCAATCAAGCTATTGATGTTGTACGTGTTTAAGGTTTCCTTTTGTCTTTTATAATTTACATTCTGATTTTCAGTTGTAAATTAGATCGCAGAAACCACACATGTATGCAACTTTTTCCGCGTGCCGTTGCAAATTTTAATATTTGTACGTAATTATTATTCGAACTGAAATATGTTTAAGTCGGAAGTTTATTATTATTCGGCTTAAGTTCAATAATTTAATTAATGTAAATTCAAATTATTTTTAAGAGTGGAATATTAGAATATCTAATCGGACTAGCAGAACGGATTATTTGTACTAATTTCGACAGCCGCTACACTGTCATCATCAGCGTCCTTTGTTCACTTTTACCACGTGTGATCGTGGATACTAGTAATTTGACGAAATAGATTATGAGTATCTCTATATTCGTTTTTATTAATATGGTAAGCACGAAATTTCACCTCGATTATTTATTCCAATTTTCCGACCATATTAATAAAAACGAATATATACTCATATTCTATTTCGCCATAAAATTTTGTTAAATAGCTGATGTTTCCTCAATACTAGTATGCACGATCAAACGTGGTAAAAGTGAACAAAGGACGCTGAAAGGGGGAATATCCCCTCCCCCTTGTATCCGCGCCTGGTACTATTAAGTTATGAAAACATTTTAAGACGAAAAACGTTGTTCGTGTGAGAAAAGAGTCTAAGCTCAAGAGGTAAAAAGTTCCAACGACGCGGTATCCTAACAACAAAAGATGTTTTAAATAAATAGTTATTTATCAGGGGAATTAGAATTTGGGGATTCCTTAACGATTGAGAAAAATGAAACTTAGAGAAAAGCTGGATAGGAAACCCGTTTCTTACAACCCTATAGAAAAAATGTAAATTACGTAGGTCAAGGAATGCATTAAAGGAACACCCAAGGAAACGTCGAACAAATAATTACGTACAAATATTAAGATTTTTATTGTATTAATCTTTTATATAAGAAATCCTTATAGTATTTGTACCGAGTTTTGATACTAATGGAAAAACGTTGTCCAATTTATATAGAACCATTTGCGATTTTAAACAAGTTTTTGCGGCCTCCTGTAAAATTTTCAAAATGTGACGGTGAAGTTTACCTCTCACTTACAGATATATCTATAGAGTTGTGTATACATTGCACTTTCCGGGATGTTAGCAATTTTTTCTGAGATTTTGTTATTCTCTACAATATTAGTGATTTCTTCAATATATTTATAAATTATACGTGGACATGCGGCTGTGGTGGTTTCTAATCAATGTTATGGCTTGTTTCCAATGTTGCAACTTCTCGCGAATTTTTGCAATGTTCAGGAAGGACCGACTTTTTGCAAGTTTTTAAGCTCTTTACAGTTTATACGAGTTTTAAGGCATATTAGAATTTGTGCTCACGCCGCTGTTAGCAAATTTTTGTGAATTTTCGCCATTTTCGCAATTTTTTCCGGATTTTTGGCATCCTTTACAATTTTTTCGACTTTTAATCAAAGTTATGCCTTGCTTAAAGTTTTCGAATTTTTTGCTGTATGCGTAATTTTTTCAAAGTTTTTGGTTTTCTTACATTTTGCAGCTTTTAAACAATCGTAAAATTGCAATGTTTCATGTAAGAAAAGGTTTTTGCGAATTTTCGTAATTTTCGCTATTTTTCCAAAGGTCTTGACATTACTCACAGTTTATGCGAGTTTTAGTCATGCGAAATTATCAAACAAACATAAATTCTGATGATCTCAATTTAAATGGAGTTTATTTAAATAATATTTTAAGATATAGAGGGTTTTGCATTCGTAAAAATCAACTGTTGTAAGACAGGAAATAAAATTACCACAAATTTTTTACTTTTAAATTTACATCATATACGGCGCTTATTTTACGCAATACTTTGCCATCAAAGTGATTGCCATCAAAGTTTATATATATGTATAAGAATTGTAATCACAGTCAACAGAGCCACCTGACAAGACCCAGCCAGCAAAATAAGCCGACATTGTCGGAATCAGACAATTCTGGCAAATGTCTGACTTTATTCTTAGAGACTTCGTACAGATTTCTGTCAGATATTAAATATACGATTTGTCTGACCGCTTTCTGATCGATTTCGTATGGATATATCGGAGGGATTTTATTTTCTTGTGTGTACCGACAAGTCTGAAAGATTTCTGACTGATTTCGTATAGATATAAGTCCCTTTGATTGTTTTGTTTTGAATTTTGTTTTATCATTAATGACAAAAAAAAATAAAAATGTCATTAATGAAAAATAATGATAATTAAAAAATATTTTTTTCTTATATATAATGTATCAAATATAGAAAAATATAATAATAATAATTCATTTTGTTAGATCTTGCTTGGAGAATATTCCAAGAACAACAAGCTCCCAAGGATTTAACCGGTAATGTGGTAAAACGGGAGTCTGCGCAATTTATTAAAAATTTTGACGGTGTACAAGCCAAACGGACAACATATTCCAATTCAGCGCGTCGAAATACGCTGCATATGATATGTATGTATATAGCTGGGTCCGGTCAAACGTACAGATGACTTTTTTCTGTGCCGGTGTTATTAAAAATGTATTTTATTTTATTTTTGTATATTTGTATAAATGACTGTGCATGTACTTTTAAATTTTTGTAATAAATAAAAAAAAATTATAAGTGTGTACCTTTCTATCAGATTTCCGCAAGAAATCTGTGCAAATTTTATTGTACATTTTTTCAATTCTGTAAGAAATCTGTACGATTAGTCGATTGGAATTGCATTCGACATTCTTTCAGATATCTGTCAGAAAATAATATATTATTATATTCGTATACGAATGTCGGATAGCACATCAGAATTTCCGCAAGAAATCTGTGCAAATTTTATTGTACATTTTTTCAATTCTGTAAGAAATCTGTACGATTAGTCGATTGGAATTGCATTCGACATTCTTTTAGATATCTGTCAGAAAATAATATATTATTATATTCGTATACGAATGTCGGATAGCACATCAGAATTTCCCATGACTTTTCATCAGATTTCTGTCAGACTTCTGTCAGATATGTCGATGAAATACTCAGAATTCTCCCGACATGTCTATCAGAATTCGTGTCAACTACTTCATACGTTTTTGGGTCAGAAGTCTGACAGAATACGTATACGATTCGGACTTTTTTGTCGACGTTTCTCTCAGACATCTTACAGACGTCGGACTGTTTTGCTGGCTGTGTAGTGATAAGCTAAATACACATGAGCACTGATGATGGAAGTGTAGCGTCTTCCAAAAGTAGCGCTACTATGTTCTGCAGTATACGTTGAAAAATTAAGTTGATGTTGATTTTTCCCTTGTTCCTTGGAATAGTCTAAGGCTTTGCGCAAATTAAAATAAAGAATTCAGGGTTCCTATTACTATGTAATACTTATTTATACTTTCCCCTGAAAGGCTTTGTATTACCTTATTGCCGAGACGGACTTCGGCTTGGCTTAAGGGTTATCACCTCTCAATAAATTTTTTGCGAAGGGTCTAAGAAAAAATCCTAGCGTTTAGAAGTTTAAAAAATTACGAGTCTTATGGACTGTTAAGTTTTATCACGTAATACTTGTTATGTATAATATAATGGGTGTTGCTGTGGCTGAACTGTAGCGTCAAATGGCTTCGAAGGGCGAGTTTCTGAAAATAATCAAAGCTTAAAACATAAAAAAGCCCTTTTTCCGAAAGAATTAGGAATTAGGACGAAATTAGGGCAAGTGGTCGATTGATATTTGAACGAAATTATTATTCGATTTATGTACGTGGTCGATATATTTATTAGAAGTCCATATTTATGACCAGCCAAATATATTCAAGGTCCATATAATATGACCTTGTTGGCGAAGAATTATGGAGTTTGTTTAAAAATCTTAAATTTGGTAAAAAAAAAACGTAGAAAAGAGCGTGCGGTCTCAGCCTGTCTCCAAGCAAGGTGCTATTGATTTTATGGATGACTCTAATATGATTAAATAATATTATACATTACAACATAATTGTGTATTCTTACCCAAGTCCATTCTTTTCTTCCTCTTCGCGGAAAGCTATATAGTTTTCACAACGTTCCTTATGATACAGCGAAGCACCATGCTGTTTAACGGATCTTTGGGATTTAGTATTTATTTTGGCATCGCAGTACAAACAGTATCCAGATGGTTCCTCTCCTTCATCGTAGAGCAACCAAGGGTAGTCCTTGATCCAATCAGTTACACTTATAGACGAAATTGAGCCGGTCTGAACGGATGAAGATCCAATTGAACTCGCATCATCAGCATAATCTGTCTCTTCTTGTGATCTTATGCTACTGGAGCTTTCACTACGGGTGTTCAATTCCAATAAGTCCATAGGATCATTCTCCAAGACATCGTTGGTATTTAGATCTGCCGTAACAGTTTCAGCCAATTCATCTTTTATAAGTACATCTTCAATTGGACACACATTTTTAGGATCTGCTTCATCATCGACATCGACTACTCTTAAATTTGCTGCGTTTACTACAACAAACTCAGTAGCTTTGGTATGAGGATCGTTTGTTTCATTACCCGCATCTCCACTTCTCGGAAGTAAGTGTAACTCCAACTCCTCATCCGAATCTTCGTTCAAGTCTATAGTTTTGTTTTCCGCTTCCTCAATAATAACAGATTCCTGATCATCGTCATTGTTCTTGTTTTCATCTAGTTCAATTACCGGGCTGGCAGGTTTCCTGCCTTCAGCAGCAACCTGCTTCGGAGCGCCTACATTGACATCATTTATTTCATCCGCATTTTTTTTATTAGAGTTTGAAATGTTAGGCTGACTGATTGTCATGATTATTTCGACTGGGTCACTCGATTCCCTTGTAACAAAATAAGTTTTTAGTTAAATACATATATGCACACGTATGATTTTGCTATACACTTTAATTGCTTACATTTTAACGAATATGAAAATTATTACTTTATAGTACTTATTTATTGTAGTAATTTTCAAGTTTCTAAAAACACATTCCCTTTCTATTGCGTTTGCACAAATATTTTGTGGCGTTTGTTCAATTACAAATTTACATGAAACAAAATCGCTTTATAGTTTGAGAGATGAAAATGCCGCTACTTTGATGTTGACATATATCGATAAAACCATATTACCAGACTATAAAAATTTTAATGATTTTACTTAGAGATGTGCAAATGTCGTGAATATTTCGTCAGGCGCGAGTCACGCGTGCTTGTGAATAAATTAAGAAATAAGCAATAGTGCGTGAACGTGATTTAAAAATTAATACCAAGTTAATACGGTAATATGAACCACTTTGTCGCTCTCGTAATCACGATTGCGAACCTTGATGTTCAAACGATGGTTCTTGTTTCATATTGGATGCAAATCCTGCTGCACTTTAAAATACGTTTCACTATTTCTTTTTTTAATTTTAATTTAAATATATACATTTAAATTTATGCTCTTTTTATTTGTTCAATGTTTTTATTTATTTTTTGGCACACATTAATTTTATTATATATCTTTGTTTACATTTTTTACAGCTAGTTCATATAAACTAGCGATAATTTGTCGTCAAAACTGGAGATGATAGTAAATTTTCGAGGTTCGCAGCTAGATTTAAAATGAACCAGGATGGTTCGCTCTCAAAATTTTGTATGGCGAAACATGTAAATTTAATCATGATTGGGGCGCGAACCATGAATGAGAGAGCGAACAACGAATATTTCTGTCCGTATGAACATGGTATAAGTACCGTGCGTGATCGTGTGTGATTTTAAAAATATAATTTTCACGCACTAGGGAAATTAAATTTCATGGCTTGCTGAAAAAAAATCCTCTTTTGATTTTATTTGCTAATTTTATACGAAATTTCTGATAAATATCTAATATTAGATCGGTCTTTTCTCCGACATGGAAGCTATGAGTTAAATCGGAAAATTTTCTGATTTCTTGTCATACATTTTCCGACATTGTTCAGACATGTCGAGCTTCCCTAGAAGATTCTTCAGGATTCTCTCAGCCATTCGGCAAAGCTTTGATAATTCCAGTACTGCTAATCTGTGTGTTATTACACATATTGTGTGTAATAATGCTATGTTCACACGGGAACGCAAATTCATGCTTCGCTCTATCATTCGTGCTTCGCACCCCAATCATAGACAGCTAACTAGACCCGTCACTATACAACATCATTACGAAGATTGAATGAAAGAGAAAGAAAATCTTATTTTCTAACGTGGTTTCTAATTGACTATCTCATTCATACAATCTTAGTACAGACAACAACATGTAAACCTGATAACACATGAGAACCTTTTTTAGCTGTCAAAATTGAGTATTCTGTTCCATATTCTGTGCCATACAAATTTTTGAGAGCGAAGCACGTTCTTTTAAGATGCTTCATTGTGAATCTACTTGCGAAGCACGAAAAATTGCTATATTCTCTAAGTCAGCGGTTCCCACCAAGTATTGCTTCACGGACCCCTTGAGATATTTCTACTAGCTCACGGACCCCAAACATTTTTTTTGTCAAATATTAAAATGTAAAAGTACAAAACAAAAAAAATAAATAGATATATTATGTTTAATAAAAACAACGTTAAAAACGTCATATTGTCTTTTCTTTGACATATTTTGAATTTTATTAACTTGCTTTACTTATTAAAAAAACACTCAGCAACTATGTAAATGTGAAATGGAAATAAAAACAAACTACAATCAACAAAAACCCAGCTGATAATGGTGCTGGTAAAAACAATCAGTGTTGAGCGAGAGGTACTTTATAAATGATGGTCCACAAAATTAATAAAAAAGCACCTGGTGTCGGAACTCTTTGCGGACCCCTTGAAATGCTGCTACGGACCCCTGGGGGGTCGCGACCCACCATTTGGGAACCGTTGCTCTAAGTCTTATCGCTAGTTTACCTGAACTAGTTGCGAACACCACGGCTGCCAGATGTAACAATTTATCGTCATTTTGGCAATTTTTGGTGTCAAAAATGCCATTTTCACAACTGGAATTATAAGTTGACACAAGTTTTTAGAACTTAAAAAATTTTGAACTTGATCATGAACTTCGCAGCATCTGCTACAATATGTAATAAAAGTTAGGAGTAAAAGGGATAGTTATGTCACACTGAATTATTTGTATGTTGATATTTTTGGTATTACAAGTTTTTAACCCTCTTGATCTCCATAATTTATCAAATATAAAACTGTTAAACACTAGAAGCACTAGAAGCTGAGAGGCAAAATGCAAAAAGAGTAATTAACCTTCAAGGTTTTTTGTTAATATGCATTTCATATTTAATTTTTGGCTTTGTAATGCATACAGTTTTTCCAGATTATCATCATAGGTACGTAGATAGTTAACTAAAACTTCAAAAACCTGAGTCTAAAGGGCCGTGGCAATTTATCAAACTGTTTGATCAAATTCATGTATGTATTGCTAATATTTTGTTTTGCTTAGCACAGCAACACATCAAATTCATATCATCAAACTTCATTTGAAAGTTGTTGTGAAAAAGAAAGAACATGTGATTTTTTGGGCGGAAATGTTTCATCAATTATTTAAAAACTTTTTGTTTGTTGAAAATTAGTTTTTTTACTCCCTTTTTTAATTCCTTTTAACTCCTTTCCATATGCAGTTCGAAGAGAGTTAAAATTTTGTGCGACATCCTTTTTTCCGCATTTGGGTTTTTTTCTGTATATTTTTCAAGCAATATCTCATACTAAGCATTTTTTAAAATTTCTATTGCTATATTGCTTCGATTTCACTCGCCATAAAGCAGGCAAACCACGATAAACTTCAATAAATTCAACTTTTTCATCCGTTTTTTTAAATAGTGCGTCTCCATAGAAATGATGTGGTCGCTGCTAAACCAAACAAAAATGACATTTGAAGTAATTACACAGCCACACATCAAACAAGCTTCAAATTTCGTCATCGGCGGTAGTAAAAATCAAGTGTTTTGTTTTCCATCAAACTCACATCAAACTATACGTGTGTGGTTTTTTGCACTAATACAGTCAAAAAATCTCTGTTTGATCAAACAGTTTGATAAATTGCCATGCCGCTTATGCTGACTTTAGACGACATGTATTTTACATCTGACTTGTCAAATTTCCCACTGCAAAAGTGATACATGCCGTGTGAAACATATGAAACAGTGTCAGATGACATTTACAGAAGCAAAGTCAGATGAAAAATTTTCAATTAGAGCGTGTTCTATTTTCATCTGACAAGGCATCTGACATCAGCTGTATTAAATTATCAAAAGTGTGGTTTGGCTGAAAAAACATTAAAAAGCAAAGAGCGATTTATATATTTACGAAAATTGTGCAAAAACTCAGCTGTTGTGAACACTCAGAGGTTATGTCAGATATAATTGCACATGTACGTGTGAAAGCAAATATTATAAACAGTCTGTAAATTGACAATTTTGACAAACATGCGAAGTTAAATATGTCTCACACACCTAACAAGACATATGTAAAAAACATGTCGTCTAAAGTCAGCATTAAGAATGTGTTAGGGCTAGGCCACACGGGCGTTTTTAAAACGCTCGTTTCTGTTTTTTTAATTAAATTTGAAAGTTTAAAAATTGAAAACTTTCAAGTTTAGTATAAAAAAACTGAAACGCGCGTTTTAAAAACGCCCGTGTGGCCTGGGCCTTAGTAGAACTTTTTTTTTTAGTATTGGTGTAAAATAAAAATTTTACCACAGCACCAAAAACATACATAGTTGTACAAATATTATTTTACAAAACTTTTATGTTTTAAACATGAATTTTTAGTTGTTGTAAACAATTAATTTTGTATTAATTAATGAAAATATGATTTAGAATTGTTATAAATATTTCAACCAC
Organism: Panzeria rudis; assembly: GCA_956483635.1. NCBI lineage: Eukaryota > Metazoa > Arthropoda > Insecta > Diptera > Tachinidae > Panzeria > Panzeria rudis. The sequence continues at coordinate 199,651,830 of OY101447.1, forward strand.
TTGGTATCTTTTACTGTTTTATAAATATGTCTACTTCTTTACTGTAATCTACTTTAAATGTTTTATAATCATACATTCATTGATTTGTTGTACAGAAAACTAATTTAAAACTTTTTGAAAGTTGTTGATTGTTTTGAGGGAAATTGTAGAAGAAACAGTAAAATTTTGAAGTAGAAATTTTAATAAATAAAATTTACTATCATTATTAAAATAAAAGTATTTTCCTTCAACATTCTTCAAAATTTTATACTTGAATAAAATGTTTAAAAACGCCCCCGAATACCCAAAAGAACCAAAGCTGCTGTCAATGCAATGGATATGGTCCAATGCGATAGTTGTGATAAATGGTTTCACTTCAAATGCGTAGGAGTTAGTCAATCCATCTGCGAAGACACTGTCAGCAAACCTAAAGGTAAGGAAACTTCTATGAAAGCAAAATCTATCCCAATCAAGAATGCTGTGGGTTTCCTCGGTGATGATGTTAAGAAGTCTTCTAAGGCTAAAACAACATCAATAAAGCTATCTGTCCTCTCCTCTCGCAAAACGAAGATCGACCTAGAACTGCAGCAATTGGAAGAAGAAAAAGTATTAGAAAAGAAGTTCTTGGAAAAAATGTTTGAAATTTTGGCAAGATCTGAAAAGGGCTCCGAAAAAAGTGTACGTAGCGATGAAAGTCAATACAGCTTAAGAACTCGGCAATGGGTTTCTACATTACCTGAACCGACACATCAAAAACAACAAACGGAGCCTTTAGAAGAATTACCCAGTGGTAATATTACATACTCGAAAATTGCTGCACGTCAGGCACTAGCAAAAGATTTGCCAATATTTTCGGGTAAACCAGAAGAGTGTTCTTAAGCTCCTATGAGGAAAGCACCAGCAATTGTGGCTTTTCGAATTCTGAACACCTTCTAAGACTGCAAAGGTCTTTAAAAGGAAAAGCTTACGATGTAGTTAGCAGTCAGCTGTTGCTTCCGAAGAACGTACCTGAAATAATGATAACTTTAAAGATGATGTTTGGTCGTCCTGAAATCATTATTAACAGCTTGATTGAGAAAATACGTTCAGAACCATCTCCGAAAGCTGAAAGACTGGACACAATTATTTCATACGCAATATCTGTCAAAAATGTATGCTCCTCATTAGAAGCCTCAGGTATGACAAGTCATATAAATAATCCTCTTTTGGTACAGGAACTGGTCAATAAATTACCAGCACAAACAAAACTGAATTGGTTACTACACATTGGGAAAAGCGAAGCGGATGTCGTAATATTTTCAAGTTAGCTGTTTGGCTTGGCAGAAGCTGCAGCACGCATAATTAATATTGGTTTACCTAGTAAAGCAAATGCCAGCCTACATTCTCATGCAGCTAAAAACCACTCTGAAAGGAAACCAAAATGTAATGTATGCGATATGGCACATTCATTGCAAGAATGCAAACAATTTACAGCATTGAAATTGAATGAACGTTGGAATGTTGTCAAAACACATAACTTATGTCGTACTTGCCTTAAAAAGCATAAGAATTTTCGGTGTTCTGAGGCTAAATGTTCTGTTCCAGGCTTTGAGACGAGACACCATAAACTACTTCATAAATTTGTTGAAACCCGTCCTACAGTTACGACTCACTCATCCAAGTCCAATCCTGAGGTTAACACCAATACGTACTTTAAAATCCTCCCAGTTGTGTTACATCATAATGGTCGCTACATAGAAGTATATGCCTTGCTTGATGGATCTAATGTAACTCTAATTGATGAAGATGTTTGCAATTATCTAGGATTAGAAGGTGAAGCAGAAACATTATGCTTAAGATGGACATCAGGAACAACACGCGAAGAAGAAAATTCCATGAATGTAAATTGGTTAATTTCTACTGTTGGTCAAAATACTAAAAAATTCGACCTCTTCAACGTCCAAACCGTAAAGCAACTGTCTTTACCATCAGAAAGTATGAATAACACGCTAGTTAAGTATTATAAACATTTAAAGAATCTTCCTGTTGAAACATATACTAATGCAATACCAAAATTTCTTATTGGTCTTAACAACGGTTATCTTACCAACCCTTTGAAAATGGCTGAAGGCTACAGCAACGAACCATGCGCATCCAAAACACGATTGGGTTGGGTAGTACATGGCGGAGGAGTAGGTACAAGTGCCGATCAAAATGTCCATCATATTAACATCTGTGACTGTAATAAGGACCTTGAAAAGCTACACAAACTCGTTTCAGAATACTTTTCGCTGGAATCGACTGGATAACCATATGAATTGAAATCCGTAGAAGATGAAAGGGCAATTAACATACTCGAGTCAAACACCAAACGTATTGAAAAAAGGTTTGAAATTGGGTTGCTATGGAAAGAAGATAATTTCGATGTACCTCAAAGCTATCAAACGGCGGTAAAACGACTTCAGTGTTTAGAGCGGAGGTTAAACTCCGATGAAGTAGCAATAGTTACACAGCAAATCACAAATCTTGTGTCTAAAGGTTATGCTCGAAAATTGACATCATGAGAGCTATTTAAAACCTGATAAAATATGTCTAGTTTGGGATTCTGCTGCGAAGGTACGTGGTATCTCATTAAACACAATGCTGCTAAAAGGACCTGATCTTATGACTTCATTGCTGTCTGTGCTTTATGGCTTCCGAATGAAAAAAGTTGCACTATGCGCTGTCATAAAAGAAATGTTCCATCAAGTAAGAATTCGCAAAGAAGATCAAAATGCGTGTTACGATACTTTTTTAGATGTTTTATTAGTGAAAGCAATACCGCCTCAGCTAGCTCTGCACCGGTGTGGGAACTAACCCGCATATGCTCTCACAAGCACGTCACAACAAAAAAAATCCTAATCTACACACTTGAAAATTAATAAACTAATAAAAAAACCATCTGATTACCCCTTTCCATAGACCTTGAATCAATTTTATTTGAGGGGAGAGATCTTATACCCCAATTCGTCACCCACCCAACCATGGTCATCCTGTCAATATTATGTGTGACCTCGACTACTTTCACACAACCAACAACTCACCGCTTTAATACCTCACGTTTCCTCCATCATAGCCCACTGTCCCTATAACCCGTCACCCACATTTATTACAATTAACACTAACCTACCTAACACAATAAATAGAATCTTAATCTAAATATAAAAAAACTTATAATAAAAAACTTAAGTTAATTTGGAACGATTTTCTGTCATGCCACGTCAAATTTGGTTTGTAAACAGACCGGTTTCGGCTATGTGCCATCTTAAGTGTTCTATTGAATACTAAATCGTTTTTCTGTTTTCCGTTGTTTCTTTTATAATTCGTTTGTATACCTAACTTCCTTCCTTGATCCCTTTGTATTCTGCTCACTCTTTCTCTCTCGCTCTCTCCCTCTCGCCTTTATATGATATTGTGTGTCTCTATCTGCTACCTGTTTCTCTTACTTTCAAATCAAAAAGGAGGTCAAACAAGGAAAGCAAAACAGTTAGAAATCTGAAACAAAAACTTAAATCCAACAATATCGTAGCAACGAAAGCAGATAAAGGAAATACAACGGTATTAATCAACAAGGATGTGTACATCGAAAAAACGGAACAATTAATAGTGGATACTAAATGCAGGAGAATTAGGAAAGATCCTACAGACGAATACCAGGCAAAGATCAAGGAAATAATAAAAAAGGCAACCAAAATAATAAAACCAGGAATATCATATTCATTAACACTATGAACCCGTCCGTTCCATCTATGATCGCTTTACCGAAGATACACAAGCCAAACACGCCAATGAGATGAAAGGGCAATTAACATACTCGAGTCAAACACCAAACGTATTGAAAAAAGGTTTGAAATTGGGTTGCTATGGAAAGAAGATAATTTCGATGTACCTCAAAGCTATCAAACGGCGGTAAAACGACTTCAGTGTTTAGAGCGGAGGTTAAACTCCGATGAAGTAGCAATAGTTACACAGCAAATCACAAATCTTGTGTCTAAAGGTTATGCTCGAAAATTGACATCATGAGAGCTATTTAAAACCTGATAAAATATGTCTAGTTTGGGATTCTGCTGCGAAGGTACGTGGTATCTCATTAAACACAATGCTGCTAAAAGGACCTGATCTTATGACTTCATTGCTGTCTGTGCTTTATGGCTTCCGAATGAAAAAAGTTGCACTATGCGCTGTCATAAAAGAAATGTTCCATCAAGTAAGAATTCGCAAAGAAGATCAAAATGCGTGTTACGATACTTTTTTAGATGTTTTATTAGTGAAAGCAATACCGCCTCAGCTAGCTCTGCACCGGTGTGGGAACTAACCCGCATATGCTCTCACAAGCACGTCACAACAAAAAAAATCCTAATCTACACACTTGAAAATTAATAAACTAATAAAAAAACCATCTGATTACCCCTATCCATAGACCTTGAATCAATTTTATTTGAGGGGAGAGATCTTATACCCCAATTCGTCACCCACCCAACCATGGTCATCCTGTCAATATTATGTGTGACCTCGACTACTTTCACACAACCAACAACTCACCGCTTTAATACCTCACGTTTCCTCCATCATAGCCCACTGTCCCTATAACCCGTCACCCACATTTATTACAATTAACACTAACCTACCTAACACAATAAACAGAATCTTAATCTAAATATAAAAAAAAACTTATAATAAAAAACTTAAGTTAATTTGGAACGATTTTCTGTCATGCCACGTCAAATTTGGTTTGTAAACAGACCGGTTTCGGCTATGTGCCATCTTCAGTGTTCTATTGAATACTAAATCGTTTTTCTGTTTTCCGTTGTTTCTTTTATAATTCGTTTGTATACCTAACTTCCTTCCTTGATCCCTTTGTATTCTGCTCACTCTTTCTCTCTCGCTCTCTCCCTCTCGCCTTTATATGATATTGTGTGTCTCTATCTGCTACCTGTTTCTCTTACTTTCAAATCAAAAAGGAGGTCAAACAAGGAAAGCAAAACAGTTAGAAATCTGAAACAAAAACTTAAATCCAACAATATCGTAGCAACGAAAGCAGATAAAGGAAATACAACGGTATTAATCAACAAGGATGTGTACATCGAAAAAACGGAACAATTAATAGTGGATACTAAATGCAGGAGAATTAGGAAAGATCCTACAGACGAATACCAGGCAAAGATCAAGGAAATAATAAAAAAGGCAACCAAAATAATAAAACCAGGAATATCATATTCATTAACACTTATGAACCCGTCCGTTCCATCTATGATCGCTTTACCGAAGATACACAAGCCAAACACGCCAATGAGACCCACAATTAATTACAAATCTGTTCCGAGCTCTAGATTATCGAAATACTTAAAAACAATACTGAAGGATACCTTGGAACTAGAGAACAAACACACAATAGCCAACACCACGGAACTAGTTAACAAGATAGGAAGCACACAGATAACAGAAAATACTAAACTAGTCTCATTTGATATAAAAAACTTATATCCATCAATCCCAACAACAGAGACAATAAACATTCTACATAAAACACTACTCAATAAAACAGAAGACGTGGAATTTTCAATGCAACTCGCAAGCACGCTAAAAGCCACATTGGAGCAAAATTACTCCAAATTCAACAATAGCATATATAGGCAAATCAACGGACTAGGTATGGGAAATCCAACATCAGCAATACTCATGGAAGTATTTATGCAAAATTTAGAAGAGAAATACGTAGAGGACTTAAAAACCAATTTTGGGGTAAAATTCTACGCAAGATACGTAGACGATATTATATGCGTACTAGAAGGAAATATGGAGGAGCGAATTCTGGATCTACTGAACAAACACAAGAATATAAAATTTACAATGGAAGTGGAGGAGAACGAAAGGATAAATTACCTAGACCTAACGATTAGGGCAAACAAGAGCTTAAATAGAGTTGAATACGAAATATACAGAAAACCAACTGCTACAGATACAATAATACACAATTCATCAACCCATCCTCAACAACATAAGAACGCAGCAATTAGGCAATTAATAACGAGACTTGAACGAATACCCCTAACACGTGAGGCCTATATGAAAGAGATATGAATAATATATAACATAGCGGAAAACAATGGATATAAAAAAGACCTAGTTGACAAGATTAGAAAGGATATCTAAGCAAGTAAGAAACGAAACAGAGAACAGGAACAAGAAAGGAAAATCTGGGCTACTTTTACGTATATGGGAAAATCAACATACAAACTGGCAAAATTTTTTAGAAAACACAACATTAACACAGCATTCCAAACAAGAAACAACTTAGGTAGAATACTGCAAAACAGAACAAACGAAACAGACTTCCTGGATAAACAAGGGGTGTACAAATTAACTTGCACATGCCAACACAGTTATATCGGACAAACTGGAAGAAAGATAAAAACAAGATTTCGCGAGCACATGAGAGACTACAACAAGAAACTGAGAGAACCAGGAATAACAACAGAATCAAATTTCGCAAACCACATATTCGATAACAAATGTACACCAGGACATATTAGGAAAACAGTTAATCTATTACATACACAACATAAAGGACGGTGACTGAACGTATTAGAGAACATGGAAATATACAAACAAAAAATATTTGACGGAAGAATAATAAATGAACAAATAAACACTGCTTCAGACGTAATATTTGAACCGTTAAAATATTTTTACACAAAAGAAAACAATAGTCCTGGCAACGTAGTAGAAAATGAACAAGACAAAAGGATTACCCAGAAACGTACAATTACGGATTATTACCTACGTAGGGATAAAACAACTGATAACTAATAGCACAGATTATAAACAAAATATTAAACACACACATAATAATAAGACGAAAGTAAGAGAAACAGGTAGCAGGTAGAGACACACAATATCATATAAAGGCGAGAGGGAGAGAGAGAGAGAAAGAGTGAGCAGAATACAAAGGGATCAAGGAAGGAAGTTAGGTATACAAACGAATTATAAAAGAAACAACGGACAACAGAAAAACGATTTAGTATTCAATAGAACACTGAAGATGGCACATAGCCGAAACCGGTCTGTTTACAAACCAAATTTGACGTGGGATGACGAAAAATCGTTCCAAATTCAAAAAACCCCGTCGGAAGAAAAACACAACACTTAAGTTAATGGTTAAAAATCGGTGTTTCTTTCTTTTATAAAATTATTTCTTTCTATGTCAAACAAAAATATGTGAAATATCAAATCGAACGGTTTTTTTAAACCAATGCGTATCCAGGTTTTATCTCCTAACTTTTTTTGTTCTTTTATATTTTTCTTTTCAAGTGATTTAATTCCCTATGTTTAAGGTATTGTTAACCAATGATTATTCAGTTTCCCTGGCAAAAACTGATAGCATTGGTTCCCCTATTTTTTTTAATTTAACAAGGTTTTTGTATCTATAAAAATTTTACGCTTATATTATCCTAAAAAAAATATTTTTGTTGCACTAAAATTTCATATCTAATTTACTAATACTTAAATAACACACACTTGGATAACTAAGGATCAACCTAAATTTTTCCTGTTAAATATTAGGACATTTCTTTTTTTATATGTAACTATACGAAACTTTCGTCCGTAAAAGAGCTCTTTCCAAGACTTACTTTTGTGAGGCTGTTGTTTTTCTATTTTGGCCTTCTTTATTTCGTTCGCAATGTCTTCTAAATTTTAGGTTAATCTAGCTAGACCCTTTTACAATAAAATATGACACTAACACTATATTTAATTATAACTTTATCCTAACAAATAACGAAACAACATAAAAATATTTAATTTTACATACAGGTTGTCTTAAATAATCCTACACTAATGGATGTCACCCTATTGCTGTTTTTGATATTATTGATTTTACTATAATTTATATTCTACTTGTGAATGTTTATGGGTTTTAACTCTACGGTTCGGGCCCTTGCTTAGTGTATCCAAAGATAATCTCATCCAGGTGGCTCTCCTTTATTTTTCTTTAGGTGCTACGACTTTACAAATTCACTTTGTTACCTTATTCTCCGCGTTTTTGACCTGGCTGTTGGATTTTTATTTGATGGCCTGAAATCTTTTAATCTTTCCGGAGATCAAAATTTTCCACTTGCTTCTGTATCCGGCCACACTGTAACGACACATTTTCCCCTTTTTTACTATCTACTCATTATTATTATTTTTTTAAATCAACACTTACATTTTTTTATTTCCGCAATCCTTTTAATTTATAATAATATTAATAATTTGGTCTCCACACAATAAGGATTTTTAAGGCATTTATTATAAGCCCTTTTGGTTTGAAAATGCACTGAAAATTTTTTTTCATTAATTTGTTTTATATTCGGTCTGTTTCGTTTGAATACCACTTTATGATTGTTTCAAATCTATGAACAAACTTGCAGACTAACTGACAAAACTTTGTAATATTATGCTAAACCGCAATCCGTACCAACAAAATCTATCAAAAAAATATAACGTTCCACGGCACACATAAAGACAAACATCTTTACAAAAATAAAGACAATACTTCGGTTCAACGTACTTTATCTTTTGGTCTTGAACTTTGTTGTTTTCTTATTCACGATTTGGATAATTTAAAGAGAATTTTGGCTGTAGATACTTCTCTTCCCCCCTCTGTACATAATACCCTCTCGGCAATAATTCTGGCATCTCTGAACCATATTACCATATATCCCACAAAGTCCGTTTCTACGCCACATGGGAATGACATTTGACAAGTTAACATAAACAAACATTTACTACTGACGAATATTTATTACAAAACTAAAAAAAACATTCGTAAAACAGCTCTGGGCGAGTCAACATCACGCGTCGTTGGCAATTACTTCGTAAATGCAACCAGGCCACTGTCGTTTATTGGCCTTCGAGAGTTTTGCGTCTCACACCGCATGTGATTAGTGGTTGGCGTCGGTTAACGGTAAACCGTGCAGTATCCCGTTGGTTTCCATTAACCACATGCAAAAAAAACAATTATAAAGAAGAATATTAATAACTGGTTGGAGAACCAAACAAAACCTCACTTTTGGACAAGAATAAATATACATTGATAATTGGTTGGAGAACCAAACAAAAACTCAATTGCGAAGAAGCAAGGAGTGGATTTTGGGAGTTCCGGCTTCGTATGCGACGGTATATGTCGCTTGGAATTATCTTGGAAGAGACTCCTTTTAAAAATTGTTGGTGGCGTTATAACCTAAGGTTCAGCCAAGTAAACCTCCCATCCCTTGTATAGCAAGGGGGCACGGAGAAATTTCAAATCATCAAAAAAAAAACTAAAAAAAATTTATTATAAAACAGAAAAAATTTAAATTAAACAAAAGCACATATAGAAAATAGCGAAACATAAAAGCAAATAGAAGCCAATATGAGAATGCTAGAATGAATAACAACATCAAAATTTGCATGCATCCTGGGAAGTAGCCACCTTCAACATTTCGTCGCATAAACATCAAACGCACACGTGTATCTCGGGCGCCCCCACATGCCTTTATATTAGCCTCTGTACGTACATATGTATGTATTGAGCCTGAACCCTATAGATGCCGGCGCAACACATGCATGTAGGTAAGCAGGTCGCCCAACCAGTGCCAATCTGCCCGCATGCTCACCATTTTGCCCGAACTAAAGTAACGCGATACCGTGCACCTCATATCCATTGCACGTCCTCAACATGTGCAACGTTTTCCTTGGAGGAATGGCGACACTACAAAATCCAAATGTATACGTAATGGAAGTCATGACCTTTGGTGCTGCATGTTCCCCAAGTTCGGCACAGTTTGTAAAGAACAAAAATGCTTTAGATTTCGATTCAATACTTTATCATCATTATGTGGATGACCTTCTAGATTGTGCTGACACTGATGAAGCTGCAATTCAATTAGCTAGAGAAGTGGCAACTATCCATAAAGAGGGTGGGTTCATTATAAGGAATTTCAGATCTAACTCGACAGAAGTACTTCGTAATCTTCAAGACAGAGGAAAATAGTAGTCTAAATGAAGATTACAACATTGAATTATCTACGCAAAATGTACTTGGAATGTGGTGGGTAACTGCAACAGATGAGTTCACATTTTCACTTAAACTAAATCGCCTCAACTAAGAAATCCTTTCCGGTACAAAGAGACCCATAAAACTAGATGTTCTTCGAACACTAATGTCTATATATGATCCCTTTGGATTTTTATCACCATTTGTGATTTATTTGAAAATTTTATTACAAGAGGTGTGGAGAACAACAGACGGTTGGAACTCATATGTAAACGGTAATGTTTTTCAAAAATGGCTTGTTTGGATAAAACTTTTACCTGAAATAGAGAATATTAAAATTCCCAGGTGGTACAACCTGGCATCTGAATTTACGATTCAACTACAGGTTATGGTCGATGCTAGTGAGCTAGCATATGCTGCAGTAGCTTACTTTAGAGTTCAGTCTAATGGCAGAATTATTTGCAAATTAGTTGGTTCAAAGACAAAAGTAGCCCCAAAACAACCAGCTATAACAATATGTCAAATGCACAAATTTCAGTTTGAGAAACGTTATTTTTGGTGCGACTCAAACACTGTCCTTTACTGGATTAATTCTGATGCACGAAATTACAAACAATTCGTTATGTTTCGTGTTGGTGAAATTCTTGAGACTTATGAATGGAGATACATTTATACTAGAATGAACGTTGCTGATGATGCAACTAAGTGGAAAGGGGCAAGTGTATTTAATTTAGAAAATAGATGGTTTCAAGGACCTTCATTTTTAATACAAGAAGAATTAACATGGTCTACAAAAATAAAACATGAAAAATCAAATAATGAGTTAAGACGACACTTCGCAATGTTACACGCAGGTGAACCGATAATTTTAAATACATCTTGCATAGAAATAGAAAGATTTTCTTCTTGGGTAAAAATATTGGAAACAGTTTTTACCATGTACGAATTTTGTTATCTTCTAAAACATAAAGAAGTTTTACGTTCATATCTACTTCGACAAGCAGAAAACTTTCCTTATCGTATAATACAGAATGATGCATTTAAAGACGAAATCGCGCAGGTAAACCCATTGGTAAATCTAGTTCTTTATACAAGTGCTCACCATATCTGGATGATAAAACAGTTTTGCGTAGACATGGTCGAAGCGAATGTAAATGAAAATACCAAGCGACCAATAATTCTTCCTAAAAGTCATTATGGAACGGAATTGATTATTCAATACTATCACGTTTACTGTAATCATGCTCAACATGAAACATGCCTTAACGAAATACGACAGAAGTTTTATATACCACGCCTAAGAATTGAGTTGAAGAAGGTACGATCTAAATGCCAACACTGCAAAAATTCAAACAGTATGCCTGTTGTACCTGAAATGGCTACATTACCACATATTCGGCTCTCATCTTTTGTAAGATCCTTTTCATATGTTGGCATCAACTATTTTGGACCCTTATATGTAACCGTAGGACGTCATAAAGAGAAACGTTGGGGTGTTATATTTACCTGTTTAACGATAAGGGCAATACATATCGAAGTCTCAAGAGAATTAACCACTGATTCCTGTATAATTGTAATTCAAAACTTCATTGCCCGACGAGGAACTCCTATTGCAATTTACAGTGACAATGGGACCAATTTCAAAGGTGCTGAAGCTGAGCTAAAAAAGGCTGTTAAAGAAATTGATAACAAGCTATTAGATTTGAAATTCTCTTTGGCATCTACAACATGGAACTTTAACCCACCAGCCGCTCCCCATATGGGAAAATTCTTCGCAAGATGTCCCCGCAATTTTCATTCTGTGATGGTACGCTATCAAGTGCTTTAATAGAGTGCGAACGAATTATAAATTCAAGACCTTTAACATATATGGAGCTAGAGTCACCTTCTGACGAAGCATTAACTACGAACCACTTTCTACTTGGTTCATCAAATGAACAAAAACCTCTTGGTGATTTCACAGAAAGAGATTGTTTGCTCAGGAAGAATTGGAGAAAAGTACAATTCTTTGCTAATTTGTTTTGGAAACGTTGGATACAAGAATACCTTCCTACTCTTACTAAGAGAACTAAATGGTTTAAAAAGGAACGTGACCTTTCCGTTGACGACGTCGTTATTATAGTTGATCCAAATCTTCCTGCAATAATTGGCCACTAGGAATTATAGTAACCATACACAAGGGAAGGGATGGTAATGTACGAAGTGCAGCTGTTAAAACTAAGGATGGCGTTTTAATCCGACCTGTTGCCAAATTGGCAAGACTAGATGTAAGATCCTCTACAGATTAACTAGTTAAAGAATGAATTATTTCTTTAACGAGGGGGATAATGTTATAAATATTTCAACCACTTGTTGTCTTTTACTGTTTTATAAATATGTCTACTTCTTTACTTTAATCTACTTTAAACATTTTATAATCATACATTCATTGATTTGTTGTACAGAAAACTAATTTAAAACTTTTTGAAAGTTGTTGATTGTTTTGAGGGAAATTGTACAAGAAACACTAAAATTTTGAAGTAGAAATTTTAATAAATAAAATTTACTGACATTATTAAAATAAAAGTCTTTTCCTTCAACAAGAATCATTTTTAATACATTGAGCTTAAAAATATTGATTTTCCAAACACTTTTGAAATTATTCTATTTGGTACTAAAAAAATGCAATTCTTGTGAATGAAAAAATGATTCAAAACATTGATAAATTTCAACAAATTAAATAATTATTTTCAAATTACAAAAAGAAGAAACATGAATTTTGTTTAAAAATATATGAAAAAATTAATTAAAACCGAAGTGTTTTTATGTGCAAAAAATTGAATTTTAGTGCGTTCTCAAGTGCAAAATTTGCGCTCTTTGATGTGTGTTGAATTACCCCGCTTATGAGAGTTGAATACACAGTGCTTGCTCGTGTGGAGAGTAATTTTTTTGACAGGTCTCCAGTTGGCTATCATGGTATCATTATATAAGGTAGTTCCACTTTCTCTTTTTTTCTGACATATTATCATTTGACAAGAAAGGAGATCTGACGTTTAAACTAAAAATCGTGCTACCATTCTTGTTTTACAAAATCCGATTTTTTAATATTAAAAAAATTAAACGTTATTAATTTTCAAAAGAAAATAAGAATTGAATTCGGATTTGTGAGTTTTTTGAGCCTATAGAAGATCTAATTGCAATATCCGCGATGTTAGCAATTTCTGAGGAATTTTCGCCATTTTCGCGATCTATCTGATTTTACGAGATTATGTTGTTCCTTACAGTTTTAGTAATTTTTTTCAGTACATTTTTCGCGAACTTGCAATTTTTCGCGTTCTTTCGGATTTTTTATTTTTAACAGTTTTGGCGTTCTATTATTTTTTAGACCTTGTTTCCGATTTCGGAATTTTTTGCGAATTTTTTCAATGTTCACGATAAAAGCGATTTTTTGAAACTTTTCATCTTCTTTGCAGTTTTTGCGAGTTTTAAACAATATTCGAATTTGCTAATATGCCGCTGTTAGCAAATTTTCGCCATTTTCGCGATTTTTACCGAATTTTTGGTATTCCTTACGGCTTTAGCGATATTTAATCAAAATTATGGCTTGTTTAAAATTTTGAAATTTTTCGCAAATTTTCGCTTTTTTTACGACAAGCGTAATTTTTCCAGATTTTTCTTTCTTACGTTTTTATTACGCGTAGCAAGTTTTAGCTTATCTCTGAGACGCACTTGACTGCTAGAAGTTTTTTTTTTAAATCAACGGATATACTCTCTACGACACAAAGGACCCCCAAGGTAGAGCTTGTGGTGGTGATCATTATGAAGACTATCTTCAAGCAACTAACATCTGCATTGAAGCTTTTCATCAAAATCTGCTGATTTCATCAATTTACTCTCCTCCTAGGTACTCTATTACAGAAAATCAATATAGTAGATTTTTTAATTCACTAGGCCCACGCTTTTTGGCCGCCGGTGATTACAACGCTAAGCACACGTTCTGGGGATCCCGCCTCATCACGCCAAAGGGTCGCGTTTTGTTTGACACAATTTCAAAAATGCGGTTAAATGTTATATCAAGTGGGCAGCCAACTTACTGGCCAACAGATCGCCAAAAAAAATACCTGATGTTATTGATTTTGGAGTGGTAAAGGGTGTGCCCAGCGAAATGGTCCAAGTTGAAGCATCTTTAGATTTGTCTTCAGATCACTCACCAACTATTGTCACTATATATTCACATACAACATATTCACCCACTTGTGATTTAACGATGACAACCCCACGTATAAATTGGTTGAAATACAAAAAATATTTGAGTGCTCATTGCCCAGAAAATATTCCATTAAAAACGCCTACTGACATAGATGACTCTATTAGAATGTTTGAGGCATACCTTAAGCAAGCTGCTCTAAATGCTACTACTACAAATAATGAAATTTTTTCAGCAGATGTAGAACGGCTTTTATCCGAAAAAAGAAGAGTTCGTAGAGAATGGCAACGCTACAGATCCCCTCAGCTAAAATCTAGGCTGAAGGAATGTACTAAATAGCTGAAAACTCTACTAGAATATCAAAAAACCGCTTCTCTTCAAAACTTTCTGAATGGGCTCGACGCAACAGCTGAAACAGACTATTCGCTATGTGTAAATAAAACATTGGCTTTATTTATTTATATATTTAATTTAATTCATTTAATGGTTGTTTAATATTTTATAATAGAATTCAATGTAATTATATAGCTGCTGCAAGTATAATGGCAGAAATAATAATGCGGTGTGTATCTAAAGTACAAGTGCCTAAAGACATCACAAACACACGGTAGTGTAAAATAGTAGTAACGTGTGGGCACGTTCACATCCTTCATCTTTCGAGGAAGCCTACAGGTCCAGCCTTTTAGGTTTCGTTTTAACTCTGGTCGATCTTCTCAGCACCGGTGGTGATTTAAAGTTGTCGTTTACAGGTTGGGTGATGGCGGTAGACGGAGGAAGTTTGTGTTCGACACTGTCGGCTAATGAGTGAGTACTAGTGGTGTCGAGTGGAACGTTGACCTCTGCTTTTTCGGCCACGACTTCTGGCGTTGTTTTTATTTCAGCTTGCGTAGGTCGAATATCTGCCAAATTTCGACGGTACAAATCGCCCTTCGCATCTTCAAGTAGGTATGATCGAGGGTGTATTTTTGTCTTAATTGTTGCTGGTTTCCAGGTTTTTTGATTATGAGTGCGCGTGACAACAGTATCTCCCTTGACCGGCTGATGAGGTTTGTCGATGGCACCACGGTTTGCATATGCGCGTTGCTTTTCTCTTTCTGCCTTTAGATATTCTGTAATTCGTTTATTTTCAGCTGGTAGCAACGTTTCCTTTGCAGTTGGCAGCATGCCTCGGACTCCATGCCCAAATAAGCGTTGGGATGGTGACCCAAGATTACCACGAGGGGTGTTCATGTAATTTAGAAGGCCTAAGTAGTAGTCACTGTTATCATATGCTGATTTTTTGAGTATGTTTTTCGCAATCTGCACTGCTCTCTCAGCCAATCCATTGCCTCTTGGATGGTATGGGGAGCTGGTACAGTGATTAAATTTCCAGCCCGATGAAAATATTCGGAACTCGTTGCTTGAAAATTGAGGTCCATTGTCTGTTTCTAAAGTGAGCGGTGGTCCAAATGTGGAAAATATTTCTTTCAAAAATAAAATGACTTGTTTGGTTGTTGTTTCGGAAAGTTTTTGAAACCTGAGGTAGCCTGTATAGCTGTCGATGAAGACAATGTACTCTTTGTTGTTAAAATGAAACAAGTCAGTAGCACCTATTTCAAAGCCGTGACTGGGAATCTCTTTTTCACCGATTATGAGTTTTTTGTTGTTTCGTTGGTAAACTTGACATGCGGCACATTTATTGACACAATTTAGGATGTCTTTGCTCATTTGTGGCCAAAATACTGATTCTCTGGCCATTCGAACGCTTTTGGCATAACTGAAATGTCCGCCGTGAATGTATTTTAGAATACTGGCTCTCATGGTGGGAGGTATGAACACTTTCGAAGCTTTGAAGATAACGCCATCATCGTTTGTTGACAGTTCATCCCTAAAGTTCCAGAATTGCTTTAGCTCCGCAGGTAACTCATCTTTTAATCTTGGCCATCCATTGCGGATTAGGCTAATAAGCCGGACAAATTTCAAATTCTGGGTTATCGATTAGATCTATATCATATGCAAAGTTCTTTATGCAGCCCAAACCGTCATATAGGTTTTTATCAATTTGTAGTTCGTGCACTCTTTTTACCAACTGTAACCTTTCACACGCTTCTGCCCCTAAAATCGGTTTGACCTTTTCGTCTACTATTTTGAAGTTGACTTTACAAAATTTTCCGGCAATTTTGTAGGTGGCTATAATTTCGCCTAGAACTTTCATTTTATTGTTGCCAAATGACACGAGATTTTGTACACTGGTTGATTTAACTTTTATTTCATTGTTAAGATTCTGTATTTTATCCACTACAAATTTTGGCAATACGTTACACTGCGCACCAGTGTCCAATTTGATTTCATAATTGATATTTTCAATTGTTACTATTTCTGAGAAATTATCCTTATAATTTCTAACACTATTCGTAACTGATCCGATAAAAAGTTCAGAATCACTGCATTCGCCTTCTTTTGTATAAGTTTCTTGTTCGCAATATGCAACATCCCTGTATTTGTTAAATTTAGCTCTTGAATTGGTTCTGCACATTTTCTCAAAATGGTTTTCTTTTCTACATTTTTTACAAACATGACGATATGCCGGACAACTGCGTAATGCATGATTTTTCCCGCAATTTCTACAGTCAAACGTTTTTGTTTTATTCTGTTTTCTTACCAGATTTATACCTTTTTCTTCATTATTATTATTTATTTCTGCCGTTTGTTTCTGAGCTAGTTCAGTAGCTTGGCAAATTTGAAGTGCTTTATCGAGCGTAATGTCGTCTGATAGCAGCTTGGTCCGTAGAGTGTCGCTTTTGATCCCTAAGATGAGTTGATCTCTTAAAAGGCCATCAGCGAGCTGCTCGAAATTACAATTTTGGACTTGAAGCCTTAGCTTGGTGATGTATTCGTCGATTGTTTCACCCTCGTTTTGAACAATTTTGTGGAATTTATACCGCTCGAAGGTTGTGTTCAACTTCGGTGTGAAATATTTTTCGAATTTTTGTTTCACCTCTGGCAGTTTTTCACCATCTACACTCGGTAGGGAATTATATATTTGTATGGCTGCGTAGCCAATCGCTGACATGAATGTTGCCAGTTGTATATTCGCTGGTTTTGCGCTTAGGCCAGTTGCGACTTCAAAGTACTCATACTGCTGCCTCCACAGCTTCCACTCTTTGCCCATATCCTTATCGTGCTCTATTGCTAGGGGCTTCGGTGGCCTTAGAAAATTGTAAGTTTCTGCCATTTTGTGCGATTTTTACCGAACAAACAATTGGTTTGCTGGTTTTTTAATATTTATTTTTCTTCTATTGAAAACTGTATCTTTTATATTTATTCAAACAACACGGGTTTCGGCACCATGTAAATAAAACATTGGCTTTATTTATTTATATATTTAATTTAATTCATTTAATGGTTGTTTAATATTTTATAATAGAATTCAATGTAATTATATAGCTGCTGCAAGTATAATGGCAGAAATAATAATGCGGTGTGTATCTAAAGTACAAGTGCCTAAAGACATCACAAACACACGGTAGTGTAAAATAGTAGTAACGTGTGGGCACGTTCACACTATGGAGAGCAGCCCGAGGCCTCAAAAGACCAGTGATATATAAGCCTCCATTGCGAGCTTCGAATGGAGACTGGGCAAGAACTGACGCTGAAAAAGGTACTCTGTTTGTAAACCACTTGCAGAAAGTACTTACTCCAAATACTTCTGATACTATAGTTTAGCTGCCACCAGTCCTCGCTATACCAGATGTTACTTTGAGGTTCAACATTCGTGAGATTGAACACAATATTGGGGGCTTAAACTCGAAAAAAGCTCCAGGCGCTGATAAAGTAAGCAATAAAATGCTCTTAGAGCTACCCTATACTGCAAAACGGATAATTCTATTTATTTTCAACAGCATTTTGCGCTTCAAATGCTATCCCGCAGAATGGAAGGTTTCGCTGATTACCATGATACCTAAACCAGGCAAAGATCATACGAAGGCGGAGTCCTATAGGCCTATAAGCCTGTTGTCTAACATGTCAAAACTATTTAAAAAGCTACTTATAAGTAAGCTAACACCCATACTGAATCGTACTGGATGCATTCCAGACCACCAATTCGGTTTTATGAGACAACATAGTACGATTGAACAAACACATAGACTCGTGAACGTGGTTAGAAAAACCTTCGAAGAAAAGAAATATTGTTCTGCGCTCTTCATCAATGTTTCTCATGCATTTGATAAAGTATGGCACGAATGTTTAATACATAAACTAAAGCAAAACCTACCCGAAAACATCCTTAAACTTTTAGAAAGCTACTTAACTGAGCGAAAATTTGTTGTTAAAGAAGGTAATTTTCGAAGCCCTCCGCAACCCATTGAAGCCGGAGTTCCTCAAGGCAGCATCCTCGGTCCTGTATTATATCTGATATATGCCTCTGACTTGCCGGTAAGCAGTAACAAACAGCTTTTCTAAGTGTTCACAAAAGCCATCAAGATGCCACCCGCAATTTGCTACATTATATACCCCAGTTGGAACAGTGGCTAAAACAATGGCGGATAAAAATTAACGAACAAAAATGTCTACACATTAATTTTACATTGTGCAAAGAAACCTGCCCACCTATACAAATAAATAGCCAAACTATACCTCAACACACTGAAGTAAAATATCTCGGTGTTCATCTTGATCGTCGTCTAACACGGAAGTCACACATAAATGCAAAGGTGACCCAAATGAAATTAAAAGCAGCTCAAATGAATTGGCTCATTGGAAGGAACTCTACTCTAAGCCTAGATTGTAAACTTCTTCTATACAACTCCATTCTAAAACCAATATGGTCCTACGAAATCCAGTTATGGGGCACTGCCTCGGTATCAAATGTATAAAAAATTCAAAGGCAACTAAATAAAATACTCCGTACGTTTACAGCAGCCCCATGGTATGTCAGACACAAGCGAATTCATAAAGACCTAGACGTGCCGCCGGTTAAGACAGTGTTTTATAAACACGTGACAAGCTACATAAAAAGACTTGAGTTGCACCCAAATCCCCTAGCCCGAAACATCATTAACTTTAGAGGCCACACTCGGCTCAGAAGGAGGGACACTCTTGCTCTCAGCCGAACACGAGAGACGTAAACAACCAACCGCTGAAACAAATATTTTTGTCTGGCACTGGCTAGACTTAAAAATTAAAATTTTAGAGTTAAGAAAGAAAGTTCTAGCGAATAGTCATAATTTTCGCGATTTTTCCCGAGATATTGACTTTCGTTACATTTTTAGCGAGTTTTAATCAATTTTAGGGCTTGTTGGCAATATTGCGATTTATTGCGAATTTTCGACATTTTCGTAATTATTACAAATTTTTGCACTTTTTAAAGTTTTTGGGATTTTCCATTTTCTTTATTTCCGCAATATTTGTTTAATATGCAATAATAGTGAAATGATCAGCAATTATTAACGAATATTTGGTTGAGTTTTTGTATTCTTGGCAGTTTTAGCAATTTTAATCAACTTTGGAACTTGTTTCCGTATGTAAAAAGTTTCACGAATTTTCGGCATATTCGCAATAGAAGATTAATCAATTTTAGGGATTGTTTCCATTTTTAGCTATTTATTTGTATATTTTTGTAATTTTGCAATATACGATTATTAAGAGATTTCCATCGACTATATTTGAAATCAGCAAAAAAATTCGAGTACATAATCACAAAATTAATACTACACATACTTGTTCTGAATGTTTGAGAAACAAAAATTTGATAAAAGTTTTTTTGGCAGAAGTTCCACGATATCTCTGAACCTACTGAACTGATTAAAAACAATATTGGTGCAACTGCTTCATTTTTGAAAAATGCGTTTATATCGGAAACTATAACCACAAATAATAAACCGGCTGCAGATTCGGATTCAGCGATCCAAATTACGTAAGAAACCTCTTTCAGTTGCTCCATTACAAAACCTTATACATTTGTGTTTTTAGTTGTCATGAACTGGGAGGACGAATGAAGCATTAAAATAAGCTAATGATGCTTTGATATTTAATAATATATCGACATATTTTTTTATACGTTCAGAAATAAAGTGGAAAATTACCAACATATGTATATATGAAAATTTTAGAGGCCCATAACTCGAAAACTATGCATTTCCCCCATTTGTTTGTATTTAACATTTTCTACTTTTTGCAATCATATGATTTCATGTTAATGATTGCTAGTTTTTGATTGCAATCAAAGTCTTAATTTGATTTCAATTTGAAATCATTTCAATAAAAATGATTGCAATCAAAATTGATTGCAATTTTCTACAGCTTTGCCCCCATGTATTTTTTTTTTTTTTTGTTCGGAGCTGTGTCACTAAACTAGATTTAAGCCGAGTTTAGGGTTCAAAAACCATCACTTAGCAAAGCATTGATTCTGCTGCCGCACATTGTTGCAACTATTGCAATTTTATTTAACGTTGCAATATTTTGTAGGTCGGTAGCACAAATTTACTGCATGTACCCTATTTTATGAAGCCTAATAATATATGGCCTAATATATGTAGAATGAAATTTTATTTATCTTCTTAATTAAACATGAATTTAATAATTCAAATAATATAAGAGTTAATGTGTGTTCTTATTACAAGTATTCGGGCACGTCATACATTTCAATCGGAATGACTAATTGCGTACTTGGATTCAGATCGTTTTTCTTCCACAGGCTTTAGATTCCGTTTGCTTTGTATTTCGATTTTACAGAGATAAAGTTTTTATACCTTGGGACGTTCGCATACAATTTTTACAAGCAATGCTCAGATTAGATTTTTATTAACATACAAATCTTATAGCCAAATTGTTCTTTGACGCTGCTAAAAGTATGCACGTGTTTTAGGCTTTCCTCCAAATGAAGCTAGTAGAAAGTCCTTGTCAATTCTATTTTTGGCAGTGCTAAGGTTTCTGCGGCGCTGCTATCTGACGATGGTTCCTTATAGAACTCGACGAAATAAGACGAGAAGTCCAAATGATATGTTGTAATATCTCGCTTCGTTTTCGAGATATCGACGTTTAAAGTTATATATTTGTTTAATGTTGATGGTTTCTTATAGAACTTGACAAAATGAGACGAAGTCCCTACAAAATTGTTTGATATGCTTCGTTTGCGAGATATCTCCTCTAGATATGTCAGACAGCGGCTTCGCTGAAGAATGATTTATTTGCCTAGCCGGCCTTAATGGTTTTCTTCTCTTAGTGTCGAATAGTGGCTTCGCTGAAGAATGCTTTTCCTGCCTAGCCGACCTTCGGCCAGGCTTAATGAGTTTTCTCCTCTGGGTATGTCGAATATCTGCCTCGCTGAAGAATCATTTTTCTGACAAAAACGGCGCTGATTACTAAAGATTTTCTGCATTACTTTTAATTGCTACCAATATTGACCAGATACATTCAGAAATGTACATAATCAGTCTTATATGAAAACTTCAGAGGCCCGTAACGCGCGAAGTATGGGTCGCCACCACTTTTTATTTAATATTTTCTTCTTATTTTTTAATTTTCCCATCACCTAGGCTATTTTTTATTTCATTTGGATCAGCTTGGTTAATTGAGTTCTATAAAAATTAGCAAAATTAAACAGTTATAAAAAAATCAAACTTCAAACGTCGATATCTCGAAAACGAAGCGATATCTACAATTTTAACTAAGACTTTTCGTCTTATTTCGTTGAGTTCTATAAGGAACCGTCAGCGCCGTAAAACCGTATTTTAAAATTTAAGCGGTTTATCTGCAAAGCAAATTGTCGTAGTTTCTGAAGAAGCAACTGACGGCATTGAAATCATTTCCGATCGGAATGGTATTCTGCGATATGGCTGATAATATGTAAGTCTAGGTTTACACACAGCAAGTTTTAATTTGGGCGGGAGAAAGACAGAGAAAGCTCCGCAGTGAAAAATTGCCTTATGTGAAACGCGTCTAAGAATAATTAATTCGTTTCCCCTTTTTGTTCATACGAGTACACATACTGAGTTACCGTGGCACCGCTTCTAGAGGTTTGAGCATTTGCCACATTTGTATTAACGTCATGTGTTCCTGTATTTATGACCGGATCTATCGTAATAACACTGGCCACTTGTGTGGGCAACGTTGTAACAGACTGTTGGGCTTTCTCTTTAGCCTCTTTTTCACAAATGGCGCGAAGTTCAAATTCAGCTATTACTTGTGAAATCCTGCTTTTTACTTCAGCCGCTAATTTTGGTGGTAAATTTTTGACAGTAGCACTTATTGCTTCAAAAAACATATCGAAGCTATCCTTTTTTGGTTGCGGCGGTGGGTGCGAATATGGATGTGGGGAATAGCAATAGCCCCTAATGTTATTGCGTTCCCCTTTTGTATACATAAAAGAGTTGCTTCGACGTTTCTCTATCGGTGTACCAATTGCTTTTGCAAACTTTAATTTTTTAAAAGGTTTTTCATCTTCAAAACTGGTGTGTTCAACATTTGACGCAAACGTGTCGGTATCTTTCTCCTTTTTTATATCTATAATATAAAATACTTTATTAGATATTTATTCAACCATTAATAGACATTTCATTTTACAGCGCCTTCTTGGCCTGCATCTTGAAAGAAGTAAACGGACAGCGTCTTCTCCTTCGTTCAGCAAAATTTCCTGATTTCTTGAATGCTTTGCAGTTCTCTCGTGTCTTTGTAGCCGAAACCTGTTATTATCCAATGGACGTTGACAAGCTCTGCAGAAAGGCCTGTTCGAATCATTTTCACAACGTGATAGCCAAGGTGAGAATAAACTCAGCCATCTTTCACAAAAGTTCCTATTTTCCTTTGGTCTGATAATTGGCTTTTTCTCGATATTATTCTCATTCTCGGACTTTAGCGGTGTTGCATTCCTATAAAAAAAAATCACCAAATCTTCAAAAAAAGATACAATGCAATGTTTGTAAGCGTAAATGGATATAAAAGTACTACAGTTGACATTGTCAAAATGTGTTGTAAGTTGTTTATGCACTTACCAATCTGGTTCAATTGGATTTTCATTAAAACTCATTATTTTGACAACAGTAATTTATCGTTTTGTTTATACATATGAATTTTAATAGTATTAAAGAAAATAACTTTTTAATAACCTATAGTACTAAAAGTACTTATAAAGATTGTTCTCCTCCTTTGAAAGTACTTATCAGCTCAATGTCACCGACCAAACAGCAAAGAAGCGAGTCGTGTCGACGCGGCTGGCGGCAAGCCGCGCCGTCGATTAATATACGTAAGTCAAGCCGCCGCCGAATCCACCGGCTCGTAGGCGGATTATTTGCAAGCTGATTTTATCAGCTCTGCCGAATTTATTGGCAGATTCCAAGCAAGGCGAATGATACCAGGTGTCCCTAATAGCAAAAATGGGCATCAGCTGACTTTACCAAAGTGTCAAACTCTATGTAAAAAAAACTAAACCACTACTTTTTATGTATGCATTTAACATGACAGATTGGTAAAGTCCAGTTCTTGTTGCACTAATAAGGCCACTTGGTATTAATACGCTTTGATTCAAGGCCGGGACACATAGAATCCGTCGTACGTTATACGTCGCTTTTTTCAACTGACAACTAAGTTGAAATACATGTTTTCTTAAGAGCTTAGTCACATTCGGTACGTTTCCGTCAACGCAAAGTACTAAAGTTGGCCAACTTTTAACGTACGTCGAGTACTTTGACAGCTATCAGTTGGTTTTTTGCTTTGTTTCGATTTAGTTTTTTCTGCTGTTTGGCACCAAAAATTAGATAAAACAAATAAAATAAATAAATAAAATCAAATTTATCTGCAGAAACATGCGAAGAAAAAACAGTTGTTTTAATATCCGTCAACAAAGTACTCATTGTGTCAACCTCCTCCGTCGTTACGTTAATGCCAGTTGAAAAAGGCGACGTATAACGTACGACGGATTCTATGTGCCCCGGCCTTCAATCGCAATCTGGACGGGGACATGTTCGTGTTTTATCACGAAATGTAGTATTGCCAGGAATGTTATTTCATAAAATATCATCAATTACCAGAAGTATGGTAGCCCTGATGACACAAAAGTTTATTTGTGGCTATAATGAATGTTTGTAATTTAAAGTTTATTTTTTTGGTAAAAGCGAAAAAATAAATAAAAGTGAGTTTTGTTTTTAAGAAATCAAAAATGCAGTGTAGCCTCCCATCATAAAAGGAGATTTATTAAAGCAGAGGGAAAAATCGTTTACATAGACTACAAAGTGAAAATGAAAACTATAGTTTTCTGTTTGTGAACCATAGAGTAGTTACAAAACTAGCCCCTGTAGGTGATCCATGGAGTAGTTACATGGTCTAGTTTTTGGGTTAGTCCTATGAAATGCAAAGCTGGACCACGTGGTAAAGTCTTAGGACATCGCAATGTTAAATGGACCACGTCTAATGTATACGTTTGGGGTATTTTGGGACTAGTCCTGGTCCATTATGGAGTAGTCCTTACACGCATGTATGGACTAGTCGTGATTTTTGCAGAGTAATATCATCACCTTCATCAAACTGTCAAAATCTCTACGGTATTTGACATTTTCTTACACGGCTACTTGCGCTGATAGTTCCACCCGTCTTTCAACGTTCTTTGACGTTTAGTGAAGTAGTTACATAGCGTCTTGACGAGCAAATTATTTGTTATAACAATTGAGTAGTCCACTTGCAAACACCGCTATGTTATTATGTATATCGAAATTTGTAGAAAATCGATAAAAACTAAACAACAAATAAAATGGCGGCTTTTAGCGAATTTTTATTTTTTTCAACTTAGCGGTGTTTGCAAGTGGACTACTCAATTGTTATAACAAATAATTTGCTCGTCAAGACGTTATGTAACTACTTCACTAGATGTCAAAGAACGTTGAAAGACGGGTGGAACTATCAGCGCAACTAGCCGTGTTAGCAAGGTATATTTAACAGGTATATTTAACAGCAAGGTATATTTAACAGGTCGGACATTACTAAAACAATGGAAAATTTGTAGTAAAACTACCTTAACAGATGTAAAAAACGCGCGGTACTACCAGCGCAGATATCTCTTGAAGTAAATGAAATGTCAAACACCACACAGAAGGAAGTCTGTATATGGTGTTTGATAGTTAGAAGCATTGATAAACAAGTTAGAAGGTAGTGGTGATATCGTGAGCATTTCATCAGCACTACTAAGTTTGACGTTTAATCAGGTGAGTCAACTGACCTAGTGATCGCACCTGTTATATACACCTTGACTGTTAGCACAAGAATTTGTCACGTCTGGACCGCTTTTTATTACATATACGGGCCTTTTTACAATATACGATTAAAAGTTAACGTGGACTTTAACAGCACGTTGCATATGCCGAGCTTGCCGTTAAAGTCTACGTTAACTTTTAATCATACATTGTGAAAAGGGCCGTTGGAAGCTAATTTAAAATAAATGCTTGTCTGAAATAAAATTAAATTTTTTTTCAGTGATGAATACTGACGGGACAAAAATGACCCACCGGCGGTTCTAGATAAACTCCATTTTTTTCATTAAATCTGCGTAGTAAAAAATCCAATACTTTTTTGACTTAATAAATACATAAAATTTAGAAAAGTTAAAGTTTCAGAAATCTAAATAAAAAATAAAGAAGTTATGGGCCACCAAGCACATGTGCATGACAAAAATGGGACAGTGGCGGTCCTAGTGTTAAATGATTTACATATACAACAATTTTATTTAAATAAAGCTTAGTACTCTGTTCAAAGCTGCGAAAAATATTGATCAACATTGTTTTTTTTATACGAAAAATATGACAAGTAACCAATCATAGCCAGCACTTGAAAGTATGCTGCAATTGTGTACGTTTGAAAAAACCCAATGTGTTTGTTGTAAATTCCACACGAAAAAAGTGGTGCTCATATTATTTCGCATGAAGACTCAAAATGTCGTAGATACATTTCATATGTTTTTCAAAAAATTAAAATTTAGTGCTTTTTTCAAGAATTACGCTTTTTTCATGTTTCAGTGCTTTTTGAAATCTAAAAGTTGACAACGCTGTCAAACTGTTTTTGATTTCATACAAACGCACACAAACACATATATTGGTGCCGAATATTGACTCGTCTGTCACCCGCCTTAATCTTTACAGCGTTTATATTTTATTTATTGTGTTGACAGTACTTTTCTGGTAATTTTTTGTATCTGGCAACTAAATGAGTTGCATTTATGTACGCGAAAGAAAAATCAGAAAGGCCTAATTTTTCGCCATTTCCCTGAAAAAAATCATTTTGAATTTAATATATTTCCCTATTAAATTAAATAGGGGTTTCGTAAATGGCAGAGGAAGACAACGAAATAACATACGATGATCACGAATTGATAGAAGAACTTGATCAAGATGTCAGGTTTGTATTTTAATAAGAACATTTAATAGACGTCATCAGCCAAAATCTTTCCCTTTTAGTACTAATCCCACAACTTATAGCGCAAACAATACCGATGAACTTAAGCCTAAAAAAAGGATACACAAAACATTAGCGGAACTACGCCATCCAAGGCAAAAATTTTGTCCAAGATGGCAAATTGAATTTCCTTGGCTAAGACCAAATCGTGCTGATGAATCAATCGGATATTGCAATATTTGCAAAAGGGAGCTGGTGTGTAAAAAAAGCCATTTGGAGAGACATCAACGTTCGTTTAAGCATATGCGCTTACAAGGTTTTGAAAATGTTTTTACCGTTAATGAACCGGAAGCGGATCTAATTGAAGCACATACATCCGGTTACTTGGACAATAACACTGATGAAGACTAGTTAGTTTCTACATTTTGCTTTATTGACAGTTAATATGTTTTTTTTTATGTAGTCAGGTTGAAGAAATGTTAGATGAGCTGGACGATGAATACACCACAATTAAGGTGGAGGCAACAAGACCTTCTCCTATAAGTAGTCCAGTTTTGGGTAAAACGAATTGCAATAAGAAAGCACCACCCAAAAAACGGTCAATGATAAAAAGCGAACCAGGACATGCGACTTCCTCTGAACAAATGTATTTTGAAAGATCTGCTAAAAATTCCCATTCAAATTTTAAAACTATGGAATATGATAGAAATGAGGATTATTATTATTCAACACCATCCCTGCCACCACCTCCTCAAAAAGATAGTTTTGATTTATTTTTTGACTCTATTAGCGCAAGTGTTAAAAATCTTCCACCTAAATTAGCTGCAGAAGTTAAAAGCAAAGTCTCGCAAGTAATTGCTGAATTTGAACTTCGAGCTATTTGTGAAAAAGAAGCCCAAGATAAAGCACAGCAATCAGTTGTTACTATACCAACACAAGTAGCTAGTGTTGTAACGGTCGATCCATCTATGAATGGTAATAACGAGCAACAAACCGTTGATGGCGTTACCCACTATGTATATGCATATCAACAAAAACCGCAAGAGTAGCTTCTGTTTTAATATTAGGAATAAAATAAACACTTACCTATATAACACGTAATGAAAAAATGCACTAATACGTTTGAAAAGTATTTACAGAAGTAGATAATGTATACATATCGCACTTTAAATCATACTTGAAATTTTCGGTCTGAAAAGTGCAAAACAAGAAGGTAACGTAACCTAGGGCTAGGTGTCATACGACCACGGATAATTTCTTGTTTTGTACTTTTCAGAGTGAAATTCTTAAATAGCCGGGTTTTGTTTTTAAATTATTTTTTTTATTTAAATTATTTTGGATCATATACCAAAATGTGTACTACTGTTCATAATGTATTAATTATTTATTATATAAGTATGTATTTTGGGTGAGTTTGGAGAGAAAATATGTTTGCCTCCTATCTGAGAGTTGATTTTAGAAGTTAGTCCCAATTATCGTGTGCATTCAAACAAAGTAGCGAGCAAAACAACAGTATCATCTTATATATAATAGGCCATACAATCTTTTGTCGTACACTTAAGTATCCTGTTATCCACCAATATTGATGAAATATTTATTGTATAAAAGGTACTTTTCTCTAGATATGCACAATATATTTTTTTTTTCTAAAAAAAAACTACAAACAAGCCCGGTTACGGATGAAGTGGTCGAATATCGACCACTGGGTGGTATCCAAGTATGTATATATTTTTGAAATGTGCTAATTAAACCCTTTCATTTGATACCCAACTAGAGTTTTTCACGGGATTTCCCGGAACGGAGATTCCGCTAAATTTTCAATCCCACGCAATTAGTGCTGGGATTCCCGGTAATTATTTTGCTTCATTCGTGTAGATGAAAAACGATTTAAGAGCCCCATACACTACACCAGTATGCATGCGCAATCACGTGTTGGCGCCAGTGGTTGGGTCGTGTATGGGCATTTGGTGTGGTTGTACGATTTGTGTAGCGATGTCAAACAGAGTTTGAGATTTTGCTGATGGTACTAGTTTGTGGTATTGTGTATGGTGAACTTAGCTCAGTTGAGAGAAGTTGTCAGTAAACATCGGGATAAAACACATTTACTTGAATAAATTAAGAAAAAAAGAACAAAATATATACTGTAGTCTTTCTGAAATAAAACAAGTAATTTCTAACAATATTTTAATAAAAAAACATGAATTTTATTTAATTTCTATTTTTAAAATAATATCAGTAAAGAATGCGGTGCGCACTAGGTACAAGAAATCAGTACAGAATTTTTAAGAAAATGAATATTGCACCAGTATGCTTGTATGGTATGTGTTTCGAGCACTATTCAACCAAGGCGAATTCAGTACCAGGTAGCCTTATCATCACAGATGATCATCAGCTGATTACACCCAATCAGTCAAACTCTATATAAGAAAAGAGAAAAATTTTAACCCGAACTGTCAAAGCACATATAAAAATAGTCCTACACCCACTTTGTATGTGTGTTGTTTTGATGATAAGGCCACTTGATATTACTTCGCTTTGGATTCAACATCACTTGTTTGTCTCCACGCGCAATATTTATTTCCGAACATAAGAAATAACGTCGGCAGAATAACAGCACAAATATGTTCATGTATAGGCTTATGTTCTGAGCTATAAAACACGTATTGTGGTATTGGACATAAATTTAAAAAATTCACTGTGAATGGATCGATGTTTTTTGTCTTTATATTAATTTATTTAATTTTGTTTAAAACTATTTTATTTTAATTTGCTTTATTTTATTTTAAAAACTTTGTATTTTTACCACAGCTACAAGTTTCTTTTGTTTAATTCGCGCAAACAACAAATGCCGATCAAATTTGACAGCTTATGTTTAACATTATTTCTTGAACATAATATTTATGCGACTACCTGTTATACCATAAAGCAGGCAAACCACGATAAACTTCAATAAATTCAATTTTGTTCATCCGTTTTTTTAAATAGTGCGTCTCCATAGAAATGATGTGGTCGCTGCGAAAACTAAACAAAAATGACATTTGATTACACAGCCACTCATCAAACAAGCTTAAAATTTCGTCAGCATCGGTAGTGAAAATCAAAAGTGTTTTGTTTTTCGACAAACTCACATCATAATAACTCCCAACTATAAGTGTGAGGTTTTTTGCACTAATACAGTCAAAAAATGCCTGTTTGATCGAACAGTTTGATAAATTGCCATGCCGCTTAAAACTCTTCACGGCGAACTCTCTTGTGACTACCTGGTGTGAATTTGCCTTGGTAAATCAACACCAGGTAGTCGCAAGAGAGTTCGCCGTACTACTTGCCCTAAAACCCCCTTTTTGTGCCAAGTTATGAAAGTTTTCATCGGTCACCCTGGCCATAATCTTGAATGAATTCGCCTTAGTTTATTACTGTGAATGAAAATGGAAGTCTGGTAGCATTTGCTATATGACAGCGTTGGCTTCGTTTAGTTTATAAGTACTCTGACGTATAATTAGTACTATTTGCAAATATATAGTCAATAGCAAAAGCAATTTCTTCAAATATTAGCAGTGATTGATACTCTATTTATATATTGTTCGGTTTAAGTTAATGAAATGAGTTTTCACGACGATCCCCAAGATCCAGAATGGTAAGTTTATACATTTAGATGAAAATGGCGCGGGCAATAAATACAATGGATTGAAATTAGAAGAAAAACAACAGCTTTGCATTCGTTTGTTATCCTACTACTTTTATGCATATTGTTAGAAAAGAAAAACTACTATTTTTGGGCACAATTCTATTTGTATAGGAAAGTAACAAAATTAAAAACTGATGCAGGAACCGTTAAAGATCATCACAGCACAACGTCGAATAAAGTGAAGTATTCGCAAAAGTTTTGCGAAAAATGGCTTAGTTTATTTTCGCCATGGCTGGCACGTTGTGAAGACGATCCAAACAAACCATTCTGTAGAGCTTGCCAATGTCGATTGGACTGCAATAGGTGTCATTTGCAGAGACATGAAAGGACGAGCAAACATGGTCGTAATTTGGAGATTTTAATAAACAAAGGGGAGGGAGCTGCGCGTCAAAACTTAAGTATTCGTCAGGAACGTAGTAAGTATTATCAACAGCGAAAAAATGTTGGCTCATCTGTAGACTCTCAAGAAGATTCTGAAATGGGAATGGAAGATTTTATTGATGAGTGAGTACTTTTCGAAAATCTTTTCTTGGCTGTTGAGTTAAATGTTTTTTATGTTTTAATATAGAGCGGAGCAGGAAACTGAGTACGGTTTTGAGCAGACAGATGTGAATTCTGCGGATCAGTACACGCATGAAGAAAACATTTGTAAACAGGAAGCACTTTCTAGTGATGAAATGAATCATCATATGATTGTTGCACACTCACCACCAAAAAATAACGTTGGTCGTCCACGTAAAATAGCAAAAATTATTGAAACCAATAGTGTACATAGCACAGAAGAGATTTCTGAAAGAAAGGATCCAATGAAACGTCTAATGCAAATTCAAAAGGATAAGAGCGAGCTAATGGATTCATTTAAAGAGTTAATGAGTGGTTCTAATCCTCATCTCTCTCCACCCAGAGAAAAAAATCACGTTGACTTATTTTTTGAAAGTGTTAGCTCTAGTGTGAAAGCACTTTCGCCTAAACTGATTGCTGAAACAAAAATGAGAGTTTCTCAATTGATATGTGAATTGGAACTCCGAGCTCTTACTGAGAACGAGCAAGCACACAATGTCCATACTCCAAATTCCGCAGTAGTTGCTTCACAAGAGAACAGTGCTGGAACGTATATTATAAATCAACCAGTTTCGCATCTCAGTGCAAATCAACATCAGACAGGAAACAATCAAGTAAATAATGTTCACCATTATGATGCATTAAGTTAAAAGATTTTAGTTATTATTAAATTAAAAAATATCTGTATGAATATTATTGTTTAAAATATTTTAGAAAAACCGATTTAGAAATATTAAACATACATACGAATATAATATAAATAAAAATTCTAGACTCGTAAATTTCGTGTGGATTTTTGGTGGGTTTTAAGCTTGCAATCTAAATCTCCCTGTTCAAAGTATGCATACACTAAGCGCATTGTGTTCGTAAATCCTTCACTTTTGCTCCAAGGCGAAAGAACAATTACTGTATCACCGCTCCTAATAATTTTCATCAAATAAGCAGCATTCATGGTAAATTGAACTTTGGCATCTATATTTTTTAACCAACTCTTATTAGGAATTTCTATCAAGGTTGTAAAATATAACAAGAATGTTAAAATTAATTCTGTCGAAAGACATTTACTGTCTTATTCATGATACTTATCAGGAGTTATGAGAGGTTTACGCAACAAATTTACATTAACATAACATAAACCTTTTATAAGCATTTGATAATTTATCATGAATAACGCCATTAACATATAAAAAATTTATTGTTCTTAATATTTGTACCTGAAAACATTATTGGAATTATGCCGCGATATAGATAAGATTGTTTATATGTTCTTTCACAACTGGTAACAGCTAATATCGGGCATATCGGCCTATATTTTGCTAACAAATATGATGATTTTCCTGAGGTCGTTAAAGCTATAATTGCGGCCGCTGATGCTCTTTTAGCTGCATCGACAGCAGCAATAGCCACAGAATGTGCCGCATCTAAATAGAATGTATTTCTTAACAATTGGTCGTCAAACATACGACTATACCATAGCCCAAGTTCAGCCTCTTGGACAATAGAAGCCATATAAGCAACAGATTCAATTGGAAACTGTCCAATTGCAGTTTCACTTGAAAGCATAACGCAATCGGCACCGTCTAAAACAGCATTTCCCAATTCAGAAACTTCTGCTTTGGTTGGAAATTTTGAGTGCCGCATTGACTCTAAAAGTTTTGTAGCTAATATAACAGGTTTTCCAGCCCGATTGCAACGTGCCAAAACTGCTTTTTGTGCTAAAAATACTTTGGAATAAGGTATTTCAATTGCAATATCCGCACTAGCAAATAGAATGCCGTCTGCAGCAGAAATTATTTCATCAACATTATGTAAGCTCTGCTCGCATTCAATTTTCGCTATTAGTTTGACACCTTTCTGTTTTTCTCTCAGTATTTTACGTATTTCTTTGACAGCGGATGCAGTTCGCATTGAAGAAGCAAAAATTATGTCAATTTTGTTATCCAGAGCAAAGTTTATATCGTTTATATCTTTTTTGGATACCGCTGGAAGATCAACTAAAGCCCCAGGTAGGTTAAGTTTTTTTCTTGATCCCAAC
Organism: Panzeria rudis; assembly: GCA_956483635.1. Lineage (NCBI taxonomy): Eukaryota > Metazoa > Arthropoda > Insecta > Diptera > Tachinidae > Panzeria > Panzeria rudis. The sequence goes on from OY101447.1 coordinate 199,684,666, forward strand.
ATTCCACCACGTTCAACTCGGCAAGTTATGCAATCTACACCAACTTCTTTAACGACTAATTTCAGTGCACCATCATTAATGTATACCAAATAGTCCGGCAGCACTACATTGATTATATTTTCGTAATCCACATAAATGCATTCACGATTTCCCTTGTCCATTAGATCACGATTTATCGATAAACGTATACTATCATTGAATCTCAATTCAACCTGAGCATTTGGTCCGGCTTCTAAAAGACCAGTTCTAATTTCAGGTCCTTTAGTGTCCAAAGCAATTGCTACATGGATCAAATACCCGGTTTCCTTGGAGCACTCTTCTTCGGCATCACGCAGAAATCTTATAGTTTCTGCATGATCTTCATGTGTTTCATGTGAGAAATTTAAACGAATCATTGTCATTCCAGACATAATCATTTTCTTAAGTACATCTTTGGACCGAGAAGACTTTGAAATTGTTCCTATAACTCCTGTTAACCGATAATGTGAGGCAGGTTCCGAAAAATTTAATTTGCAGGTGTGCTCAAGTAAAGTATTTTCTTCATCTAATATGTTTGCCATCTTTTCTTAGAATTATGTACTAAAAATTTTAAATGTTAATTTTTTTATGTATGTACGTACTTAAATTAAATAAAAAAAGTCAATGAAATCTATATAAAATTTTATTGAAAAAATAACTGCCGTAATCATAAAAAATCAATTTGGATTTGAAATATATTTTAAAACAAAACTAAATTAGTTTTTATTTCATTAAAATTGCACACGAACTTGTCTGCTTTTCTGTTAAACTTGATATTTTAAGTTTGTAACGCTTTAATAATCAACTTAAACTGTTGTGCTTCAAAATATTAAAATCAATGAGGTAACGTAAAAGTTGGTTCCATCCTCAGACGACCAAACTGAGTTGAGTTGAGAACGGCAATAGGGACATAAGAAAATTTTGGGCTTTATTTGAATATATGTATGTATGTAGGTCGTAGTTGACATATTTATACATACATACATAATAGCAAATAAAGATTCACCCCCATATGCAAAAAAAATAAAGTATCTTTGAAATGTATGTTAAAACAAAATTTCCATAGAAAAACCGGTTTTAACATACATTTATGTACGCGAAAGAAAAATCAGAAAGGCCTAATTTTTCGCCATTTCCCTGAAAAAAATCATTTTGAATTTAATATATTTCCCTATTAAATTAAATAGGGGTTTCGTAAATGGCAGAGGAAGACAACGAAATAACATACGATGATCACGAATTGATAGAAGAACTTGATCAAGATGTCAGGTTTGTATTTTAATAAGAACATTTAATAGACGTCATCAGCCAAAATCTTTCCCTTTTAGTACTAATCCCACAACTTATAGCGCAAACAATACCGATGAACTTAAGCCTAAAAAAAGGATACACAAAACATTAGCGGAACTACGCCATCCAAGGCAAAAATTTTGTCCAAGATGGCAAATTGAATTTCCTTGGCTAAGACCAAATCGTGCTGATGAATCAATCGGATATTGCAATATTTGCAAAAGGGAGCTGGTGTGTAAAAAAAGCCATTTGGAGAGACATCAACGTTCGTTTAAGCATATGCGCTTACAAGGTTTTGAAAATGTTTTTACCGTTAATGAACCGGAAGCGGATCTAATTGAAGCACATACATCCGGTTACTTGGACAATAACACTGATGAAGACTAGTTAGTTTCTACATTTTGCTTTATTGACAGTTAATATGTTTTTTTTTATGTAGTCAGGTTGAAGAAATGTTAGATGAGCTGGACGATGAATACACCACAATTAAGGTGGAGGCAACAAGACCTTCTCCTATAAGTAGTCCAGTTTTGGGTAAAACGAATTGCAATAAGAAAGCACCACCCAAAAAACGGTCAATGATAAAAAGCGAACCAGGACATGCGACTTCCTCTGAACAAATGTATTTTGAAAGATCTGCTAAAAATTCCCATTCAAATTTTAAAACTATGGAATATGATAGAAATGAGGATTATTATTATTCAACACCATCCCTGCCACCACCTCCTCAAAAAGATAGTTTTGATTTATTTTTTGACTCTATTAGCGCAAGTGTTAAAAATCTTCCACCTAAATTAGCTGCAGAAGTTAAAAGCAAAGTCTCGCAAGTAATTGCTGAATTTGAACTTCGAGCTATTTGTGAAAAAGAAGCCCAAGATAAAGCACAGCAATCAGTTGTTACTATACCAACACAAGTAGCTAGTGTTGTAACGGTCGATCCATCTATGAATGGTAATAACGAGCAACAAACCGTTGATGGCGTTACCCACTATGTATATGCATATCAACAAAAACCGCAAGAGTAGCTTCTGTTTTAATATTAGGAATAAAATAAACACTTACCTATATAACACGTAATGAAAAAATGCACTAATACGTTTGAAAAGTATTTACAGAAGTAGATAATGTATACATATCGCACTTTAAATCATACTTGAAATTTTCGGTCTGAAAAGTGCAAAACAAGAAGGTAACGTAACCTAGGGCTAGGTGTCATACGACCACGGATAATTTCTTGTTTTGTACTTTTCAGAGTGAAATTCTTAAATAGCCGGGTTTTGTTTTTAAATTATTTTTTTTATTTAAATTATTTTGGATCATATACCAAAATGTGTACTACTGTTCATAATGTATTAATTATTTATTATATAAGTATGTATTTTGGGTGAGTTTGGAGAGAAAATATGTTTGCCTCCTATCTGAGAGTTGATTTTAGAAGTTAGTCCCAATTATCGTGTGCATTCAAACAAAGTAGCGAGCAAAACAACAGTATCATCTTATATATAATAGGCCATACAATCTTTTGTCGTACACTTAAGTATCCTGTTATCCACCAATATTGATGAAATATTTATTGTATAAAAGGTACTTTTCTCTAGATATGCACAATATATTTTTTTTTTCTAAAAAAAAACTACAAACAAGCCCGGTTACGGATGAAGTGGTCGAATATCGACCACTGGGTGGTATCCAAGTATGTATATATTTTTGAAATGTGCTAATTAAACCCTTTCATTTGATACCCAACTAGAGTTTTTCACGGGATTTCCCGGAACGGAGATTCCGCTAAATTTTCAATCCCACGCAATTAGTGCTGGGATTCCCGGTAATTATTTTGCTTCATTCGTGTAGATGAAAAACGATTTAAGAGCCCCATACACTACACCAGTATGCATGCGCAATCACGTGTTGGCGCCAGTGGTTGGGTCGTGTATGGGCATTTGGTGTGGTTGTACGATTTGTGTAGCGATGTCAAACAGAGTTTGAGATTTTGCTGATGGTACTAGTTTGTGGTATTGTGTATGGTGAACTTAGCTCAGTTGAGAGAAGTTGTCAGTAAACATCGGGATAAAACACATTTACTTGAATAAATTAAGAAAAAAAGAACAAAATATATACTGTAGTCTTTCTGAAATAAAACAAGTAATTTCTAACAATATTTTAATAAAAAAACATGAATTTTATTTAATTTCTATTTTTAAAATAATATCAGTAAAGAATGCGGTGCGCACTAGGTACAAGAAATCAGTACAGAATTTTTAAGAAAATGAATATTGCACCAGTATGCTTGTATGGTATGTGTTTCGAGCACTATTCAACCAAGGCGAATTCAGTACCAGGTAGCCTTATCATCACAGATGATCATCAGCTGATTACACCCAATCAGTCAAACTCTATATAAGAAAAGAGAAAAATTTTAACCCGAACTGTCAAAGCACATATAAAAATAGTCCTACACCCACTTTGTATGTGTGTTGTTTTGATGATAAGGCCACTTGATATTACTTCGCTTTGGATTCAACATCACTTGTTTGTCTCCACGCGCAATATTTATTTCCGAACATAAGAAATAACGTCGGCAGAATAACAGCACAAATATGTTCATGTATAGGCTTATGTTCTGAGCTATAAAACACGTATTGTGGTATTGGACATAAATTTAAAAAATTCACTGTGAATGGATCGATGTTTTTTGTCTTTATATTAATTTATTTAATTTTGTTTAAAACTATTTTATTTTAATTTGCTTTATTTTATTTTAAAAACTTTGTATTTTTACCACAGCTACAAGTTTCTTTTGTTTAATTCGCGCAAACAACAAATGCCGATCAAATTTGACAGCTTATGTTTAACATTATTTCTTGAACATAATATTTATGCGACTACCTGTTATACCATAAAGCAGGCAAACCACGATAAACTTCAATAAATTCAATTTTGTTCATCCGTTTTTTTAAATAGTGCGTCTCCATAGAAATGATGTGGTCGCTGCGAAAACTAAACAAAAATGACATTTGATTACACAGCCACTCATCAAACAAGCTTAAAATTTCGTCAGCATCGGTAGTGAAAATCAAAAGTGTTTTGTTTTTCGACAAACTCACATCATAATAACTCCCAACTATAAGTGTGAGGTTTTTTGCACTAATACAGTCAAAAAATGCCTGTTTGATCGAACAGTTTGATAAATTGCCATGCCGCTTAAAACTCTTCACGGCGAACTCTCTTGTGACTACCTGGTGTGAATTTGCCTTGGTAAATCAACACCAGGTAGTCGCAAGAGAGTTCGCCGTACTACTTGCCCTAAAACCCCCTTTTTGTGCCAAGTTATGAAAGTTTTCATCGGTCACCCTGGCCATAATCTTGAATGAATTCGCCTTAGTTTATTACTGTGAATGAAAATGGAAGTCTGGTAGCATTTGCTATATGACAGCGTTGGCTTCGTTTAGTTTATAAGTACTCTGACGTATAATTAGTACTATTTGCAAATATATAGTCAATAGCAAAAGCAATTTCTTCAAATATTAGCAGTGATTGATACTCTATTTATATATTGTTCGGTTTAAGTTAATGAAATGAGTTTTCACGACGATCCCCAAGATCCAGAATGGTAAGTTTATACATTTAGATGAAAATGGCGCGGGCAATAAATACAATGGATTGAAATTAGAAGAAAAACAACAGCTTTGCATTCGTTTGTTATCCTACTACTTTTATGCATATTGTTAGAAAAGAAAAACTACTATTTTTGGGCACAATTCTATTTGTATAGGAAAGTAACAAAATTAAAAACTGATGCAGGAACCGTTAAAGATCATCACAGCACAACGTCGAATAAAGTGAAGTATTCGCAAAAGTTTTGCGAAAAATGGCTTAGTTTATTTTCGCCATGGCTGGCACGTTGTGAAGACGATCCAAACAAACCATTCTGTAGAGCTTGCCAATGTCGATTGGACTGCAATAGGTGTCATTTGCAGAGACATGAAAGGACGAGCAAACATGGTCGTAATTTGGAGATTTTAATAAACAAAGGGGAGGGAGCTGCGCGTCAAAACTTAAGTATTCGTCAGGAACGTAGTAAGTATTATCAACAGCGAAAAAATGTTGGCTCATCTGTAGACTCTCAAGAAGATTCTGAAATGGGAATGGAAGATTTTATTGATGAGTGAGTACTTTTCGAAAATCTTTTCTTGGCTGTTGAGTTAAATGTTTTTTATGTTTTAATATAGAGCGGAGCAGGAAACTGAGTACGGTTTTGAGCAGACAGATGTGAATTCTGCGGATCAGTACACGCATGAAGAAAACATTTGTAAACAGGAAGCACTTTCTAGTGATGAAATGAATCATCATATGATTGTTGCACACTCACCACCAAAAAATAACGTTGGTCGTCCACGTAAAATAGCAAAAATTATTGAAACCAATAGTGTACATAGCACAGAAGAGATTTCTGAAAGAAAGGATCCAATGAAACGTCTAATGCAAATTCAAAAGGATAAGAGCGAGCTAATGGATTCATTTAAAGAGTTAATGAGTGGTTCTAATCCTCATCTCTCTCCACCCAGAGAAAAAAATCACGTTGACTTATTTTTTGAAAGTGTTAGCTCTAGTGTGAAAGCACTTTCGCCTAAACTGATTGCTGAAACAAAAATGAGAGTTTCTCAATTGATATGTGAATTGGAACTCCGAGCTCTTACTGAGAACGAGCAAGCACACAATGTCCATACTCCAAATTCCGCAGTAGTTGCTTCACAAGAGAACAGTGCTGGAACGTATATTATAAATCAACCAGTTTCGCATCTCAGTGCAAATCAACATCAGACAGGAAACAATCAAGTAAATAATGTTCACCATTATGATGCATTAAGTTAAAAGATTTTAGTTATTATTAAATTAAAAAATATCTGTATGAATATTATTGTTTAAAATATTTTAGAAAAACCGATTTAGAAATATTAAACATACATACGAATATAATATAAATAAAAATTCTAGACTCGTAAATTTCGTGTGGATTTTTGGTGGGTTTTAAGCTTGCAATCTAAATCTCCCTGTTCAAAGTATGCATACACTAAGCGCATTGTGTTCGTAAATCCTTCACTTTTGCTCCAAGGCGAAAGAACAATTACTGTATCACCGCTCCTAATAATTTTCATCAAATAAGCAGCATTCATGGTAAATTGAACTTTGGCATCTATATTTTTTAACCAACTCTTATTAGGAATTTCTATCAAGGTTGTAAAATATAACAAGAATGTTAAAATTAATTCTGTCGAAAGACATTTACTGTCTTATTCATGATACTTATCAGGAGTTATGAGAGGTTTACGCAACAAATTTACATTAACATAACATAAACCTTTTATAAGCATTTGATAATTTATCATGAATAACGCCATTAACATATAAAAAATTTATTGTTCTTAATATTTGTACCTGAAAACATTATTGGAATTATGCCGCGATATAGATAAGATTGTTTATATGTTCTTTCACAACTGGTAACAGCTAATATCGGGCATATCGGCCTATATTTTGCTAACAAATATGATGATTTTCCTGAGGTCGTTAAAGCTATAATTGCGGCCGCTGATGCTCTTTTAGCTGCATCGACAGCAGCAATAGCCACAGAATGTGCCGCATCTAAATAGAATGTATTTCTTAACAATTGGTCGTCAAACATACGACTATACCATAGCCCAAGTTCAGCCTCTTGGACAATAGAAGCCATATAAGCAACAGATTCAATTGGAAACTGTCCAATTGCAGTTTCACTTGAAAGCATAACGCAATCGGCACCGTCTAAAACAGCATTTCCCAATTCAGAAACTTCTGCTTTGGTTGGAAATTTTGAGTGCCGCATTGACTCTAAAAGTTTTGTAGCTAATATAACAGGTTTTCCAGCCCGATTGCAACGTGCCAAAACTGCTTTTTGTGCTAAAAATACTTTGGAATAAGGTATTTCAATTGCAATATCCGCACTAGCAAATAGAATGCCGTCTGCAGCAGAAATTATTTCATCAACATTATGTAAGCTCTGCTCGCATTCAATTTTCGCTATTAGTTTGACACCTTTCTGTTTTTCTCTCAGTATTTTACGTATTTCTTTGACAGCGGATGCAGTTCGCATTGAAGAAGCAAAAATTATGTCAATTTTGTTATCCAGAGCAAAGTTTATATCGTTTATATCTTTTTTGGATACCGCTGGAAGATCAACTAAAGCCCCAGGTAGGTTAAGTTTTTTTCTTGATCCCAACATTCCACCACGTTCAACTCGGCAAGTTATGCAATCTACACCAACTTCTTTAACGACTAATTTCAGTGCACCATCATTAATGTATACCAAATAGTCCGGCAGCACTACATTGATTATATTTTCGTAATCCACATAAATGCATTCACGATTTCCCTTGTCCATTAGATCACGATTTATCGATAAACGTATACTATCATTGAATCTCAATTCAACCTGAGCATTTGGTCCGGCTTCTAAAAGACCAGTTCTAATTTCAGGTCCTTTAGTGTCCAAAGCAATTGCTACATGGATCAAATACCCGGTTTCCTTGGAGCACTCTTCTTCGGCATCACGCAGAAATCTTATAGTTTCTGCATGATCTTCATGTGTTTCATGTGAGAAATTTAAACGAATCATTGTCATTCCAGACATAATCATTTTCTTAAGTACATCTTTGGACCGAGAAGACTTTGAAATTGTTCCTATAACTCCTGTTAACCGATAATGTGAGGCAGGTTCCGAAAAATTTAATTTGCAGGTGTGCTCAAGTAAAGTATTTTCTTCATCTAATATGTTTGCCATCTTTTCTTAGAATTATGTACTAAAAATTTTAAATGTTAATTTTTTTATGTATGTACGTACTTAAATTAAATAAAAAAAGTCAATGAAATCTATATAAAATTTTATTGAAAAAATAACTGCCGTAATCATAAAAAATCAATTTGGATTTGAAATATATTTTAAAACAAAACTAAATTAGTTTTTATTTCATTAAAATTGCACACGAACTTGTCTGCTTTTCTGTTAAACTTGATATTTTAAGTTTGTAACGCTTTAATAATCAACTTAAACTGTTGTGCTTCAAAATATTAAAATCAATGAGGTAACGTAAAAGTTGGTTCCATCCTCAGACGACCAAACTGAGTTGAGTTGAGAACGGCAATAGGGACATAAGAAAATTTTGGGCTTTATTTGAATATATGTATGTATGTAGGTCGTAGTTGACATATTTATACATACATACATAATAGCAAATAAAGATTCACCCCCATATGCAAAAAAAATAAAGTATCTTTGAAATGTATGTTAAAACAAAATTTCCATAGAAAAACCGGTTTTAACATACATTTCAAACACACTTTATTTTTTTGCATATGGGGGTTAATAATTAGGAAATAAATTTTGAACGTTTATTGATATCCTCTGCAAACTTAAACTCGGCAATGAAAAGCAAATCGCAGTACAATTTATGGAACACACTAGTTTGTGGACATAATGGAATGTTGTGGTTAAGTCTCATTCCAGTTTATTTATTTTATCTACAGAATTTAATTCTTACATATTACTACAAAGTACATATATATATATGTATATATACATATTTAGTTATAATATTTAAATAACAATTATTTAAAAATATCATAACTTACATTAAAATTTAATGGTGGTGAAAAGCTATTACACAAATGCAAGCATCTTGCAATTGGCTAATTTTCCGCATAATTTGTTCTTTGAACATGTTCCACAAACATTCGATTATTTCTCAAAACTCTGGGTGGATGATAAATATTAAAAAATCTTAAGATTTCCGGACATTTTATATTGTCGGTTAAAACATTATAAACAAACACAACATGAGCATCAAACGACAAGGAGTTATCAAATATAACGCCTAAGTCAAGCTTAAGATTAGAGGTATTCAACACTACACCATCAATATAAAAGGCTACAACACTGGGGGCAACAGACCTATAGAAGGAAACATGCACACATTTATTAATGTTCAGACTTAAACTATTTAGGCGACACCACTCACTAAGATTATAGAGCTCAGTTTGCATAATTTGGGCATCATGAATCGAATCTAATTTTAAAAAAAATTTTAAATCATCAGCATATAATAAATAATTTGATTTCAAGAAACAACTACCGATATCGTTAATAAAGAGGTTGAACAATAAAGGACCGAGTATACTACCCTGAGGTACACCCGACATTTGCAGATAAGGCACAGAACTATAACCTTCAATATTAACGGAACAAGTTCTATTGGACAAGTAAGACGTAATCCAGACTAAGAAATTAGAATGGAACCCCATTAACTTCAATTTAGATAATAAGACCGAATGCGATAATTTATCAAAAGCTTTTGAAAAGTCAGTATAAATCACCTCAACTTGGGCGCCGTTAACCAGGGCCTCTAAGCAGTATTCCTTAAATAGCAACAGATTCGTTACAGTAGACCTTCCAGCATAGAAACCATGCTGGTAAGGCGAAATCCAACTCTTTGTCAGGAAGAACAGTTTCTTATGAATGATGTGCTCAAAAATTTTAGAGACAAGTTAATTTAGAAATTGGCCTATAACACCTAACGTCATCTCTCCTTCCATCCTTAAAAATAGGAGTGACCGTCGCATACTTCCATCTATTAATAAATACACCCTCCTTAAGTGACAAGTTGAAAATAAAAGTCAATGCAGGAATAAAAGACGAGCCTGAATGATTGCTTCAGATAAATCATCCTCAGACAAAATAAAGAATCCCACGTTTAAGTTAGTATGAGTCCCTGAAGTAGAAATGTTATCTCCAGGTGGTTCGAAGTTAGATTTAAAAAATGATGCAAACATATTAACGGCCTCTTCACAAGAGTTAGAAACTATCCCATCCAGCTGAACTGTCGAAGGAATATCAGACGATTGTTTCTTAGATTTTATGTAAGACCAGAATGACTTAGGGTTACTTTTTATTTCCTGTTCCTTAGATAAGAGAAATTGTTTATAAAGAAATTTATTCAAGAAGTTGAATTCACGGCGGTAGTGAAAAAACCTGGCTTCAGACTCAGAATCACCCATATCTATAAATTTCCTATGAAATTTATTACGCAAATTCCTTAGATTTTTGAGACCCCTAGTGTACCATGGTAGTTTATAAGGCTTCTTATTCTTAGTTGGAATATTATTACAGCAGATATCACGCACTTTCTGTAGAAATAAATCATAACATTCATTAGTATTTAACTTATCAAACGAATCGGTCCAGTTTATAGCCTCAAACAAGGAATTAAGCACATCAAAATTACATAAGTTAAAGTTAAAGTCATTAGCAATTGCCGATTGAGAATATTTGAAAAATGTTATGTTATCAATTTCAATAACCAGAGGTTTGTGATGAATATTAGGTTGAGAAATACACAGTAAAGGAGCATAAATTTTGTATTTAAGAAATTCAGATAAAAATATAAGATCTAGAAAACGATTTAATAGATTGGAAAAGTTATTAATTTGACGCAGATTAAGAGAAAATAAACTATCAATAAGATTAATTTCATGACTATGGTTCATGACAAGGCGTTAGTAATGAGCCGTCAGATAACATTGACCAAGAGATATTTTTTAAATTGAAATCGCCAAGTACACAAAGACTGTCATTTACTGTGAAGTTCTCACCTATAGATAAAATGTTAGAAATATGAGCATCATATAAACAATCAGAGCTATTAGGCGGAATATAAGATGCACATACCAGAAAAGAAGAGCTTACATTAGATATGGATACAATTATTTGGTCCACCAAACCATTAAGATCATTAATACAGCACAGAGAGGACTTAAATCGGGTTTTCACTGCAACTAAAACACCTCCACCTAATAAGAGGCCAGTGGAGAATGGATCCCTATCTTTGCGGTAAACATTCCAAAGATTGGGGTCAAAATATTCAGCATTGGAAAAATCACTGTTCAACCAGGTTTCAACTAACACGAAAACATCAAAATCGCATTGCGAGGAAAAATCATAGACTATCTTAGACTTGGATCGCATACCAGAGAGATTTTGAAAATAGATTTTTAAACCATTACTTCCATTAGCTAGTGTTGCTGCGATAGCGGCGTTCGATCTCGAAAATTTACAAAAGGCCGAGCTTTGATATCAGCTGGCCAAATTTCAGGCTTTAAAATCTTGGCATAAAGTCCATCAGAAATCCCAATCTTAAAATTGACACGTTTCAATGTAGATAAATCAACACCATTTTTAACCAACTTAAAACAGGCCATTTGGGACTTGCTGACGTTCGCAGTTTTTTCAATATAATTTAAAATTTGACCCTCTGTAACGGTTGGCTTGAATGACGATATGTGAATCCATTTTTTATTATTTTATTATTTTGCAATATGAATAAGATCTCAAAGCAATTAGGCGCGTTGGACGATTGATAGTTCGTGTAGAAGCCAAAATTTTCATAAATTTACTTTTTGGCATTCCAAAATCTGTTTTTATTAAAAAAAATTATTTAAAATAAAATTTTATTACAAAAATGTGTACATTTTTTCACCACATTTGTTGAACTAGTTTTTTATTACCATACTGCCGGAATACCGGAACAAATAAGAGTTACAATAAGGTAACAAAAATTCGGTTACAAATTTATTATTGCAAATTACCAGAATAAGGCTGTAAATAACTAAAATTCATAAAAAGTAACTAAAGAAAAAAAATTTTAGTATTTTTTTAAATTGGTGAGTAAAATGTTTGTTTTAGTTTTGGCAATATTAGGTCTGTTCATTTGCTTTCCTAGCAGAAACTAGCAACGACAGAGTAAAGCAGAAATTTGTAAAATTGCTCTCCCAGATATGGAAAAATAAATGAACACTTTACTAGCAAAAATTTGCAATTAACACAATAAACAGTTTGTACACCCAAAAAACTTTACTTTAGCTGTTAGTACTTTGTATGAAAAGTTAGACATATCGTAAAAATATATGCAAATTTTATCATTTTAAGGTACATGAACACAACTTAGGATAAAATGTGTTACCTTTTTTTTAACTATCCGTAAATAAAGCTTTGTGTGTAAAGTATTTAAATAGCAATACATAAGGATTTTTTAGTTAAAATATCTGTAAACAGTAGAAATAAAATTAATTTCAATGTAATTGTGGAATTTTTTATTAATTTAGTTGAATTTGTTCTTTGCAGGAACTTGCCAGGTTTTTTTTCTTATATTTGACTCACATAATATTTCGAGTGTAACCTTTATGATTTAGCCTTGGTGGAAAATTTTCTGCCACCCAACTCAAGCGTTTTAAACTCTTTTAGCAGCCACTACTGCAGTCAAATTAAAGAAAAATATCCAATCTTATCGTATTTAATATTTTTGACTTCTTAAAAAGTATTAATTTCTTAATAATTCATTAAAATTAGAAAAAGTTAACTTTTTCATGAATTTTTCAAACATTTATTTTGTAAACAGAAGATCTAAACCGCTGTTTGGCTCATTCCTGCTAGTAAAAATTTTACTAGCAAAAACTTGCAAAAAATTTTTTTCTCTCAACATTTTAGGCTCTTTTTTCACTCTCTCGTTGTTAGTTTTTCGAGGACGTGAACACTTTCCAGTAACAACTTTCAGCTATTGAACAACAAAGAAAAATTTCAAAACGAATTACGAATGTGTAGTGGAAAAAGCGGAATTCATCAAAGTAATTTTGAGAGGGAATTAAGTAATTTGAGGTGTAGTTTGTATTCACATATTACGTAACGCTATTTTCTGAGTTTTTATACTTCGTCACCCTCTTTCGTAAAGCTTTTTACATAATATGGAGACATATCAATAAAGTTATATGTACAATTCATTGCAGTTACAGCAAATTCTGCGGAATGGATCAGCATTAACATAGTTTTGACGAAAATATTGCAGTGCCAGAGGATGAAATTGACGTAGGCGACGTTGCTGTACATTAAACGTCAGCTCATTGACCAGAAACTCGGAACAGATGTCACCATTAATAAGTTTAATAACGAAAATATTGCATTTAAAAGTTTTCTCCGGCTCTTCAATGTAGGCAATTTAATTTGTTGTAATCTGAATTCATATGATGTTAAGTTTGACACACGGCTGGGGTATTACGCAATATTAAAAGTAGAAACTGCTTCTGTACAGATTCTAATAATGAGGGTCCCAGATGACGGGACAATATTCCAGAATAGGTCTGACCAAGGAAGTATAAAGTTGCCTCGTTACTGCTGGATCATTAAATTCCTTGGCCCACCGTTTAATAAATGCAAATACACCACAGGCCTTATTAATGCACGTATTCGTGTGGTTAATAAACAGAAGCTTTCGATCAAACAGAACTCCAAGATAAAAAACTCGTCGACGCACTCCAATATGCAATCTCCTAAAGTGAAACACCCACTAGAGTTAACTCTTCTGGAAAAATGAACTCATTTGAAAATGAGTCCAAATCTCGCTGTAGATATGATTGACTAAGTTGATCATCATTTGTAAGCTATAATGTCAACATCACGGCTTAATTTATTTTTTATGTAGTAGACAATAGCTCTGTTCTTTACTTCGGGTAAAGTTTGCGCTAATGAGAGTAAAGACAATTTCTCTCATTAAATTTAAAAAATGCCCAAAAGTACGGGAACGGCAAAAACCAAATTTCTACCACGAAATAAAACGCCAGTGTGTCATGACATTTTAAATTAATTGCTACTTTTAAAACAAAAGATTAAAGCGTTTTACGTTCAATCACTTCTTATTTTTGTTTTTCTTAATATTTTTAGTTTTTTTAAGAAATATATTTACTCACACCTTTTTAAAAAAGTTTGTTTACGAATTCAACTTTTTTCTTTCTTTGCACGAAGAAAAAGTTTGGCTTGTTTCGTGCAGGAATAATAATATTACTAATATTATTTGCATTCACTCAAATTTGAAGTACGGGAACGCTTTTCGGGCAAATTTTGATCCCGCGGGATCCAAAAGTATAGTAAAGAAACACACCTAATATCATTGGTTGAATTTTATTAGGAGGTACCACTATTAAAGGATATCATTATTACTTGTAGCATTGTTTTTTGTAGCTGCTGGTTGAGTAACCACGGATAACTGCCTGGTGGAAACGGGTGCAGGCGAGATGGTATTACCAGCAATAAACTGGGTTAGACCTGAATATTGTGGTACATGTATTCATGTGTTTATGTATGTATGTATCAGAGCTGTAAAAAATTGCAGTCAATTTTGATTGCAATCAAAATGATTTCAACCAAATTGGTTTCATTCTTTGATTTCAAACTGAAATCATGTCAAGATTGCAATCTTTTGTGATTGCAATCATTTTGAAATTATTATTTTTTAAATCATTGATTGCAATTAAATTTTTTTGAAACCATTTGATTTCAATCAATTCCCTGAAATCACTACTCCAACAAAATTGTATAAAAAACGTAGGATAGTTAACCATTTCTTTCTATTATCAGAGTAAGTTTTATTTCTAGAAAAATGAGTATCATTTGAAGAGAACGATGATTTTGATTCTGATTTCATTTTGCAATCACTGGATTTGATTGCAATCAATTAATATAGAAACTAATTTCAAAAAATTGATTGCAATCATTTTTATTGAAATGATGTCATGATTTCAAATTGAAATCATGAAATCAAATTTGCGATTTTGATTGCAATCAAAAACTAGCAATCATTAACATGAAATCATGTGATTGCAATAAAATTGATTGCAATCTTTCACAGCTCTGGTATGTATGTATTTATAGGTCTGTTCATTTACTTTCCTAGCAGAAACTAGCAACGAGAGTAAATCAGAAATTTGTAAAATTACTCTCCCAGATATAAAAAGTAAATCAACGTTTTACTAGCAAAAATTTGCAAGTAACACAATAAACAGTTTGTACACCCAAAAAAATTTACATTAGCTGTTAGTAATTTGTATGAAAAGTTAGACATATCGTAAAAAATATATGAAAAGTTTATCATTTTAAGGTACATGAACACAACTTAGGATAAAAAGTGTTACTTTTTAACTGTCCGTAAATAAAGCTTTATATGTAAAGTATTTAAATAGCAGAAATAAAAAAAAACTGCTTATACATAAGGATTTTTTAGTTAAAATATCTGTAGAAATAAAGTTAAGTTTCAATGCAATTGTGGAATTTTTTTTAAATAATTTAGTTGAATTTGTTCTTTGCAGGACCTTGCCAGGATTTTTTCTTAGATTTGACGCACATAATATTTCGAGTGTAACCTTTATGATTAGCCTTAAGGTGGAAATTTTTCTGTCACCCAATTCAGGCGTTTTAAACTCTTTTAACAGCCACTGCTGCAGTCAAATTAAAGAAAAATATCCAATCTTACCGTATCTTAAAAATTATCAATGTCTTAATAATTTATTAAAATTAAAAAAGGTTACTTTTTCATGAAATTTTCCATTTATTTTGTAACCAAAAGATCTAAACAGCTGTTTGGCTAATTCCTGCTAGTAAAAATTTTAGCAAAAACTTGCAATAAATTTTTTTTCTCTCAACTTTTTATGTTCTTTTTTCAGTCTCTCGTTGCTAGTTTTTCGAGTACGTGAACACTTTCCAGTAACAACTAGTAACAACTTTCAGTTATTGAACAGGCCTTATGTATGTATATAAAAAGTAAAACTCGTTTCTTATTAATCAATTTAACTGAACGTTTATTAACATATTGTATAGTATATGACTACAAAAATATGCGGGGAGCAAAACAATTTTGTTATGAATATAATTGTGCCGATAATTATAATGTATCCTAAATAATTCTGGAAAATACTTTTGTTTTTTTAATATTTATGTTGGCATAATTTATAAAATCAACTTATTTTCATTGGCTCCCAGAGCTAATGTAAGATGTGAATATTGAATAAACTCACTCGTTAACTTATTCAACAGGACTAAAAAAAAAGTAATAAGATTAATCGAAATGTTTGTTTTTAAAGTTATATACATATACTTACACAATACGCATAGTATTGGTGAAACCAGCCCCTTGTTTCCATCCAGTAACAATAACAACTTGATCGCCAGATTTTATGAAACCATTTTTCTTGCCGACTTGAACACCAAACTGTACGCGAACATCAACATCCTTAAGCCAATCAGATAACTGGGGTTCTTAAAAAAAAAATAAAAATTAAACACAAAAATACATGTGGATTGTAGTAATTTACCTTTGTAAACTAAAGGTACTAGACCACGGTATAAGTGAGCTTGTCTGGCGGTTTGAGAGTAACGTGTAACAGCAATAATGGGACATCTTGGGCGATATTTGCTTATGAGATGAGCGGATTTGCCAGTGGTAGTAATGACAACAATGGCAGCGGCCAATGATTTGTTGGCAGCTTCAACGGCAGCTATAGCAACAGCATGAGCAGCATCAACAGTGGCTAATTTGTTGGCAGCCACCAAATCAGCGAAAAGATTTTTATGCCAAATAGCAGCTTCGGCTTCCTTGCATGTCTTAGCCATGGTAAGAACACATTCTAATGGGTACTCACCCTTGGCAGTCTCACCAGATAACATGACACAATCGGCTCCATCTAAAACAGCATTTGCAACATCGGAAATTTCTGCACGAGTTGGGCGTGGTTTCTTGATCATAGATTCCAACATTTGAGTTGCGCATATAACAGGTTTTCCGGCTCTATTGCAACGGGCAATCATGGCCTTTTGTGCCAAAAATACCTTTTCTGGAGGAATTTCGATTCCCAAATCGCCACGAGCTACCATAATACCATCTCCAATAGCAATAATTTCATCCAGATTGTGCATACCTTGTTGGTTCTCAATCTTTGAGATGATTTTAATATTTTTACCTTTTTCGCCCAAGATTCCACGAATTTCTGTAATAGCGGCGGCATTACGAATAAAAGAGGCAAAAATCATATCGACCTCCTGCTCAACACCAAAAATTAAATCTGATTTGTCCTTCTCCGAAACAGCTGGTAAATCGACAGGCACTCCTGGCAAGTTGACACCCTTTCTGGATCCGAGAGAACCGCCATTCTCTATTTTGCAAGTTAATGTATCGCTAGAAACTTCGTTAACAACTAATGAAATCAAACCATCGTCAACATAGACCCGATTTCCAGGTTTCACCACCTTAACAATATTTTGATAATCGACGTAGATTATATCCTTGCTACATTTGTCAGCATATTCCTTATTTGTAGTCAGTTTAATAATTTCGTTCTTTTTTAATTCAACTTCGGCAGTTCCACTACCTGCAATTAGACCTGTACGAATCTCAGGGCCTTTTGTATCTAAAGCAATAGCAACTGGGTATTCATAACCAACTTTTTCAGAGTAGTTTTTCGCAGCTTGTCTAACATTTTTTACGGTTTCAGCATGATATTCGTGAGATCCATGCGAAAAGTTCATGCGTGCAATGTTCATGCCGGTTGCCATCATTTTTTCAAGCATTTCAACACTGACAGAAGCAGGTCCAATCGTACAGATGATACCCGACAGACGAATTTGCGAAACCGGAGCGTCAAACTGCAATTTGCACATATGCTCCAATTGCGATTCTGCTTGAGCGGCCATTATTTGTGGTACTTCGTTCTTCTAAAAAAAATAAATAAATAAAAAATTATGCTAAATTAGAACCACGAATTGTGAATCTGGATATTCATGAAATATTAATTTGACCAGACATCCTGCTTTTAAGGGATACTTTTTGAATACGAGATTAAATTATATCTTGTTACATATTTAGTCCTAAACTCAACTAACTAAGTTTTCTTTTCTTGGCGCCCATGGCAAACATTTTTCTTTTGTTTTATTTACATATGTATATGCTTTAGAGATGTAAAGCTAATATATATATTTGAATACTTATTACAGTATGTTAGTTGGAGTACTCAATATCAAAAATCAAGTAATGATGTATTTTCGTATGTCATTTAAGCAGAAACAAACTTAAAAATCATGTACAAAACAAATACATAAATATTTCGTTTTTAACATAAAAATGTAGAAAAAACACTGCAAAAAGGTTTTAAAATTCAATTTAAAAAACTGGTTGCTTAGGGCCAGGCCCTAATTGGTTCAAAAAAGCAGAAACGGGCGTGTTAAAAACGCTTAGTTAATAAAAAATAACGCATTTTTCTTTAAAATATTTCTTAAGGTTCTGTGAATGTTTGTACAATGACCAGGGTTTTCATGTTTACAATTTTCATCTAAAATACAAGAAATAACGAAATTCTAGACATATCAAAATATAGAGTCATCTTCAACTTCATTTTCTTTATTATTTTTATAAGTGGTACCATTTCTACCAAAGTTGATACAAGACACTGTTGCATTTTTTGGAAATATATACAGGGTGGCGTAGAATGAACTATATGGTTTGAATTCCTTATAACTTTTTTAATTATTATTTTTTCAGCATTTTGTGAAGAAAACTTGGGGAATTAATTATGAATCATTACACGATCGAACAACAGCACATACTGCAGGTGCCTCAATGGATTTGTTAAGGGACATTTTCGGCGAACGCACTATTTCGCGCACAAGCGATTTTAGCTGGCCTCCACGTTCACCAGATTTAACAGCTCCTGACAGTTTTCTTTGGAGATAATTGAAAGAAGAGTGTACGTTAACAAACCAAGAACCATACTCCAACTAAAAACCAACATTCGAAATGAAATCATGGCCATTACACCCGAAATTTTGCGAAAAGTTATGGAAAATATGCTAAAAAAGAGCACGTATGTGCGAAACAGAAAATGTATGTGCGAAGCAGAAAATGGACATAACTTACAGAATATCATTTTTCAAAGCCAATTGCAAAAAATTCCCCAATAATATACTGTATTTAAAAAAAAAATTAATATAATCGCATAAATAAAAATGCTATAAACCATTTAAAACATATAGCTCATTCTGCGCCACCCTGTACAATATTGTTCTTTCGCTTTTTTGTATCGAAAATGAAAGATTATATGGTGTTGTAAAGAAAAAAGGGGACCTATGTTCCCAGACCAAATTTTACAGATATACTAAAAACAGATGTTTAGGTAAATTTAAGGTTGAAGTTGATAACACTACTAACTCCCATTAACATAAAGCTAAGTTATGTAGATTTTAGCTTTAAGTTTATTAACTTTCAGTTTACCTAAACTCAAATTTTAACTGAAAGTTAAACATTTTCGTTAACAATAAAAAATTTAGACTTTTGTGATTGCCTGCAATAAACTATTTTTGAGAAATTCAAAAATTTTTGAAATTTATATAAATAATATCATGGATCAACAGCATCTGAGTACGATTGATGCACAAAGAAGCTTTGAAAATGTTATTATTCTTGAAAATTTATGTTAAATATTTACAAAATAACAAAAAATAAATTTATTTTCAAATGTCAATAATTTCTTCAGTTAAGCACTTAAACTCAAGATAAATTTAATTGAAATTTAATATGTAAATCAGCTTTGTGTTAATGAAATTTTATTAATCAAGATTTAAATTTTGAGTTTAGTGTTAACTGCAACTTTTTTATTGATAACGGCGCTAAGACATATACTGAGCATTCTACAATCGATTTACACTAGATTGATAAATGGAAATTATAAAAAAATACGGAAAACTGTGAATCAGATTTTAGGAAAAGTTTGAAAAATGTATAAACTTTGAACCTCAATATTCCAAAGCTTGAGATTTCCATACTCGAACTTCAAAATGCTATAACTAAACAATATTTTGGAATTTTCTGGTTATTTACATACATTTTTGTTAGCAATAATCAGGTATGTGATGGAAATTGATTTCGAAAGCGAAGCCATTTTAAAAGGTGTTTTTTAATAATACTTTGTTATAAAAAAGAACTTCACCACAAATATTATACTGATATTTCTTTATTAAAAAGAAATTTATCACAAAAATTAGATGCAACGTGCATTAAAAATGGCCTTTAAAATTGGTTCGTTTTCAAAATCGATTTCTACCACATACCGGAATGTGTACTTTTAGGAAATATCAAAAATGGATTTAGATTTTGGAAAGGTAAGGTCCCTTTTCATGTGGAACATCACATTTAGATATTTGTACATCCGGTAATAAGGTACAAATTAAGGTATAACATAAAAATTCACACGCAAAAATATGCTAAAAATGCTAAATAATTTTTGAAAAAATGCTGAAAAATATGCTATATGCTAAAAGCATTTTTTTCATGCTAAATGAGTTCAAAAAAAAAATGAGTTCATGCTAAATGCACATGTACAACTTCCCAGCAAATACAGAAATACACCATATGTATTGCCTGAATGAAAAATATTATTGCGGCAATAATCGATTTCGTATTGCGGAAGATACTTCCTTCGGGATGAAACGTGTCTCGATGGCAATACTCATGAGCAACACGAAAGCGATTCTTCTAGATGACAAACTAGCAATACCGCCAGATAACCACTTATAAGAAAATAAGAAGATATCGCCAAAATATAATTAGAAAGATAAAAAGATTTTGCATTTTTAAAATTATTTTTCGTGGAGATTGCCTTTTTTTAATCCCCGATGTTATAAGTTTGTAGTGTGTATTTGTGTCTGTGTATATGTATGTATGTCGTCGTAGAGCCTACATGGCTGGACCGATCTGGATTAAGTTTTTTGTGTTTAAAAGGTGACTTGATCGATAGCGGTATCCTCTTCCCAAACAGTTAGATCGATTTTAATTTAGTTTCTTTTGTTTGAAAGGTGACTTGATATAAAATCTTCGAACCTTAATTTGAAAAAATAAAAAAATCGGTCCAGCCAATTTGAAGTTATCATCCCTTTTCTTCGGGGGTTTCCAAAATTTGTAATTTAATGTTAGTATACATAATAACATTACATTACAAATTTTGTAAACCCCCGAAGAAAAGGGATGATAACTTCAAATTGGCTGGACCGATTTTTTTATTTTTTTCAAATTAAGGTTCGAAGATTTAAGATCAAGTCACCTTTAATTTTCTTTAATTTCTTTAAATAAAATGTAATAATTTCAATATTTTTTCTGTCTATATTTTCCCAGAAATTATAAAAGAAAGACAATAAAAATATTACTTTGATTATTATCTTCTAGATGATAATTTGGGAATATTGCTAAGCTATTTATTGCCTTAGACAATCCTGCCTGTTCTGTAAATTGAGTCGATTTAAAAACGCTCGATTTAGAGAAATTAAATCCACTAATAACAAAATTTTTCCAGATTTTTTATCAGTTTCATATTTTTTAGAGCTTAAAGGGCAATATACACAGTCAACATGCTTGACAAGCGTGGTAATAGTATGTGTGAAATTTCGTTAGTATTAGTGACACCGACGACGATTGAAGGAAAATCTACTTGGTTTTGATCTTGAAAATCTACTTGGCTTGATGTCAGATTCGTGTACGTGTGACGAATCTGACATCAAGCTGATTGATTGTGTATTATGCCCTTAAAAGATCATATCTGAAATTAATTTACTATATATGTATGATTTAAAATACACCAATGGGAGCATTACTTATTTTTGGAGAACGAGAAATTTACTCTGATTCGGTTTACAGAGCAAGGCCGAATATCTTCCATTTGTTTGTAGGGTTATGTATAAAAGCACAAGTACATGTGTGTAAGTAGTTTTCGTTTTTATTTTATTAAACAGCTGCAACTGATTCGCTTTTAAATTAATTTACACTATAAACAAATTAAAAATTTGACAAGAAAAATTGGCGAAAAACAACGAATGAAGAATGCATTTGAAGGTTAATAAGGAAAAATTTACACAAAACTACGACTATTTGTGCACTTTGTTTTTCTTAATTATTGTCCGCACAAGTGTTAAGTTAAAATTGCATAATGTGTCTACATACAATAAAAAATTGACATAAACTTGGCCTTCATAAGATAAAATAATTCATTTCTGTCAATGTTCAACTAATACATACATATGTATACACATACTTATGTATGTATGTATGTACATAAGTATGTGTTTGTATTTATCTATTCAAAAAAATTTCGCGTTATATTGTGTAACGAATTTTTAGGTAACAAAGTACGGATATAGTGATTGTAAGTATGTTTGTTATACCTTTAATTTGGTAGGTTCATCGTAAATAGTAGTATTCACCATTCTGCCTTTGCGTACTGGATTAAGTGTTCCTTCAATAAGCAAACTGCTTTGTGAATACCTGGATGTATACGGAGTAGTATGAGCCGTAAACCGACAACTGCTACCGCAAAAAAGATTATTGAACTTTATTGCCCTTCTAAGGACGTACAAAAAACGAAACTCCGACGAAATGTTAATTTATAGATTTTTCTGGCTTATACGATATTTTATTCACTTTCAATATGGATTAAAAAAAATAATTTAATTTAATAATCTATTGTCACTTAATTCTTTATGGTAGCTTTTTGCTTTTTATAAAATTATTATAAAGTAAAAAGAAAAAGACTCGATTTAGAAGGTTCTTTCCGCAATGCAAACGAGAAGAAAATTCAATGACAATTGATTCATTCGGCATTAGTATTTGCAACCAAGCAACCACCAAATCTAGAGCGCATGTAAGTAAAAGGCTCAAGATTCGAGAATATTTTTAGTTGTTTTCTAAATACTCATAATCGAGAGAGTGAAAGAAAAAATATACAAACGGTCAAAAGCACTTTTTAACAAACAAAAGCACTTTTTAGCAAAAAGTTTCTACTTGGCAGTCTTTCTCTTATTTGTAATTATGTATTTAGTTATGTACATACATATATCATATAGGGATAATTTTTGTCACTGGCATAAAGGGTACTCACTATACATTGTCAAATACATGACATCATGTACGTGTGCATAACGTTAGGACATACACTTGTCAAGCATTCATTTTAAATTTAATTTTGTATTGTGATGTATGTATGTGATGTATGTATGTTGCGGAGGAAAAATTAGTAGCATTTGTAGGCAGAAAATTAATTATTTTTATCATTTATTATTTGTTAATCATCATTTATTTTTAATTTCTACTTCATTAATTTTTATAATAATCAGGTATGTTCTGACACTCGCACGATTCTCAAATCGCATGTGAGTTGTAAGTCGCCAAACTTGATTTTTCATGTTCTGAAACTCACATGTTTTGCTTGCGATTTGCCGTTTAAATAGATCAGGGGTGTTACTCTGTAATTCGAAACGAAAGAAGTGCTTTCGCATTGTAATTTAAATTACATACAAATGCGAACAGTTTTCCTTTCGCATCGCATTACAGAGTAATCCCACAGCTGTTTATTGAAATCGCCTGTGCAGAAGAAAACAATGGAAAAGCAAAACCAAACACAATTTTTTAAATTTCATATTTTTTATACAAATTGTAAGAATATGGTACTAGTTTTGATGAAAAAAAAAAGAAAACATATTTCATTTAATTTATTCGTCATTGTATTGTTGCTTTAAAGTTGAGTTTAGTCTAAATTCATTCACTTCAGTTTACTCTTGAGATTTGAACTCGCCAAAAGTCTGGCGATTGCGATTTACGGAACACCTCTCTTGCGAGTTCTAGTCACAATCAAAAATGTTATGCGAGATGCGAGTGTCAGAACATGACCGAATTTATAATTTTTTTATTAATTATTACTTTTTTACTAATCACCACCAAAACATTTTTCTCATCTGACATCTTTATCAACTGTTCTGTTTGAAATCTTGTTAAACGTGCATGAGAGCAAAATCTACACATTCATCAAAATCACTCGTTATGCATGCCAAAAATCAAAATTTTTTGATTTTCCATCAAGCATCGTCGGTGTCACACATACAAACAAATTTTCACAGATACCACCACAATGCATGATTTGAATTTCATCAATGTATAGTGCCCTTAATAATATATACTACTGCTATTCATTGCAAGTTTGTTTGTTAAATTGCGATTAGAGTTTTTCTTTTCCCGGACTATTTCATTTCCCGGAAAAGCGGGATTGATTTTTCAATTCCCCGGGAATTCCCGCCCAACACTAAACGATGCAAAATATCATTTAATGTAATTTATTTGAGCAAAAAACAAACAACACTTCATGAGATCCATTAAATAAGTTTATAAATGCATTAAACCAGCCATGTCAAAGTCGCGGCCCTCAACACTTTTCCACAACTCCATACTGTTTTCATTAAAAAATAAATTATTTACCAAAAAATATCAAAGTAAAAAATAAGTAAAGAAAATATATCAAACTTTTCTAGTTGTAAGACTCTTTTGCTTAAATATAGATAATTAAAATTTGACATACATATATGAATAAAAAGTTAAATTAAAAAAAAATCAACAAACCAAACTGAGTAAAGAACTAAAAGAAAAGAAAACAAGTACAGTGCGCGGAACATATCGACTTTTACTTTCGGGAATCATTATTGTGAAGATCAAATTTTTAAATTCAATTTACGAACGTTTTTGTTACAGAATATGGAAAACACTTTTATGTATTACCCAGCAAAAAATAACATGACAAATCATGTGTATAATCATGGGTGCAAGTGATGACGCATTGGTTCGATTTAGGTGAAACATGCATGATTTTTACATTAGCGTGTCATTGGAGATCATGTGTTTACATGAAAATTTAGAGAACTAGCTCGTCATTAAAATGAATGAATTAAACCCATGCAAGTTCCCTGATTCGATGACGTTTTTTCATGTAAATATAAAATAAATGAAATAAAAAAACATTTCCGCAGCTGGGATACGAACCATGCTTTTCTGAATGTTAAGACACGCTCTCTACCACTGAGCTATTGCCTTCTTATTTTTTGTTGGAGCTAAAACTTGTTTTATGAAAATGTGTTAATGTGATGATTTAATTCCGATTTTGCATGCCTTTTTCAATGGATATTTTATGCAATATATTACCTAGTGAAATTGCATGTAGTGGAAACGATGACGAGAGATGTAATAAGGTATATGTAGATACAACCAAGAATAAATTAAAGACTAGGATAGGATAAGACAGCATTATCTTCCCATTGCTTCGATTCAGATCATTATCCTGACTTTAACAATATTTCTGTTTTGAATACAGAACTTAATTATAAACGCAGATTTACTTTAGAAATGTTGAATATTATAAATGTTCCGACAGATCAGGGAATGAATTGTAAGACAGATACGGCTAATGTTGCACATAGCTATAGATATTTATTATATAAGAACGGAAAGAAAAAGTGAATTAATATATTATATCCGTTACTTGTTCATTGTTTTTTTGTTTGTATTTGTGTATGTTTTGAAAAGTTTTTCATTTTTGTGTTGACAATAATTGTTGTTTTTTTTCCAATGTATATAAAAATTGTTTAAATATTTGTTAATGAAAAAAATTTTGATTTCCTGACGAAGCCAATCAAAGACATTGGCGAAATATTGAAATTATTAAAAATAAATACATTTTTATATAAAACTGACCCAAAGCTTGAATAAACCATATATATAATTAATAAAAAAATAATAAAAAAAGAGGTAAGAAATTAAAGAATAATATTCAGGTATGTGATGGAAATCAATTTTGAAAACGAAGCACTTTTGAAAGCCCCTTTTAACGCAATTTTCATAAAATTTTTATAATTTTTGTGATATAACTCTTTTTTAATAAAGAAATCTTTTCATAATATTTGTGATAAAATTCTTTTTAATAAAGAAATATTATTAAAAACCACCTCTCAAAATTGCTTCGTTTTCGGAATCGATTTCCATCCCATACCTGATTATTTATTTACTATTTTAAATTAAATTTATCAAGAGAAAATTGTTAAATAAAAATAGCATTAAAATTGATAAAGAAAATTGCATCAGAATCTAAGAAAATTTTTTGTAGAAAATTTCAGCAGAATCTAAGAAAACTTTCAGTAGAATTAAACCGCCAATTATGGTAGTTTAAACTAGCAAACAAACTGAGATAATCGACTAGTGAGAGACAACATTCAAAGATTACATTTAATTTAATCGCTAATCTCTATGTAAAAGAGTCAGCCTGAAAGATTCCAAATGGTCCTTCGAAATGATAAAAGAAACGTAAAAATTTTCAAATACCTCTTCAATGAAACCCATTTTAAAATAGTTCGTTTCCACAAAATGGCGTCTGTTGGCCGCCATATTGAAATTTGACTACTGTCATATCTTTAGTGACACTCGCATGATTAAAGCAAATCGATAGTTTGTAATGGTCATATTATCCATGTTTGGTAGCACATATATGTATTTGTGAACAGCTTTTTTCACACATGAAGATGAATAAAAATGCGCAGCGATCCAGATAACTGAAGAGCATTTAGCATCGATATTAAAAATTACATTAAGCAAAAATTTAACTCCAGACTTTGATGAATTGAAAAAGGAAAAGCAGTGCATTATACCCAGCAAAAAATAGTTTATATACTTTTTATTAATAAATATATTTCTATACAATTTTTTGTTTGTTTTCTTTGTGAATTATTTATTCAATTTCCACTCAAAATTTGTAATATAAAATTTAAGTTCTTTATAGAGTAATTCCAAATGAAATCAAGAAATAGGTGTGTCGTGCTGCATGCTTTTTAATTTGAACAAAAAATTACTTTTTTTATTGTATAACTTCCGATTAGTAGCCACCCGAAGTAATTTTTTTTTTTTTTTTTACCAATTTCATACAAATATTGAATATATTTTATAGGACGGTACCCCTGCGAACGGGTAGTCATCTTGTCGCGATGCGGGGGCTTAAGTGTGATGACCCATGTAGGCCGTGCTGGTAGGTGCAACCTTGCCAGAGGGGCTCATGGCGAGCATGAACTAAGAACTACCCATCCCAGTGTCTGAAGCGTCTGTTACTCCTAGAAGGGGCGGCTTCAGATCGTTTCTGGTGGAGAGCTTCCCCTTTCATTGAGATTGGGCTCTTCACCAGAATACGTCCGCTGGATCCTCTCGGATCTACGTCCACCATAAGTGTCCGGTAAAATCCACCAAGCGTCTGTTCCATATTGGGCGGCTTGGTGGTCTGTCTGTTTGACAGTTTTCTCACTTGGCAGCAAGTATAAAATGCAAACCCCCACACACAACAGGAGGGGGCAAGGGGAAACCTGAGCCTTCCAAGTGCGCACTGCCGGTATCTGCTAAGCAGAACCTAAAACACCCATCCAAAGGATGTAAAACAAACAGCAGTGGGGTGCCCCTGGATTCAAAACCAAGCACCTCAAAAACTGCCAAGGTCCTTGCTACCACCTCGGTAGCTAAAAAACCCTGTTTGGGTGCTGTCAAAAAACAAGCGGCAGTCACCTCAGTGCCTATCGTGAAAAAGGGAACTGCGACCTCGAAGTCGGGTTCCTCAGTACCACATCCCCCCTCCAGTAAGGAGACTGCGACCACGAAGTCGGGTCTCCGAGCTGTGATTCCAGCCTCTCAAGGCAACATTATGACCCAAAGGCACACAACACCAGCCAGAAGGGCCTTCGCGAGACGGCGCTCCGCCGAAAGAGTTTTGGGTAAGCTAGGCAAAAAGCCTGCTGAATCCCTCACAGCGGATGAACTTTCATCCCTCACCTGGGCCAGAAAACACTTGGCTGAGCTGCAAAAAACCCCCTCATCAACGTCTGCGGGCGTGCCTAAACGGCAACGTTCAGATGAGGAGGTTCATTTGCAGGGCCAACAGCCCATCGAAAAGCGTCACAGATCGGTGCACAGAACCTTCAGCGAGGTGGCCAGAGGTCACCTTGTTCAAGCTGTCATTGATAGAGGTGACGCAGACTACTCCATGACCTACGCCAAGTGGGACATGGTACGAAAGAAGGTGATGGGGGTGTTCTGGAAAGTCCTTAAAGACAATCCGGGGCCTACCCCTAAAGCCGAAGACGCCGGATGGGCTCGTGGGAGGCGAATAAAGCTCATGGCCTTCTCGGATGAGCGATCGATTCTGCTATACAAGCAGGCGGTTGCTCTTCTGGAAGGTCTATGGGAAGGAGCTAGACTCGATGTGGTCCCTCTAGATGAGGTTCCACGTCGACCTAGAGCCACTGCTCGAATCCCCGATGAACCATCGAAACCAGAGGATATACTGGCGCTTCTACAGGCCTGCAACAGTGACATACCGACCAAAAATTGGAAGGTTGTCTCTGTTTCAGAACCTGTAGGAGCATACAGACGGGTTGTCATCTTTCTGAACAACGAGTCTATTTTGCCGCTCGAGCAGAAACAAGGGAAGATGTTCTATGGATTTGAGGCCATCTTCCTTAGTATCTTCAAGGGCGACAAAAGGGACAAAGTTGCTCAGGAAGGTGATCAACCGGATCCAGACGCAATGTCGGTCGATGACACTGCTAGTCTAGCTTCTCAGGGGGACACCAACTCCAACTCAAGTTGGGTTGGAGAATTCTTTGACCAGCTAGACGAGGCAGTTGACGAGGATGACCTTCTGGACTCTGACCAGGAGGACATTAACGTCACCATCAAGCCGTTACACCATGGCGGTGAGGGTCACTCAGGTGAACCTTCACCACTCTAAAGCAGCATCCGCCACAATGCTCCTCCGGCTCATAGAAAGAGGGGAGGAGATCGCATTAGTCCAAGAACCCTGGCTTCATAAAGGCAGGGTTTGCGGACTAGGTACGAAAGGCTTCAGGCTATTGCATGCGAATGAGACAGGTAGGATCAGAGCATGCATAGTAGCCAGGGGCAACCTAAATATCTTTTTGTTATCTGATTTCAGTGACGAAGATACCACCACAGCAGCCTGGGAGACGACTATGGGCACGATAATAGTCGTCTCGAGCTATATGGCGCACGAATGCGAATCCCCGCCCGCAAAGGTTCGCGATGCAATTAAAATGGCAAACCAACGTAACTTGCCAGTCTTTCTTGGAGCAGACGCAAATGCACATCATGTCGTATGGGGAAGCTCTGACACAAATACAAGGGGTGAGTCTTTATTTGATTTCATTCTTTGTAACAACTTAGACATATCAAATGTCGGGTCAGAACCCACTTTCGTCATTTCAAATAGGAAGGAGGTTCTAGATATCACGCTAGTTAGTTCTACGCATACTGATATGATTAGGGAATGGAAGGTATCAAATGACTGTTCTTTCTCTGATCATCGCTATATTGAATTCACTATAGGGATTCTAACTGATCGGGCTACGCCCATAATAAATAGGAAGAAAACAAATTGGGAAGAGCAAAAGCTTATTCTCTCTGACTTTCTTACACAATCGCCAATCATAAACGATAGGCACGACATTGACATCGCGGTTGACAATTTAACAAATGCTTTCAACTTAGCGATGGCCGAATCATGCAGACCTAGTATACTGCGTGGGAAGAAAAAGCCACCATGGTGGAGTCTTGAAATAGCGAACGCTCGCAAGGAGAGTCGCAGACTATTCAATGAGGCAAAAAGACTAGGTAACTGGTCAGCCTACAAAGCCTCTGTAAACAGGTTCAAAAACCTCGTCAGGGATGCGAAACGAACGTCATGGAAGTCCTTCTGCAGCAATGTTGAGGGAGCCTCTGAGACTAGTCGCCTTCGCAAAATCCTGGCTACTCTTCCAACTGTCCCCAGTTTCATTAAGAAATCAGGTGGCGGATGGACCACCAGTAGTCAGGAGACCCTAGAGGTACTAATGAACACGCACTTTCCCGGTTGCACTCCCTACACGGGAGAGATTGCAGCCATGCACTCAATACATTCTAACATGGCCACGATCACCCTAAATAGGGAAAAAATAATGTGGGCCATCAACAGCTTTGACCCGTTCAAATCACCGGGTCCCGATGGCATTATTCCAGCTGACCTACAGCGTAATGCAGACGTTATCACTCCATGGCTCATTCGGATATACTCGGCCTGTCTAACTTGGTCCTATATTCCGATAGCATGGACCAAATGTTCCGTGGTCTTTATCCCCAAAGGGGGTAAAACTACACACGTAAACCCGAAAGATTTTAGACCCATCAGCCTATCATCTTTTCTCCTTAAAACTCTGGAACGGATAATTGATCTACACCTTAGATCAACAATTTCTCCGAACCTCCTATCAACCTCCCAACATGCCTATACGAAGGGCAAATCAGTTGAGACGGCACTTCACTCGCTTGCAGGATTCATTGAAAAATCCCTGGCAAACAAAGAATATACATTCGTGGCCTTTCTTGATATAGAGGGTGCCTTTAACAATGTACGACCTGAATCCATCATTATGGAACTAGAAAGACTGAACATTGATCGGTCAACAGTTAGCTTCATACGAGGACTCTTAACAAATAGGGTAATTTCCTCCACGATGGGGCAAACGACTATTCAAAAAACGGTTAGGCGAGGTACTCCCCAGGGAGGTGTTCTGTCACCTATCCTATGGAATATCGCCATAAACTCGGTACTGGTGGAACTAGACTCTATGAGGTTTAAATCAGTAGCCTACGCGGATGACGTAGCAGTAGCAATATCTGGTAAATTTCTAGATACTCTATCTCAACGTCTTCAATCGGCATTAGGTATCATAAGTAAATGGAGCGTTGAAAGTGGTCTTAATGCTAACCCTCAAAAGACGGATCTTGTTCTCTTTACGAGAAAATACAAGACTCCGACTTTCACGTTACCGACTCTCAACGGAGTCACCCTTAGGTTATCAGACAGCGTGAAGTATCTCGGTATTATACTGGACTCTAAGCTTTCATGGTACCCCAACGTTCAAGCTAGGGCAGCCAAGGCTGCTATTGCTCTATACACCTGCAAAAGGGCGATCGGCAACAGGTGGGGCATAAGTCCCAAAAACGTCAATTGGCTTTTTGAAATGGTGGTTAAGCCCATACTAATGTATGGGTCTGTCGTCTGGTGGACTTCCTTAAATAAAGCCACATACTCTAAAATAATAGAAAAGGTACTTCGAACATCTGCTTTGTTGATTACGGGTGCACCTCGCACTACTCCATCCAAAGCACTGTTCACCATGCTGCATTGGCTTCCTGCTGAACTCATGATCAAACAACTGGCCATGAACTCGGCGGTTAGACTCGATGCCTCAGGTGCATGGAAGCGGGGTAACGTAGGCCATGCGACGATATTAGGGCAAATCTCAGATCTTCCCGACCACACTGACTACTGCTCGCCTACTCTGATGCCCGACAAAAGATTCCGGGTGGACTTCTCGGGCACATCTTCTGAGGCAAACCACATACACCAATATGAGGATGTGCTCGAGATCTACACTGATGGGTCAAAGTCGGGCATCGGAGTGGGCGGGGGTTTCTATATCCCACAATTGCAACGTAGGATAAACTTTAGGCTACCAAACCAATGTAGCATCACTCAGGCTGAAATATCAGCAATCAAAAGGGCAGCCAACTGGTTAAGGTACTACAGGATATTCGATCAGGACATCCGAATTTGTACCGACAGCAAGGCTGCACTACATGCTCTATCTGGTGTTTACACAACATCGGAATTGGTTAAAGAATGCCGGGCATCTCTGAATGAGATGGCGAGACATGCGAACCTAGGGCTCTTCTGGGTACCGGGTCACGCGGGGGTGCCCGGTAACACTATTGCGGACGGTCTAGCCAAGGCGGGTGCCCGCCTACATGAAAATGACATCGACTGGTTAGTAGGTGTCCCACTAAAAAGCTGTAAAATACAAATTCAGCGCCAACTATTTAGAGAGGCGCAAACCAGATGGACAAATGAAATCACTTGTGAGGTTTCCAGATCCATCTGGCCCCAGTATAACTTCGCAAGATCTGCAACCATACTGGGGCTCCCTCGTCAACAGCTGCGTATACTCGTAGCGGTCATAACAGGGCACTGTCTTATTGGTGTCCATGCCAGAAGATTAAATCCTCCTTTTAATGATTTCTGTAGAAGTTGTCAGAATGAGGAGGAGGAAGAAACTGTTAAACACCTCCTCTGTCGATGTCCAGCACTATATAGAAATAGGGCGTCATACTTGGGAAATCCGTCACTACCTGAACTAGCAGACCTGGGGGAATGCGACGTTAGGGGTATAAATTCTTTCATAAGATACTCGGGTTGGTTTAACACCGACCCAACCTCTGGGATAGGAGAGACAACTCTCTGAACTTCCCTACTATCCATCCCAGGCATCACAAAGGGACCAAAGGACCCAAGTGGGCCGGTTGTTAGAAACCGGCAGCCTGTTCAACCTAACCTAACCTATAGGACGGTAATGAGAATTTCATATTGTTAAGTCTCGGTTCACACTATGCAAGTTTTCTTTCAGAAAGTTTTAGTATTTAGAGAGGGCAGAGAAGATTGGGAAGGGGTACACACTTTCATGTTCTCCGAAATTCTCTTTTGTTTTGTAATTCGTAATGGCCAACCTGATGTTGGCTGCAGCTTAATTTTACATTTTCTTTGGAATTTCATTAAACAAATGTCAGTGTGTAGACATAAATGAACGTTTAAAAGGGAATTAGAGAAAATTTAAGAAAGAAAAGTTTCACATTGTGAACCGAGACTATAACCCCCAGTTTTTGACTTAATAATTAAAATTTTTAGACTAAAAGTTTCTATTGAAAAATTAATTATCATATAATACATGTTAAGTAAATCGAATATTAAACTAACATACAAGTATATTATTCTAAACAATGTTAACAAAACATAACGTTGAACAAAAATACAGACAAACACACTCAAGCATATCTATACTTCGTTTGTAAGATCTAAGCTAGAATATGCTTCCGTTATTTGGAGTCCTCATGTCTCTAATCTGATTTCTCGTGTTGAAAGAGTTCAACGCATTTTTATTAAATTTGCTTCACGAGCGCTACCTTACTTATTTTCCGTTCCGTATGAGTCCAAATGTCTGTTCATAGGCTTACGTACTCTAGAATCGCGTAGAATAGTTCAATCGGCACTATTTGTGTATGATATTATTAATGGTTTTATTGATTGCCCAGATTTGCTTAATATGGTACCGTTTTATATACCTCCTAGGAATCTAAGGTTGTCTAAGTTATTTGATGTACCCTTTCATAGGACTAATTATGCACTTAATGGTACTTTAACACGTGCCTTTGTTCAGCTCAACGAGATTAATTTCAATTTACAAAAAGTTTCTCATTCTTTTATCGAATTCGGCAATGAGAAATCTGAGTTTAAACTCTTACTTTTTAGTGTAATAAAATAACTGTCTTATGTGTTGTTTCCACAGTGCAAACAAGTATTGCTTGTCGGAAATTTGTTTGAAAAGCACTTAGTTTTTAGAGCGGTTTCCATACAAATTTTTACTAAGGTCGCTTGTTTGCATTGTGGAAACAGCACATTAATATAGTAAAATAGCTGTGATTTATAAACTGTAAAGATAATTTTGTATATATTTACGTTTTACACATACTTCATTGTTAAATTAGATATTTATACAATATAACTATAGGTATTTTTGTTATCTTAGTCTGTAAGGATTTTTTTTATCCAAAGACTGAAATAAATAAATAAATGAATTATTTATTTTTTTTTTACAGAAAACTACCGGAAACGGCTAACGAAATAGTTCAGAATTTTATATACAGGCTAGTTAGTTTGTTATTAATCTGATATTTCAAAAAATGTGCAGAAATGGATTAACGAAAAAGTGCCGACTATGGTTTTTGTTTACGTTAAAATAATCATATTACCATTTTTTTAATACTACTTTACATAACAATGTTTTGTTTAATAATCAAAATATGTAGATAGTATGTACATATTTTGGTTACTAACAGGGAAATCGGAAATAAACCATAAAAAAATGGGTTTTATGCGCATTAAATATGCACCTAAAACATAAATAATAATATGCTCTAAAAACTTGAAAAAATATAATTTTAAAAGGATATACAAACGTTATAATTTCGATTACCACGAAGTATATATCCGCAGACACATAAATGTGAAAATAAGGCCAAGTTCCTATCCAAAAATTTCGACCGTAAAAAGTAGTGAGATGAAAATAAGGACCTAGTTCTTGATAGGTACAATACAATACCATTTCATTTAAATTTTTTTTTAAATATGCATATTAACATTAAAACAAGCCAGCGGGGCTATATTCTGCCGACGTTATTTCTTATGTTCGGAAATAAATATTGCGCGTGGAGACGTGCAGTAGGGACCGGATGTAAAATAGTGTCCAGTTGGCACGTTTTACCATCTTGGAAGCCTCATTGACAACAGCTTAGAAAATTTGGCTCTCCAAATTTATAAATTTTTTAATTAATTGAAATGGAAGTTTTTGAGTTGCACTATGGGGCATTTCGCAATATTACACAGGAAAATTGGGTTTTTCCGAATCAACCTAAAGACGTAAGGAGAGCGAAATTCAATACATAAAGTAATTAAAATTTTGTTTTATTTGAAGTTTTCATTTATTTATTTACTAACTACACTTTCTTATCCAAAAGGAAGTGTTGTTGTTTTCTGTGAACTACTAAAATTTCGCTAAGAGGGTTCTGAAAAAATGTGTATAGGGTCTACCCTTATATATTTTGTCGAGTTTTATCTCATATTCATTCTATAAGAGATCGAATTATTTCTATGAAGAAAGTATGTACTTGTTTTTTTACTAAGACAAGGATAATTAATATTAATACAGGACTTGTCGTCAAAAAAAGCATAGTATTTTGTTTTTAAGTTTGAACTCAACTTGCAAACAATAATAGCAAATTCCATATAGAAAAACACAACTTTCGTTGACCTAAATGTGTTTCTTGCTGTTTGAAAATGTACTACTAAGCCTTGGCACTGTTATATTAAGCAAAATGGGTAGAACTATGGCTTCAGAAATGGGAATTAATACAAAAAAATTTAGATTAAAAAATTAAAATGGAAAAACTGCAGAATCTGCACAATTTACAGAAAAAATTATTTTTTAAACAAAAAAACTGCAAAGCTGATCAATGCTTAGAAAAACTGCAAAATGCAGGGATAATTGCACATTTGGCAACGCTGGGTGCGGAGCTTATTTACACACCGCGCAATAGGCTTGATGGAGAAAAGACTACAAAAATTTTATTTTTGAAGTTCAACATTCCTCTACTGAGCTTTGAGTATTACTTTAACATGATTAATAAATTAATTTAACAGGGCTTTACTTTTTTAATTCCACGTCGTTGTGAAATATATTTTGTTTCCTTTTTCTTTACTAAAAGATTATTGTTTTTTGTTATAGACAAATTTTTTTAGTAAAAATTAATATTTTTTGTTTAATTTTCAGTATTTTTTATGTATTATTTTTTGGAACGTATTCACAAAATATTCGTGAAATATTCGCTTGAATTTGGCGAATACGAATATCATGAAAGAGGCGAATATTCGGCGACTCGAATACGAATATTCGTAACATCACTAGTGTAAACATCTATACGCTAGGGGGTAAAAATCTTTTTCACAATACAATCACTGTGTATGAGTGTATTAGTGTAATCATACCGAAAACAAGAAGTACAGAGAAACTTAACAGCTGCATAGAAATACAATAACACCATCTAGTGCGCAATAGTAGTAGCTACTAATATTCACTAATTGTCGTACATTATGTTATCGTAGGCAAATAAAAACAAATAAATAAAATGAATACAAAAACTTTTAATTTTAATAACTTATAAAAAGATTTTCTGCACTTTTAATAAGAAATTTACTAAAACAAAGCAAAATAAGGAAAACAAAAAACTAAACTTGTCAAACTTGTCTTCTTTGTCGTTGAGATTGTCATTCATACTTAACAGCTGCATATAAACACCATCTAGTGCGCAATAGGAGCTACTATTTTTCACTAACATATAATTGTGCTATCGCTGTACAGTTCGAAAGCCATTGCTGTAAAATAACTACATGCGCTACATTTCAGTAAACAGCTGAAAAAAATATGTTTCATTACTAGATATTTACACATCTCCCCTGTGATCGGACTCACATTTTTTTTCACGCAC
This sequence comes from Panzeria rudis, assembly GCA_956483635.1. NCBI lineage: Eukaryota > Metazoa > Arthropoda > Insecta > Diptera > Tachinidae > Panzeria > Panzeria rudis. Next base: position 199,720,920 of record OY101447.1, read on the forward strand.
GCTCACGCACAGCAAATTTTAAGACTCACGATCACGCATGCTCACGATCAAAATTGATTTTAACACGCACGACAAAACCTTAAGCTTTCACGATACTTATTTTTTATGTCCCAGAAACACAAAATCGAACGTTTAAAGTTTAAAGAATTTTTTAGTGTTCATATGAAAGAGCTTTTGGGCCAATGAAGTAAAGGGTGAATTCAAAAATGCAGTAAATTTGTGCAACCGATCTGCAAACTATTGCAACAGTAATAAAAATGTTGACGTTGTTGCAGCAATATGTTGCAGCACTGTCAATTGTTTATATAAAGAAAGTTTTGACGAAAAAAAGTACTCCCAAGTGTTTGTTTTCGAGCGCGGACCTTTGATTACTGCACAATTACTGAATTTACGAATGTACCCAATGGGTGGGTGATTCTCATTTTGAGTGTACATTTTTGGTTTTTGTTTTATTTTTAACATTACAAATTTAATTAATAAAAATATGAGAAGATAGGATTCATGTTATAGTTTTCGCCTCATTCGATGGATCCTAATATGAAATAATAATTTGAAAAGTTGTTTTAATTTTTGTGTATTCGGAATGATTTTTGTAAAAAAAAAACACCACAACAAGCGAGTATAGGGTTTTAAAGCACTATATGTATATCTACTCTCAAAATTTTTTTTTAAACCGAAAGACGAAATTAAAAGTTGACTTGGGTTCACATGGAAAAGTAAAAATTTAGTATCTTTTAAAATAATTATTTACAAAGATTTATACAGGAGTAAAAAGCAGGCCAATTCTTCTTTCAAATAATTTGAATTTTAATAAAATCGACCGACAATGTTAAAAGTTATGTCAATTTCAAATAATTATTCGTACCGAAATACGCCCCATCTAAGAAATTTTTCGAAAATATAACAACCCACAGTGCGTTAGAATTAACATTTTTTGAAAGCAAATCAGAAATTTCTTAATGGAGTAAGTAAATACTCTCTATATCGTTTCTGCCCTTCCGCTACTATTAACTTTTTTACCGTCCTAAAATTTATAGATAAATTATATTTAAGAATTTTGTTATCGAATCGCTTAATACATTTTCTTATGAATTTAATATTTTTTCAGAACACGAACTATGTTTTGAATTTAAAAATCGATAAGTTTTAACATAAACTTCTTATTTATTTATACATTACCCCATTATGACTGAAATGAGATTTAAAAAATTTTTAACCTGACGTTTTAGGTAAGAGCACCGTTATCTCAAAGACTGACCGAATAGAGCTGTGTACTCAATCGTGTATTTTCTTTTAACTATATGAAACCTTCCAAGCTTTCATTTGGAGTATATTTGTCAGCAGTCAGTTATAAAATATGCAAGTTATAAGACTTCAAAAATGAGTTTATGATCCAGTTTTAAAGAAATATTTCGTAAAAATTCGTATTACACAAAAATCTTTAGTAAGCGATGCCATGGTGCGAAGTACCGTCCGTTTCGGTAAATAAGCAGTATATCGTACTTCCAACGTTTTGACTTTGTGTGTGCTGTGTTGTCTTCAACTTCATATTCAATAGGCACTCAGATTACAAAAATATTTTTCCTGCTACACTGTCAGGTATAGACCTGATATATTTTTATCATGACAAATGTCAAATTCAGGAACTAACATAAATACTTACATACAAAAAAATAATTTTTAAATGACGCACTATTTGCAAATAAGAAGTTTGAGATGCCACCTTTATACATGTTTGTTAATAAAAAATAATTAATAGATAAATATATTTAAATAGATAAATAGTCAGTGATTTATTAAATGACAATAAAAAGTATTTGGCAGCATTTTACGTTCTTATTTGCAAATAAGCCTTGCGTATAAACGTAGTATTAGTTCTTTAGGGAGAGTGTATTTAGAAGTCAGCTTTCAGAAAACTTCAAAAAACACGATTTAGAAAAAAATTAAGATACACCTTTTTTAAATTAAGCCATCGGCATGAACATATTTATACCATTTTACATACATATGTATGTATATTAAAAATTATAATTATAATTATAATCATGGCGTCAGCGCATGATCAGGTTATCCCAGCTGTTTTCTAAAGGAAAATAGAAGCAAATGACTAATAAGTAATTAGAAATGCAAAGAATTTGAAAATTAATACATGAAATATGTTTGTACCCAGCGAACATTTTATACCGATATGTGTGATGGAAATGTCCATGACACAATAATTTTATGATTGTATCATGGAAATATCTAAAAATTTAACAGACAATAAACGAATTCCTAAAATTCCCTCAGATTTAGCAAAATATTCGGCAATTTTCTGTTACGACGTCTTTCCATTTTCTGAAATTTCATTCGATTAATATCAGGCTCGTGTAGCACGGGTTTTATTAGAGGACTTTTTTTTAAAGTTGATGGACTAACAGTGTAAAAATTTGTTTAACCGAGTATCAACCCCAAAAGCGATCGACTAAAAAATCTATGTATTTCTTTTTGAGCTTTTACCCCGACATTTGCAAAAAACATTTGTTCCCCAGAATTTGTAAAAAATTTCGTTTCCAATTTGTATGAAAAATAACTCAAATGAGTTTCAAAATAAAATTTTTCCATAAAATTTCAAAACAAACGTTTGTATGCATTTACAAATTCTGGCCCTAAGTCACAAATGTCTAAAATTCTTCCATTTCTTTGTTTTTAAGAAAAAAAAAAATAAATTTTTAGTTTTCAAAAATAAATAACAGCGGAGGCAATGTCGATATATGTATAAGCTCTGTGCATCAGCACCTATGTTCGGTAATTTTGCTGTCAAATTGTATTATATTTTACCAATGCACTCACATTTTAATATTCGCTTTGAGTTTTTATCATAAATTTTTTAACACCACAATTCCCAAAAACAAGTTGCGTTATTGTATCAATTTGCCGATAAGTAACCTAAAAGATCTACCTTGAGCGGAGGATTAAATTAATTTATCTACATATAGTAGCCAGCAAAACTATCCAGGCAGAAATTGCCAACTGTACAAAAATTGTAGCACTGGGAAAGCACTTTTACAGAAGAAACCAAAACGGTTTGCCAACGTTTCAGTTTACAACCTGAAAAATGGTTTGCCATGCTTTTTAATAAAAAAAAATTATTTTACTTTTTATTTGTTTTCGTTTTTATTTATTTCAATATAAATGTGCATGGGTATATATACCCCCATATTCATAAATGATTAGTAAAGTTAATGTGTGCATAAAACCGGGTTTCCCATACAAAATTCATATAATAAACCAACATTAACTTTAATAAATTTTTGTGAATATAGGGGATATAATTTATTTATGTAAAATAGTGATAGCAACTGTCTCGTTTAGTAAGAATACATTTAACATCTACCATCTTTATGTCTGTTTTCTGCTCTAAATCTTTAACGATATATCGACGCAGTTGCGTAAAAAAGGCCAATATGCTTGGCCATCGACATCAAAAACAGTCGGCCGAGCATGGATCGACGTTATCATTTTCGTGTTGGCAAATCACTTTAAATGTTGAACGTGTTACGTCTTGCCAACGTTTGAACCACCTTAGAAAACGCTTTGCCAACGTTGGCCCGATTGTATTTTTCTGCCTGGGTAAGGACATACCTTTAAAATTTAGTTTTAGGGCCATTATTACAACTTGGCAATAGTTAAAGGCAGGATTTTGTAGGACGGATAAACAGTTTACCATTATTACAAATTTACTTTAACCTACCAGCTAGGATGAACTTGCCCTTAACTTATCGCTCAATTTCAGTTAAAATAAACTTGTAATAAAGATAAACTATTTATCCGTCCGAAAAAATCCTGCCTTTAACTATTGCCGAGTTGTAATAATGGCCCTAAGTCTTACAAAATTATCACAAATTTAAACTTTTTTAAAGATAGAATTTATTATCAATATACTAAATGGTATTTCCATTGAATTTGCCAATATTTCTGTAGTTTTGGCACTTACGTTATTCCAGTCGTCTAAATTAACCTTTTTCACTTTTTCAGTTCGTGATCACTTCGTATTCTGTTTTCTTAAATTTCATTTTAAAGTTTCCCTATGTGCTCAATCGGGCTAATGTCTTGACTTTCTGGTGTTAAAAACGTATGGGGTGTTATATAGAACATCTTCACATTGCGGACTATATGCGTTTAGCAGCAGTCAAACAGACCCATATTGACACTCTGTGCTGGAGATTATATTTTAAAATATCTAAGTAGAGATATTCTGTTGTGATGGAAAACGATCGTTTGCAAAATGATTTCAATACGATTGTTTTGAAAAAGTGCGATGAATTCGACCGATTTTGACGATTAGTTTCGAGCCAAACGTAAACTACTGACTTTTCAAAAATGCGAAAGAAGATAAAATATACGCCTAGGTTCTACATTCTTGAAATGATATGAACGTGAAATTTTCACTAAGTTTGTGTTCTCAATTTCGTCAAATAAAGTTTGAACAGTTTGTTTCGAACTAAATTGAAGCGTTCTAAAAATCACTTCAACTAAGAAAAATGTAATTTGAAATCGACAACAAATAACTGCGTGAAAGAAATTACTTTTTCATAAGAAGGAAGTTTCTGCGGTTTAAACTTACGTAAATAAATAAGGTTCTAAATACTTATAAGATTATTAGCAAGCTAGAAGCTTGGCGACATCAGCTTTATTGCGAAAATGACGAATATTCGCATTAATGTAATTTTTATATCATTTTTTTTAAATTACTACCTTTAAAAATTGAAATTATTACCTATGAAATGTAGTAAATTTGAAATTGTAGTTAACTTTAGTTTATAATTTTTTATCATTCAATACATATATAATTGGCCATGTGGGCTTTCTCTGTATTGAAAATAAAATAAATAAATAAATAAATAAATAAAATATATCGAATACTGGAAACTGCTTCGTTATTTTGAACTTACCACTTTTTAAACTGCAAAAGAGGGAAGAATTTTTGACTGATTTATTCCATCGCAAAAATTATAAATATTTCCTAATATTTTCTAAAATACTTATTGGTTCTAAAGAGATAAATCTGAAAAATTCTAGAATTTCGACAAAAATAAATATTTATTGCGAATATACATATTTGCAAAAAATAACTTCAAAATCACGAAATCTATAAAAATATCAAGAAATTCACAATATCGAATATAACGAAAAACCCGTTCAAAAGCTTGAAAAAATAATTTTATTGTGAACATGTCGAATGGTAAATTTATACAAAAATCAGAGTTTTTAAATTGGTTCGAAATCACTAAAAGGGTCAAATTGGTTGGGTTGACTAGAAGTCACTTAAGTAGAGGCCTCACTTGGAAAATTGCGCGACAGTTTTACTAAAATTTTGGCTTACTTGATAGTGTAGACGCAATTTCAGCATTCAACAACAAAATGTTTTGCGTTTGAGTGGCAGTTAGCGGCCATATTGGCTTTTGACTGATAGTGTGAACCAAAAAGAGTCAGTCGATATTTTTTGTAGCACAACTTCATAACTTGGACGAGGAAAATTATTATTTCGAAGAATTCGTATATTTTTATGAAATGCAAGGTTGTATGTGTGAGATGTTAAGACAAAATCGTACGAGAGAAGAAATTAAATTGAATTAAATAATTGAATTAAAAAAATTCATTATAAAAATTTTTTATCAATAAAGCGCACTCAATTTTGTTATTTTCTATGAATGATGTTTTGAGTGTCGAACATGATCGATAGTCTGGACAGTCAAAAGTATCTTTCAAAAATTATGAATTTTTGACTGTCACTCAAGTTTGCAAGTCTGCTTTATGCAAAAAAACTGAATTCCCAAATTTTTGTGCATAAATTGATTTCAGTTTTATGCATTCATAGTCAGTTTTATCTGTGGTTTGTTTTTGATGTTACAAAGTTTTTGCAAATTATTGTCATTTTTGCAATAACGGTAATTTATCCAATATTTAACACTTTTTTTAACTTCAGTAATCCTGCAGTCCATTTTCGCGATATAATGTGTATTGCAAAGTTTTAAGTTACTTTTACATTTGTAATGATTTTTAAAAAATTTTAGGGTTTGCTTTCGATTAGGATATCGAACTCGTTAATAAATGTTGGCTGAGTATATAAATATGCAATCATAGGAAAAAGCTTTTCATTGGAGATACATATATGTATTGCACATACAGTATATATGTAGTACATTCATACATACAAGCAGACGTCATTAATTTAAAAAATGGAGGATGACACTTACAATTAAATAGATATGTACAAATGACCTTAAATTTTAAAGTTAAGGGCATTCAGATAAAGTTGAAAGTTTATGCGCCATGTTCTGCAAACCGAATCCGAGTAAATTTTTCGCTTTCCAACAATAAATAATGTCCCCATTACTGATCTTAATCATAGTAAATTAATTTCAAATATATTTTAATCTCCAAAAAATATAAAAGTACAAAAAAGTGAAATATATTCGCTATTAGTGGATTTAATTTTTCTATTTCGACCGTTTTTAGATCGACTCTATTTACAGAACAGGAAGGTATTCACAGTTTTTTATTAACTTAAATAAACTTTAGTAGTATGCAATGAATAATTCTTTTTCGCCTTAAGAACCGATTCAAAGTATATAACGATGACTTTGATTTGACCTTTGCATTTTATTAGCGGCATTTAATACACTTTTCTGGAAAAAGTCCCACAGAGTTTTTCATATCTGATTTATTGAAACTACTTTTTACCTTTTATTGAAATGCTTTTAAAATTTGTGAAAAATTATTCGATATAATTTTTGCCGGAATGCAATCTGTAGGTAAAAAACGCACCCGCGTAAAAATGCTTTCAAGTCTTGATGGAGCAGGGAATGACAGTCAGACAGTCCCCAAAGAAATTGTACTGAAAACTAAGCAAAGCGAATTCGAAATGACCGAAAAGAAAGGCAAATTAACAAAGCGAATTAAGCAATGTGGGGAGCATGGCTGCCAGACTGAACGATTTTTTACGCAAGGCACCAAGGCGAATTCATAACAGGTGGCCTCAACCAAGGTAAATTCATAAAAGAAAGACTCGCTTCAATTTGCTTCGGAAAATATCCATTTAGATTGTCAAAAAATTTACTAAAAAATATGCCAAAAAATGAATTTGACATCAGAACTAGATAAAAAACACAAGCAGAGAAAATGAGCAACATATAATCAGCTAATCTGTACACATTTAAACTCTCAGCTGTGTTACTTGAGGTCTACACGTAACATAATATGTAAGATGAGATTGTCAAATTCAATCGCAGTGAGAATAATGTTACGTGTAGACTTCAAATTAGTGTTATCTCAATGTTATAGGAATTTTTATGAGAGCGTTGCTATAAGAATTTTTATAACACCAATCTTATGAGATGAACTATCAAAAAACACATGTACATAAAAATAATATAGTGTGCATGTGTTTTTGTTTAGTTTTCGCAGCTACCACATCATTTCTATGGAGACGCACTATTTAAAAAACGGATGAACAAAATTTAATTTATTGAAGTTTATCGTGGTTTGCCTGCTTTATGGCGAGTTAGATCGAAGCAATATAGCAAAAGAAATTTAAAAAAATGCTTAGTACGACATATTGCTTAAAACATATACAGAAAAAAACCCAAATGCTAAATAAAGGATGTCGCACAAAATTTTAACTCTCTTCGAACTGCATATGGAAAGGAGTTAAAAGGAATTAAAATAAAAGGAATTAAAAAAGGGAGTAAAAAAACTAATTTTCAACAAACAAAAAGTGTTTTAATAAATAATGAAACATTTCCGCCCAAAAAATCACATGTTCTTTCTTTTTCACAACAACTTTCAAATGAAGTTTGATGATCTGATAAGTTGCTGTGCTAATGCCGGCCATACGCTACTTGTGGCGAGTTAATTATTAAAACTCTAAAGGCACTTAGCTAAACATGAATGTGTACTGTTCCAAAAAACTTGGGCAAAATAAACATTCAATAAAATCCCAGCATTGAGAATATCGACGATGTTCCACGCTGGTAAGACTGAAATGGAAAAAGCTTAAAAGTTGAACATGCTAAGTAAAGATAGTTAGTGAAGTTCCGAACATTTAGACAAAGTTCAATAAGGTGCGACTCGCCACAAGATGGCGACAGTGTGTTAATTGAGCTTACTAATATTAGTAGGATTTTCGCTACATTGTTGTTGCCACTGTCAGTGCTAGTGTGGGTAAAGGACTCTGATGAGTAGTCTTGGTGGTCACGAAACAGCTGTCAGTTCAACCTTCTGTATAGCCAAATTTTTCTTTGAATGTTTAATATTTACATGCTTTAGAATTTCTTTCTTAAATAAAAAATAATTTGATCGAAAGATTAAATTAAAAATGAACTTAAGCCAAACTAATTTAATAACTTTGCATAAAAACCATACAGTTCGACTAAAAATTCATAACTCAATTATTAAATTGAACAAATTTTAATGTAAATTTGTTAATTCTTTTGGCAATTGCTTGAACAAAAAGTTGCTTTGTTGTATCAATTCGCCGATGACTATACCTTATTGATATCAAGGCATATTGAACAGGTACGAGCAGTACTAAAACAATAGAAAATTTGTTGTAAAACTACCTTAACTTGGGAGTCACACGATCAAGTTTTGTTTCAATTTTTAATACACTCACACTTTTTTACCAATACACTCATACTTCTAAATTGAAACGAACTTGCTTTCAATTTCTCTTTCAAGATGAGTGTTTCAATTTACGTTCAAGAAAACAGCTGATTACAATTTTCTTGTGCAAATATTCTGCGGCCATTGTTTTTTGTTATATTTTTAACAAAATTGTTTTCAAATTGCTTTAAAGTTGCGTGCGGTCTACGTCACAGCTTTCAATTTTTATGAATTTTGACAAGCAGTATATGTAAATAACTTGAAAGCAAATCTTGAACGTGTGACTGCAGCGTAGAACATGTCAAAAAACGGGTAGTATTACTAACGCAGATTTTTCTTGAAATAAATGTCAAACACCACACAGAAGGAAGTGTTTGATAGTTTGAAGGCAGAGGTGATATCATGAGCATATCATCAACACTACTAAGTTTGACGTTGAATCAGGCGAGACAGCTGACCAAGTGATCCCACCTGTTATATACACCTTGATTGATCTGCCTCAAGGCGAATTCACTACAGGTGAACTTATATACACAGCTGTTAACTTATTTTTGCATTTTCTTCATGGTCGGATGTCAAAATACACTATTTGCTTTGTGAGTTTGAGTACGAACAATGATTTTACAATAACAAAATGCTTGTGGTTTTTGTTACATGTGGTACTTGTTATATTAGTGAGAGTACCTGGTATGAATTTGCTTTGATCTGCCTTGAAAATATGCCAACAAAGGCGAATTCATACCAGGTGGCCGCCACAGCTCAGCTGTTTACCAATTTGTTTTTACACTAAACTGTCAACAGTGTTAATGTATCAGCTTTTTTGATTGCCCAAATGAAAGTTCACCTCGGCGAATTCTGTTGCGACCACCTGGTGTTGATCTACCTTGATGTCAACACAGCATTTGACAATAGATCTGTTCATTTACTTTCCTAGCAGTAACTAGAAACGAGAGAGTAAAGCAGAAATTTGTAAAATTACTCTCCCAGATATGAAAACGTAAATGAGCGCTTTACTAGCAAAAATTTGCAAGTAAAGGTGAAGGTACATAGCATGCGTTAAATACGCCAATGCGTTACAGACTTCTGTCAAAAAAGTTGAAATAGTGTGTTTCCATAAGGTAAGATACAAAGCGAAGTTTGCGACGCGCGTAACTCTCAGAAAGTTGAACATTCTTCAACTTTCACGCGTCGTATACAAAATGACAGGTAGTGCTGCCAGATTCATATGCTAAAATGTTTGTTTAATGGAAATAAATTATTAGAAATTAATTTTTTTATTAAAAAATGGATGAAAACTGCATTAAATATATAAAGAAAAATAAAACTTAAAGGCAAGACCAAATATAGCCGGCAAAGGCTTGAAATTGTATAAGCAGAAGAGCATCAAAAGCGTGGTGTGTAACTTGCCATTCTTAAAGCGTTAAAAGTTCGAAAATTAAGAAAAGCGTTGCCGCGTAACGCGTGGTATGTACCTCCACCTTAAAGGCTTCATTAGTCTTGACTTTCTGTTGCTGTTCTGTGCTGCGACGTTCTGTAGAAAATATTTTGTAATTACTTGTTCTGTGAATGGAATCAGCTGTTTTTAAAAGCAAAAGGTAATCAAAACAAATAAATTGAAATTGTGCAAATAAAGTTTTGTGAAAAAATGTGAAATAAACACAAAGCCACAAAACCACAAACCACAAACACCAAAAAAACACCACAAAAACTAATACATACGCACTGTTGGCTGTCACTTAACGTTGAATTCTATTTTCTACAGTTTTGTCCGCAACAGAACAGAACGAAAAAGGAACAACAAACCACTCATACAGATTATCAATTGAACAGAAACGAAACAGCTGATTCAGAACAGAACAGCACGTACAAACTAATTCTGCCTTTACACAATAAACAGTTTGTACACCCACTTTACATTAGCTGTTAGTACTTTGTATGAAAAGTTAGACATATCGTAAAATATATATGAAAATTTTATCATTTTGAGGTACATAAACACAACTTAGGATAAAAAGTGTTACCTTTTAACTGTCTGTAAATAAAGCTTTATGACTAAAGTATTTAAATAGCAGAAATAAAAATACAACTGCTTATACATAAGGATTTTTTAGTTAAAATATCTATGAACAGTAGAAATAAAGTTAATTTCAATGCAGTTCTGGAATTTTCTTTATTAAGGGCCCCATACACTACACCAGTATGCACACGCAATCACATGTTGGCGCCAGTGGTTGGGTCGTGTATGGGCATTTGGTGTGATTGTACGATTTGTGTAGCGATGTCAAACAGAGTTTGAAATTTTGCTGATGGTACCAGTTAGTGGTATTGTGTATGGTGAATTTAGCTCAGTTGAGAAAAGTTGTCAAAGAGTAAACATTGGGGTAACACACATTTACTTGAATAAATTACTCATAAATTAAGAAAAAAGGAACAAAATATGTATTGTAAAGTATTTCTGAAATAAAACATATCATTCCTAATAATTTTTTAATAAAAAACCCGCGTTTTCCTTAATTTTTGTTTTAAAAATAAATACGGTGCGCACTAGGTACAACAACTCATCCGTACAGAATTTTAAAAGAAACGAATATTGCACTAATATGCTTGTATGGTATGTGTTTCGAGCACGATTCAACATCACTTGCTTGTGCCAGTATACTGTAGTGTATGCTCTGCTTTAATTTAGTTGAATTTGTTATTTGCAGGAACTTGCCAGGTTTTTTTTCTTATATTTCACTCAAGGTCGAAAATTTTCCGCCACATGCTTCAGGCGTTTTAAACTCTTTAACGGTCACGGCTGCAGTCAAATTAAAGAAAAATATCCAATCCTACCGTATTTAATATTTTTGACTTCTTAAGCTGTGTTCTCACTATGTGTATTTGTCTTATGGAATGTCACTTTTTTATACACATGTGATTTCATTTGTATGTCAAAATTTGCAGTTTACATAAGGCTTATAATTTTTGTGTTCACCTGTTGGTATGTTACGTACATTTGACATAACCTATAAAGCAAAACAATCATAAAACAACCGAGTGGTTATACATATTTTATTGTTATATATACTTCTTTTATTTAATTTTACACTTGTTTTGTTTAATTTAATACTTTATTAATTTAAAAGTTATTTTATCTAATTTTCCCGTTCGCAAACAATTGCTTTATTAAAAACCAGCTGATGTCAGATACTTTGTCACTTCAAAATAGAACTCGTTCTAAATCATGTGTACTATACACAGAGAAATAACACAGGCTATTGTTTGAAGGGGTTCAGACTACATGTACAAATTTACCATGTGAAAATGTGACATTCCATATGGCAAATACACATACTGAGAACACACCTTTAACAAGTATTAATATCTTAATAATTGATTAAAATTAGAAAAAGTTTACTTCTCCATGAATTTTTCCAACATTAATATTGTAAACAAAATATCTAAACAGCTGTTAGGCTAATTCCTGCTAGTAAAAATTTTACTAGCAAAAACTTGCAACAAATTTTTTTTCTCTCAACTATTTATGCTCTTTTTTCACTCTCTCGTTGCTAGTTTTACAAGTACGTGAACACTTTCCAGTAACAACTAGTAACAACTTTCAGTTATTGAACAGACCTAATATAATCAAATCAGAAATACAAGCGGAGAAATTGGACAATAAATAAACAGCTGATCTGTAGAGTCCGCCTGTTATGAATTCGCCTAGACTGATTCAAAACATAAACAAATACAAAATAAATGCAAAATTTCCACAGATTTAGAAGCCAAATAAAAACTAGAATAAATAGATTTAAAAAGGTATTTTTTGCAAATAAAACAATGATTTTTAGCATCATTAAGACATATATATGTAATTAACATATATATGTACTCACATGCATCTACGTTTTCTGTAGCAGGATTTGGAAACAACAAAAGAAATGCCGCCATCAAAAGAATTTTTGGAATGCTTAAAATTTGCTGCCTTTAAACATCGTGATCAAAGACGGAAAAATAAAAATGAAACACCGTATATTAACCATCCTATTAATGTTGCTACGATTTTATCCGTGGAGGGCAATATTCAAGATGAATCTATACTAATGGCAGCCTTGCTGCATGACACTGTTGAAGATACTGAAACAAGTTTTGAAGAAATCGAGGTGAGGAATGCCGAAAAATACTTTTTATACTCTGAACTAACTGCCCAGTAGGGCACGTATTTAAGACATCATTAATGATGGGTGCACGACAATGTTAAATCCTCGACGACAAATGTAGAACAGCCGGAACAAATCATCAACGAAGTTTTCGAACAAGTGTGAAAATCGTATAGGATTTACTTATTTTGTAGTCAATGATTATATAAGTGAAGATGTCCCCAGTCTTGTCGTCAATGATTAAAAAAGCGGTAATGTCGCCTATTATGTCGTCAATGAGTATGTAGGCTACAGTGTCGTTTATTTTGTCGCAATTTAATCATAGAACGGACTTTAATTAATATCGGCTTAAATCTAGTTTAGCCAAGTAGGTCTAAATAAAAAACAGGTTATCTTATAGAAAATTGAAAAATAAGAAGCAAATATAAAATAAAAAAGTTGGCTGCAACCTATATTTTCCCCAGATAAAAATCATGGCTCTCGACCGATTTAGATTTAAAAATTTTGTAAAGTCTTTGTAAACAACATAGAATCCCTACAAACTTAAGCCAAATCACGTAAATGTAACAGTATTTTTAATTACCTGTTGTTGCTAGATGCTCCAAATTGGAGCGACGTGTTTTGTTCTTCATAATTATAAAAAGAGAGTAAAAACGTTAACTAAAATAAAAAAAAAACCTATATTTTCCGAGTTATGGGCCTCTGAAGTTTTCATATAAATCAAAGAACGCATTACATTTCTCAAAAAAAAAAACTGGCCGATAGACAATAAGAAAAAAAATTAAAACAATTGGTGGCGAGCCGGTTGTGCAGAAATGCTTTACTCAGCGAATCCGCTATTCGACATACATAGAGGAGAAAATCCTTAAGCCCGGCCTAAGGATTTCAGAGAATCTTTACTCAGCGAAGCCACTATTCTACATACATAGAGAAGATAATCACAGTTTCACAGAAAATATGGGTTGCCGCCAACTTTTTTATTTGATATTTTCTTCTTATTTTTCAATTTCCTATAAGATACGATTTTTTTTCATTTGGACCTACTTGGCTAAACTAGATTTGTTCCAATATCTTTAACACACACACACATCTTTTTGCATACCTGTTTGTTTCCATTTCATATAAATTAAAGTAACTGATTTAGCTGGAATTCGAACAGGGGATGCATGTTTATAAGTTTTCGCGCTTAACACCCTGCTGCAGCACTACCTATAACATCGACAACAAGAGGCTAACATATTCATTTGCCTGATTGAAGACAAAATGTAAGACATTGTCGCTCATATTGTCCTCATAAATGTTGAATTGAGGACAACAATTAAGACATCGTCGCCCATCTTGTCATCCACAATGTTGCCGAAGACAAAATGGAAGACATTGTCGCTCACATTTTCCTCAACAAAGTTGGATTGAGGACAGCAATTAAGACATTTTCGCTCATCTTGTCCTCCACAATGTTACTGAAGACAATCTGTAACACATTGTCCTCAACAAAGTTGGATTGAGGACAAAACGAAAGACATTGTCGCTCATATTGACGTAAAAGTGTATTGATGGGCAATTGAAAAAAATATATCGATATACATATCGATATACATATATCGATATCGATATATTTTTAAGTATCGAGCGCCATCGAATAAAAAATATCGATATATCGGTGGTCATACGTTGACAACACGTAACTGATTTTTATGACCGTTCAGTTGAAAAGATTACATTATAATTAGTTTGAAGTGTTACCATCCACTGATCAATATAAACTTAACATTATTTAGCACATTTTCTTAACGAATTTCGGTTTTTATTATTTTGAGGATAAGAATACTTTTTTTAGCGATTTCTATACCGTTTTCTGCGTTTTGCGAACTGCATGCGTTAGTCATACTATTAGGGAAGATATAGAAGCCGATTGCCATGAAATTCCGAAGATAATCAACTCAATCCTTTCCCTTAAAAATAACAAAGCACCAGGTATGGACAACATTTCATCAGAATTGTTAAAAGCAATGCCAGAAATAAGCGCAGGCATCATTTTAATACCGTACATGACTTTTTGAGAACAACATTTGTGCGAAGAATTGAAAGAAGGTCTACTTGTAAACATTCCAAAGAAGGGAGATCTATGCCTTTGCAAAACTGGCGAGGCATTACACTCATTAACATCGTGAACAAAGTAATCTCACAAATCTTAAAAGAGAGGCTTTCAGTTGCATTCGAACCAGATCTGCGTAGAAACCAGGCCGGGTTTCGCCACCAAAAATCTTGTGTAGACCACGTGAACAGTCTACGAGTTATAACAGAGCAATCTGTGGAATGGAGGTCACCTTTATATCTGGCTTTTATAGATTTTGAAAAGGCATTTGATACTCTCTCACACCACCACATCTGGAACGCTTTAATATGCAAAGGTACTCCCGCTAAAATCATATCATTAATAGAAGCCCTTTATCATAACGTTAGCTGTTGTGTGTTACATGAAGGATGTATAAATGAAAGCTTCGTGGTCTCTAATGGAGTAAGACAAGGATTTGTACTGTCACCCCTTCTGTTTAACTTAGTACTAGATGACATCATGCATAGAGCGAATCTTGGCGACAAGGGTATAACATGGGGACTCAATAGAAGGTTAGAAGACCTAAATTATGCAGATGATATATGCTTGCTTTCATATAACTATAACGATATGGAAGCGTTGATCAATGCAGTACAAATTGATGTAGCAAAGTCCGGCATGAAGATCAACACACACAAAATAGAAACCATGCCAATAAATGCCTTAAACAGCAGAACGTTTTCGTTAAATGGAGAAGTTGTAGCAGACGTTATCAAACTTTGCTACTTAGGCAGTATACTTCCAGTGAAAGGGGGCTCTACGGAAGATATCCACAATCGCATAAAGTGTGGAAAACAATCATTTGGTCGTCTAAGCCCAATATGGCGATCTGTGCATATATCCAGGAAAACTAAGGTTAAATATTCGACTCATGTTTCAAATCCGTACTGGTGGCGTGTCATAATGTCCAGTGATATAATGTCCATGGAAATTGTTACTCCAAAAAGAGACACAACGTCCATGGTCATTATGACATTTTTGAAAGCGTCATAATGTCCATGAGTGTAAAGAGTGTAAAGATTTTTGCGTAGCCGCCCAGGCAGAAATTGCCAACCGTACAAAAAATATAGCACTGGCAAAACACTTTTTATAGAAAAATTAGTACTATTTGCCAACGTTAAAATTTTCAACACGTATATTGTTTTGCCAACGATTTAATAAACGATATTTTTTGTTTAATCTATTGTTTATTTCAATTTAAATAAATTACCTACGTAAAAGAATGATAACAATGGATATACTTTGAAATTGGGTAAGAATACACTTAACATCTACCATACCTATGCTTATTTTAATAATTCAGATCTAAACTGTACCCGCTGACAATTATAATTACCAAATCGGTGAAAGGGAATTAGGTCTGGCGAAAATGGGTTCAATTTGTATACCGAAAAATTCTGATATAACCATATTCCCATTACTTAAGCCCGTTTCACGCTATAATACAAGTCGTAAGACTTATTGGATTTTGTTAGTGAGAAATCAAATGAAAAAGGTTGATTGTCAAAAAAATCTAACGTAACATTACATTTTGTTTCTAGACTATCACACTTCAAATAATATGAAAAACATGAGTAGAAACAAACCGATTCAGACCTTTCAGTAGCATCGGCTGAATATTTTCCTGTAGGCGGCGCCGGTACCGACGCTTGATAATTTTCGGCGAATCAAGTTTTCGATAAATTTTTTATAAAAAATTTCCAGAAAAATACGAACGAAAAGTACTAACACTTTTAGACCTGAACAAAATACATTTCCTTTTGTAAAAATGCAACACTGATAGGATGAAAAATCTTTTCGTTTAGAAAAATTTCTAAAAATTAGTCATGGAATGTAAAATTTCTTTCGGTTTTATTTGACATTTTCATGACATTGTTTTCACACTATCATACATTTGCATATTACTTGAGTTTTTGACAAGTCTTAATACTCTGTATTATAGTGTGAAACGGGCTTTAGTAAACATGCATTATGTGGGGGAATGGAAGTAAATTTATACTCTATCCCTCATATTCATAAACGATTAGTAAAGTTAATCTATGCATTAAAACCGGTTTTCCATACAAAATTTATGCATTAAACCCACATTAACTTTAATAAATTTGTATGAATATGCCCCGTATTATTGTTTAGATGAGGAGCTGCAGAATAAAACGTTATTTTCTTAAATTATAACTGAAATTTATTTGCTGGTGTTTAAGCATTGTCTATATGCAACATTTCATTGGTGCTTTACCAAATCATCAGTAGATTTCAAACACAATTTTGAACAGTTACAAACCCTTTATCTTATGCACAAACTTTTAAAAACCATTTGATAAGATAAAGGGTTTGTAACTGTTCAAAATTGTGTTTGAAGTCTACTGATGATTTGGTAAAGCACCAATGAAATGTTGCATATAGACAATGCTTAAACACCAGCAAATAAATTTCATTTAAAATAAAATAATGACATTACGTCGAATAATAAATTTCTTAAAGGCTTAAATTATAACAAAACAAAACTTACAATTCTGCTTTTCATATAATATTTCCAAGTGTATATGCCATACTTGTAATAAGACTATAAACTAATAGAATAATTTATTATTTTTAGTTATTGGTAATTTGGAGTTCGAAGTAATAGGAAAAGGTTGTACTAAACAAAAAAAAAAAAAAAAAATAAGATATTGGTACAGCACTTAAATTTTGGTTTTAACAGTGTTTAGCCAACGATATACAAAACAATCGGACGACCCCAGCATGAGGTTATCATTTGTGTGTTGGCAAAACACTTCAAAAGTATAACTTGTAATATTTTGCCAACGTTTCTAACACCTTAGGAAATGCTTTGCTAACGTTGGGCCGATTGTATTTTTCTGCCTGGGCGGTCTTGTGCCGGGCTTAAAAGTTTCCCTACTTGGTATATCGAATAGCGGATTCGCTAACGTGAAATTTTCTTCTTAGTTGGGAGAAAATCCTTAAGCCCTGGCAAAGGCCGACTATGCAAAAATCTTTACTCAGCGAAGCCGCTTTTTGATATACTGAGAGGAGAAAATCCTTAAGCTTGGGCAAAGGCCTGCTATGCAAAAATCTTTACTCAGCAAAGCCACCGTGTGGGGAAAACGCTTCAGCCCGGCCAAAGCCCTGCTATGCAAAAATGGTTACTGTGAGAAAATATTTGCTCACCGGGCAGCGTTGCCACTGAAAACTTTTTTTAACAAAATTTTCCATAAAAATGTACCAAAACCAATTTGTTAAAATTTATTGATTGCGTTTTTTAAAGCATTCAAGTCAAGTTTGAAATACATCCTCTTTAAAAAATGTTTTGATTTTTAATGGATTTATCGCACACATATATTCCGATCGGAGTGCTCTTAGTTCCGTATTTTTATTTCAATCATTTTCGTTTTACCATCTTCAGATTTCGTTCATTTTATATTTTAATTCTACAGCGATAAAGTTGTCATACCTCAAGAAGAAGGTCCTTTAAACTTTACAATTTACTAATGCTGACTTTAGACGACATGTATTTTACATCTGACTTGTCAAATTTCCCACTGCAAAAGTGATACATGCCGTGTGAAACATATGAAACATTGTCAGATGACATTTACAGAAGCAAAGTCAGATGAAAAATTTTCAATTAGAGCGTGTTCTATTTTCATCTGACAAGGCATCTGACATCAGCTGTATTAAATTATCAAAAGTGTGGTTTGGCTGAAAAAACATTAAAAAGCAAAGAGCGATTTATATATTTACGAAAATTGTGCAAAAACTCAGCTGTTGTGAACACTCAGAGGTTATGTCAGATATAATTGCACATGTACATACGTGTGAAAGCAAATATTATAAACCGTCTGTAAATTGACAATTTTGACAAACATGCGAAGTTACATATGTCTCACACATCTAACAAGCCAAATGTAAAAAACATGTCTAACATGTCTAAAGTCAGCATAAGCTTTACAATTTGCAGCATATTGTTAAAAAATTACACTGAATTAATTCAAAGATATGCAGATTGCTTTATTCTTCTTAATAAAACAAAAGAAACATATCTGTGGACTTTTGACAAAACAACTTAAGTGCAATTTTAAACATTTTCAGTAGAGCATAAATACTTTTAAAGAGCAGGATGAAACTTTTTGTGTATGCATTTAAGGCAAAATGATTTATTTAACAAATATGGAGATAAGTAAAATTTTTAAAATATTAATATATTTGTTACTAAACATCGTAGAAAGGTGCTGAGTACACCAAAAGATGTGTCTTCAAATTCTGCATACATAAATGCCGCTACTTGTAAAACTGTCTTAACCTGAATTAAGTGCTTTGTACAAAATCCACAGATATAAATCTACATTCGGGGTTTTCCTCAGATTTATAAACTGATTTTGAAAACCGTAAATACAATTCTAGAAGAAAAATACAAAAAACTTAAAAAATACTTAATACCAGAGACCCGGAAACTTTTTATTTCCATGCCATATAAATATTTTTGTTGATGAAAATGTATTTTCATTTGTACAAAAAAATAGAATATCTATATTTATTTTCAAATATAAATATTCATCATAATGAAAAAATAAAAAAATCTTCAACGATAAATATCAGAAAAGAAAAATTTTCAAATTATTGTTTTTTTTTCAAACTCTTCAAATTTTAAATATTTGAAAATATTTCACACCAAAATTAAAGAACAAAAACTTTTACTGTACACTGGACTTTCCGCGACGTTAGCAATTTTTTCTGAGATTTTGTTATTCTTTACAATATTAGTGATTTCTTCAATATTTTTTAGCAATTTTTCGTGAACATGCGGCTTTGGCGGTTTCTAATCAATGTTAGGACTTGTTTTCGATTTTGCAAATTCTCGCGAATTTTCGCAATGTTCGGGATGGGAGCGACTTTTTGCCGGTAGTTAGGTTCTTTATAGCTTACACGATTTTTAAACCATATTAGACTTTGGTATCATGCCGCTATTAGCAAGTTTTTGCGAATTTTCGCCATTCTCGCGATTTTTTTTCAAAATTTTGTCATTCCTTACAGTTTTAGCAATTTTTAATCAAAATTATGGTTTGTTTAAAGTTTTGCAATTTTTCGCTACTTTTGCAATAAGCGAAAATTTTCCAAAGTTTATAGTTTTCTTACATTTTTGCTGCTTTTAATCAATCGTAACATTGTAATTAGGGATGTAACGATACGCCGTTTTGCCGATCCGATACCGATTCCGATACTTAAAAATAAATATCGCCGATACCGATTCCGATACGAATATTAAAATTGAGTTCAAGTTTAGATTAACAAAACTCAAGAAGGGCAGCTTTTTATTATGCAAAATTACAGTGTAAGAGATTATTAATATTTAAAATAGATATTAACACAGTATATAAAATTGGAAGTATTTTTTAAGGAGCTACATTTTCTTTGCTTCCAAAAAATATATATTAAAAATATGCAAATAACACAGTACAACAGTCCAAAACACACGGACTTGACAGTATAGATTCGATTGTACTACCACGGGGTAGTAAAACCCTATACTTAGCTTGGCGAATTTGGTGACCAATTTCGTTTTATGGACCTCCGAAGTTTTGGAAAATCAGCGGACCCTCAAAAAAAAGGTGTCATCATCTGTTGGCCAACAGAAAATTCAAACATGGTGATACCGCTTAACTATATATGGCAATAATGTAGCCAAGAGTTCGCTAAACAGATTTTATTACCATTTTATGCCAAAAAATAATTTTTTCATGCACTTTTTTTTTTAAAATTAAGGAAAAAATTTTTTTTTACTTTTTCCAGAATAACTTACAGGGACTCGTAATTTTTTATTAACAATATTGTAGCTACGGTAAAGCTGAACAACTTTTGTGAACATGTCACTACAATCTGAATGTATCTGGGCACCCTAAACAGCTCAGAAAAACTAATTTCTACATTAAAAGTTTTCGTTTTTCACAAGTTCTATATTTTATTGCATTTTTTTTGCTTTCTTTGTTCCACTTCTTAAGTTGCTGATTTTAGTATTTACTATTTTTTATTGTTTGTTGTTGTTTTGCCAAATAATGGTAATGAAAAATTTGGAGTCCCCATAAGTTATACTGAAAAAAGCGAATAAAATAATTTCTTTGATATTTTTTTTCAAAAAAAGTACAGGAACATATTATTTTTCTGGGCACAAAATATTAGTGAAACACAACATAGAATTATGAACTTGAATATACTATTTAAAAAATAATATTTTTTTAGCATAAAAAATAGTGAAAACCTAAAATTTTTAAGGTGTGTGAGCTATTAGAGTGCCTAGATACGTGCAGATTGTATTAATGTGTTCACAAAAGTTGCTCAGCTTTACCGTAACTATAAGTTTGCCAAATATTGTTAGTTAAAAATTACAAGTCCCTGTGAGTTATTCTGAAAAAAGTGAAAAAAAACATTTTTTTCCTTAATTTTGTCAACAAAAAGTTCACGAAAAAAATTTTTTGCCATGAAATGTTAAAAAAATCTGTTAAACAGACTCTTAGCTACATTACTGCCATATATAGTTAAGCGGTATTATAAAGTTTGAATTAGCTGTTGGCCAAATACTGATGACACCGTTTTTTTAGGCCCCACTGATTTTCAGAAACTTTGGAGTCCATAAAAAAAAATTGGTCACCAAATTCGCCAAACTGAGTAAAGGGTTTTACTACCCCATTGTAGGACAATCGAACCTGTACTGTCCAGGTCTTGTGTTTTTCCAAAAGTCTCTATTTGTCGCATAGTGTAATTAGTTGAAAAGCAATAAAAAAAATTGTAATTCCTTTATAATTTTAAAAAATACTCGCCAACTCGCATAAAAAAAATTGTGAAAATGGGTAATTTTTATCCTTTTTTCTTGAGGAAAAATCATTATAGCACCGAAAAAAAATTGTCCGAGCATCGCTTCCAATTTGGTGATTGGTAATCGAAAAACAGAACTTCTTGCAATGGCAAGGATATGTAAAACTAATTAGAAATGATCCAAATTTGCATTACTTCCGGATAGCGAATTCTACATTTTCATGACTTCTTTGGAGTGTCTTTTTTTGCTGGAATAAGATTTAAAAAACAACGAATTGTTTTTGAATTTATGGTAAAATTAACAAAAAAATAAATAATTTTTTTACAAAATAATAGTATAATATATTATTAATTTTTGAAATTGATATTAATAAGATTTAAAAAATAACGAAATGAGTTTAGTTCACGGTAAAATTAACAAAAAATAAATAATTTGTCAGAAAAAAACTCTGAAAAAATTTTTAAAAGTATCGTCGTATCGACAGTAAAATATCGCCGATACCGATGTATCTTAAAATCTGAAGTATCGCCGATATATCGGTATCAGTATCGGTATTCGTTACATCCCTAATTGTAATCTATCATATACAAGAAATTATTTGCAAATTTTCGTAATTTTCGCGATTTTCCCTCCTCTCCTTGTAATAATTGATTCAAAACGTGTTCCAAATATGCATATAAACATTTTATTATTTTACTGTCTTCCTTATATAATATTTTCTTACAACACATTTTTCTTAACATAAAATTTTTTCATCCGATGAAAAAGTTAAAAATATCATAAACGATAAATTTAAAGAAATTTATTATTTGACATATTGTCATAATTTTATTTTAAATGAAATTTTTTACTGGAGTTTAAGCAATTGTCTATATGCAGCATTTCGTTGGTGCTTTACCAACTCATCAGTAGACTTCAAACACAATTTTGAACAGTTACAAACCCTTTATCTTATGTACAAACTTCTAAAAACCATTTGAGAATTAAAAAATATATAAATTTTTTTCATATTTTGTCTTTTTTTTTAATAAACAGACACAACCCGCGAAGCGATTAGCTTTTCTGCGGAAAACACCCAGGGCATATAGTGGGAATCGAACCCACGACCTCTGGACTGATAGGATAGCATTGCTACCACTCAGCCATAGGGGCACACTTTATTTTTTGTGTATTTAATTATTTGTTTCGTCTCATATACAAAAGGCATGTGCTTAGAAATTATTTTTCATACAAACAAAGAAGTGTGTTCAGTGATCTTAACTTAACTAAAACTTTAATATCTTTGGACGTGACTTTAATAGAGTTTAGTAAAGACTCTGCTACTCTAATTGAACTTGAAGGAATTAAGTTTTTGTTTAATAATTTAATAAAAGCCAATAATACTGTTGACAACGATTCAATTAAAAATCTAAGGACTAATTACACGAATTAAATTATTTTATTCTTCCACTTAGGAATATTTCCTTCTAGAAACAGTGTTTTAAAATACAGTACAAAAACGGAAACCAAGGAATTTGAAAATAAAATTTTTTGCAGCATGTTCGCTGAGTTCTCCCAGTATGATTCAGATAATGACCTGACAACAGAAGAAAATATCGATAGTAATACAATAAATGTTTTAACAAAATTAAACGAAACAATTAGAAGTGTTAAGAATTTGAAAAAAATTGTTCTTGCAAAAAAAAGAAAACTACAAAATTGTGTGTGTGTGTGCGAAGTTTCATAAGAATCGGTTAAGTAGAAGTAGTTAAAATGCATATTAATTTTCATGAGCGTGGTACTGTCCACTTTTCTAAACATAATGTTGTGTTGTAACGATAAATAAAGGTGTATGCCAAAATTCATAAGAATCGGCTAAGTAGAAGTTGTTGAAAAATAATATTTACCTTGCATGGGCGTGGCACTGCCTACTTTTTTAATCATGATGTAGTATTCAAACAGAAACGTAATGTGTGTACAAAGTTTCATAAGAGTGGGTTCCGGTAGAAGTAGTTCAAAATGAATGTGAATTTACTTTGTATGGGCGTGACCCTGCCTAATCTGGGAGCACATTCTTTAAATAAAGAAAAAAAAAATCCGAAATCGGCTCATAAATGGCGGAGTTTTTAGGGAAATACATAAAGAAATAATATAAAAAAAATACCTGACGAATTGATAACCTTTTTCCTTTTTTTGAAGTCGGTTAAAAAATTAAAACAGAACTCTAATGACATAATGGAAGATTTTATATGTTAAGAGTAATCCAGGAAAAGGACTAAGAAACTAGATATTCTGTATTATGGATTGCTTTCGCTTTCTTCAATATATACGATAAGCGAAAGGATTTTTCCAAGTCAAGTTTTATCTAAACTAAATCTCTTAAATCCTAACCATTTAAACCAATTTTTTTTTCTGAAATATTGTTTTAGAAGATCTCCTTAAACTATTGCAATAACTGATATAATAATCCCACAAACTTGTTAATTTTAAATCAATAAATAATCAGTTAAAGAATCGTTATCTTTGTTATGTTATTGTGTTTTTTACTAATAAACTCTAAATAATTTATGCATTTTTATCGTTGGAATTACTTGATTTATCAAAAAACTTTATTAATCGCTTAACCGATAAATACCGAAGTTAACCGATTAAGCCAAAACCTCGATTAATTAATCGAGCAATTAATACTCTAGATGTAACCCTTTTCTGTTCATATAATTTGCATATACGATCGATTTTAAATGAATAATGCGGTATCCAAAGAAAAATATTAAAACACCAATATCTCGAAAACTCGAGTCAATCTGACAAAACGGCGAACGCCAATCGCACAGTGTTATTGGCTCTTTCTTTTGTATAGAAAAATTCTATATTTTTTTAGAAAACGACATAAGATAAAAAATTTAATACATATTCTGCAAGATCGGCGAAACTTTTTTGATTTAATTAATTTAATATTTTTAAAAGTTTTACAGTTTTTACAGTTTGGGGCCAGTTTCCAATTTGAGGAAAAATGGCCCCAAACTGAAAAATTGCCTCAAATATTTTCTATTGTAAACAACAATAAAAAATTTTTGGGGCCATTTCAAAATTTTCATTTTGGGGTAAGTTTTCATTGAGGCCATTTTTCATGGAGCCCTGCCTGACAAGCCTCTCATAGGTTATACCAACAAATTTTTCAGCATAAATACTCGTATATGTATAGATTTTTAATATAAAACTCGCCCTTTTCAAAATCAAATTTAGCTTTTAAAAAAACAACTTCAGAATTTTTAAAATCAAATTGAGTGTTTTACAAATCGAATTCATATTTTTTCAAATCAAATTCGGCATTTAAAAATTAAAACTCTGGCTTTTTCAAATTAATTTGAATAAAAAAACTGATTTTGATTTTTAAAATGCCGAATTTGATTTCAAAAATACTGAATATGATCTGTAAAATATTCAATTTGATTTAGAAAATTCTGAAATTGCTTTTTAAAAATCTGAATTTGATTTGGAAAAGGCAGAATTTGAAGTTAAAAACCATATATGTATGCTCGTTCAACATATCGTTTAAACTAAGCTTAAAGGCCAGATTTGGTAAATACAAACGCTATTTGCGTTTTGAAATTTGTATGGAAAAAATTTTTTTTAAACGTATTTGCGTTACTTTTCATACAAATTTGAAAAGTTTAGAAGCAAAATTTCTTATAAAATCTGCCTATAAATGTAAATAATTCCAGTTTTTTTTGGAAATTATTGAATTACAATTAATTTTAGTTTTATAACTTAATTTTCTACCCAAATTAATATTTTATTTATTCAGTAAAATAATAATAATGTTTTATTAAAATATATTTAATCAGTTTCAATGTATTTTAATAAATATTATTATAATATAATATTTTATTGAATAACTAAAATGTTAATTTGGGAAGAAAGCACGTTACAAATTAAAATTAATTGTAAATATTTTCACTAAACTATTAATTTTCCAACAAAAAGGTGCTCTTTGGAAATGAAGTATGCAATATTGTACGTGAGGTAACAGATGATAAGACATTAGAAAAACAAGTCCGAAAACAGATGCAGATTGAACATGCTGCAAACTCGAGCATAAAAGCTAAACTTGTGAAATTGGCCGATAAACTAGATAACTTAAGGGACTTGGAACAAATTTTACCAAATGGATGGACAGAGGTAAGTAGTGAAATTTATTTTAAACTTTTATTTAAAACTTCGTTAAGAAGGTCTCACAATATTTAAATCGATTACGGCAAACTCTTGAAATTATTTCTATCAAATTCCGAGTTTTGTTCCTTTTTTTTAAATATTCAGCCCCATTAACGCAAAATTCAGTTACATTAATTTTATTTAAAAGTTTACTAGCTCTCAGTTGGCCTGAACTTAAGTTTTAAAGATTTTCGTTAACAATAATAGCCTTGTTCGTTTACTTTCCTATCAGTTTCCATCAACGAGAGAGTAAAAAGAAATTGTGCAAGATTACTCTCAAAAATAATAAAAAGTAAATGAACACTTTACAGTGTTGCAATGAAAAATTTTGAAATTACACATGACCGGCTACTAAAAGACTTCGTCTTTCGGTTTATACAAAATAGGTTTTTTTAGAAAGAAAAAGTGTGTGGTAAATGCAACCAAAATACCTTAAGCATATGACAAAATCGCAATTAGATTTTGTGAATCCAAACTGATTATTAGGCTAAGGTTCGTAACGTTTAACTCAAAAAAAAAATTTGTCATGATTAATATTTCAACGAATAAGGGGAAAAATTAACATCAACTTAATTTTTCAACGTACACAGTAGAATAAAGTAGCGCCACTTTCGGAAGCCGCTACACTTCCATCGTCAGTGCTCACGTGTATTTTGTTTATCACCACTTGTCAGGTAGGTGGCTCTGTTGAATGTGATTTTAATTCTTATATATAAAACTTTTTCGTGAAAATTGAATACCAAAATTAAATCACTTTCAAGTTGATATTAAACTGCACTTTGCCAGCGTTGCCATTGGTTGGAAAATTAAGTTGATGTTAATTTTTCCCTTGTTCCTTGGAATATTAATCATGCCCGATTCTTTCTGAATTAAACGTTACGAACCTTAGCCTAATAATCAATTTTGATTCACATTTGTGATACTATTTTGTTAACCCCAGTCTTGAAGCACTCTTGTATTATTCCTCCCAAGTTGCGCAATAGATCTTCAAAATGTAATTATAGGCAAGAATTATAGGCAAGATTAAAAAGCTACTAGGTATATTAAGTGACGAGAACATTTAATCAAAGCAATATCTTACTTTACATTTTTCAAAAACTACCGAGTTTTATTGTTGAAATATTGCGTTGGGATTATAGGATGCGAATTCGCCCAAATTTATGAATATAATATAATTTTCTACAATAGAATTTGTCAAAAGATTAAAAATATTAGCAGAAGTAGATCACGCACAAAATCTTTCACGCTTTTCAAATAAAAATGTTGATAATTAGACCATAAATCAGTATTTCGGGTGGCCACTTAACCATCCGATTTTCAGTTAGATTTCTGTGGGACCAAGCCGCAAGCATACAGTTTCAAATAAAAAGTTTTTTTCAAAACCGGTCCAGAAATTTCAAAGTTCTGCGATAAACAATATTTTGGGTGGCTAAATTGCCCGTTCAATTAAAAAGGGGCTCAAATGCAAACAAACCCTTTGAAACAAAAAAGTAATTTTGAAAATCGGATCAAATGACAGAGTTATACGTGTATAAATATAAAAAAGTAAAAAATAAAAATACATACGAATTGATACCTCCTCCTTTTTTATTTCGGTAAAAAAAAAGAATTCTGAGTAGTGAATGTGTTCTCATTATAACAAAATTTTTCTAGAATTTTGTTTTGTTGATATAAATCAGTTGTTTCTGCTATTATAATAGAAAAAACTGTATATTTTAGTTGAACCTAAACAGTTTTCATTAATGTTCTTGTTTTCCCATATTACGGCTGAATTGCCTGTCCGATTTTCGAAAAAAAAATGATGGGACAAACTGCAAGCAGACGCTTTTAAACGAGAATTTTTAGAAACGGTACACAAAGTTGATAGCTACCTCCTTTTTTGAAGTCGGTTAAAAAACTGGTGTTCGAAAAGAAAAAACTTAACCGCCAAAAATTAATCAAAAAATAGAACACAAAGTCAAATTACACACAGATTACACATGAAACTAATTACATATGAGCTACACATGCAAGTAGAAATTAAACACAATATGTGTAATTACACACAGACTGGCAACACTGACACTTTACCATTCAAAAGTTTCAAGCTAAAATAGTGTTCTAATATATAAGTAGGTATATATGAGTACTTAATAGCTACTCCTATATTTGGGAAAATTTAGTATGTACACACAGAAAAATTTCCATGTAAAATCGTCGAAAACCAGGATAACTTAACTTTTTTCGGTAGTGATTTTGCTTCATAGGTGTTTCATGTTAAATCAACATGATTTACAATAATCTTGAAAGAAAATTTTTCCTTTTGAATTAACTATATTTCATGTTGATTTAATATTTCAGTACAGTTAAATCAAATCGTTAGGTCTAGGTAATTTATCCTTTCGTTCTCCTCCACAATTTACAATGGAATTGAATACGAAATATACAGAAAACCAACTGCTGCAGATACAATAATACACAATTCATCAAACCATCCTCAACAACATAAGAACGCAGCAATTAGGCAATTAATAACGAGACTTGAACGAGTACCCCTAACACGTGAGGCCTATATGAAAGAGTTAGGAATAAAACGTTTAATTAGTATTTTATATTTTTTTATTGATAAAAACAAGAAAAAATGTGTATATCGAACCTTAACCGCAAGAGAAGTATTTTTAGGGTTCCGTTACACCAAAAGTGTAAAGGAACCCTATTGTTTTCGCTACGCTGTCCGTCTGTCTGTCACAGGCTGTTTTCTCGGGAACCGTAAGAGCTACGGACCTTAAATTTTCACAGGATATGTAGAGCTTTGGCCGCTACAACAACAAAAATATGACAGCTAAAAATTAAAGAGTCTGCTAAAGGGAGCAACGAAAAATGTTGAAATACCAATGTAATGTTTTCTCGGGAACCGTAAGAGCTACGGACCTGAAATTTTCACAGGATATGTAGAGCCTTGGCCGCTACAAAAACAAATATATGACAGTTAAAAATTAATGGGTGTTATAAAGCGAGCAACGAAATATGTTGAAATACTAGTGTAATATGCAGACACTTATATATAGACACTTTAAATTTACAAAGTGCTAATTGGTGTAGTCTGCAGAATAGAATACACCAATTAACACCGATATTTAAAACAATAAAAATTAAAGGGTATCCTATCAGTTAATGTAATTTGGACTATGTAATTTAGACAATATGCTGTATCTTGGAAACCGTAAGATGTAAAATCTTGAAATTTTAAAAAACGCTAAAACAAAAAATCCAAAACTAAAAAAATTTCAAAACGAAAAAAACGCTAAAAATGAAAAAAGCGCTTAAAGGAAAAAAGCACCAAAATTAAAAAAAATCACTAAAATATATCAATAAAATATAGCAATATATCACGAAAACTAAAAAGATAGAAAAAAATAAAAAAAAGTCAAAAAACCGAAAAAAGTCGTCAAAACGAAAAAAAGCACTACAAAATTGCTAAAACTAAATATATAATAAAAAAATGAAAAAATCGCAAAAAAAATACATAAACGCCAAAACCAAAAAAAAAAACCAAAAAACAACGCAAAATACTGGAAAAATAAAAAACTAAAATTAAACAAGAAAGCACAACGAAAAAACTGCCAAAATGACAAAAGGGACAAAAACGAAAAGGGATATACATATGTATGTGTATTCGTACGGAACCCTTCGTGCGCGAGCCAAAGTCGCACTTTACTTAATTTATTTTATTATCCGTACTTTAAACCGAAGTAATGCTTTAAACATTGACTACGTAGGACTTCCTTGAACTGATATGTGCAATGTTACTGGTTTAAATAAAATTTCTATAAGACAAATGCATGTTTGCTTCGGTTAAGATATTTTTTCTGTCCTGAAAATTCACTTGATTTAATAAAACTATTTTAAAACCAATGGGTAACAACGTTGTTTTCGAAAGTCGCCACATTCCCATCATCAGTGCTCAATTATTTATTACAAATCGTAAGAAAAACTTTTACACGGGAATTATTCACTATAAGACCACTTCTTAGGTGGTGATAAATTTAGTCACACATGAGCACTGAGTGTGGCGACTTTCGAAAACAGCCTTATTCTGTTTTGCCATGTTGGTTAAAAAATAAAATGATGTTGATTTTTCCTTGTTCTTTGGAATATTCATCATGTCTAACTCTTTCTGAGTATAATGTTAGGAACTTTTGCCCATTTGATCACTTTGGATAAAAAAGCAAATTACTTCGAAATAATCGCCTTAACATGTAAACCTTCCTTTAGGGGCTGCCAAGTCGCTACAAAAATTCTAAGGGTTGCCAGGGAATAAATTTAATTTCTCTTGTGCATACCTTCACCTACCTATTCCCGAACTTTACCCAACTCTTTAATCATGTCAAAAATTGTTTTTTTTTAGATTAGAAATTGCTCAATATTCAGAATGAATTTAACCCATTTGTAACTACATTCTATAAGTTTCGCTTATTTTATCAATATGAAATTTATTTTCAAGAATATTGTAATTAAATTGTTTTCGATTTTTCCATAATATTTTCAGCAACGACGAGATGAATATTTTGTTTGGGCTAAGAAGGTGGTCGATAATCTACGCGGTACGAATGTAGAAATAGAAAATAAATTAGATGAGATATTTAAAAAACGTCAATTGTTGTAATTTAAACGAAAAAAAATATATATATACATATATAGTGTATGTTCAGACTAATTTTGTTTTATTTTCGATTATTTTCATAAAATTCTAACATAAGATTTGCCAACTTTTGTGTCTCATTGACTGTTATCGCATTGTATAGTGATGCTCGAATTCCACCAACGGAACGATGACCCTTCAGTTGAATCATGCCTTCACTTTCAGCTTTTGCAAGGAATGCTTTTTCAAGATTATCATCACCCTGAGAACTACCAATGCGAAACGGTAAATTCATTCGGGAACGTACATTTTTATCCACGGGGCAGTAGTAAAATCCATCAGATTTCTCAATTATATCGTAAATAAGTTTAGATTTGATTGCTGATATTTTGGACATGCCCTCAACGCCACCATTACGTTTGATCCATTTAAATACCAAACCCATGACGTAAATTCTAAAATAAATAAAATAATTTTCTTATTTTTGGCTTGAGTTCGGTTTTAATTTAATTTTTCAATTAAATTATATTTTTATTTAGAGATAAATGTGAAGCATGTAGACAAAGAAAATTTTGACTGCGCGGAGGATGAGATTAACGAGAGCTATCGAAACGTCAGTTCAACCATCCACGCAGTCAAAATTTTCTTTGTCTACATGCTTCACATTTATCTCTAAATAAAAAATATAATTTAATTGAAAAATTAAATTAAAACCGAACTCAAGCCAAAAATAATTAAATTTCTTTGGATATGAACCCATACAGTTCGACTAAACTCATAACTTAATTGTAAAATAATTTTCAGTATATTATACGAGTTTATATACAAATTTATCTGAAAATAGAACAATTGCTTACCCAAAAGTTGGCGGTGTGTTCAATAGAGAGTCATTTTTATGCATTAAGGAAAAATTTAATATGGATGGTGTTTCCTTGATGTGATGGCCCAATAAATCTTCACGAATTATTATAACAGTTGTTCCCGAAGGTCCAATATTTTTCTGAGCGCCAGCAAATATAACACCAAAACGCTTAACATCGATATTTCGAGAAAGAAAGTTTGAAGACATGTCGCAAACCAACGGCACTTCATTAGGAATTTCGGGAACAAAATCGAATTCTACGCCATCAACAGTTTCGTTGTCACAATAATACACATACGAAGCATTCGGATCGAAGATCCAGGTATCCACTCGTGGCACTGCCGTATATTTGCTAAACTTTGGCAAAACCAAATTAACTTTACCATACTGAGTGGCTTCTTTAGCCGCTTTGGCTGACCAAGACCCAGTTACAGCATAATCTGCGGTGCCCGTGCGTCCAATAAGATTCATGCATACAGCTGCAAATTGACCAGTGCCTCCTCCTTGCATGAGTAATATTTTATAGTTATTTGGAACATCTAAAAGTTCTCTTAAGGCATTAATGGCTTCTTTTTGTATTTTGTCGTAAGTTGACGACCGATGAGACATTTCCATGACTGAAATTCCACTGCCATTGCAATTCAATAAATTTTGTTGGACTTCTTTCAAAACCTAAACACAATTACATTTTAATTTTTGTAAGCATAACTTATAACATGTTCGTTCTTCTTATTTTCTACCGTCACTTACCTCTTCGGGTAATTTAGCTGGGCCTGCAGCAAAGTTGATAACCATTTTTAATATGTATCACGGTTTAAAAAAATATTTAAATAATCTTTACCACTCAATTACCGTAAACAATTTATGTCTGTTCACCCGTATTTCACTTTTGTAACTAAGTGGCCCACATATTTTTATACTGAGCGTGAGTGAGCATTAGCCGGTTGATTCTGGACATTAGAAAATTGTTGATTAAATAAGACAGACACGCAGACAAGTTCATCAAGCTAACGACGATAAATGGAATAAAAAGTTTTATATTCGGCAGTGTCGAATTTGTTATACTCAACACCATAATGTTCTATATGTTCACCTATGTAGTTATGGATGTTCGTTCGTACTTATGTATGTATGTTTGTATATCAATGTACATATGGCCCCTTTATTGCAACGTAGTCATATCTCAAAAAACAAAAAATTTCAAGTTACTTAAGAGAAAGCCTTTATGAAGACCATATCATGAGAAACATATCTTAACCTGAACCGAATTTATAACCACTAAAAAGCTAACACCGCCCATATACTTGCTAACATTTTTAAAACTTTAAACACGTTGTGCCAAGTTTCATTTTTTTGAGATATGTACATTAGGGCATAACTTATTCACACTTTTTGCGAGTATTAAAAACGGCATAGTATAGTCGTGTAGAACATTATAATTTTTTCGTTAAAAAGTTCACGCAGGTATCGGTTTGAAGTTTGAAAACAACCATTTTTATCTCACGGAAATTTTATAAAATATACAATTGAAGTTCTATGTATTTAGTCGAACTAAATATACACCTGATATTTGTATATATTCCTATACGTATCACTTAAATGCTATTTTGGAATTTATCCACTGCTTTAGATTTAAAAATTTTCCTACGGTTAACAATTCATCGCAGTTCAAAGTTCGTTGGAAGATTTTAGAAATTTGCTTCCCTGCGTAAGGTTTGTTTTTTTTTAGCAAAACGACGGGAGGCAGGTGTTTTTATTACTACGTTGCGATATGTATATTAGGGGTTCATTATTTCTATGGAATTTTTTTATAAAATGTTCAAGCCTCACCCCCCAAAAAGTGAAGGCTTGGTGCAAAAATGACTAAAAAAATTTCACACCGCCGGGGCCACGCCACATTTATACCCAAAAGTCGAAAAATATGATCACATCATGAAAATGGTTCTCCTAAAAAGATGTTGACTTTGTACCGACTTGTACCGACATTTATCTAAATCGTATATTTCGCGACCTCATTTCTGATTTAGCTTATATGGCAAAAAGTCGGAATGGAGAAAAACGACAAAGAAGATTTACATGAAGTTTACTCAAAATATACCCGATAGAATTTTTTTGTAGTTTCACCACTGCTTCTCTGCATTTGCCATTGTTTTCATTTTATTTTTAAAAATTAGCTTTTTGTGCTGCATGTGTATACTAGCTGCTGTGTTATTGAGATGCAATTTCTTACTGTTTATTCAAAATAAGCGTAAAAATGTATTAGAAAATATTCAAAATAAGCGTAAAAATGTATTAGAAAATATATTTACATGGAATAAAAAGTAAATATTGATGAAATTTGAAATTTTACTTGATATCTGTTTTTTATTTTTTAAATTTATCAAAATTTATGATATCGAGCCCAATGAATGCTTGATATCTCAGAAAACAGAAACAATTGCGCGGAACAAATTTTGGATTCTGAAAGAGGATATTCAAAATAAATGTACCCCATACCTAACTTTATTTTTTTTAAATTTCGGTAAAATTTTTCGTTTTCTAGAAATTGAAGTTGTTTCTTTAGTTATTTGGTCCGCTGAACGCGAATCTGAACTCAATTTTTTTTTATCAGTTTTAGCTTTCGAGATATACCGTTATTTCGAAAATGAAGGCACTTGTACGACATATATTATTATAGCTGGAAAATGGTTTGTCCTATCCAGTAAAAAAACCCATTAATCGACAACAAAATTATCTTTAAGCCTAGCAAACATTGTTTCGAAATCCGCCCATTAGTCTCAGAGATATCGTAATAGTTTGAGCCTAAAAAATATTAATTTCATAAAAATAAATATCAACCATTTCTAACCCGATAGTGCGGTCAGTATAAAATTTCACATGAAGATAGAGGAGGAGTGCTCTGATTTATTTTTGGAAGATGTTCTTCCCATATTACTGAGGAGCAGAGGAATGAAATTCAAAATAATGTATATCGAGTATCGCTTGTCATTTCTCTGTTTCTCGCCCGATTTCAAGAATTTCTTGTGTCCTTATAGACCCTATGAAGTTCTAAAAATATCTTTGGTTAAACAATTATCTTGTATAGTTAGTGCGATATACTCATTTTAAAATTAAAATTTATCAATTTTTCAAAACCTTGGTCCAGTATTTTCAAGATATCGGATCCAAATAACAGCCGATTGTCACAATTATTTCCTTGTTAGTTACACAACAAAAATCTGATGGAAATATTCTTTCAGAGTTGAAAAATATATAATTTTTAATTCGAAAACTGAAAAATGTTGAATTTTTTGAAAATGTTTGCCCAAAAAGCACCATAATTTTGTTCTCTATAAAACGTTTTTCTCAAGGAGCATATAATTATTATATAGAGACATCTAAATAGTATATTTGCAAACATGATTTTAGAAAAACCATTTAATCCAATTTCGAAATAATCAATTTCAGGACAAATTTTTATAAATTTATTTTTATTTTTTACGCGTACATATTAAAAAAAAATAAATCAAAAACAAAGACTTAGAAATTCGAAAATTTGCTATTTCATCTTAAGTTTGTCTGAACTCTGACCTTGTATGTATAAAAATAGTGGATACTTTGAGTGTAGCGAGTTATAACAGCTATAAAGAATCTATAATGTTGCATCTTATGATGTTTCACAAATCGATCGATTTGATCTCATATTCAAAATCTTGATGCTACGGTAGAGGGCAAAAAGTAGGTCCCAATATTTTTTTCATTATTTTTCCCATGTATCTACAAAAATAAAATGCAACGTTTTAGTGATATTCGAAGTTGAAACTCGCAAAAAAACTCTCATGCTCCACCATAATGTACAATAACATTCGCAATAATATTGTATAATGGATGGGCCGCTTTAAAAATGTGTAGCATGTGTTTTAGAATTCGAATTCACAACAACATTTTGGAAAATGATTCGGATGCCAGAAAATAGGCGAATGTTTGAAACGTTTAACCGTGTGCTTAAGTATTTATGTACGTATGTATGTTTTGATGTGTTACAAATAGAACGATTGACCTATTGGCCAAAGTTATGCATGTAGGCACATACAGAAACATGCGATAATGGAATCAAATTCAGTAATAAAAAGAAGAGAATATTAAATGAGAGAATTTCATATAAAAACCAGTTATAGTCACATACTCTCTGCCTCCAAAATATGCATAAATGCATATCTGTTAGTGTTGTCATTCGAATAAAAATTATTCGAATAATCCAACAACTTTTTTTTTCATTTTTGTTCGAACGAACAAAATTTTTCAATTTAGAATAAAAAATTATTTGAACAGTTTTTGTCGAATATTCAAACAACTTTTTGAAACTACATTTTATAAAAATTAGCTTACATTTACGAATGCAAAATAGCGTTTTAAATTAATTACTTTTTTAATTTGCTAACATTAGGATTATAAATACTTGTGTAAGGGCCGTTAACAATAAAAATATTAACCTGCAGTTAACACTAAACTCAAAATTTAAATCTTGGTTAGTAAAATTTCATTAACACACAGCTGTATTACCTATTAAATTTCAATTAAATTAAACCGGAACCTTTTTTGAGTTTAATAGTCCAATTCTTTATGTCGGCTTTACACGTTTTCCGACCAATATCTGTCTGATTTCTTTGTTTTGTATTCGCTAAGTAGTTTAGAACATATTTAGGTCGTTGTCTTTGAAAATTATTAGTTGAACAAAAAATACAGGCCAAATAAATTTTTTAACTATTATGGTTTTTGACTTGGCAGTACCTTATTTCCAGTTTCTTGTAGGCAAGACAAGAACCTCGAAACTCAAACGAAAAAATAATAACGATTTACTGAATTGATAGACGTAACGTTTTATCGAGATACTGAATTGGGCTATAAAATAAATAAATTTTTTGTTATTTTGAAAATATTTAACATACATTTTCAAGAATAGTAACAAATTAGAAGCTCCTTAGGCGAATGCACCCCTTCTTTGTGCAGCAATCGTACTCAGAATCTGTTGATCTATGAAGTTACTTATATACATATGTATGTACATTGAGACAATTTTTGTATTTTGAAAAAATAGTTTATTGCAAGCTATTACAAAAGTTGATAACACAAGCTAACTCAAATATTTGGTTATTGTTAACGAAAATTTTTTACTTTCACTTAAAGTTTTAAGTTCAAGCAAACTGAGAGTTAATAAACTTTAAATTAAAATCAACATAACTGAGCTTTGTGTTAATGAGATATTACGTAACTCGGAAATACGTTTTTAATTGGTTTCAAAGTAACGAGTGGTACTTATTTATCTTATTACTATGCTTCAAATTAGAACTACTACTTATGGCGTATTCTTTTCTAGAAAAAATATAAACTTTTTTTACTTAAAAAAAATCGCAATTTAGCAATCATTTAAAGCAAAAATTTACCTTCGTAAGCGATGATACAATAATTTCTAATAAATTCAAATTGAGTTATGAATTTTTAATCGAACTGTATGGTTTTTATCCAAAGTTATTTAATTAGTTTGGCTTAAGTTCATTTTTAATTTAGGCCCTAATTGTGTAAATCACATCACCGAAGTGAAGTTTATATTAAAGCAACAATAAATTTGACAAAATTTAAAAATTTTTTTTTGGTTTTTCATACAAATTCTTCACCAAACAAACGTATAGAAATTAAAGCGTTGCTTTACCTTTCAAATATTTTAAAATTTGTATGAAAAATGAAACAAATTTATAAAATATTTCAAATTTTGTTTTTGTTCTCTATACAAATTTCACTTTGGTGACGTGATTTACACAATTAGGACCTTAATCTTTCGATCAAATTATTTTTTATTTAAGAAAGAAATTCTAAAGCATGTGAATATTGAACATTCAAAGAAAAATTTGGATGTACGGAAGGTTGAACTGACAGCTGTTTCGTGACCACCAAGTCTACTCGTCAGAGTCCTTTACCTACAGCATCACTGACAGTGGCAACAACACTGTAGCAAAATCCTACTAATTCTAGTCTGTTAACTGAGCTTACTAGAATTAGTAGGATTTTCGCTACAGTGTTGTTGCCACTGTCAGTGGTGGTGTAGGTAAAAGACTGACGAGTAGACTTGGTGGTCACGAAACAGCTGTCAGTTCAACCCTCCGTATATCTAAATTTTTCTTTGAATGTTCAATATTCACATGCTTTAGAATTTCTTTCTTAAATAAAAAATAATTTGATCGAAAGATTAAATTAAAAATGAACTTAAGCCAAACTAATTAAATAACTTTGGATATGTTGCAAATTTTCATTAAAAAGTACAAACAATGCAACATTTTTTTGTAGAAAAGAAAACGCTATTGGTTTTTAATAAAATTAGCACGTATTCTTTTCATTATCTGAAAGTAATTATCAGCTTATATCACATAATGGCTATAATTTCTTTAATTTTCCTCGAAAAGTTAATTTTAAAATCGGCACGTATTAAATTGCAATGTCTTTTACACTTTAATTTTTCACAAACACGTTTTTTTTTATTTTCTACATTTTAATTTACTTTATTTTGAACATCAAAAATTCAAAGGAAATTATAAAATATGAAATACAATTTTTTTAAATTCATGTGTAAAATTATATGAATTTTTTGTTTGAAAATTTTCAGTAAAATTTTATGCATGAATAAAATAATATGAAATATGAAAAATAGGACTGATATAGCACCACTTTGAATTGCCCACCTATGTTTATGTTAATTAGGGATGTAACGAATACCGATACCGATACCGATATATCGGCGATACTTCAGATTTTCCGATACATCGGTATCGGCGATATTTTACTGTCGATACGACGATACTTTGAAAATTTTTTTCAGAGTTTTTTTTAACAAATAATTTGTTTTTGTTCAATTTTACCATGAATTAAATTCACTTCGTTATTTTTTAAATCTTATTAATATCAATTTTAAAAATTAATAATATTTTATGCTGTTATTTTGTAAAAAAATTATTTACTTTTTTGTTAATTTTACCATGAATTCAAATTCAAGTCGTTGTTTTTTAAATCTTATTCCAGCAAAAAGACAATCCAAAGAAGTCATAAAAATGTAGAATTCGCGATCCGGAAGTACATATTGCAAATTTGGATAATTTCTAATTAGTTTTACATATCCTTGCCATTGCAAGAAGTTCTGTTTTTCGATTACCAATCACCGAATTGGAAGCGATGCTAGGACAAATTACCAATTTTCACAATTTTTTTTATGCGAATTTAAACTCAAAACTTTATTTTCATGTAAATTTAAGTGAATAAAAATAAAGTTTTAGAAGACTTTTAATAATTAAGCTATTAAGTTATTTAGAAGAATATTAGTTGATAAATGTTCTTTAAAAAATCGATTTTTTAAAAAGCATGGCGAGTATTTTTTAAAATTACAAAGGAATTAAAATTTTTTTCTTGCTTTTCTACTAATTATCTGCATATTTTTAATATAGATTTTTTGAAGCAAAGAAAATGTAGCTCCTTAAAAATTACTTCCAATTTTTTATACTGGGTTAAAATCAATTTTAAATATTCTCTCTTACAATGTAATTTTGTATAATAAAAAAATTGCACTTGAGTTTTGTTGATCTAAACTTGAACTCAATTTCAATATTCGTATCGGTATCGGAATCGGTATCGGCGATATTTATTTTTAAATATCGGTATTCGTATCGGATCGGCAAAACGGCGTATCGTTACATCCCTAATGTTAATGTCATAACTAATTACTCAGCTTTTTACTTCTCTTTTTCGACAAACTGTCCAATTATGTTTAAATATATGGCGGTTTTCTTTAGAAAACTTCTACTAAAAAAGTAATATATTGTAAAAATGATACAAATTAGCAAGGCATTGATAAAATAGAAAAAAACCCTAAACCTGATTATATACAGACAGGTATGTGATGGAAATCGATATTAAAAACGAAGATAAAGGCCATTTCTAATAAATTTTTAATACAATTTTTATAATTTTTCTAATAAAATTCTTCTTAATAAGGAAATATTTTTATAATATTTGTGGTAAAGTTCTTTTTAACAAAGAAGTATTATTTGAAAAAAAAAATTAAAAAAAAATTTTTTTTGTTGATTTCAAATTTGTTTCAATTAAGATTATTGTTAATCAACAATGTGAATTGTTGATTTTCCGCACAAATTTTAACTATCATAATTGTTAACAATATTTTTTGTACAATCACAATTCTCGAAGCGACTTTTTGCTTGTCTGCGAAAAACACTAAATGTCTTTTGGCGGAATCGAACCGGCGACCTCTGGACTGCAGAGCAATTCGTTATTAAATACACAAATAATGAATACACACAAAATATGATTTGCTTTGTTTCATCTACGTGTGTGCACTCATTTGTTATATCAACAATGATGATTGTTAATTTTTTTTCACAATACATAATAAAAAATTTGGTTAGTTCAGTTTGTTGAAAGAAATTTATGTGTTTGTCGTATCAACAACTCAATTTGTTATATTAATAAAATATATCTTTGAACTTAAATTACATATTAACAATTGAAATAGTTATTTGCAGTTTGATGATATTTTTTTCTATGTACTCGAAAATTTGCTTACAGCATATAAATCGCGAAACCTTGCAATATCGTTATGCAAGCCACAGACTTCGCGACCGTTGGTACAACTCAGCTACTAATCAAGTTGTATGCTTGTCGCACAAACGATACAATTTGGTTTGCGATCTCATGCACAACTTCATTTTACAATCAACTTGTGAGCAAGTAAATATCTCTCATTTTATGTTGTCAGCAAATAATACTCACATTCAATGTTTAGTGCAAGGTGGTGACAACAAGAATAAACACGTATAATACATAAAATAGTATACGACAGTATATGACACACAAACGTTGCGACAGTGTTGTACAACATGGTAAAAAATCAAACTTTTTGATCTTTCGTACAACCAAGACACAACTAATTCAACGAGCCCACAAACGTTGCAATTTCGTATACAACCTACTCAAGTTGTACCAACGGTCGCAACGTCTGTGGCCTCCTTTAAAAATGTTTCACACCGGCAAAAACTGTAAACGATCAAACCCACTAGATTTTAAGAATCAAAAACAATTTCATGTACAACAAATTGCGAAAATTCGCCAATAGTTTTGTAATTGAAAAAAAGGCATAAAATTGATTAAAAATCGCTAAAATTGTAAGGAATGGTAAAAACTTGGAAAAACTTGCGAAGATGACGCAAATTCGCAAAAACTTGGCATTATCAAAAATATATCAAAGTCTGATATATGTAAACGATATGATTAAAAATCGTTAAAACTCTCAAAAAGCAAAGAATTGGGAAACAAGCAAAATTGCAAAAGAGCCCTAAAATTACTTAAAAATAGCTAAAGATCTAAGGAACCAAAAACTCAGAAAAAATTGTCAAAATGACGAAAACTCGAAAAAAATTGCTAACATCAAAAAGATAGCAAAGTTTGACATGGATTAAAAATCGGTTAAACTGTAAAAAATATGAACTGGCTAAAATAAAAAAATCACTTATCGCGAAAATAGCAAAAATTTGCGAAAATTGCAAACAAGCGCTAAAATTCCTTTAAAATGGCTAAAATTGTAAGAAACGCAAAAAAAAAATCGGAAAAGTTCGCGAAAAATTACAAAAATTTGCAAAAAACTTGCTAACATCAAAAAGATAGAAAAGTGTGATGATATTAATTAAAAGTCGGCAGGACGGTAAAAAGCCAAGAACTGCCAAAAAATTACAATCAGGACAATGGCGGAAATGGCTTGAGTCAGAAATATTTTGTTAAAATTATTCACAAGAGCAAAATTTTTTTTCAAAAATTACGTCTATCGCAAAACTTACTAAAATTTGCAAATAATTTCTAAATCCTTGAAATTTTAAAAGCATAAATGCTCGAAAAAATTTAGTTTAACATAATGCAAACAAGACATAAATTTAAAAAATCAAAAAAAAAAGATTTAGACCGTCACAGATCCTAAATTGTCGTTCGAAATTAAAAATCATAAGAGAAACTTGAAGATAATTTTCAAATACCTGTCGATTGATACTCATTTTGATATAGTTCGCCAACTTTTTATTTTTTGGTATAAACAAAATGGCGTCTGTTGGCCGCCATATTGAATTTTCAATACTGTCATATCTCTTAGTGACACTCCCCGGATTAAGACGATTCGATTGACGTTTTTTGTAAAAATCGGTCTACCCGTTCGGTTCATATAGTGCAGGGTAAAAAGACAAAAATTCGCAAATAATTTTTGGATTTTAATTATTTGCATTTTCATACCAAATATTATTTTATTTTTGTAATTTTTGTTCTCATTTATTTTGTATCATCTTGTTTATGTTGCAAATAGCACACTAAAATCTGAGGCGTTGTTCACAACGGTCATATTTTTTTGTTTCTTAACTTATGACATATGACTTTATGATACCTTGTGAATACCCCAAATTTGTATAAAACATTTTTTTTGGTTTTAATTTGTTTATTTGACTACTTATTTTTTAGCTTCAAGTAAGCCAAATAATAACTAGTTAATTGCTGTGACAATGTAAACAAAATAAGTACACTCACAATATTATTACAGTAACGGAATGTACTTTATTCAAGAAGTATCCCGTGCAATCATTTTTAAATAAATAAACATGTCAGTTCAACCTTCCGTACATCCAAATTTTTCTTTGAATGTTCAATATTTACATACTTTAGAATTTTTTTCTTAAATAAAAAATAATTTGATCTAAAGATTAAATTAAAAATGAACTTAAGCCAAACTAATTAAATAACTTTGGATAAAAACCATACAGTTCGACTAAAAATTCATAACTCAATTAATAAATGTTTAAAATTCTAAGCAATCTTATTTTAACTGATTCTAACGTTCAATAAAAAACCAAGTACATACACATTAATACGTCCGTTGTTTATGTTATAAGTACCAAAAAGTGCAGGGATAAAAGTAACACACACAAACAGTCAAAATGTTCTGTACGTACAATTAGCTGAAATTGTAATTTAAAATATATGAATACACATTTAAAATCAGTAGTGTAGTGGATAATACGCCAGTAAAAGAGTTGCTTCCAATAAAGCAGGTTTCTACTATTATGGAATAAAAGTAGCGCTGACAAACCTGCTGATATCGCTGCTCATTTTTGTATGGCGAGCTCCCGGATTGGAGTACTACATTTTTGCTCACAAAAGCGCTTTTGAAGCGCTGAAAATTATCAACATTTTCAGCACTAGAGCTAAAAATATATGAAAAAATGGTTCGATGTGGATTGGCGTCGTTAACGCCATTTTGAATTTTTCTTATTTCGTTTATTTATTTTTATTAATTTCATATTTTTACTCAATGTTTGTTATTTTAACTTTAACTAGTATTGAACTAAGAACCTTCAGGTTTGAAGTCCAACGTACCAACCACTCGACCAAAAACACTGTTGCAAAACGGCACCAAGAAACTCAAATAAACTTACTATTCATTCTCGCTTAAGAACCTGCTTTGGATCAGCATTATAAAATCAGCTTTTTTGTATAGCTTGTGTACGAAGCTTTTGTATAAGCAAAAAGCAAATACTTCTCTCGCTTCAAAACCTGCATTGTTGTGACGATATGAAATCAGCTTCTGAACAAGCTCATATTTTAAAGCGAATTATAAAGCGCTTTATTTCTTTACTGCTTCAAAAAACATGAATTTTTTTGCTGGGTACGTTAGACTATTAACCGGGAGGTCGCATGTTCAATTTCAGCCAAGACCAATTCGTGTGTTTTTTATAGTTTTCATGTTGACTTCGTCTTGCTTCTTTACATACTATGCTTTAGCCCAGTGGTTGGTGCGTTGGATTTCAAACTTGAATGAGCTTTGTTCGATTCACAGCGGAAATTAAAACAACAAATAGTGACTAAAAATATACATTTAATAAAATAATAATTAAGGATATGAAATAATAAGCCTTTAACATTTAAAAATAAAGCAAAAGCAATTATTTTTATGGAAATTTGGGTTGATTATTTATCAGTAAAAATAGCAGAAACAAGTGAAACCTCTTTTATTTTTACGGAAGCTGCAATTAGTTAGTTCTTTTGACAGTTAAATTGGTCCAAACAAAGAAAGAATCATTAATTTTTTACGGCTTTAAGTCTGCTCATTTTTTAGCATATAAAGTTCAATAAACTTTTTGTTAAATTTAAATTAAAAATAAGTAGACCGGTTTTTAATTGAATTTTAATTTATTTTATACTACAATTTTAGTTAATTTTGCGTACAGAATATTTTGAGTGTAGTTATCAAGTTAAATTGCAAGTAGTTTCGACTTAAATCCTCATATACCTTTTTGCCTACAAGTAAGCAAAGTTTTTGCTGGGAAATTACAGCGTGATCTTAGTATTTTGAGGAAGATAATTACAAAAACCAAATTGTTTTCAAAAAGTGTTCCAAAGCGTACAAATGTTACGGAACAACAACTTCTCCACTATTGCACCATTTTCATAAAATACGCAATATTAAAATTGAAAGTTTCAGTGCAGATCCAAACATATCTGTCAAGAATAATATGGGCCCAATGACAAAATATGTAAACGAATCAGTTTGGCTGAAGATGAAATGTCTGTTAATGCCTTTAAAAAGTCGAAACTACCCTAGAGGGAAGAGAAGCTGTCACAAAACAACTCACGTGACTATTTCCCAAGGACTAGCAATCGATTCTAGTTCGGGGACTTTATATGAAAGGGACCGGTAAAACTTACATACCGTTGTCATTAGAGGGGCTACATTCACGTAATTAAGATACTCAGTGATAGGTTCTAAACCCAAACTTAAGGTAATTGTCCTATGTTGATTTCTTTAATACTAGTTAAATTACTGTACTTTAAACCAGGGACTGAAACCACGAAAAAATGGATTTAAGTTCCGGTTCGGGTTAATCAAAATAAAAATCTGAGGTTGGGGTTCGGTTCCGGGTTCGGATTCGGGCTTAAAACCAAAAATTTAAGTACGCGCAATTATATTGTTTAATAATAAATAAAGTATATAAATCAGGTTTACATTCACGTTTATACATTTAAACAATGGGTACACACTAAAACACTTTTGTTGAAAATTAGGTCGATAATAGTCGGCAACACTACAGATTATTATCGACCTAAAATCACACACGCATTATTTTTGAACAAAATGTTTTTACTAAAAAGAAGCGATTGGCTACGTGCAGGTTTGAACCGCAACCTCCTGACTGATAGTTTGACGTATCTACCATTCAGCCATAGCCATATTATACTTTATGTTACATTTTCTCCACTTGGACTAAATATGTTTTATTTGAAAGGTTTTTTCTTTAATAAAATAAATACAAAATCGATGTAATTTTAGACAAGGAGAAATTTTCAACACAAAAT
Source organism: Panzeria rudis (assembly GCA_956483635.1). NCBI lineage: Eukaryota > Metazoa > Arthropoda > Insecta > Diptera > Tachinidae > Panzeria > Panzeria rudis. Next base: position 199,765,728 of record OY101447.1, read on the forward strand.
TTAGACAATATATGATCGTAAATTTGAAGTAATGTTTTAGAGTGTAGTATGAATAAAAAAAGCATTTGCTTTTTACTTACAAATCTGTTTTAAAACCAAAAATATTCTTAATTTTAAATTGAATAATTTCCGGAATTTTGTATTTTAAACAAATTTTTAAGTAAAAAGAAAATACTTTTTTTTTATTAATTTTTTTAATTTAATTAAATTTAACTTATTTATTTAGCTTTCAAAGAAAAAATTTCAACTTTGTAACGTACGTACCGCATTGTCATAAGAAAATATACTTCAAATTAGAAATTATTAGAAATACCCAGAACAAGAAAAAGGAAAAATTTTGGCAACCATTCGGCACTTTTAAAAATTGCAAAAAATAGTCAGCTGTCGGGGTGCTGCCATCTGGTATGAATTTGCCTTGGTCGTTATTTTATTTTGATTTTCTTTTTAATTTTTTTGCATGCAAGAAATGTAATGTTATTTATTTTTATATATTATATTTTTGAACCCGAACCTTGCTGAATTTTAGGGTTCAACGGGTTCGGGTTCAAAGTCTTCATAAACAGCGAACCTGAACCCGTTTGGGTTCATGTTCGGATCCCGGTTTCGGTTTCAGTCCCTGCTTTAAACAAATATTTTTGATTTGAAAAAAAAATCTACTTGTACAGTGAGGGTATTTTGCTAAAATTTTTGTTATATATAATTTTGTGATATGATCTCTTTTCACCGATCACGACTTAGGAACATTTTGAACAATTCCCATTTTCACCAGTCATAGGATAAATACGTTCCAGACAATTGGTACAACATTTACCGCAGGCTAGTGATGGAATATAAAAAAATCGTGGTTTTAAAGTGGTATTTCGAATGAAAATTTTTATTCGTTATTCATTCGAATATTCGGCTGTTCGAGCAAGAAAAAAATTATGAAATTTTATTCGAACGATTATAAAAGCCGAATAATTGTCACACTAATATCTGTCTTGCACATACATACATATGTATTTATGTATGTATGTGTGTATGTATGTATGTATGTATGTAAATCTGAGTGTTCATTATTAGGGCGTTCATTATTCAGCGAAAAGCATAATTTTAATCCTAAGTACTTACTACTTCATTATAATTTTTGGCTCAAGTTAAGAGTAACAACAACCGTTGAAAATTCAAAAAAACATGACTTTTAACCTAAAAATTTTAGCGTATATTTTTCGGCGTTCTTTCTTGGTTTCGGAGTTTAAAACTTTTATTTTTCATTGGTCATAACTCCTGCAGTATGGAACGGATATAAGCGATATGGTTATCATTTTAAAGTGCTTTAAAATACCTTTCTACTGGTGTAAAGATTTTTCGAGTCTAGTCAAATGCAACTTGAAAATTTTAATCTGACCTTATATGTTCTTGCAAAATTTCAATTTTATTTGCATACTAAAATTAGCTCTTGTAATTGCATTTTTTGTTTGTTATCATCCTAATAATTTCTTGTTCAAATATGTTCGAACATTTAATAATACAAAAACAAGAAAGACAAACAAATATTTATTTTTATTAATTTAATACAACGTCACACATATGTATGTAACTATTTTTATCAGCCTGTTATTCATTGACATTATCTTGTTAATAAATTATTGATGTCTTTGAACTTTGCCAACAATATCGCTCCAGAATGTGCCATAACTTTTTAAAACTGTGCCACTGAAAAAAAGGAAATAATAATGATATAATTAATAATTAGAGTCCGAACGAATATTCGTAAATTTGTGGTTTCGGCTGATATTCGGTTTAGGCCAATTTTTTGACGAATACCGAAACTGAAACTTTATTTTATATAAATAAAGAATTTCGATTAGAAATAGTATTTTCCGAATTTAAAATATGTGTGTCACCACCATGAATCTGTTACCGCAATGATGAAAAGTATGGTTTTTTATGAAAATTGAAAACTTTTTATTTTTTCTAGTGGATTTTGTAATAAAATTGGACAACCCCTTCTAATTTATGTTCAAATCAGTGGGCAGCCTCTTCAAAAATCCTAAATTTTAGAAAAAAAAATTATCCATAGAATTTAAAATTTCTACTGTTTTTATAGTTAGAGAACCATAAACACATCAAAAAATATATTGGTATGTACTCCTTGCCATTTTTCTTGTTGCATAGTGTAATTTGGCATTAAGAATAAATAAGACCCAGTTAAATTTCGTCACTTATGCTAAGTTCATTTATTTCATTCGAAAGAATTTTTTAAGTCAAGTTCAAGTTCGTTAATTTTATTTTCATTAAAGGCCAAATTTACACGATGAAATACGTATGTCATAAAATTTTCGTCAATTCTGTAATTTCATTTCATACCACTTTGTCACATAAATTACTTCCCTGCCTATCATATCGGCAAATAAAAATAGTTTCATCCTAGAAATTTCATAAAATATTTTATCGTGTAAATTAAGTCGAATAAAATTTTATTTTATGAAGAAAGAAATTATTTAGAAAGAAGTAAGAATATTTCAGGAAATAATTTAACTAATTGACTCAATTTTTTCGAACTCTTTTTAGCAAATTCTTCAAGGAAAAAATACATTTTCCATATAAACGCGGCAACAACTGAACTAATATGCAGATGTACTCATAAGAGGAGATATAGTGGCATGTTGCTTCAGTTCTACCCATGCATGATCCAATAATCAGGTCAATACAACTCGACAGCTGTTTATTGTTTACCGTCGTAAAGATGTCAAACTTCATATGAAAAAAAAAACTAAACAAAATTTTTTATATATGGAGTTTGTTTGACATCATCACGATTATGGCATTTTTGTTGTAGAGATGCATATACCTAATTATTAGATCATGTACCCATGTTTGTGTTGAAAATTTATCTTATCTAAATCTGCCTTGATTGTGTTAATTATTTTAATTTTTACCAAAATAGATTCAAAGAAGAGAAAACAATTTTTGGATATCAAATTTAAAAATAAATTTTTACATATGGAGGGAGCATTATTTTGAAGCGGATAGCCCAAAAATTTTTTTTGCCGAAATTCCTTGATATTTGGTAACTATAGTTCTAGTGGATATAAATGTTTATGCAAACATTTTTTTGTATGATGTTTATTTGTCGCGTTATGGGGTGCGAAAGTGTTGCCGTTTTTGTTTTTTTTAAATTATACTAGTATGTGATGGAAATCGATCGATTTCAATCGCGCGATTTCACAAAACTAATAATATCCAAATTTGTATTCTGCGAATCGCAAGATGCATTGAAATCGAATTTATGTACGAATAAAATATTCTTGGGTACCCCCGTAGTCTGGCGGATAGTATGCTAGACTATTAACCAGGAGGTCGCAGGTTCCATTCTTGACAAGATCCTGGGTGTTTCTGCAGAAAAACCGAAAAAGGCTTAAGCAGTATGTGTGCTCGTTAAAAAAAATAAATAAAATATAATAATCGTCAAAAACAATAAAAACAGCACCATAATTCATCTTTCAGTGAATTTGTTTTCTGAAATCGGCGCGATTTGATATCGATCGATTTGCATCACATACCAGATTGTTTCAAACTAGAAAAAATAAAGCAACAAATTAAAAAAGCTGATTCATATAGGAAATCGTCTGATCTTTTAAGAAAATATTTAATTTAAAAATTCTTTTTTCGTGTTCAAAATCGGAAATGACCAATTGAAATTAATAAATTTTTTTCTAATATTTTATTTTTTTTACCAAAATTATATTGATAATGGGATCTTCATAAGTTTAAAAGTTATGCAAATTTCTTTACATGCCCCCCACCTTTTGCTTATTGCTATAGAGAATCTGTATAAGATATTGTGTAGAGTTTATGTTTAAGGAATTTATGTAAAGCTTCACAAAAAATAATTTCTAAGAAAATTTTAACCCTCAGCGCTTCGCTGTATATGTTTTTTACCCTTTGTTAAAGGGGACAAAAATACTCCCCTTCAACGGCGAGATAGCGGAATTTTTGTAGAACATGTTATCTATCCCCGCACTACCCCTATTTAGGGGTGTTTTTTACGATTTGTTAGAAAAGAGACGTAAATTAACATGATTTTGGGGAGGTAGAGGGTTAATATGTTCTACAAAAATATTTAAACTAATATTTTCTACAAAGTTGCTGAACATACCCTACACCTGAGATGTAAAGAACACATAGTTTCATATACCGATATGCTGCACGAACAGGCCAAAAGGGGAAACGTTAACCCCCCTAAAATGAAATTCCGTTTTGATCTTGCAAAACGACGACAGACGTATTTTTTTATTTAATATTCTCTATTAGAATCGGTTGTCAGAACCGCGTTTTTTCGTAAATCTACAAAAAATTTTGTTATTATCGGAATTAGTTTTCCAAAATCGTACGACTTCAAATCGACTCGATTTACAGAACAGGGTCGATAGCTAGAAGTTTGAAGGAAAAAATGTCATTAAGAAAATAAGAAATAAAATAGAAGAAAGAAAAGAGCCATCATGATGAAATCCCATAAGGCCTAAATATAGCCCGATTTATTGTCGATTTATTGTGAACAGTGTGTAAAAATTGTACGCTGTTCATGTATATATTCAGACGTAAATCCTTTAAAATTATATATATATATTTTTTTTTACTAAATTTACTTAATAAATAACGTTTTAAGGCCACTTCAACAACTCTCAAGGTTTACCATAAAGTTGAAATGCATACTCCGATAAAAGGTCAATGCCTTAAATAATTCTTTTAACTTACGCTATCGTCAACGGTGATAACTTGAAGGTAACTATTTTCATTATCTTATTTATTGAAATTATATTTTTAAAAGCAATAACAAATGTATCGTTAGAATTATAAACAATTGATTAAAATAATCAGTTTAATATTTGTACGCAAAAAAAATTATTTGAATTTACATTAATTCAAGTATTGAACTTGAGCCGAAATAGTAACTTCCGACTTAAATAATCAATTTAGATAGATAGTTTCTTCACACATTATGAGTGACAAGATGCAGAATACGGCCAACTATTTTCTAATATCGTGTTAGTGAGCCGTGCTTTTTTCATCATTAACAGTCTTTTAACGAGCTAATTTACGTTTTCTAATATTTTAGTACATAATTTTAAGCAAATTTAAATGAATTTTATTTGCTGATAGTTAAGCATTGTCTATATGCATTTCATTGGCGCTATACCAAATCGTCAGTAGACTTCAACCACAACTTTGAACAGTTACAAACCTCTTGACGATTCGGTAAAGCGCCAATGAAATGCATGTGTCTACATGCTTAACTTAAAATTTAATGATTCGCATAGATAATTAGTTAATACCTCTTTATCTATCACCACAAAAAACGTGCATTTGCATGAAAGTCTGAAAGTCCGAGCCCTGATAATGAGCAATCAATAGGGAAACGTTTGCAAATGTATTTTCTTAAAACTTTTCAATTTTGTTCTTGTTTTTTCTAGCTGCGTACATTTAAGTTAATGTACATATGTATATTGTACACAAGCAGTGATGCCAACCCAAAATCTGCCTTAGAGGTAGATTCGATATGAAAAAGAGGTAGTTGCAAACAAATCTTAGAAAAAAAAATTTGGCTTCTACCGAACACTAATATCAATTGCTTGCAACACTAATATCAATTGCTTGCGTAAAGAAACTTTTTCCGAGAAGAAAAAGTATTGCCAAATGATGGTTATCGAACGCAGGACTTTGATTATTGTGCAATTACTGAATTTACGAATGTACCCTATTAGATAGGTCGTATTTTGATAAGAATAATTATTTGAAATTGTCATAACTTTTAACATTGTTGGCCGATTTTATTAAAATTAGTCTTATTTGAAAGAAAAGTTAGCCTACTTTTCGCTACTATATAAATGTTTGTAAAGAATTATTTTAAAAGAAAAAAATTTTTATTTTTCCAAGTGAACCCAAGTCAAAATTGAAAAAGTGGTCATAACAGTGTTGCCACCAAAGAAGCTAAAAATAGTACAGAGGTTAAGCAAAAATAGTACAAAACCAAATGAAATAGTACACAAAAAAAAATAAAAAAAAAATTTCGACATATTCTAGTATGAATTATCATTGATAATTACAACTACTAGTGTGTGAATGTTTGTTTGTTCAGTTTATTTTGAACATGAACATCCTTTTGCTAGGTGCCTTTCGAGTTTAACAATTAAGAAAAAAGTGAATATCAACAACTATCAAATGAATTTAATGAAAGGTAGATGATATTCAACTCTTGGCTGCAAACAGAACTCTGAAGAGATTAGCGGGAGCTATCGAAACATGTCAGTTCAACCCTCCGTGCAGTCAAATTTTTCTTTGTCTACATGCTTCACATTTATCTCTAAATAAAAAATATAATTTAATTGAAAAATTAAATTAAAACCGAACTGAAGCCAAAATAATTAAATTTCTTTGGATATAAACCCATACAGTTCGACTAAAACTCATAACTTAATTAATAAAAATTTTTATAAAAATTAAATTTATTTTTTATTTTTATAAGTTTGTGCGACGTTCATTAAAAGTCTGTGGATTTTTTAAAGAAAATTGAGTTGCATAAAATTTTTTTATCAGTTTTCTTTGTAGAATATTTGAGTAACTTCACTAGATTTTTTTCAAAGACACCATATCGCTTTTTGCGAAAGCAAGTTATGGATTTTTCTTAGTGAAATATTTCTCTATAGCTCATCATTAGATTTTTAAAAAGTAATTTTCAAAAAAACATTTTTTTTGCCTCCAAAATACCACTGTGCAACGTGCTGGTGCGTTTTGTTGACTTTATAAATTCTCGACAGATTTGTAGAAAAATATAAATTAAAGAGATTCAATTGAACTAGATTTTCACTAGCAAATTCGTACATGCATAGTGTCGTTGTACAAAGCTTTAAAAATTCTTTACAACTTACGTAAAATAAACTCTTCCGCGTTTGTTCTGTGGAGCTTTCCATATTAGTTTAGCTGCAAGCTTGTCGCGATTGTCACCGTGTGTAATGCCCGAACATTCTGGTATTGTGTTTGTATTTTCACTTTTTTGCCACACTCCAATCCATTCGTTAGAATCAGCATCTCGTGCTTGAAGGAAAAATCCCCGGAACAGTTCTTGTTTGCCATGCGGATAAATAGCCACTGCGTTCACATAAACAAAAACAAGAACAAAAATAATTGAAATATTTCAAATTTTTAAATTATTTTTTTTTCACTAAAACTCCGCCTACCTGTTACTTCCTGACCAGGATGAAAAGTTTCTGAACTGGCCACTACTTCGTAGGGATTTTTATCAAGCGGTTGAGATCGTGCTTGACCATGATTTGGTTGATTGGGACGTTTCTTAACACATGTATCAGCAGGAGCACCATCCGGAAATGATTTAACCATCATGATTGATGAAAAGATGCTAAATATTTGTATGGCACTTTGATATTTCATTGGTAATCTAGTTTATTAATTTTTCTCACACAATAACGACTTGTAATTATTATTATTTCTAGTTTTCTTTTTTTGCTATCAATATCGATTAATTCCGATGCGATTTAAACAAAATCTGTGTTGAAAATCTTTTTACTTGCCTGAAGGCCCAGGCTTTTATTAAATATTTTCGTTTGGTATTGAAGCTTTGTTTCAGTTATTGGGTACCAAATAAAGTCATAGTTAAAGCTTAGGTTTTGAATTGTGCGTATGTGTGTATGTTCTTGCCTTTTTGGCCACACACACAGACATGTAAAGTGCATTTCATAATTATACCACCACCACAGCAGCACAGTGGTTCTAATTGGAAAAACGTTAATAAATCTGTATCTTTGACATTTGCAATCCGATTATAAAATGATGTATGTAAAAAATCATAGAGGAGGACCTAAGCTTTAAGAATGATGAAACTTAGACCATCCTGTTGAAACACACTGTGAGCTACAGGGTGTCAAAGTTGATTATCTTAGGCATGATCAACTTTGTTGGCCTCATAACTTTTACAAATATTATCCGATTTTAATCAATTTAGGCTTGTTGTAAAGGTTATTAAGAGACAAAGAAAATACACTTCAGAATTAAAAATTCGTAAAAAATGCCCCTTCAATATATCATTGAACTTTTTTTATATATAAGACTATTGCTATGTTTTTTGATAAATAGTAAAGAAATAAAAGTTAAAAAATGAAGTTTGGTACTATTTTCATGCAGGTATATAAAATGACTCTGAAAATTGCACCATTTTTAGAAAATCTGATCTCCTGGCCACATTTTTGACCGGGTGGGGGTAACAATTAAACGCCAGATTAATTATATTAAATGTATCTAACAGAAGTTGTAAAGAAATTTGAAAAACTCGATGGTCGTTTTTTTCTTAAGATATTAATTTAGAATTACGTAGAAAAATTTAATATATTCGTCCGATGCCGGATGTAGCGTGCATGCTTTAATCGATTTAAAATTTCAAGTGAAGCCATTTTTTAAGTCTGAAGTTTGAAATATTGAAAAGAAAAAATTGTTGAGAAAAGCCAAGGCGAATTCATACCAGGTGCCCGCAAAAGCCCATCTGTTTACGTAAATATTTACATATTTGGCTTGTCAGCAGTGTTAATGTATCAGCTTTTTTGACAGCCCAAATGTAAACTCTCCACGGCGAATTCTCTGGCGACTACCTGGTGTTGATCTACCTTGAGAAAAGCGTGCAACAATTAAATTTGTCAAAATTTAGCAATTTTCACACTCATTTCAAAACGTTGATTTTGTTCTTTTTCACGGCTACAAGAATTCAGAGAATTTACAAATTTCGTCCGCATATTATCAAGGACTTTGTTTAAAATCATAAAATTTTTTTTGTTGAAAATTTTGGCTATACTATTAACGGAGATATTTACGAAATCAGGAACAAAGTCACGGCCAAAAACCAAAATTTAAAAATTCAAAGCCAAATATCTCTGAAAATATTAGATAGATCTTAATAAGATTTACAACAGATCTAAATTCTTTAAAATCGGATAATATTTGTAAAAGTGATGAGGCCAACAAAGTTTATCATGCCCGAGATAGTCAATTTTGACACCCTATAGCTCACCGCGTGTTTCAACAGAGTGGTCTAAGTTTCATCATTCTTAAAGCTTAGGTCCTCCTCTATGATTTTTTACATAAATCGTTTTATAACGTAAGTTTCAAAGATACAGGGGTCTAGTCACCGCATACGATATCGAGCAGAATTGATCGAAATTTTTCATTTTGGCATCATGGCATTCGATATCGTATAAAAACGTATCGTAATTTGAAATGATAGCAGTCGACATCTAGTAATCAAACATCGACTTCTATCGAGTTGTCCATGATCCAATAATCAGGCCAATTCAACTCGACAGATACTTATTATTAGAGATGCATAGACCTAATTAGTGGATCCTGGAGTTGTCATTCGATAGGTAAGTGCCTATCGTATACACAATAATATAATATTTAAAGACAAATATATTTAAGAATTTCTAGTTTAAAAGTTTATTTTTATAAAAAAGTGAAGAAATATATAATAACGAATGCGGTAATTCGGTCCCAGTTATACATACACACATAGACTAAATATTGTCATATGGCATAAAATCTTGCAAAAATATCTTGCATTTGAGTATAATCAAATACATTCATTGGTATTCTTGCAAGAATATGTAATATGTGTTGTTTCATTCTAATTTCGGGATATTTAAAATAGAATTTAAATTTTTGATGGGGAGAAACCAGAAAATTTTTTTTCCGAAAATTTCTGAAACTTTGAATCACATGCGCGGGCTAATGACATACATGTGTAGAATTTGTATGAAAATCAAAATTTCGTTCGTTCAAATAAAAATTATAAAATTATTGGAATACTTGAATAATTTTTATTCCAATAACAGACAAATGCATATACTATTTACTTCTAAAAGTCGAATTATTTACAGTGGTGCTATAATTTTAAAAACCACTGTATATAAGAAGAGGAAAAAGCTTTGTATTTTACCTTTTTGCCTAGACAAATTGGCAAAAAGTGCAACAGCGATCAAAAAACTTGTCATGTCATGAAATGGTTCTGCTTACTTCTGTTTTTTTTCTTATTTTGGGAATTCGTATTTTGCAACTAAATCTTGTGCTTAAGAAACAAATCTAATGGTGTATTTTGTTTTCGACTTTAATGTATTTTTCTAAAAAATGTAACCAGTTTTTAATTAATAAATACTGTACTCCTGCGGAAATTACTTTAGTGCGACACACATCGTTTAGTTGTATAAAACTAAATTTGATATTTTAGAAATAAACACTAGCATACATACGTACATATTATTCGTATGTATATATACTACACTGAAAATAATCCATGCAACATTTTACGAAAAAAGCTTTCGTAGTTACTTTTTTTCGTAGAATATACGAAACTTTCGTACATATTACGAACAAAATTCTAGTCAATATTTTTTTGAGCTTACGAAAGTAACGAAAACCTTTCGTAAAAATTTTGTCCTTGTTAAAAAATATATTTGCAATAAAAAATAACATAAAATTATTTTTTATAAATTGAGATATTTTTCATATGTAAGTAAATAAAATACATTTTTAACTCTTATAAAATAAGTAGAAAGTGGCTCAGTGGGTAGAGCGCTTTCTTTACAATATGCGCCAAAGTTTTTTTTAAAGTTTATTTTCTTAATTATTTTCGTACATTTCGTATATCTTACTAAAGAATTTCGTGGTGCGAAATTACAACATATTTCTTAGTATGTACGAGTGGTTTCGTGCATATGTTGCATGGATTTTTTTCAGTGTATGCACATGTATACAAACATACATACCGGTACAATACCTTTTATCTGGGTCAAACTTTAACGCTAGCCATTAAATATTTCGATCAGTTTGCCGGTCAGTTAACGAAACAAGCTTGCTAGCCAGTGTTCCAAGCAGCGTTGTCAGATCACCTTTTTACCCGAGTGCGCGGCTCAAAGAAGGGTATTGTGTTTATTTATCAGCCTACTTATGTATGTATGCATGTATATGTGTTCCTTTGCGGCACTATATAAACCAAAATCGTGGGCCGATTTTGATGATTCTCTTAATATTGCTAGTGTTTCTAAATATAGACAGTAGTCAAAATTCAATATGTCAGCGAACAGACGCCATTTTGTAAAAAAGAAAAAAAAGAAAAAAAAGTCGGCGAACTATATTCAAATGGGTATCATTGAACAGGTATTTAAAAATAATCTTTAGGTTTCTCCTATCATTTTTCATTTCGAATGACCATTTATGATCTTTAACGGTTTAAAGTTGGCTAGCAACCAAAAAACCCAATTACGGAAAAAGTGAACTTTCAACAAAAAATCAAAAACCAAAACTGTATATGAAAACTAAAAAGAAAAAAAAAAGGAAAAATAAATTAAAAAAGAAATCAAAAAATCCGACTGCGCAAAAAAAAATAAAAAGAAAAAAAGCTAGTCCAGTAGTGCGGAACATAGCGACTTTTACAGCTAGGAAGTACTGCTTCCGAATCTTCAAATCTTCGCATAATCGTTTCCGGATGTTAAAGTCGCGCCCTACTGAACTTGTTTTTTCTTCTTTTTAGTTTTTTTACGCAGTCGGGTTTTTTGATTTTTAGGGTTCCTTACAGCAAAAGTGTAAAGGTTCCCTATTTTTTTCGCTACGCTGTCCATCCGTCCATCCGTCTGTCACAGGCTGTTTTCTCGAGAGCCATAAGAGCAACGGATCTGAAATTTTCAAGGCAAAACTTTGGGCGGTACAACAACAAATATATGAAAGTTAAAAATTAAAGGGTGTTCTAAAGCGAGCAACGAAACATGTTGAAATACTAATGTAATATACAGACACTTATATATAGACACTTAAAAATTTCAAAGTTAGTGTATTATTATACAGCATACACCAATTAACACTGATATTTAAAACAATAAAAATGAAAGGATAATAACAAGTAAAAATTAAATGATATTAAAGGACTTTGTGTATTTTGAAATGAGCTAATAAGGCCTAAAGATTCATAATGCAAATAAAACAAATTATTTTATTTCATTTTTCCCGACGTTTCGTCAATTATTTGTTGACTTTATCAAGGGATGGGAAATACTATTATTTTAATTTTCATTAATTATTGTTAAAACCCCAATTTAGGTGGATTTTGTTCAATAAATATTTCAAACTAAACATTTTTTTACAAAAAAAGTAAATAAACAAAGAACACAACTTAAAAAACTATATCACAGGTTTACTTTATTACATTATCAGTTAAAGGACATTAACTGATAATGTAATTTTGACTATGTGTGTAATTTAGACAATTTGCTGTATCTTGAAAACAGTAAGAGGCAAAGTCTTGAAATTAAAAAAAACCCTAAAACTTAAAATTCCAAAATTTTAAAAACGAAAAATCGCCAAAATGAAAAAAAAATGTTTAAATAAAAAAAGTAGAAAATCACTAAAATGCAAAAAGATCGCCAAAAACTTAAAAAAAATCGCTAAAAACTAAAAAAACGCAAAAACGAAAAAAAACTCCAAAATAAAAAAAAATCGCTAAAACTAGAAATATCGTAAAAAACGGGGAAAAATCGCCGAAAAATGCCAAAACCGAAAAAAGTCGCCAAAACTAAAAAAATCGCTTAAACTAAAAATATTGTCAAACAACGAAAAAAGCAAAAAAAACACCAAAACACAAAAAGAGCTCAAACTCAACAAAATCGTTAAAGCTAAAAGAGCCAAAACAAAAAAAAAATCTACAAAACCTGAAAAAAATCGGCAAAACAAAAAAAAAAATCGTCAAAACTAACAAAAATCGCCAAAAACCGAACAAATCGCCAAAGCAAAAAAAATCACCAAAACTAAAAATATCGTAAAGAAATAAAAACTAGCAAAACGAAAAAAATCATCAAAACTAACAAAAATTGCAAAAAAATTCGAAAAAAAATCACGCAAAAATTAAAGTAAAAAAAGAACAAAAATCAAAAAAACGAAAACAGAGATATACGTATGTATGTATATGGTATTCCTGCACTTTGCTGAATTTTTAAATTTCTTTCAGTGTCACTGTTTAGTTTGATGAATATTGATAAAAAATGATCCTGCCAAAATTTCAGATCAATCGGTTGGGGATAACACGCTCCGCACCGCCAGACCTCTCATTTAGCTTGTCGAATCAAACTAAAGCGGCAACCCAGATTTCAGACAAAGACGAATACATGCTTAGTCCAAATTACACGATGACTGTTTTGCTAAACATCTATTTTATTCTCTTTTAGAGTTATCTCTCACATACTACATATTGTTTGTATTATTCGAATACTCGAAACATATTTGTCATTTTTATTCGAACGAACAAAATTTTTCAATTTATAGTAAAAAATTATTCGAATAGTTTTGCCGAATATTATAATATTCGAACAGCTTTTTTAAACTACTTTATATAAAAATTTGTTTCCATTTACGAATGTAAAATAGCGTTTGAAATTAAGTCTTTTTTAGGCTGTTAACAATAGGATGTGTTAAGTAGGGTGATCGATTGTTCGAGATTTTTCAGAAACCGGTTTTCGAATAGTTTGACTATTTGAAATTTTTAGAAAAACCGGTCACGGTTTTTAAAATTCAGAAAAAACCGGTCGACCGGCTTTTTTATGAGAAAATTATACTACAAAAGTTTTGATTTGAATTTGCTCTAAAAAAAGCTAACAGTTCCTGTAAATACTATCCGCATAAAATCATAACTTTGAAAATAAGGCAAAGTTCCTATCCAAAAATTTCGGCCGTTAAAAGTACTGAGATCAAAAGGAGGATCGAGTTCTTGATAGGTATGATACCATCTAATTTCTAAGATAATTTGGCAACATTTTCCCCAATAATTCTTCCCAATATTAGAAATGTTAAAAATATTGCCAAATAGCACGTTGCCTAAAAATGAGATGGTATTGTTTCTATCAAGAACTTGGTCCTCATTTTGATTTCAGTACTTTTAATGGCCGAAATTTTCGGACAGGAGATTGGCCTTATTTTTACATTAATGTTTTTATACGGATCTGACTTCTTTTTTCTAAGTTTTTGTTTGGTAGAACACTATAATTTCCATCGCTATAATTTACCATAATTTCTTAATTGCGCATTATAGTGCCCCAATGCACAGCTTTTGTTTTGCTAAAAAGACCTTTCCAAGAGTATTTACAATCTAACTCCACACATATAAGGGGAACAAGCCCAGTGGTCAGATTTACATTTTTTCTTTTTCTTGTTTATTTCTTGACATTCACGCAACCAGCATTTTTTGTCTATGATGGATGTCGAACTCCATATAAAATATGAAGCTTGACATACATTCTACATCACAAGGCCAATTTAATTCGCCCCTGCTACCACCTTATAAAATTAATTCACCTTAATTGCATGTTTCAGTAAATACTCTTGAAAAAAATACTTAGGAAAATCAACACTAAAAGTTCGTCTGATTTTTAATGTCGTAAAAACTAATAATATGTACGAATACAAAAGTATTCGACTGCGCCCGTTTTTTAAATAGAAAAAAACCGGACTATTCGACATTCGAATAATCAACATTTTGAAAAAACCGACAACCGTACTGTGGAAAAAACCGGTTGAAAAACCGAGTCGATCACCCTAGTGTTAAGTAAGCAAATTACACCAAATTATAGGCGAATGTTGAGATACAGTATTTTTCGGTTAATTGACCCTACGGTTAATTGGTTATCACTCTTAATTGAACCACATGATCGGGCAAAAAAATATTGCATACGAATGCAATTGCATGCAAATTTTCTCGGATAATTGAACCCGGTTAATTGATTTTCCCGCTTAATTGGTTCAAAATTCATGTCATCAAAAATAAATTTCCTCTTACTTTTACCCGGTTAATTGCATTATTATTGAAAAATAATCTGGCATTTTTGCACATACATATTTGACATCATTTGTGAAAAACACTGGGTGGCATCTCTACTAATTTTATTTTACTAAATTTTATTTTTTTGTAAAACTAATGTGCACATAAATAGTGCATTTAATAGTACATATGTACCTACAATAATAAATACCTGCGTATACAAATATATGTACATTTTTTTCTGTTACTTGCATTTTTTTCGTTTAAGGTAAAAAAAAAATTATTTTGAAAAACTTAAAGTGCACATATGCGATTTCTTTTAATTCATTAGTAGTTCCAATTATGCGTGATTTCTCTAATTGAACAAACTGTTCAATTAAACGGGATTCTTGTAATTGAACGAATTGTTCAATTAAGCGGGTATCGGCTAATTGGTTCCCCGGTTAATTGAACAAAAAGTTGTGCAAATTTTGATGTGCAATTAACCGAAAAATACTGTACTACGTAACTTCGTTAAAGATTTCATTTTAAATTACAGCATGATCGTAGTTTGAAAGTATATTGAGGAAGACAATTAGAAACCCCCAATTGTTTTCAAGAAGGCTCTAAGGTTCTAAGGCTGAGAAATGTCACAGATCAACAACTTCACTCTTGCACCATTTTCGTATAGTACACGATACACAAATTGAAAGAAAAGATATCTTAATTCAATCGAAGAAATAATATGTAGTAGAAAGGAGTTTGGCTGAAAATGGAATGTCTGTTAACGCCTTTAAAATTTCGAAACTATCCTAGAGGGAACCTGTCACAAGACAAGTAAGATGACTGGTTCCCAACGAGTTCCGAACGTTGTCATTGCAGAGGGTCGGGTCGGTCAATTGCCATAATTAAGATACTCATTGATTTGTTCTAAACCTAAACTTAAGGTACTTGTCTTGTGTTACTTTCTTTAATACCAGTTAAATTAATGTACTTTAAACAAATATTTTTGATTTGTGCAGTGAGAGAGCTTATTAAACATTGTAGTTTTTAAATGGTTATTCGAATGAAAATTTTTATTCGTTATTCGTTCGATTATTCGAATAAAAGTTTTAAATTATTCGGCTGTTCGAATAAGAAAATTATTATGAAATTTTATTCGAACGATTATAAAACCCGAATAATTAACAACACTACATTGTACATTAATAAATGCGAATTACGTGTTGTGTAATTACAGTCTATAGTTTTGGAATTCTCAACACATGAGTATGAGTATATGTTTTCAAGATAACTGCCTAATATATATATACTTACATACATAGATCGCATATACATAATAGCAATGAGAGCGTGACTACCGTCTTACTCGCCTTAGCGAAAAAAATATATTACGCATGCGCGCTTATGCAAATAGTTATTTTTTGAACATTTGCACGTTCACGTGAGTGTAAAGAAAATCTAATCACAAACACGAAAATTCAGGATCACGAAATACTCACAAAAAGATAAGACGAATAATGATGAACAAGAAAATACATTTATTTGTTAAGAACGGCCACTAACCCAGCAGCTAAAGTTACAACTAGTAATGCTTTGGGACAGTCATATTACTAGTTGTAATGGTAGTAGTCAAAAAACGACAGTCATATTACTAGTTGTAACAAGAGTAGTAACGTTACTGGTCAAAAAAGAACAAGCACATTACAAGTTGTATCGAGACTAGTAACGATACTAGTCAAAAAAGCACAATCATATTACGAGTTGTATCGAGACTAGTAACGATACTAGTCAAAAAATGACAAAATTTTCAGGTATACGATTTTATATAAAACCAATTGTTAGCTATTAAAAAAAATAAGTAGAATGTGGCTCAGTGGGTAGAGTACTTGCCTTAAAGTATGAAGAATGCGTGTTCGTACCCCGGTTGAGCCAAAGTTTTTTTAAGAGTTACAAAACTCTTAATAAAAAAACTAGTAAGCGCACTAGCTTACAATAACTACGATTCCAACTGGGATATAACTGTATACAAATGAACTAGTTGGTCCCCTATGACAACCCAATGTTAAAATCGATAGTTCGATATATGAAAAAAGGATAGATAGGCAACTAGTCTGAAGCAAAAAGCAACTAGTATAGTTTCAACTGCATACCAGTTACTTTGTCTGCGGGGAAAGGCACCATACATGTGCATATCACAACTGTCTATGTTTGTTTCTCAGAAACTTCAAATTAATTTTCCACTCATATGTATGCTCACAGGGCGCACGGCAATTTTTTATACTCATTCATACACTCTAACATGATTCAATCACAAAATTACTCACGCTCATGTGCGATCACGCTGATGATGCAAGATTCACTCAACAAACGAGCGGCGTCCATCTCTAATATATAAATACATATTTATGTGTGTACATTACATTAGGGTGGAATGAAAATAGCAAAAATAAAAATTTTTTTGATTTTTTTTAAATCTCCTGAATTTTTAATCGATGTTCCTATAGAAAAGATTGATTCACGACAAATATCAAGGCTCTTCGATTTTATTTAGAGGTGTCGTACGAGGGATGAAGTTTGTAAAGAAGTACTAGGTACATATTTAAAATGTTTTCTATATCTGCTTCTTGATATACTCAAGCAAGGGAAAGGCGCGTCACACCACACAGAGGGATGGCACCGAGCATTATATTGACTAAAATAAGAAAATAAATTGAATTTTATGAAAATCGGCCACGCCCATCCCTCACCGCCCATATAATTCAAATACTTTTTTTCGCATAAAATTTTTCTTATACAAGCAAAAGTCTTCAAATTTAGTACATACACTTTCTGGAACAAACAAAAGATGCATGCCAAGTTTCATTAACATCAGCCACGCCCACCACCAACCACCCACCTCCCATACAATGCAAATAAATTTTTTCGCCTAAAATTTTTCCTATCCAAGCGTGTTTCCAAATTTGGTACATACACTTTCTACATTAAACAAAAGATGCATGCAAACTTTCATTAACATCAGCCACGCCCACCGCCCACACAGCCTATCTATTTAGCTGCGAAGCACGTACACAAACAAAGAATAAAATTGTGTGTGTTTGCCCACCACTGTTCTAAAAGAGGTTGACGTCATATACTACTTATGTACATATACTTATGTGTACGGATGAGATGATACAAGCCAACGATATAAAATATAAGTATTTTTTGAAGTTCTATTGCACTTTCTGGAAAACAATTATATATACTTCCTGTAATCTTTAGTATATGCTTCTTCTGCTTCCTCAGAGATCATACCAACAGGGAGTGCTGCTGCATCAATTACATTCTTTCCATGTATTAGTATTTTATGGACAGTAAGAGGCATGAAGTAGCAGTTATATGTATATTTTAACAAATAGCTCACCCGCAGCACACGCACCCGTTATATCGGCAACAAGTAGCGTTGGAAAAGAAACGCCTTGAGGTATTGGCATAGTTCGAAGACCCAGATCCTTGTTATACGAAATCCACTCTCAAGCTCAATCGTACTTTTAATGATGTCTGAATTCGGTACTTGTTTTCTTGTTTTAAAATCTTATATTTTGCTTCGATCGCAGACCACTTTTCAAAGGCTTATTATAAGCTACATGAAGTATTTTATTTATTCGAACATGTAATGACCTAATGCCCAATTTACAAGCCCATTATCAATGTTCTTCTTTGAAATTGTGTCCAAATCGTTCATTTCGGAAGGTTCTGCTTTATAAATATAACATACGGCTGCTGAAGCAGTATTTGTAAAGCGTAAGACTAAATGTATGTATGACGGTGGTATCCGGAGCTAACTTCTTTTTTTTTTCAAGTAAAACTGCAAACGCAGAATTTTATAATGCAATTTTAATTCGGTCATATCTATTAAACTAAAGGGTCCGCCAGATAACTTTTTTTTTGAAAATGCTATAAAAAAATACTGAATATTTTCTCAAATTTCTTTTTTTATTTGAAAGTACAATCCTTCCGGTTAATAATGAAAAATAATTTCATTCAAATGGCTGCCTCGGCTGGGCATGCAGTAGCCTAGACGATCGGTCCAAATTTTAAGCACATTATCGATTGTGTGCAGCTGTATTTCACCAATGGCTTCACGAATATTGTCCTTTAAAGCGTCAATTGTCTCTGGCTTGTCGGCGTAATACTTATCTTTGACGGCACCTCACATATAATAGTCCAACGGTGTCAAATCGCAGCTCCGAGGTGGCCAAACGACATCAGCTCTGCGGCTGATAATGCGATCTTCAAAAACACGGCGCAAAACATCGAGTGTAGCTTCGGCTGTGTGGCACGTAGCGCCGTCCAGTTGAAATCAAATGTTGCCAATATCCTCCTCTTCAATTTTTGTGAACAAAAATTCGTTCAACATGGCCCGATAACGATCGCCATTGACTGTAACGGCCACTCCTTGCTCATTTTCGAAGAAAAATGGCTCAATTATGCCTCTGGACCGAAATCCGCACCAAACAGTCTCGTTTTGGGTGCGTCGGCTTTTCAATGTATGCGTGCGGGTTTTCTGTGCCCCAAATGCGACAATTTTGCTTGTTTACATACCCGCCAAGATCAAAATGAGCTTCATCTGAAAAGATGATTTTTTTTGGCAAAATCGGCATCTTCTGTAAGTCGATCGGAGGCCCATACACAACCATATTCGCAAGCGTATACACAACCATATTCGTTCAGCGGAAGGATAAAACTAATTATCTGTCAAATCAGACATGAGCTAAGTGTTACCATTCACGAAATAAGCACTAGTTGAAAAAAAGGTTATATGGCGGACCCTTTACATATCGACATATGATTTCAAAAAAGCTCTTAGTTACACAAAATTCAAAACAGACCTTTTGATCAATTATTATTTTAATAGTATGTTTCCACCAACTTTAAATTACGTAGATTTAGGTAAATTACTTCGAAGCTGTAATTGAATTTTTTCCATATATAATAGTTTGACATTTAAAATTAATTAAATATTCTCTAATGTAATTTTTTTCCAAATTGTCAATCACAATTGATGACGACTCAGGGATGGAGTTTTTAATATTAAAAAAATCTATTTCTCCCAGTCTCACCACAGATAATATTAAAGTCGAGTTTTGGTTTTTCGGCTCAGTTGAACAGGGCAAACTGTTCTCTACTTATGTATGTCGAGCGATAGCTTCATTTTTGAAATGAATGTATGTCTCAAAAACTAGAACTAAAAAATAAACTGGCTGCAGATTCGGATGCATCAGCCCAATTTCCATTAGCCCAATTTTCATTTAATCTAGTCCGGGCATTTCATACTCATTTCAGTGTGAAGGCCAACTTCTTTCAAAATTATAGTCCAAATCCTCTTGCGGCCGCATTTACTTTTTTAATTAACAATTAAAATTTTGTATAAAATGCGCATTACAAAATATCGATTTGCTTTAATCCTGCGAGTGTCACTAAAGATATGACAGTGGGCAAAATTCAATATTATGTAAAAACGAAAAAAAAAAAATAAAAAGTCGGCGAACTATTTTAAAATGGGTATCATTGAACAGGTATTTGAAAATAATCTTTAGGTTTCTCTTATCATTTTTAATTTCGAATGACCATTTAGAATCTTTAACAGTTTAAAGTTAGTTAACAACGAAAAAATCCAATTGCGTAAAAAGTGAATTTAAACAAAGAATCTAAAACCAAACTGTGTACGAAAACTAAAAAGGAAATAAATAAAAAATTAAATTTTAAAAATCATGGCTGATCTAGTCCAATGAAGAAGTTTTTAGCATCAGTGTAGTATACGTGTCAGAGATGGCAAATAAGACTTTAAAATTGTACCAATTGTTGCCTGAAATTGTACTTTTTTCGGTTTAATTGTACCGAAACAGATTTTTAAGACCAGAAACATGTATTAAATACAGAAAATACATCAATGTGCTTGAGTCGGATTTCTAATCGAAAACAGCTCATATAATAGCTATTGGAAGGTGGAACGATATACTATCAATAAAGTTCCGAAATATTTATCTTTACTACAGTGAAAATAAATTTATAAACATTTATTCAGACTTTAATATGTATCATGATCAGTAAAGACTGCGATTCATTCACTATCCTGCGAAAATCATTACTTTTTCGTGTGTATAAATAGATTTTTAATCCCGAAAATTCCCGGGAAAAAGCCCAAATCCATACAAATCGACCAACCCTAATGTACGTTCTTGTTTTTTAACTGAGTCTAAACCAGGTTTAATTGGCAATCATGGAAAAACGACAATACAAAAGGTGTCTCTGCGAATCTATACACATACACGTACATGATGGAATCGTAAAAGTGGAAAGGAATTTTCATTATTAAATATTTAATGCCGTTCTTTTGCATATTTTCCGGTGGAAGTGTTTGTTGTTTATGGTTTTTTCGTTCAAGAATCGAATTCTAGATTCGTTTTTAGTGCTATAGATAATCATAATCAGTTGTTAGATATGGCGATTTCTTGCCAAACGTGGCGATTTTTCAACATGTTGGCGTCTAAATTTTTGATTTGGCGACATGGCGATTTTTCTGGCGATAAAAAAGTTGTTTGGCGATTTTAATGGTTATTTTTTTAGCAAACTTGCTTTGTTGAGAGAGTATTTTCAAAAATAAATCCTACCAAAACTCGTCTGCAAGAAATTAAAACCATACAATTGATTTGCTCTCCATTAACACTTGCGATACTTTATTAAAATAAAAAAGTAATTCAATAGAGTCTTACCTTAAATACAACCTACAACTTATATGTTCCCTTCTGGTTCGCATTTATTTTGTAAGAAAAATTCGCGGAAGTAAACATAGGCGACACAAATTTTTTAGGTTTGTGAATTCGCTCCCAAAAACTTTCGCAGCGGGAAAACTCAGAAGATGTTCTTAATTCAGACCTTATTAAAGGCCTGCTTAGACAGTTTATTTATTCAATTACCTTTCTTATCTAACTGCTAAGGAAAGCCTTAAAGAAGGCCTCGGATCTTCCGTATAAAAGATAAGATACACATTCCACATTCGCTTCTACGAGAAGCGAGAAGAGAAGGAGTAGCATGTCTTTTTTTGACAAAGTAAAAGAAATTCGTTTTGTTCAGCGTTGTTAACTTTTCAATTTCAAAAAGCACTGAAACAATTAAAATAACGCGTAATATTTGAAAAAAAAGTACTGAAATTTATTTTTAATTTTATTTAAAAAAAATCCTAAATATTGAGTAATTTGAAAAATTTCCGACAAAATCCGGATTTTTACGCTGAAATTATTCAATGCCCCAGTTATACAATACAAAAATGAGAACGATTGAAATTGCAGTAATGGCATTTTCCTAGCCCGTTTGCCCCTCTACACAAATTTGAGGTATGTATACCCCGTTCATATGAAATAAAATTTTTCCACATAGATGGAGCATTTATAAGTGAGCAAACGTAAAAAAATTACAAACGAATTGGTAGCCTCCTCCGTTTTTTTGAGGTAAAAAATCCACAAAACATCAATTAATTGTGTAAAAGTGTTGTGGTTTTGTGGATATTTTACTTATCGGATTCTAACTTGTATTTTAGAGAAATAGGGCCCAGCGGCTCATTTCCGAAAACTACAAGTTACAAATCTACAAGTAAAATACCTACAACACAACAACACTTCTACAAAATTTATTGTTGTTTTGTGGGTATTTTTCTTGTAGATTTGTAACTTGTAGTTTAGCGAAATAGGTTTAGCGAATTCTGGTTTATACAATTATATAAACTTTTTTTTGCCGTTTAAAGTGAGTATTTTTTCTATGACATTTTCATATAATTTGATAAATATTGGGGGGAAAATGCTAGAAAATGCCACATAAATAATTAAAAAATGCTAAAAATAATGCTAACTGCTGAATGGAAAACTAGCCGAAAAAAATGCATGTAACTGATTTTTTTATTATTATTTTTCACAAAACCCAGAAAACTTTACACAAATCGCTAAAAACATTTCTATCCTAAAAATAAAAAAAAACGAAAATAGTTATAGCAAATTGATTAGAAAATTAATTAAAACTTCAAACAACTAATAAAATGGCGGCTTTTACAGAATTAAAATATTTTTTAAACCTAGCGGGGCTTGCAAGTGGAATAACTTTCAGCTATTTTATTTCGTTGCTAGTACCGCTTTCAGTCTGTTTATAATGTAATTTCTTCAGCTGAAAAGTTGTAAAAATCAGTTACGAGTTGTCAACGTATGACCATCGATATATCGCTTGGTTTATAGTGGAAGTGTCAAAAGTAGTGAGAACGCTACTTTTGTCTGTGGTAAAAAAAATATGTATATCTTGCGTTATTTTCAAGAAAATGCAATATTGTACATCAACACAGTCTGTTGTATATGCGATGCATTGTTTATAAACAATTTGAAATTCGCAATTATCTAGGACTTCAAAAATTTTTATTGTCCTTGCGACCAAATTTTATTGAATTGATTGGAACGAAGTTACTTACTCTACTAAATTAAACTATTCTAACTGCATGTTTTTATAAAATGAAACGAAAATTTCGTGTGAGAAATTACATATGAAGAGCTTATTGTAATAACATCATAAGCCACCCGAATTGAAAAACTGGTTTTATGAGTTTTTCCTACGTAACCATTATATCAAAATATTTGTGGCTTATGATGTTATTACAATAAGCCCCTCATATGTATGTATATTGACAACAATATGAAAATTTTGTCATTTATTGATAAATATGTACATTGAACGTAAATTCTCACACGATATTTTCGTTTCATTTTATAAAAACAGGCATTATTAAGCATATTTTAGCCTGGAATCAATCGTTGATGTTCTTTTGAAACAATCTACCAAACTGTATGAGAGTTTACAACGTTCGTCTTAAAGTTCATGTACATATTTGCTCTTTTTCATAGAGATACAATTAGTTAATATGTATGTATCTGTAAAATGTGCTTTGAATGAATGCGTTCTTTTCTCAACGAAACATTTAATGAACAAATTTAATGATTGTATATTCGTTTTATTTGCGTGCATACAAGCGTTCATAAATTTAAATTCTGTATTCATATATTTTTCTTGGGGTTAAGAAGGCCAAAACCTAAACAACACGTAAAGTGGGAAGGAGAGATGAAGGGGAGGGGGTAAATAAATATTAAACTGTGTCAAACTGCACGTTTTAGCAAGTGAAGAAACAATGTATTTTTGATTTGTTGTGATGTGCGAGTAAATATTCATCTTTCAGGCAACGCATGCGTCAAAATTGTATAAAAACACGAGATTTTAGTATTTTTTTCAGACAATTTGAGAGCGAATTATTTGCAGTATAATATGCGGAAACAGGACATAAGTTCGCAATTCAGTTTAGTTGAAGAAAATTCACATCGGACGCTGCCATCACCATTCAGACGTAAGTGAGCTGTTACAACGCTTAAACGTTTTGTTAAAGAAAACGGTTATAATCATAAAACAAACTAAACTCATTTAATAAAAAAAAGTATAGACAAAAGCAAAGAAAAAAAGTAAGAAGCCTAAAAACCTTTTTATAATGCTGGCCTAAATTTAAAGAAATTAAAAAATAAATAAAAAAAGAATAAAAAGTTTATTAAAACCACAAAATTTGAAAAATATCTGTTGGAGACAAGGATTAATTCTAAAACACGGTAAAAAATTTAATCGAGTAAAAAAAGGAGTTCTGATTTGAAAATTATTTCATACAAACAAAA
Organism: Panzeria rudis; assembly: GCA_956483635.1. NCBI lineage: Eukaryota > Metazoa > Arthropoda > Insecta > Diptera > Tachinidae > Panzeria > Panzeria rudis. The sequence continues at coordinate 199,790,283 of OY101447.1, forward strand.
GTACATGCATAGTATGTATGTATAATATGTATGTATATGATGTACACATATTATTAATATACGCATATAATAAAAGATAAGTAGGACTATTTTTGTCTGTCCATTCATCAAAATCTCATTTTGTATTATAATACATATTTACCGATAAATAGATTTTAAAAATAATTTAGATGAACTGTCAAGTCAAGTCTTGTTTTTTTTTTTGAAGAGTTAAAATGTTATAAAAACGAAAATTGTTGTGGAAAATTCTGCATTTAATATAACTAGTAAATAAGTATATGTAAGTAGGTACACGTTTGTGTTCATATTGTGTGCTTGGAAAATCTTTATAACGATTTGAACTAAATAAAACTTGAAAAGTGAGGAAAAACTCCACTATTTTCACGTGACGACGTTATTATTGCTGTTTTTTTTTTGGAGCCATTCACATGCATAGAAGTTTGCATATACCTATACATATGTATGTATGTGAGTGTGTTTGTGTGTATGTGCGTGCGAGTATTTGGGTTCCAGTCCATGACACGCCATGCTACGACAATCCACAACATGAATTACAAACTCCTATTGAATTACATATTTAATTTCTTGCTCCTCCTTCCCCATCTAACTTTTGAATAAAAGAAAACAAAAATAAAATAATCTCGTACTCTTTTATAAAATTTTGCTTACTCTATTATTGCCTAAATGCTTTCTGGCGGTGTTATTTTTATAATTGTTGTTGTACCTACATATGTACTCTATTGTGTGAGAAGCATGGACAAGTGTCTTAGAGGGTCTTTTCCAATGTATGATTCATAATAAAGCAGCAAAAAATAAAGTACAATATCAAAATACAAAAGGAGCGAAACAAATAAAATGATAATAAAAATTAAAAAAACGGAAGATAGAGAAGCGATGAAAGTAAATGAAATCAAATAAAACAAACCCAAACAAAAACATGTCCTTTTTCCTAAGGATCACACGCACACAATCACACTTTCCCAGCAAACGTAGTTGCGTTTGAAATACTCCCGGCTGACCATGTCGTTCAGACATCTTGCAAGACCGATGTTAAAGAATGTTAAAGCGTCGATGACCTGTTGGTGACAGCTAGCTCAAACAGATCAGTGAGGACATTTTCGAACAAATTGCCGCTAAGTTCAGACATGACAACAAGAGCGACACTGTCGCGCATCTTTTCATTAATGACCATGTAAATGACAACATCCTCAGAAATGTCGTTGATCCTACAATAACAATTTGGGAACTTCTCGCTCAGAGAGTATTTAATATAAGAAGTTTTAATCAGTGATGCCAACTTTTTGTACCCTAAACGCGCAAAACTTTTTGAAAAAGGAACTAAAAAGAGCTAAATTGGAAAAAGTAACGTAGAAAGCAATATCCAGTAAAAATTTTCGAAAAAGCGCAAGAAAGGTCTAGCTTATAAAGTGTTTTTTGTTTTGGAGACAACTTAAAATCACAACCTATTTTAAAAGAAATAGATGATTATTGTCTACACTATTGTTTTTTTTTATTACTGGTAAAGGAAACTAACAACAAAAAAATTTGTAAAAACGAAATTGACACGTTAGTTCACAATTCTCTATTGCTGGAATAAAGGAAGAAATAGTTAGAAAAAAAAAAATTTTACCATATTATTTTTCGAAATGGGGATAAAATATTTGGTTTGGGGATTGGGGAATTCATTGGGGATAGCTTTTATGCTTTGGGGATTTTAGAAGATTTTGAGGGGATTTTACATTACATATCAGATATTTCTATTTATTTCTGGGACTATTTTAATTTCGAACTGCTCTTCAATAAAAACAAAAATAGAAACAAAATGTAGTAAGAATTTGCTCGAATCTCTACTGGAGAATTAATTGAGGGTCTTAAAAGCAAAGGTAAACAAGTGCAAAAAACAAAATTCGGAGTAATTAAGCTTCAAAGTTTTTTGTTCTTATGCATTTCATACCTAATATTTTTGGTTTCTAATACATACCGTTTTTTGAGATCATCCTACAAGTCTGAATTTTTTATAGTGATAGATATTAGTATTGTGTTGATTTTTTCATATAACTCAATTTCCCCAGCTTTGGTACTTGTACCCCTTTGCTTTTAACCCCCTCAATTAATATTCACTTTAAAAATAATGTAATTTGTTGTCACACTTTTGATCCACTCCAGAAATGGTGAAATTGTTTAACTCTACAAGTATGTATCAGCAAGTTTCTTTAGACAACGATAAAGAAGATTTGGACTCTGAATTAACCTAACTAATGTGTTAAAAATACATGCACAAATATATACTTAAATATACACTATGTTGATGGTCATACATTGACAACACGTAACTGATTTTTACAGTTTTTCAGCTGAAGAAATTACAATATCAATAGGGTGAAAGCGTTACTACAAACGCACTCTTAACTAACTTCAGTTTTTTTTCATTTTGAGGATAGGAACGTTTTTTGCGATTTTTGCGTTTTGTGAAAAAAATAAAATAAAACATCAGTTGTGTGTTGTCAACGTATGACCATAAATATGTACAAATGAAATGACCTACAGTGCAAATAAAGTATTCAATGTTAATATTAATATAAATTGCTTTTTGGGAAGTTTTGGGCATGAAAATGTTAAAACTGGGGATGCAACTCGAAAGAAATCTTGGAACCCTGATTCAAACTCATAACAGACTGAGCGACAATGTGTCCATAAGAAGTTCATTTGCTGGTATGTATACGAAAAATAGTGTTTTTTCTCGTAACGAAATTATACAAAATTTTAAATTGAACGTTGCACGACTAATTTGCGTAGAATATCTACAAACTAGTTGGCATGACCAGTTCAGTAGTTTTTTTTTACCCATTCTGTAATCGACAAATGTCGAAATTTCCTTAAGTAGTCAGTCGTTGATGAAAATGTCCTCTACGACGAGTTGGCCAACCGGGCAATTTGATCATGTGATATCAAGTGTTTGTTAATTGTGATAACATTGTACATGCATACATATTTGAAACGGCTTTTTGGTGTGGTCGCTATAATTTGACAATCTTCTGTGCCCAGGCAGGCACCATCCATAAAATGTTGAAACCAGGGACCGTAACGATTATGAGAAATACTCGTATCATAAAAATTTCGATTGAATTGTTATTTTCCAGCTTTTGTTTTTTCCCTGCCGAATAAGAATTATTTTTGAGCTTTATTTTATGATCGTAAAATAATTCTTATTTTTGAGCTTTTATTTATTAGCTTTAATTATTAATTTTTATTTTATTGCTCGAAACTTAACGATTATTTTTGATTTTTATTTTTTGCTTACAAATAACGATTATTGTAGATTTTTAATTTTCGTAACAAGTCTTAAGCAAAAGCTTAATTTGCTAAATTTAACTGGAATAAACTGAAATGCATGTGATATTACAAATTAAATTATTAAATTAAAATTAAAGTAAAAATCAAACCCTAAAATAAACCCAGCAAAAACTTGGTAATGAGTTGTCATTACCGAACAACATACTTTTCAATCACAAACTACATACCGTCTGAATTACTTTACAGTAGTTGAACAATTACTTACTAGTAATTAAACAAGCGATATATTCTCTTATTGGCAGGATACTAGTGTATCTGCTTATCATACAGACGATAAACAGTTCAACCCCTGGAGAAGAAAAATAGATTTTTTTAATTGTGTTCATGTTTGTGAAAAGCAGTTTTAAGCCCGTAACAAAATAATTGTGCAGTAGCATAGTGGGTAAAACACTTGGCATAAAATAACACAATAACTGAAAATGGCATGAGTTCAATGCTTAGCAGAGACATTTAATTTTTATTGTGTTTTATGCATTCAATGCCTTCTAAATATTGAAATTTATAACTCGTTATTTGTAATCAATTGTGGTTAGTACTTGCCTCCAATGACATCGCCATGTTAAGGTAATTGGTTAAAATGCCAAAGTAGAAGTAGTAAAAAGTATGTTTTTTTTATCATTTTAACTCATTACTTTGCCATCAAAATTTTTCTTGGGAAGAATAATCGTTACTTTCGAGCAAAAAATAAAAAATAAAAATTGAAAATAATCATTATTTTTGAGCTAAAAAAAAAACCTCAAAAATTATAATTATTTTACGATCAAAAAATAAAACTCAAAAATAATTATTATTAGCAAAATTCTTAAACAAAAAAAGTTGCTGCAACAAAAGTTGACTCGTATGGACTAGGACTTACAGATATAATATTATAAGCTCTTAAAAATATTAAACTGCGGATTTAATTGCACAAGTAGTAACATACATACTTATATTTTGCAGTTTAAAGAAAAAAAAATTGTACTTAAAAAAAGGGCAATTCAATTTAAAAAAGGACAATTTAATTATAAAAAGCACTTTTATTGAAACAAAATATAAAAGGACATTGTGTCAAAGAAGGACGAATGGTCACCGTAATCATAATGTTATTTATCCCGTATATTGGTATATTGGTTTGTACAAAGGCGTATTAAAGAGGTAGGCGCCTAACCAATACAACTACACGTTATTCCGACTTGTCAAATGCCTACTGACTATTTTTGCCGACATGTCTGACGTCAGAAAAAAAGAAATCTGAAACAATCAAGCGAGTTGTCTAAGACTTCTTAATACCGCGTCTTCACGAGACATTAACTTTGATATAACATGAGAGAGAACGTCGGCAGAACAATAAAACTAAAATGTCGAAATTATGATTTTTCACAAAAATTTTACTTAAAAAAAATCAATTAAACAATTTTAGATACACAAATTTACAGAAATTTTTTAAAAGTTTTGTTTTTAATTTAGTTCAATAAACACAAACACACACATTTATTTATTTTCACATTTTTTGACTCATAATATTTATATAACAACGCTCTCATAATAATTACTATAACATTGCGATAACACTAATTTGAAGTCTACACGTAACAGAACTCTCTCTGCGATTTAATTTCACGCTTGCTAACAGAAAAATATTTGATATTTTGTCTCGTGAAGGTGGAGTTACATAGCAACGCGTTACAAACTTCTGTCAAGTGCTGCCGCGTTAACGCCTGTTATGTACTTTCACCTTTAGACATTTAGCAGAATTGTCGGCAATTTTCTGATAGAACAACGTTTCTACATATTCGCTTGTGTTTGACGATTACAATTGCCAATGTCCTGAAATACACGAATTTTTGCGATTACAAACACGAATATTCGTTACATCACTAGTGTGAACGTACTATAAAATTTTAATCATTTATTTTATAAAACTGATTTACAATTTCACAACAATGACCTTTTTATTGCAGTCAATATTTCTTTAGAATATACATACATACATACATATACAGTATATGCACATACATACATACATACATGCATATAAATAAATAATGGGTTTGAAAGATTTCTCACACATTTGCGTGGCCTAAATCGCATGCCCTGCATTAGAATGTGTAGAAAGAAGTGCATTTTTATGTTGACTCCACTTAAATAGAACATTTTAAAACTAATAAAAAGGTTGCATACAAACTTTTGTCTAAAGTTAACATCCCGGTTGGCCATGTCTGTCAGACATCTTGCAAGACCGATGCATGACAATGTTAAAGCGTCGATGACTTGTTGGTGACAGCTCAAACAGATCAGTGAGGACATTTTCGAACAAATGGCCGCTAAATTCATACGTGACAACAAGAGCGACACTGTCACCCATCTTTTCATGAATGACCATGTAAATGACAACATCCTCAGAAATGTCGTTGATCCCCATTACATTTTTTCTTTTTTACACGTGCTCTTCAATAACAATTTAAGCAATTTGTCGCTCAGAAAGTATTTAATGCAAGAAGTTTTAATAGACATTGTAGCAGATCTTTTCATCAGCTCAATTTCCAAATTGGTGACAGACTGAGCGACAATGTCACCAAGAAGTTCATTTGTCTAGTTGGCATGACCATTTGAGTAGTTTTTCTTTCATCCATTCTTTGCGTACGGTTTCTGTTAGATTGTCTTAAAAGAAACTGTAATCGACAAATATCGTGCATGCAAATGTTGAAATTTCCTTAAGTAGTCGTTAATGAAAATGTCTTCTATGACGAGTTGGCCAACCGGGATACTAATCGATGTATGTACATATATATTTAATCGATGTACTTATTTACACATTCATACTTATGCATTAATATAGATTTTCCCAATCGTATTTCTGGAATTTGGAATGCTGCATAGAATTATTCGAGTTAATCAGAAACATTTTAAATTTACTCGTTTTTTTTTTTTAATTTTTGTATGGCAAAAGAAATTAAAACAAAATTTTATTAGCGTCTTATGTATTTTATTAATAAAAACAAAAGAAAAAATAATATTTGTACATAAATAAGTCATGCTATGATCACATAAAATATGCATATATTTTTAATAAAACACTACACAGTGCGACAGAATTAAAATATTTTGGAAATAAAGCATCCATTTCTAAACGGATAATCCGATCAGAATAAAATTCCACATGGAGTGTTTCTATTCAGTGTGGCCATTTTAGCATTTTTGCAGCTAAATTTTGCATTTTTTTATTTTGATTTAGCTGCAAATTTTCCATTTAGCAGTTACCATTATTTTTAGAATTTTTTAATTATTTATTTGCCATTTTCTAGAATTTTTTTAAATAAATATAAAATTATATGAAAGTGTCGTAGAGAAATACTCAATTTAAATGGCAAAAACAAAGTTTATATAATTGTATAAAGCAGAACTCAACTATTGACAAAAAATGGGAGTAGTTTCTAAACGAGCCGTCTGATTCTTATAAAATTTCATATGGCATTTCAGGAGATAGTGTTGAGCTTAAGTTCAGAATATGGAATTTATATCTTCAAAGGGAGTCACCTCTGGCTTATGAAAAATTCAAACATATGCCAAGCTAATGTTTTTGATCTGATAAACAAGAGTTTTTGCAAGTAGATTTGCATATCCAAGAGGTGAAAAAAACTATATCAATTTATGGGTTTCCGCTTACAGTTAAGGAGATATTCAACAAGAAAAATTATGAAGTTCATGTTTTAACTTTGATATTATAAACTTCTTATTCATATGATTATAAGTTTAACATAATATCTTTAGTTTTTCTATGAGATTTTTGGGTAAAGGTTCCCTGACGATTTGAATTAGCTTCAATGAAATGCCCATAGGAACTAGCTAATACTCCTCCATAATCAATTTCAATGTATTTTAATAAAACTTCAATTTTTTACTTAGAAAGTAAAATATTAAATTGGAAAAAAGCGTGTTACAAAATTAAAAAAGAAAATTTAAAATTTTAACTTTTTTACTGACATTGATCCACTGCTTTGCTAATTGGGAAATCACATTTTGTCTGATTTGCCAAAAACTTATTTATAACAAAATTTTTAATATTCTGGAAAAAGTTATACACAGTTTAATTAAACGTTTTGAAAAAAGTCGGGCTTCCCCGTTTTTTTGTAGAAAAAGTGCGTCAATTATTTCGTTTCAAAATAGACCTGTTTTTTTTGTAAATATCAATTTTAAGGCGCGTTTTCTCAAATCGCAAGGCTATAGTCAATAAGGGTAGCAAGTCACCTTGAGGCCAAATGTGCCTGGCGAAAATATTGAAAATCAAATTTTTGGGATTTTCTGGAATTTCTTAGGAAATTGCAGGGTTGCCAGAGACAAATCTTATGTTTTCTTCCTTGGTATTTAGTACATAAATTTCTATATAACTGCAAAATTTCATTCGAAAATATCAGTAAACCATGATATTATATTTTTATTATTAATTTTTTTTAAACGAACACACATACTGCTTAAGCCTTTTTCGGCTTTTCTGCAGAAACACCCAGGGTCTTAGCAGGAATCGAACCTGCGGCCCCCGGTTATTAGTCTAGCACACTATCCACTACACTAAAGGGGGAACCGTAGCATTAAGAAAAATTATAATATGCAGAAGACACCATATAACAACATTTTTCACCATGTTTTACAAAAGGTCTTTCAGAAATCGTTCAATTAGAAAAATCTGAAATTTGATATGTGTACCTTTGTCTTTTAAACGTGTGAAATTAATGAAATTATAAGTAAAATCTCGTACTACTGAAATAGCTTTACTTGACCTGACTGGCCATCAATCATACGTAATACGTGTTACGTATACTTAATATTTAGTTTAAGTGCACATAATACTTTAACAACGGGGAAAACTAGTATTTTGTGTATAACTTAAACTTTTTTTTTTATAAAAATCGGACAGCTCGCTTAGAAACTGCCAATTTATTTATTTTTTCAAAATCTCCCACTGTGCATCATCTTAAAATTGTAGGAATAGCTTAAGAGAAGTGTTTTCTATAACATTGTATAATAATTATACAAATGTATATTTTCTTTTAAATCAAAGTTTTTTGTGGTGTTTGTGATTATCCCATGATGTCTAAAGGCAGCATGCCTGACAGTGTTTTTCAATTTCAAATCAGTCTATTTTGAGTTGTACTTAATGCAGCATCTTAAAACTTTGGCAATTGCTATAGAATAGGTTTCAGGTTTTTGTGATTATACCCTAATGCCTACAGCCAGCATACTTTCTTTCTGCCTGTAAAAATAAGTACATCTCAAAATATTGCGATTTCAAATTAAAAAACAACCCTGGCTGCCTGCAAATATAAGGAAAAAAGTTTAAAAAAAGTTGTTTGGGGCGGGGCGCTCGCTCGGTTACTTCAAATAGAATCTAGTTTTCAAGGTATGCCGTTATGTCAAAAAGAAAGCAATTGTACAACATATATATTAATAAAACTGGAGAACGGCTTGTTAAATAAAAAAATCCGAAACTCGACTTGAAGACAAACATTTGTTTTTTAATAAAAATGTTTGTTTCTAAAACATTCATAATAAAAATATAAAACAAATCCGTTATTTTTCTATTATAGGTAAATATGTTCCAAGTTAAAAATTAAGTCATGAAACTCAATCGATAAAAATCACAATTTTCGTACAACTATAACATTTTAATTTGTGTATATCGTCATAGAAAATGCAAAAAGCCCTATCGAACATTTTAAAAGTTTAACAGGAGAGTCATAAAAGTGGTTTAAATGAAAAAAATTATTAACAATTAGTGCAAACTTTTACAATAAATATATTCATTTGTGGGTCCGTTTTTACTTGTATTATGAGATTTTGCACTAATTTTATGCTTCTCCTGTAAAACTTTTAAGATATTAGATAGGGCTTTTTGCATTTTATGTGTAGTTATGTATGTATGTTTTTTGTTTGTTTTTGCTTTTGTACCACATTTTTTCCATTTTGCGGAAGTAAGATCCCTTTTTGGGTCGGCTATTATTGTTAGGGTTGCCAGGTTCTTTTTTCAAAAAGCGGGACAAACTTCCAAAAATGCCAAAAAATCGCAGGATTTTCGAAATTTTCGCGGGACAAATAAAAATTTAAATATTTATGTATTTACTTTAAACAATATTTGAATAGCTACCTTGAAATTAGATTTGTCAAGACGTTTAAAAGTGGTCTCTCCTTTATTTTTTTTCTGGTTATGCCCATCCATTTCTGTGTGCCTTGATCACCATAGCTCCCAAACGGATTTAGTCTATTTTGCTTGAAATGTACTTGATGTAAGCGTTGTGTTTTTCTTCCGACGGAGTTTGTTTGAATTTGGAACGATTTTCCGTCATCCCATCCAGACCGGTTTCGGCTATGTGCCATCTTCAGTGTTCTATTGAATATTCAATAGAAACGATTTTCCGTCATCCTACGTCAAATTTGGTTGATAAACAGACCGGTTTCGGTCTATTGAATATTCAATAGAACACTGAAGATGGCACATAGCCGAAACCGGTCTGTTTATCAACCAAATTTGACGTAGGATGACGGAAAATCGTTCCAAATCTTTGATGTAAAGTGATAATAAACTGATCCGATTAGAAGTAATCAGGTGTTTTCTAGTGGATGGAAAGACGATACCTTTTCTCATCGTGTGCAAATTTGTCGTTATGATATTGAAGTAACATAGTAAACTGTTACTAGAGCATCATTAAGTCCATTAATTTAAATTGAAATTTATTGTTTATGCTCTGAGTTCTATAAGTACTGGATTTTTGTGATAAAAACAACTTAAGTATAATTTTAAAAATTTTCAGGGGAGCAAAAATAATATTAAAAAGCATAATGAAACTTTGAATGTATACGCTTAAGAACAAATGAAAATCAAACATAATTAACCGATCTCTGTTAGATCTTTATCTACAATTTTTTTCGTTTTTTTTTCTTGGCACATCCGAAATTGGCTGTTGATCAGTCGGAAATTAACAAATATGGAGATGAGTAGTGTCCGACCGAACGTTCGGGCTCGGTTGTAAAATTTTTACCGAAGTTCGAGTTCGGTCTGAAAAAAGTGCGTTCGGTCGGACACTAGAGATGAGTTAAGTTTTTAAAATATCAATATTTTTGGAATGAAATATCGTAGAAATGCGTTGATTACACCAAAAGACGTGCCTTAAAATTATGCTATTATAAATACGCATATTTGCTTGATTGTCTTAACTCGACTTAAGTGCTTTTGTTAAAAGTCCACAGATATCTAATCATCACTTTTTAGAAGGAATATCTATTAAGAAGCAATATCAAATATTTAACAAAATTTTGTTAAAAGAAATAATGTGAGATGTCGTTAAAATATATTATACATATTCACTTAAAGGTTAAACCAAATTCGGTTTGTACAAAATTCCCATTTCTAATTTATGATCCATATCTTATTGTTCACTTTTTTCTTTTTTCAACATCTTCAGCTGCTAAAATATTTTAAGAATTTATATATTAATTTCAATAAAAATAAAACAATTATTTAATTCGATGCATTCTAAGCACACAAAAATTAATTGCTTATAGAGTTCTTATTACTGTTTAACATCATATCCTTCTTTTTAATATATTCTTAAAATTCGGGGCGGTCGTAATTAAAATCATAAAATATTTGGAGCTCTAATTTATTTCAATTCGGAGAGCATATACTTACATATTCGGAGCTTCAGACCACTTTAAAGTCATTTGTGCAAATTTGGAACGATTTTCTGTCATCCCACATCAAATTTGTTTGATAATCAGATCAATTTCGCCTTAGCGTCATCTTCAGAGTTCTCTTGAACTAACTTATCATCATCAATTTGAATATAAGTACCGCTTTGGTTTTTGCTAGCATCGAAGAAATATCACTATTTAGTATACAAGCAAGAGAAACAAATCGGGAATTTTGATTCCCGTGCGGGACGTGGGTCTCAATAGCAAAAAGCGGGACAATCCCGCGTAAAGTGGGACTACTGGCAACCCTAGTTATGGTTCTCATACTTCGTAAATAATTTATTTGTTCATTGTAGTTTTACCAACCATAATATATTCTGGATACCAGATTAAACGAATCAATGAAAGGACGAAAATTCTTATACTATAATGCTCAGGTAGCAGCATCACTTACACTGTCCTTTATGGCATGCAGGAGAATATAACCAGTCAACCGACATTTAAGCCATTCAAAATTTATAAACCATCTCATTTTCTTCTTTTTACTCATTCACATTTTAATTCGAGTAGTAAAAGTGGTTTATTGTACAGGTGTGTGTGTGTGTGTGTGTGTGCATTTGTGTGTATGTAGTATGTGTAACTACCCAGTGAAACTTTTTTGTTGCCAGAAAAAATCTGGCCACTTCTGCGGATTGGCTGATTTTAGTTCTCTTAATAATTCTCATTTATCTCTTGAGAGTTTGTGCATAAATGTGTGAGGTTTTAAAATTCTAAAATGTGGGTAATTGTTTTCTGATGAGCTGCCATATAAAGCAGCAGAAAAATGCATGATAAAAGAAGAACCACACAAATCTTACAGCTTTTAATTCTATATGATAACTTTTTAATTTAGCTCCGACTTCTCTCCGAGATTAGTACGATAGGACATAAAAAGTATCAGGAAACTCGGAAAATGTTTTGATGTTTTGTCAGAAATTCTTCCGATATTGTTCACACATGTCGAAGAATCCTTTAGAATTTCCCCAGAAAAATTTTCGGAACAGATTCGGTACAGATTTCTCTTAAATATTTCAGCAGTTTTCAGAATTTCCTCAGGCAAAAAGGTCCGCTTTCTTGTCAACCACTAATATGATTTTCGGTACGTCTTCTGGCTGACTTCGGATACAAATGTTTGCTGGGTATGTGTGTTGGAATTAATAACCATGAACCTTTTGCCCTTTTCCTAAGATGTTTGTTGGTAAGTGTTCTTTGTTTTTTTGCGTCTTATCAAATCAAAGTAAAATTTTAAATGCATCGCTATTTTAGGCTATGGAAGCTTTAAAGCATATACACATGTATGGAAATAGTTATGTACATAGTATCTATTTATGTAGTATATGTGCTTATTATCATACACCTATCGGGTGCTTTTTATTAAAGGCGGATTTTTTTGAAATTGATGCAATTGGATATAGTCACCAGCAGCATGACATGTTTTATTTCGGCTTAATTGTTCTGGTTTATCGATGTAGACATGCGACTTGCTGGCCTAAATTCTTACCACAAATCTCCCATCGTCAGTGCTCATTTTTATATATGTATGTACTCGGTTGTAAATAGAGATGCCAAACGGTACTGATTTTTGTAAATACCGGGATTCGGTATTTGAGAATTTCGAATCCTCGGATACCGGGATCCTGGGATTTTGGTTTTTAATAAAACACTCAATTTATAAAGTAAAATATTTTCATTATTCATACATTAAAAGAATTTTGCTTCATAAAACCAATGAAATAATTTCATTAATTTCACAAATCCAACGAAAATTTCACGAATATTTTGAAAAATTTCATTGGTTGAATTTTAATGAAAAGTTTTGAATAATAAAATTTCTTTGGACTAAAACCCATACAGTTCGACTAAACTAAAGGCACGTAGCATTAAAATATGTTTGTTTGTTTCCACATAATAAAAAAAAAACACATGTGAACCCTAGACTTAGAAAGCCAAAGGTTTTCAACTAGGATGAGAAAAGGAAAAGGCCCAAGTAATGTTTGGCTAAGAGAAAAATCAAAATATGGAGAAATTTCTAAGCTACCAAAAAAAAGAGCTTAAATAAGTTTGAAAAATCTCCACACTTGTAACAGCTTAATGCAAATTGGTTTAAAGTTGGATATTTCAGGCAATTAATGCCTACCAGTTAATTAAGTAATGTGTTGCCTTCTTTGGGAAAGGGATAGTGTAGAGAGAACAGGTGGTGAAGTGGGAGAGAGATAGAAAGCTTAATTTATTTACAACCCTGCCATTGCGCGTTTTTTTTGTAGAGCAGTGCAAGTCCCTCTGGTGTTAAGTAGAGGCATTGCGTTGTTTAAGCTGTGTAGTCATTTTTTGGTTTTTTTAAAGGAAGGTGCTGTGAAGTGCATTAGGATATGTTAGTATTAATCGCTGCCGGTACTGCCAAAGTGGTCAGTGCTATGCCTTCATCACTTTAACAGTCCAACAACAATCAACACAATGTTGTTGGATTGAATGAAACTAGTCTTGAACTCAAGACCTCAGGGTTTGTAGTCAGACGCTCGAACTACTCAGCCAACAGCACCCTTAACATATTTATCTGATTGACTTTGGGGCTGCAGTAGCCTAGAGCATAAGAAGAACTCTGATGATGGGATCGTGGTTGATCTCGAAAATATCATGGCTATACAGAGTCAAGAATTTGTCTTTGTCTTTGTCTTTTTCAATTGCTACACTGTAAGGAAAGCCACATATATAATGATTTTTACGTTACAGCAATAATTTTGTCATTGTTTGTGAATTTGGCCAATATGTATCTCAGGCTTGCCAGACGGGCTTGAATGAGCTTGATTGTCAAGATGCTGTCAAGTTACAAGCACAAATATAATTTGTCAAGCTGAAATGATATATTTTATTTAATAATGCTTAGACATAGCTAAAAATAAGGATTTAGTATTTAATAGAACACTGAAGATGGCATATAGCCGAAACCGGTCTGTTTATCAATAAATTTCGCGTGGGGTGACGGAAAATCGTTCCAAATTCAAACAAACCCCGTCGGAAGAAAAACACAACACTCAAAAATAAATAACTTCAAACATTTTATGGAAAAATATCTCAGTGTACAAGTACCAAAACTGTTTACAATAATGTTCCTTAAATTAATATTTTGTGTGTAATCTGTTGTTTTCATAACCATTTGGAGTCTTTTGGGAATAGATGCGACTAATTTTTGATACATAGTAACCATCTGGTATTTGTTTTTTTCATTCTTCTAATACGACTTTTTGGCTCAGATTTGCGGGAAACCATGTGTTCCAGGGCTTTTTTATTGAGGTAATACCCTAAATTATTCATAGTGTTTCCATGGCATGAGGAATATTATGTATGTAGCATCCATGATCTTACTTTGTGGGCCTTGTGTTTAGGATCATTAACCATTATTCAGATTGTTGATGAGCTTGCGTTCTTACTAAAGCCACTTTCAGCCATAGAGGCAAGTTTTACAGCACTTAAGAAGGAATTAGCTTTTAGTTGTCTTACAAGAAAACGTTTTTCTGCCTCAGAAAATATTTTGTTGTTGGCTTGTTTTGGTTTGTCTTACACATTTTAATATGTCAAGTTCTCTTTTGAGAATCAAGCTGATTTTAATCAATGTCAAAAAGTCATGCTAGTGTACTATTTCAATCTGGCAGCCCTAATGTATATGCATGAAATGACTTTAAGAGTAGGTGAGAAAGTATTGAGAGAGAATAAAAATGTCGTGGTTGAATTGAGAATTTCGTGAATTTTTATTTGCAATTTATTTGTACTTAAATTTTAAAGTACAATTTCCACTAAAAGTAAAAATAAATTTTTGGTATTGTTTTTTTCTTTATGTTATTAGGATTGAAAAAGGCAGAAAAAGAAAATTAGACGATAAAAAAAAGTTAGTTTCCTATATCTATATTTGAACTCGAGCCATATATATTTTTTACTTTTTCATTTTCCGAATGAAAAAAGATTCAAATGACCCGACCAATTACATAAATTAGTACATATTGCTTCTCTTGTAAAATTATGAAAATTTTAGTTAGGACGTTTTGCGTTTCAGGTGACGATATATTTATCACAGCTTCAAATATCATTCAAAATGTTTGGAACAAATTTTTTAAACTTATAGTTTCGTCGTTTATACTTTTCAAAAAAGCTTTATAGCACAAGAATTTATTAAAAAGTAGTTCTTCATCAACTGAGAACCCAAAGTTAGTTAAGAGTTCAATCGATTACAGATCAAATATCTCTAACGGTAGGATTATCGACTTTAAATAAACTTCCATTGTTTGGTAAAAATGTGTTATTTGTTCATGAAATAAAATTATGAACTCTAAAGAAATCATTGAAAAATGGGAATAAAGAAAAATAAACCAACGATAACATGGGAATTGCTGTGATAAGCAGGTTAGTTAAGTAATTTAATTCTCGTATTCAATTTTCACGAAAAGTTTATATATATGTATTGGTGTGACATTCAACAGAGACATATCAAAAGTACATATTGATAAGCAAAAGACACATGAGCACTGATGATGGAAGTGCAGCGGCTTCCGCAAGTAGCGCTGTGTTATGTTCTGTTGTGTAGGTAGAAAAATTAAGTGGATGTTAATTTTTCTCTTGTTCCTTGGAATATTAATAATGCCCGATTCTTTCTAAATATAACGTTACGAACCTAAGCCACTTTTCATCAAATTTTTATAATTTTTGTGATACAATTGTTTTGTAATAAGAAATATTTTTATAATCAGCCTTATCATGAATAAAATTTCACATGAAAATTTCCGAACATGTGAACAGTTCGTATCATGAATAAAATGTGTTGTGAAAATTTCCGAATGTTTAAACTTGTAAGGTCCGAACAAATTTATTTTTGAATTTGTTTGCTCTCAAAAAACATCCCATACATGTGTTTAAAAACCGGTATGCTATTTTATTCACATGGAATTTATGATACGAAATTAAAATCCATGTGAACAAAAAATTTTATTCGGAAATTTTCACATGTGGAATTCATGATAAGGCGGAATATACATATGTGATAAAATTGTTTCTAATAAAGAAATATTACTAAAAAAACACCTTTCAAAATGGCTTCGTTTTCGTAATCGATTGTCATCACATATCACGGGCGCAAATTTTTTCCCCGTACAGAGGCCACAAAAAGAGGACAGTGTCCGGGAAAAAGAGGACGGATAACAACCCTGCTAAAACCCATACAGTTCGACTAAAATACATGATATCAATTGTACATAATAACTTTTTCTTAAAACCAGTATCATTTTTGTTATCGAAGAAGAAGAGACTTGTTTTTCCAAAGTGTGCTTTTAAATTTCTACATCTCTTTGTATCCACTTTTCTTGTTTTAAATACACTCTAGTGTCTCAGCATTTAATCAAAAGTGTGCTCATAGCCCGTCAAAATAACAATTTTTTAAAAAGTTCTCCTCCCGTCCCCCCCAAAAAAATAAAGGAAAAGAAACATCATATACTTATCCATACACACATAGATATGTACATACATATATATGTATGTATGTATCTATGTATATGTACAATTAAAATAAAAATGTAGAAAAATACAATTTCTCTTTCTTCAAAACACATTCGTTTCGCCTGCTGTTTATAGACGCCAACTTGAAGGGTTCATAAAAGTAAAAACTAAGAACACTTTGTAAATCCTAAAATACATGTTAAGACACCGTAGAGAGCAGAACATGATTGAACATGACTCGACAAAGAAATTATATATGTACATAAATCTGTAGTATGTATCCACGTATGTACATATGTATTTGTTAAAGTGATGTCGGACTAGAGCTTAGGGATGGGCAAGTAAAAAAAATATATCGATATTTATCGATATCGATATATTTTTCAATATCGATCAGCATTGATATATATCGAATTAAAAATATCGATATTTCGATATATATATCGATATTTTTTGAATTTTATAAAACCAATTAATTAATTTTATAGGAAATTTCTGTATAGTCATCAATATAAATAAGTGCACCTGATATAATAATTCATTAATTTTTGCTTAGTATAATTTTATTTTTCACAAATAAATAAGATTTTCAATGAAGAGTTTAATTTGTGTTTTAGTTTTTATAAACAATTAAGAAATTTGCCTGAAAAAATCGCAGTAATACACAAAATACGTTTGTTCCTAAATAGCTGGCCACCACTGTATGCATATTGTATTTTAGAACTATCTCTGTAAGAATATCTTTTGGATAAATAAACATTTGCATTTTGCATGAGCAAAAGTTTCACTAATTTATGCGTGTGTAATTCTGATCCGGAATATTTTTTCTGTTTGTACGTACACTGAAGAAATTGTTCTTCGACAAATTTCAATAAAACCAGCTAATCCATAATTAGAACTTGCCTCTATTAATTTCATAATTGAATCAATTACTAAAGTAATCAAAATCAAAATTTTCTTAAGAAATTCGAGTAATTGAGTATGCGGCTTTCGTAATTGAAATCGTATATCAGTTTTTCTTCCTGTGTAGAAAGAGTGATTGTATTTAAAGTAAGAAACAACTATTTATTTTTGTCTTGTCACATTTTAAATCGAAAAAAACAGATTTTTCCTTTTTTTTGTACTCTCTATGATTCTGACGAGAAAACTTTAAACGCTGACAAGTTTAAAAAAAATTTGTAATTTTAAGGTTGTTTGTTTTCCCTTCTGCGATTTTCGTGACACATATTTATATTTCTGTATGTAAGCATATGCAGGAGTGTATGTTTGTGTTTATTTGTATAAATAGAAAAAGCACGACCGTACATAAATAAATAAACACGAAACGTTCAGTCCTGCATATGCTCAGATACTTACATAAAGCCTGAAGTACACCCTTGATTTACGTCGTCTCGATTTACGTTGTTTCGGTTTTCGTCGTCAAATTTTGTGTACCTTTCAAATTTTATTTGCGTCTCTATTCGATTTGTGTCGTTAAATTTTTTGTGCCTTCGAAATTCGATTTGAACCGCCATTCGATTTTCGTCGCCCCAGTAGCTTACAAGCTATTAGGAAAACTCGCGGAATCCCAGAGTTTAGCTAAAATCTTAGTTTTTTTTAGGAGTTTTTCCATCTACACATACAATCTATTCAGTTTGATTGTCAAACGCAATTGACTGAAATATAATAAAGTTGATATTTACGTCGGCGAAATTTTTATTCTCTCCCATTTCGATTTGCGTCGTCATTTCGATTTAAGTCGCCTCAATTATAAAAAGAAAAATACATGGAAATTAGAAATTTTTGTTATATGCAATTATCGAATTAGATTTACGTCCTTTCGATTTACGTCGCCATTTTCCGGAACCAATCGCAACGTAAATCGAGGGACTACTGTATTTCCTTTTTAAAATGTAAATTTATGTGATGATATTATTATTTCAACCGCAACTTGATTGTGCTTTTAGCAATTATTTATTTACGTGTATTTAAATTTGATGAAAATCTTAACTTGACAAGATTTCCTTAATTTGCTCATATTTTTAATTCCGTTAAATCTAAAGACAAGGATACTCGTAAGAGTATTATATTTTTAGTAAAAATACTCATAGTTAAATATTACATAGATCTACAATATCATTTTTTTGTTGTGTAATTTTTTATTAGTCAGTTTTGATATTATGTAATTACTAGTGTTGTCAATTATTCGGGGTTTACTATCGTTCGAATAAAATTTCATAATTTTTTTCTTGTTCGAACAACCGAATAATTTAAAACTTTTATTCGAATATTCGAACGAATAACGAATAAAAATGTTCATTAGAATAACCACTTTAAAACGACGATTTTTAATATATTCTGTCACTACCCTGATGTAAATGTAATACCAATTGTCTTGAACGTACTTGTCCTATGACTTGTGAAAATGGGAATGGTACAAAATGTTCCTGAATCGTGACCGATAAAAAGAAATCATATCACATAATTATGAGAAAAATTTTACCAAAATATCCTCACTGTAAAAGCAGGTTTTTTTTCAAATCAAAAATATTTGTTTACAGTACAGCATTTTAAATATTATAAAGAAACCAACGCAGGACAGGTACCTTAAGTTTGGGTCTAAGTACCGGTCCCTTTCATATAAAGTTCTGGAACTCGAATCTGTTGCTCTACCTTGGGAACCTGTCACGTAACTTGTCTTGTGTCATGTTCTCTTCCCTCTAGGGTAGTTTCGACTTTTTAAAGGCGTTAGCAGACATTCCATCTTCAGCCAAACTTTCCACATATTATTATTTCTTCGATTGAATTAAGATAACTTTTCTTTACATATTCTTTCATTGGGCCCCATATTATTCTTGTCAGATATGTTTGGATTTTCAATGAATCTTTCAATTTGTATATTGTGTACTTTAAGAAAATGGTGCAAGAGTGGAGAAGTTGTTGACCCGTGCCATTGAAAGCCTTAGAGCACTTTTTGAAAACAGTTTAGTTTTTCTAATTCTATTCCTCAAAATACTTCCGAACTAAGCTCATGCTGTAATTTAGAACAAAATCTTCAACCGAGTTACGTAATATCTCAACAACCCCTACACAATTATTTACAATTTATGGCCCTTTTCACAATGTACGATTAAAAGTTAAGACTTTAACAGCAAGTACGGCATACAAAACTTGTCGTTAAAGTCCATGTTAACCCTTAATCATACATTGTGAAAATGGCCGTTATTGTAATTTACTTACTTAACACAATCTACTGCTAACAACTTAAAAAGGTCATTAATTTAAAACGCAATTTATCGTTCAAACAACATTTACTAAATCAAAATCGATTTAGCCGTTTGGGAGCTACAGTGTCAAAGACACATATATTCAAAATGATACATCTAGAAAACATGTGATATCTTCTAAACGGCTGGACCGATTTTCTTCAAACATAGTTAAGAATACTCTCGATCAAGTCACATTTCAAACAGAAAAAAAGTTTTTTATTCGAATGACAACTCTAGTAATTACTTTTTTTTATTAAATCTAGTTCTCTAGGTAACGAATTTAATAAACTTATTGGACTAATTCTTATTGGACAATTCATAAAAAGTAATAGAATAAAATAAAAAAGATTGTTGTTTGTTGTGTAGGTTTGAAACTTTTCAAACATAATGTCAAATGGAAGGTCTACTGATGACTTGCAGGCATATAAACCAACTTAGCTTATAACATGTATAAATTTCTTAGCCAACTATGTCTGTATGTTAGTAATTCTCATTTGTTCTTTGAGAGTTTCTATATAAGCATATGATGTTTTTATTTGTAAAATACAAGTACGGCCATATTCACAAAAAAATTATTATTTTAGGTTTAAGGTTCTCAATTGTTATTGAAAACTTTCAGGCTAAAATTGCTTTATTATAAAATTGTATTCATAAACAATACTATAGATATTGTGAGTTTTAAAGAAATTTAGACTTCGGTACGAAAATTTTATTTATATACTTATATTGTTTTGTATGGAATTTATATACTTATATTGTTTTGCATGGAGGTACTTTAGAGTCCTGATTTAAACTTAGGGTACTTTTTACCTCAATAAAATATCTCATTTCTAAGTTAAAATAGAAATAAAGCGAAAATATGTATACCCAATTTTACTAATATAAATATTGCTAGAAATTTGAAAGATGCTACTGTTTTTTTTTTTAAAGTTGGTAGCACTGTTTAATTTGTGTAACGGGAACTGAAAAAAAAAATCAATGCTTACTCTGTAAAGAACTGAAATTATTTTTTTAAACTAACTTTTAATGCATTAATAAACTTCTTAATAGATCTCATGAATTGCTTTTTGTTTTTGTTCAAATAAATTAAATTAAATGATATATTGTATCCTTTTGTATTGGGCGGGAATTCCTGGGAAGTTGAAAAATCAATCCCGCTTTCCCGGGAAATGAAATAGTCCGCCAAAAGAAAAGCTCTAGTTGTATCGTATAAATGTTGTTGGAAATTTTCACACAAACATGTTTCCAAACAAATGTTTATATGGAAAATAGCAACAACACTTTTAGTGAATTGGACAAATATTTCAATAAAAATGCTGACTAATAGTTGCCACAATAGACCTTAAAGAATAAATAAATGTTTAATTTGGCTTATTAAAGAACAGGAAGCCTAATAGCTCAAACAGAAAGTTAAAGTATCATTAATTTAATTTAGTTTTTCCCCTAAAGTTTTGTCTGAACATATTTCATTATTTTTGTATGTTCAATTGTTTTTATTATTTACAAATTGTTTACAGGTTAAAACCTTCTAATCAAATTGCCTGTTGATTCAAACAGTTCAAATTAAACAAATAATATTGTTGTGCAAAATAAAAATCAATTACAAGACAGTTTTTTAATTAATTAAACTGGTGAAAAACAAACAACAATTAAATTAATTAAAAGTAAATGAAGCGAAATTAAATTAAAGATGAAATAAAAAAGCATTTTTATTTCCCTTTAGAAAATACAACCCCAAATGCAGAAATTTAAGGCTCTGAATTAATGATTAATGAACAAAAGGTTTTTTGTCTGCTAATTTTTTTTTGTATAATTGCATATAATAATTATAAACAGACAAAATGCCTGGTATCTTATGCTACAATTAACACCAAGTGCGCTTAGGGAAATTTATTAGGTCAAGCCCATAGGTCCTGACTAAGCACAATGGCTCATTTTAAAGCAGAAATAATTTGCTACTCACACACCCCACCCCAACGACCACAATTAAACACATACTGCTCATATTCGTACAATTAAGCACCAACAATGACGCCAATAAGAATGTCTATGAAGCCAGCAAGCAGTGTATACAGTAGATGGCAGTGATGATTATAATGATGATGATATGGATGTAGATGACGACTACAAGTATGACACCATCAATTTTTGATAATTTAAGAAACTCAATGTCTTGCTCCGGCTTTAGAACACTCTATCGCTTCAACATCCGCTCGAACAAGTTGTCTGAACGAAATAGATATTAAATAAGTATATTAACATAGTTAACGTTTTTTCCCAACATGTCTAATGTCAACTTAAGTTTAAAGAACATAAGAAACTCATTGAGTCCACAATTGGCTGAGAAGGAGGGACACTCTTGCTCTCAGCCGAGCGTGAGAGACGTAGAACAACCCAAGAAGTAACAATTGAAAATAATTGCCTAGCCCTCGATGTCGAGAGAATTCTTTCTTTTCTAAAATTATATTTAGAACAAAAACAAAAATTTTGAATTTCTTTTTCTTCAAACGTAATTGAAAGAACTGTTTCGACATCGTGAGCCAGGCAGTAAAATTTTCTCTAGCATTGGAAATAAGATTTGAATACTTTTTGTTAGTTCAAATTATAATTAAAGATTCAGTAAATACTAAACGTGGAAAAATGTCAGATGTCAGATAATATCTGAAACTTTACCAAACAATCACTCGAATTGTCTAAAATTCCTTTAGAGATTTAAGAGAATAGTCGGCAACGTTCTGATACGACATTTCTGCATATTTTCAGAATTATCCGATTAATATGAAGCTACTCTTTACATTATCCGAACACAATCTAATTTCCTTTAAGAAATTTAACAGAATAGTCTTCACATTGTCTGAGTTTAGTTTTCATAATAATTTTCATTTATTCCTTGAGAGTTGTTGTTGGTTGGTTGGTTGGCTGGGTTACGTGGCTGTCTACTGCGCGCAAGCATTCAAGTAGAATCAATATGTGTCTGTTTTGAAAGACCATTTCACTCGTCAGTGTCAAACTATCTAATCCAAGATCTCGGATTCGGTAATGTCTGATAACTCTGATAGGTCCTCTAATGTATGATTGCGCAAAAATTTGTTTATCGCTTGATACAAAGTCAGACACTCGCACAGAAGGTAAAAAATTGTCTCTTCCTTACATTTCGCACGACAGCTACGGCAGAACGCATTGTAGAAAATGCTATCATGTCTGGCGATCGCCCAGTATCCTCCCACTACTGCGACGGACCTCGAGATATCTAAGGTTTCCGTTTTTTAATTGTGTTGTGCGCCTGTCGTTGTAGTAAGACCGCATCTTCCTAGCTACCTTATAGTTATTCAGATTGCGTCATCTGTCTTCAGTTTTTTTTTTGAAGACAGTGTTTGAAGATATTGCTTCTACTAGTACCAAATGACATATCTACTGATTCAGCAATGGAGACATTAAAAACAGGGCCATCCCTGGGGGAACTCAGATGAGAGTAACGTGTGTCTAACCACTTAACCTGCGTGTGACCTTAGATACACAGAAAAAACTAACTTTTCACTTCAAATACTGGATTCCCGGAATCAATTTAGGTCCTATAAAGAAATTTGTAAATTCAAATGCAAAAATTTGTAATAATTTGTTTGAAAAAAAATATTCTGATATTTTCAATAAAGAAATTGTTTCAATCAAAAAATGTTTTAGAGAAATATAAAAAATAAATCAAAAAATTTCATAATTTTATCAGATTGCCAACATTGGCGGTAGGTAAATAAAATGAAATAATAAGTCAAAGAAAATTATTTATTAAACTAAATAGAGACAATAATAAAGATTTAAAATCAGTTTCAAAAACATGTTTGTTTAATAAAAAAGCTATCATAGTTTTTTCTGTGTACAGTAGTGCTGCCAACAAAAATATCGATTCTCCCTTGGACCCTCCTGCCAATAAGCACCCTGGCCGCTTTCTTTATAGCCAATATTTCAGCCTGAAATACACTAGACCCACAAGAAGTCGGAAATAGTGTCTTACCCCAAGACCGACCGAAAAAACTCCAGAACCAACACCGCAAATCATTATTGATCCATCAGTATAATAATCAGTATATTATATTCTGAAATCGTAGTCTCTTTTTATGTAACCTCTCTTTTACTCGCACACTATCAAAATATAGGCGAGGTACCATGTAATCAGAAGGTTTCCTTAGTATCGGTGGTAGTCGATACCAGAGCTTGATATGCCCATAAGTTCTTGATCGCCACTACCCAGATGCAGCTAATCTTACCGAACTACTTTAGGATACAGCCAATTATTCGGAATTCAGCCTCTGAATCAGTATTATGTAAACAACATATAATCCCGATTAATCTGTATAGTTGGTTTACCAACGTACAATTGCTGTATACATTCATTTTAGCTTCTTAGGATTAAGCCCCAGAAGTAGTAAGCAATGCATAAATGTGTAAGTTCTTACACTTGTAAAATATGTCATGGCACAAGAAGGGATTTTTAGTATTCAATAGAACACTGAAGATGGCACATAGCCGAAACCGGTCTGTTTATAAACCAAATTTGACGTGGGATAACGGAAAATCGTTCCAAAAGGGATTGGAAGCCTTTTTAGCAATTTTTTGATTCTATGTGCGAATTTTATACGACATTTTTCATAAATTTCTAATTTTAGCTCTGACGTTGCTCCGATATTAATAGGACAAGTAAAGAGTATAAAGAAATCAGAAGATTTTCATATGTTTCGCAGACATATTTCCTACATTAGTCAAGTAGGTTCCATAGAATTTCTCCAGAAAATTCTTCAGAATTTGTACAGAGTAGCGTTTTCGCTTTATAAACTTAAACAAAAAAAGTGGACCGATTCTTGTTTAGTCACAAAAGTCCTTTTTCCGACAAGACATTCATATACATGGAAGAGATTAGTGGTTTCACCAACTGCTGAAAGAATGTGATTATATATGGTCGCCGATTTCATTTCAGCTTTAAAGTTGAGATCAGTTGGCCTGTAGAATTAATATAAACGTTTTTTTTTCATGTTGATGCAGATGACGACTAACTAATAATTTTAACTAGTTTCGAATTTTTCAAATATGTGTGTACATTCTTCTAGCACTTTTAATAAAGCTAAAACTTTTTTGAACGTTCACCAGCTTTATTTATTTAAATTGAAATCATTGACTGACTGCTTTGGCACCAGTTTGAAAAACATGATCCTATTTTTTAGTAAAATTTGTTTGTTCTATGTTTGTTTGTTTGTTTGTTTGTTATAAAAATAAATTTGTACATATGGCAAAATTTCCATGCTCTTGTACATTTATAAAATATCTCATATAAAATGTTTGGTATTTTGTGTTTTTGGTCTTTGTAGTTAAATATTTGCTTTTATCTGGTAAACTGAAATCGTGTGACAGCGTAAAAGAAAGAGTAAAGAAGTTAAATAAAAAACACCATACAAATTTAGTTTGATCTACTAAATGCGTAGCAGCAACACATCATATACACTAATATATTATTTAAGTTATTTGTTTTATTATACTTTACGATTTATTTAAATTCCTCCAACTACAAAGTATTCACAGTCGTCCGTCAGTATGTCCCCCATAGGCGTAAGCAAACACAAAAAAAAATACAAAGTATACAATCCGGGTACATGCAAGTATATTTCGATATACGCTTTTTAACTTTGGCATGATGGTAATGTTCCATGGAATAGGATAAAGCCACGCTATATTTCGTGTTGAATTTTATTCGTTTTTCTATAAAGAAGACCAAACAATGATTGAACTATCGGATTTATTTTTTATTTCTGGTTTTGATATTGTAACGTAACATTTTACTAAATCAAATAAAAAATAAAGGTAAAGAAAATGTAATTTTGAATGAGAAATTTCTTATTATTGATTTCTTTGCTAAATTCAACAATGTCAGTACATATGAAAGTCCTGCCGAATTCATTGTGTTTTAAATAGTCAAATAGTCGAATGCAATTGTCTGTCTACACCAAAGAAATTTTATGAATTAAGCATTAAAACTCTTCAGCGTTTACTATAACTAAATACCTCTCGGTAGTTTAAAATATTTTTATCGCGAAAATAATTTGGTGTCTCATAGAGTTAAATTCGCTTCATTTCTTAAGCGGAACTGACTTGTTCTATTAGCAGCAAGGATGGAAATTATGGAATACAACAAAGAGTTAGAGGGTTAAAATATCTCACAAAAATGTTTCTCGTGGTATTTTATATAAAAGGGCTGAGCACATCTTATACATTAATCAAAAAAACTGACAAGATTACCTATGTGGAGTCACTATAATTATGTATATGCCAAAGGATGGGAACTTTAACTCCTCTTAAAATGAATCCCAGATGTAAACCAATCTAGCCCTTTTCACGAAACAATTGTTTAGCTGTATTGATATTTTGTCAAATACAGTATGTAAAATAAATGATCATGGAAAAGAAAGTCCTTTTTATTAGAAATAAAAAAATATTTTTGGAAAAACAAAGGGGATTGGGGCAAAATGTTTTGAAATTTTCCCCCATTTTACTAAGTAAAAAATAGTAAATTCAGTGTGAACTGCATTATTATACATTTTTACGACCAACATAATTTCTTGTGATAAAATTTTAATGAAAATCTTTGCGGTTGCTTTATCGTTTTACTGTACTTCAAAATTCTCTCAGCAATACAGCTGAAAAATATTTTTAGGGAGCAATGATGTAAACTTTCAAAACGCCGATGTACGTATATTGTACATCGTCATATAAAATGCAAAAAAAAAAATTTTAACATTTTTCAGAAGAGATATAAAAAACTCAATGAAAAGCAAACTATTGTAATTACAAAAAAATTTTTTCGGATAGTATCACTAATTCATTAAGAAAATACCCAGAAAAAATCGTTTTTGTAATCACAATAGTTTGCTTTTTATTAAGGCCCTAATTGTGTAAATCACGTCATCAAAGTGAAATTTATATAGAGAAAAAATTTCAAATATTATATAAAAATGTTTTATTTTTCATACAAATTTTAAAGCAACGCTTGAATTTCTATGCGTGTGTTTGGTGAAGAATTTAATAAAAATTAAAATGTTTTCAAATTTGCTTTTGCTTTAATATAAATTTCACTTCGGTGATGTGATTTACACAATTAGGGCTTAAGTTTTTTATCACTCCTGAAAAAATTTAAAAATTAATGGCAGACCAATTTGCATTTTATATGACGATATATATATTTTATGATGTCCTCTGCCAGAATCAGTCGTTAGAGCCATGTAATTTATTGCGCTGACTGACAGTGTATGGAAAAAAACACTTTTCGATCCCTGATTCGTAGTAAAAATTACATACACATTTAATTGCATACATTTAGGAACGGCGAATAAATATTTGCATAGTATAGGGCTGCCAGACTCAAATAATAAATATATTAACTTAACGTTCCAATAAAATTTACTTGATTTTCAAAATAAAACGACAAATATATTGCAAAAATGTTTAAATATTTTAGATTTAAGGACATTTAACCATCTAAATTTAAATTATGTATTGCAAACATTCCAAAATAAAGAAATTATATTCAGAAAGAATTTCGCATGATTAATATTCCAAGGAACAAGGGAAAAACTAACATCAACTTTATTTTTCAACGTACACAGCAGAACAGAGTAGCGCCACTTTCGGAAGCTGCTACACTTCCACCATCAGTGCTCACGTGTATTTGCTTATCACCACTTGTCAGGTGGCTCTGTTGAATGTGATTTTAGTTCTTATATATACAACTTTTTCGTGAAAATTGAATACGAGAATTAAATCACTCTCAAGCTGATATTAAAGTGCTCTTTCCCAGCGTTGCTATCGGTTTATTTTTCTTCATTCCCATTTTTCTGATTTTTGTTCTACTCAAGACAAACTTTTTTGGTTTGATTTTATACTTAAGTATATATGAACATGTAAACATGTGAAAAGCTCAAGCCAGTAGCTAATTGTTTATTAATATGATTATTTCGAACGTATTTGCTTTGTTAATCCAAATTGATTATGATGAAAGTGGCGCTACTCTGTTCTGCTGTGTACGTTCAAAAATTAAGTTGATGTTAATTTATCCCTTGTTCCTTGGAATATTAATCATGCCCAATTCTTTCTGAATATAACTAGGGATGTAACGATACGCCGTTTTGCCGATCCGATACCGATTCCGATACTTAAAAATAAATATCGCCGATACCGATTCCGATACCGATACGAATATTGAAATTGAGTTCAAGTTTAGATTAGCAAAAATCAAGAAGGGCAATTTTTTTATTATACAAAATTACAGTGTAAGAGATTATTAATATTTAAAATTGATATTAACCCAGTAAAAAATTTGAAATAATTTTTAAGGAACTACATTTTCATTGCTTCCAAAAAATCTATATTAAAAATATGCCGATAATTAGTAGAAAAGCAAGTACAAATTTGTAATTCCTTTATAATTTTAAAAAATACTCGCCATGCTTTTTAAAAAACAAATTTTTAAAGGGACATTTATCAACTAATATTCTTCTAAATAGCTTAATTGTTAAAATTCTTCTAAAAGTTTATATTTATTCACTTAAATTTACAGGAAAATACAGTTTTGTGTTTAAATTCGCATAAAAAGAAACAAGTTCTGAAAATGGGTAATTTTTCATCCTTTTTTTGAGGAATCATTATAGAACACCGAAAAAGAAATTTGTCCTAACATCGCTTCAAATTCGGTGATTGGTAATCGAAAAAGAGAACATCTTGCAATGACAAGCAAATTTGCAATATTTCGGGATCGCGAATTCTACATTTTCATGACTTCTTCGGTGTGTCTTTTTTTGCTGGGAATAAGTTTTAAAAAACAAAGAATGGAATTTGAGTTCATGGTAAAATTAACAATAAATAAATTATTGGTTTTGCATAATAAGTTCTTGGTAAAATTAACAAAAAATAAATAATTTGTTAAAAGAAAAACTGAAAAAAATTTTTAAAGTATCGTCGTATCGACAGTAAAATATCGCCGATACCGATGTATCGGAAAATCTGAAGTATCGCCGATATATCGGTATCGGTATCGGTATTCGTTACATCCCTAAATATAACGTTATGAACCTTAGCCTAATAATCAATTTGGATTCACAAAGCAAATACGTTCGAAATAATCATATTAATAGAGAAATTATAACTTTTTTGGAAACATTTAGCTCTAAATGGAGGAACAAAAGTGCTAAATCTACCACTAAGGGGTAATAAATCAGTGGAGGATAAACTCTCTTTTTTGTTTAAAATATCTTTAAACCAGCAAGTAGCCCGATGCAAAACCAGATACTTTTGATATATATTGTGGTGTTGCCATATTATTATTATTATTAAAACTATGCATAATACATGGGGAAGTGGTGATTTACTGCTGTTCAGTTTAAGGTACAATTAAATCTGAGTTAAGTTTAGTTTAACTAAACCAGCGTTTAACTCTTGTCGAACTGATAAGGTACAATTGCACCTTTTTCATTCTTAAATTGCAATAACTTTTTTCTCGTATAGAACACAAAATTGAAATTCTCTAACACATTTAAAATTTTTAATATTTTTGAAATTTCAAAACAAAAACTCAACGGGTTCCATGAAATAAGGCCTCAACTATTTTACACCCTTTAAAGACAGTATAGGAACGATTGTAAAAACATAAAAATACATTTTTTAAACTATTTTATGAAACCTTTATGAAATTTTTTTGACATATTGTCACAATTTTATTTTAAATGAAATTTATTTGCTGGTGTTTAAGCATTGTCTATATGCAACATTTCATTGGTGCTTTACCAAATCGTCAGTAGACTTCAAACACAATTTCGCAAAGTTACAAATCCTTTATCTTATGTACAGACCTTCAAAAACCATTTGATTCGTATCGAATAAAAAAATTATTTGCTGGATTTTGTATAATTTTCAAAGCCTACTTTGCTTATTTTTGAAAATCATTTACATATTTGTGAATTCTCAATTATGAAAGTTTCAAGCTTCTATTAATGTATATTTTTACATTCTACAAAACTTAATTTACTTTGGGCTTTGACGCAAGCAATAGTAATGTATATTCTCTATAACTTGACTTTCAAATTTTGCGCAAATTTTTAAAGTTTTAAAATTTATGCTACACCATAATTTTTGCTTTAAGTTTATCTCTTATTTTATTAATAAAGATGTAATTATGAAGTAATATAATTATTTTGGTTAGAAAAAGTGTAATATATGTAATAAATGTATAAAGGTACAATTGTATTTACACTGTCCTTTAACGTTAATTGATTTATTAAACATAAAACTCATAAAATGTCAGTACACTGAAGATTTCTTTCCAGGAATTTTAGACTTGTGAAGTATGTTCTAATAACCCTAGAGGGAAAATAACCTGCCACAAGAAAGGTCACGTGACTGGCTTCCAAGGACTAGCAACCAGTTTGAGTTCCATTTTCACTAGTCATAGGACAAGTACGTTTAAGACAATTGGTACAACATTTCCCGCAGAGAAGTATTAAAATTAAAGACGATTTGCTTTAACGAAATTTTGCTTTTATTATAAAACTAGCTGAGCCAAGCAACCGTTGTCTTACCTCCAAATGTAGCTTCAAATAGTTTCTGTTAAATAGTTTTACCACGTGGCTATCTATTGGTTCAAAAACAAAACAGAAACCTAACGTGGATTGACCCGAACCTGTGTTAAAAATTTCAGCTCGACAGCTCTTATAGTTCCGAAGATCATGCGTTACTAATAAACACACAAACGATTTAATATATATAAATTTAATAAGACGTGGTTCACAAAGGGCAATTTTTGCTGCGCAACTTCTAATTCAGCTGGGAGAAAGACAGAGAAAAACTGTGTTGCAGAATTAAAATTTGCGCAACATAAATTGCCCTGTGTGAACCCCGTCTAAAACTGCTATCTCCACTTTTTTCATGAACGTGTTCGACTTTGCCATCTGGTTGCGTTTGATGAATGCTTTTGATCAGTGAAAACAAAAATTCAAAATATATTTTCATCCAATATAAATCCATTGTCAAAAACCACTAATTGAATCAAAGACAGCAATATCCATTGGAGATAGACGCTTTTGCTTTAACCACCAACATTTACTGTACTTAAAAATATAATCGGCCTCTTTTAGCAAATTTGTATAGCAAATGTTTAATAGTAGACGTAAGTGCTAGCGAATCAAGCAAAACAAAAATTAATGAAAATCCAAACAAGGAAAAGGATTTAGGTAAAATAAAATACTAGAAATACACGTTTTATATAAAATTTTAGTACATTGCTATTCTTCCAAATAAGCTTCCGAGCACTTGTACTCATAAAAGCTTGACTAAGGTCATTACACAGATATTTCATGAGCAAAATAAGCCAACAATGTAAATATAGTTACAGATTGTAGCAAGCACAGCAATCTCCAAATTTCTTGTGCTATTTACCCATAAGCCCCTTTAAAAATTTCTTTCAAACTACATACTTTATATATTCGCAAAATTCCATTCTCTTGAACAGAAAAAAAGAACAATCATTGGAAATGTGTATCTTTACAGGTAAAGGTTTTTGATATTTACTACAGAAACTATAAAAGTGGAGATAGCTGTGTTAGCTATTATACCCCTCACATAACCGATACAATACAATTGAACAGTCAATTAAGGTGTATTTAAATAAACGATACAATCAGGGCTTGTGAATTGGGCAATTATTTTAGTTATTCAAGGGGATACTCAAGTGTATAGTGGGATGTAAATTTTATACAATGAAGAAACATATCGCGCCATAACCACCAAAAATGCTTAAGCGGCAAAAAGTAAATTTTCTAAAAGATAACGCATGTTTGTGGGAGTTGAGATATTTCAAGATATTCTTGATGTCATGAAAAATCAGTTAATTTAATGAAATTATAGCATTTTATTTTCTTAAAAAAAATTAAATTTTTATTAAATTTTTATTAAAAAAAATCGCAATTTGGCATTCTTTAAAGTAACAATTTAACTTCATAAGGGATAATACAATAATTTCTAATAAATTCGCTTCTCGAAAAATTATTATATTGCAAATTTGTATTGAAAAGTGCAAACAATGCAACATTTTTTGTAGAAACGAAAACGTTATTAATATAAAACTAGTAATTATTATCCTTAGCAAGCTGTTCTTTAACTGTTTCGTTGCTGTTTTTACACTAGTTTTGCTCTATTTGAAAAAGACATGTTTAGCTTAAGCGACACTTTGCAGTTGCAAAAAAATTTTAACAAATTCAAAATTTAAAGGGCAAATGAACTCAAGCTAAAATTTCTTTTGTTGTATTTCTGTAACGGTACTTGACATGACTTTGAAACTTTGAAACTTTATCGTAAATAATCGATTTTCGTAAAAAACGATTTTCGAAGAACATGTCGCTTAAGCTTTTTTTTGGCTGTTATGGCTCAATGTAATTGCTGAAGTCGAAATGAACTTTTAGATTTATTATAATTCTTTATTGCTTGGTGTTGTTAATTTGGCTAAATAATTTATTGTGTTTTTTTATTTTTGATCTAATTGCATGTTAAACAAAATTTAATGGCAAATTTCTTACTCACACATTTAATTGCAACCCACAAACATATTTAGGCCTACTTAAAATTTAAATGGTCAATAAAACACTTACAAGTTAAACATTTCAAATCGAATACATACATACATACATAAGTACATACTTCTATACATTAAGTATTAAAATAAAAATAATTAAATGCTAATAATAAATTAATTGATGTATCAAGTGTTTCCCAGAATAATAATAAAAAAAAATTAACTAGAATTATGGCATGTTTTAGTGGTCACATACTTCAAGTAGTTAAAAATCTTTGCACATTGAACGTCAACATATTTCACCAACAAAAATAGCAATTGGTTTCATTACTGAGATCCATTATTACAACTTGCCAATAGCTAAAATTTCGATATTATTAGAAATATCTTGATACACTTTAAGCTAAAAGTGACCAACAAGCTAAAGGAAAGAAATATCAAAATAGTAAATTTATCAAGTGCTTGCATCAATGAATAATGCTGTGACACTAGTCTATCAGAGGTCGGTCACAGAATTTGTAAGGAAGCGAACAAAATTGTAGATTCCAATATGTAACCTTTTGATTTCGCTTTTTAGCTTTCAAGTGTTTAACTCAATTCTTTATTGCCGAACCAGCTTATCAGTATTAGGAGCTTAAAGTAAATATTTATGAACCATCTCAATTTGAAAATCTTTCGAACGAGAGATAGACGCATAGTCTAAGAAACCAAACCACGCACAAAATGAATTAGTTGATTAGTTGCTATGTTGCAGAGCTGTAAAAGATTGCAATTGATTTAATTGCAATCATATGATTTCACCTTTATGATTACTATTTTTTTTATTGCATTCAAAGTCGTAAATTGATTGTATGATTTAAATTTTGAAATCATGAAATCAATATGACAAAAATGATTGAATCAATTTTTTGAAATCAATAGATATATTAATTGATTGCAATCAAATTTGATTGCAATCAAAGCCAGTAATTGCAATCAAAGTTAAATCAGAATCAAAATCATCGTTCTCTTCAAATGAAACTCCTTCTTCTAGAAATAATTCGATTCGAATAGAAAAATTTACGAATTCATACAAGTTCAATTATCTTTCGAAGATGTATTTACGTATGTTCGGAAATTTTTCTTTCGAGCCGTACATATTTTTTCCCCTACGGAAAACAGAAAGTTGTCTTTCGGAAATCTAATAATTATGTTTTACGAAAGCAAATGCCAAACACGTCAAAATGTTCGTATATTATTCGAATGCTTTTTTGTTGTCGAAAAGAGTAAAAATCTTAAAATGCTTATAGCTTTATTACGAAAAAGCATAAAGAATGTCGTAAATTAAAAAATATATATATAACTTCCAAAAGCTTAAGGCCCCTATTATGATTCACCATTCAACTATGTTGAGTTGTCAATGTTACGATCCAACTCAACCATTTTTTTGTATTATGATTTACATCTAATTTTAGTTGTCTTTGAAAAAAATTTCGAAAAAAGTTCTTCCCTATACTCACTGTTTTTTTTTTGAAACCATAGTAGCCATCACAAATATTTTAAATATTTTTAGTTTTGGTCTTATTATTTTTTCTTGGGATTTTATGTTTTATGGATATGGCAACAATATTGGTTGACATATTAGATAGATTAGCGCATAAAATCCCATATTAAAAGAAAGCAATAGTCGAAATAAATACCAAAACACAACTGCTAAAAAAACAATTGTCTCACTTTGATGAAAGTTGTAATCCATAATAAGAATTTGACAACTATTTAGTTGTGAATCATAATAGGAGCCTAAGTATGATTTTTCTTGCACTAAGCTGAAGATATAATAGAAAATAACTAAACTAAAATGTTTTGTTTTTCTTTTCTTAAATCGCAACACCAATGACTGCGCAATATACCCTCATAAATCATTGTTACTCTTTTTATTTTGTTTGGTTTTATTAATTTTAAGGAAAATAACACTTTTTAAATTAAAAAAAATTGTTACAAATATTTTTACATTAAATTTTGACATTTAAGCACAACTGCTAACAACTTTGACAATAAAATAAGAATAATACCAAGTTTTCCACCTATACAAAACTGGGCATCACTTGCTTTTACCCGTTTTTATACATATGCAACTCTGTATCACTTACGAACGTATTATATAATACCATTTTACTTTCGCAACGGAAATCAGTTTCGAAAAGTTTTGATTTTCGATTCGAAATACGTAATAGACCCCCTGACTCTGATAATTTTGAATTGCCAACAATGTTAATTTTTATTTACAAAGTTTTCTAAAATTTTTTAACATAATTAGGGAGTTCACAACAGCGTTATAAAATGTGTCTTAATATAACGGCGTTTAAATTTTAGTCTTTTATTATGGGTTGGCAAGTTTGTTGTTTTTGTTTTGCATATAAATGAAATTTACTACCAGATGACAATTTTAAACGTCAAAGAAGCATGTTTTTGCAATGTGGCAATATTTTAAATAAAGAATTTGTGTGTGGTTTAAGTGTATTGGTGTTTCTTTGGCATATCGATAGGTACCAAGCACTATCGTGCTTGTCTTGTTGTTTTGTTACTTGTGTATTTTGAGTTCGTGCTCTATACAAATAAATAGTGAGAAATATTCGGCAAACTTCGTCGTTACTTTTATTACTTTAATATGCTGTGCTTTGTATCGTTGCTCACAATAAAATTTGAAGGTGTATCGATATTGATATTTCCAAATTTTAAGATACACATTAGGGGAAATCACTCTTCGTAGGAAACTGCTATTGCAAACCCTGCAGCTCTTGCATGTCTAAGATATATGCTACCTTATGCAACGCAACAATAACAAAATATAAGAAACTTGCATTTCCTACACAGAAGCAGATATGCAATACTAAAAACTGTAGGAAACTTGTCTAGCATATATGCAATTAGCAACATTTTTCAGAGAGACTCTCTGAGAGTGTATAAAACATACACATGAAAATAAAATACAAACTAATAGTAGGCATGCTTGTTTACTTTTTCAATAAATCCAGTGAATAATAGTAAAAGCTCTTGTGTAGTATAAAATGATAGTTTATATCCTAGAGTGCAAATATACTACCAAGAGTGATTTCCGCTATTGTGATTTCCCTAAATTTTTAATTGCAAACAGTTTTAACGTAGAAATAAAATTAACTAATTTTCCGCCATTGTCGCATTTTTGGGACGTACTTTGAAAAGCAGTTGTTTTAATAACTGCATCGTAGCTTCTGCTAAAATAAGAAGTAAAGAGTGTAGTTTTTACCAGTTTGTCTTAAATAGCTGTCAACTTTACGTTGAAGCTGAACACGGGTGCGCGTGTTCATATTTAGTATATTTATATTTATTTAGTTATTTCTTTGTAAAAGTTTAATTATAAATTTCAGCTGAAATTTTTAAAAGTATTTCAAGACAAAAATATAATTTTTAATTATAATTTTATGTACATATTACATTTTAATGCATTCCGCCAATGTCCCAAAAATGGGACGATCCTTAAAATCCTTATTTGTACCAAAACAACAACAACAACAATAAAATAGCACAAAT
This sequence comes from Panzeria rudis, assembly GCA_956483635.1. Classification (NCBI taxonomy): domain Eukaryota; kingdom Metazoa; phylum Arthropoda; class Insecta; order Diptera; family Tachinidae; genus Panzeria; species Panzeria rudis. The sequence continues at coordinate 199,826,217 of OY101447.1, forward strand.
AGCTTTACTTGGTCAATATGATAACAACTGAATGGCAGATTTTATTAATATTTGCATACATGAATTACGGCGGATAATGGGTTAAAAAAAAGTGCAAGAAATGGCTAAAAAACCTACGTTTTGCAACTTTTTTTTATATTATTTTGTTAGACTTTCACTATAGTTGTGATTTCAGGGGAATTGATTGTAATCGCATGATTTCAACAAAAATGTTATTGCAATCGTATTGATTGCAATTAAATTGATTGCATTCAATGATTTCAAAAAATATTATTTCAAAATGACTGCAATCACAAAAGACTGTAATTTTTACAAGATTTCATTTTACAATCTGAAATGATTTTGAAATCAAAGAGTGAAATCAATTTGGTTGAAATCACTTTGATTGCAATCGCAATTGATTGCATTTTTTACAGCTCTGGTATGTTGTGTCATTGGCAAGTATGTTTGTTATATTAATGGTGGCAATTCATTACCCAGTTTCTGCTGGAATAATATAAAATATTTTTGCTATTATTTTACGAGAAATATAATAAATAATTTGCTTAGGCTAAAATGAAATTGGCATTCTTCAAGCGAAAATATGTAATTTTAAACTGCAAAGATACAAAATATAAATTACGAGTATTTTTGAGTGCGACTCAATTCTTTAAACAATTTAAATAATAGTTTGGATTGCGTGCTCAGTATGCAACTTATAAACGCTTTCATTGCAATAAATTATTTTTATTTTATTAAAACTTGTATTTAGTTTTGCCAATATTATTTTTTGTGATCTATGGCCTGTTTGTAATAAAAGAAGGAAATAAATTCGCACACTCACAATCTTACGAATAATAGACAAATAGGCAGTTAAAAAAATAATAGAGAAACAAATACTTTTTAAGCCTTTTGAGCTTTGCTTTCCATTGTTGGTTTAATGCAATTTTTTTTTTATTTATTTGTTTTATTTTTGTCATTAAGACATTTATAGATGTTTACTAGAGTATTCATTTTGATCGATTTTTCAATTCTTCGTTTAATCAAATAATATAAATTGAGATTTTTAACTTATTCGAATAATCGAGTAGAGTTTTTATTTCGTTCGAGTTATTCGATGACTTTCAAATGCTTCGCTTTTAGTCGCTTTTTACCCGATTACGGCAACGCCTAAACTACTTATCCGATTATGATGAGTGAGATGTCAATCGATTCGTTATTGTACTGAGATGTTTATCGGCTACACTTTTTTCTCGTAAATTCAAAATGACGTACATGGGCTAATGTAACGTTAGGGATCAAAATCCAAACATACCGTGATGGGTATCATATTAAAGTGCATAACAATAACATTCTAACGATATACATACATATATAATATAACAAATTCAAAATGTCCATGGAACAGTATAATTTCAGGAACCAAAAATTGAAAGAACACATCGTTAGTATGAAAGCAAATAAAAATTTTCCCAAACGTCTCATGCAAAGACAAGCTTTTAAAATATTTTTAATCGTTTTGTACACGCAGAGAAAATATATGGTTGCGGCATGGTTGCGATATAGCTTATGGTTGTAGCAAATAAGTTTTTATTGTTTGAAATAATTGTGAACCTTAGCTAGTTTACGACAAAAAACTTAGGCTTACAAAAACTTATGCAATCATGACATTATTAGCATTCATATTACATAATTGCAACATGATTGAATTTATTGTGAAAAAACTACAATCTGGTATATATAAAAATTCAACATCAGTATGGTTATATAACAATAAAATATGGCTAATGTATATACTATTGTAAAGCAGTTTATTTGCAATCAAGCTATGTTTACAAAATAGACATAACTCCCTGATTCCCAAAAAGTTTTTTTTTTATCCCTTTGTTGAATGCTTTTTTGTTGGTTTTTTTTGTTTTACTTGAGTGCTTTAACCCTAGAAAGTCATACTTATTTTTATGGCGTAAAGGTTATACTTCGTCGAATCGACGACGGTGTTACTAAAAGTGGCAGTAAATATGACACACTTATAAAAAATTTTAATGTTGAGTTTTTTTTAGTATCTGTGTTGTATATCATCGAAATATAACAAAAAATTATTTAATTTTTAGTTTTTATTTAATAATAAATTAAGTTTTCACCGCAGTACTTTATTCGGGATATTTAGTAAAACAGAGCTTAAAAATGATCGAAACAAAAAATTTTAAAGCATATAGACGACAAAATGTATTTGAATAATAAAATTGATATATTAAACAAGATCGGTACACGTTTTCAAAAACATCAGTCGTTATTTTATGTAAGAGGCATTAAAGTCTTTTCGGGGCTCCTCATACCGGCTTTTATCACATTTTTTGATTGTCAACCGCAGTTTACAAGAAGGTGAAACAGCAAATTACTGCCGCTTCTGGTATTTTAGCCCTAGTGGCATCATTTTATTATTTTCTTCCTTATCCGGCGATTTATTTTTAATATTCTCGCGTTTCCATGTTGATACCTCAAGGCTATCAATCATCTAACTTTAAATGTTGACAAAATGTCAATTTTGGTGAATTTGTGTTGACTTAGAATCTTTGCCTTTATTTGGAATAAGTTGTAGGCGTAAATAGTATAAATATGTAGTCATTAGTCACATTAAGTATACTATAAAATTGCAAGATTGCTCATCTGATGGCTATCCTGGAATATCAATTACAATACAACATTGGTTAATTAGTTTTAAGATATTTTCAAGTTTGTTTCTCTTTTAAAATGTTTAAAAATATATCGTCCTGAACTACTATGGTGATATATTTTACTTAACATCCAATTTCTGATCATCTTTTGTATTCTTCTTACTCTATGACATATATGTCGTTATCATCAAGATCCAACTCACACTTCCCGTCATACATCGAAAAAAAAAACATTTTCAAACTCTTTGTCGATCAAGCCTACTTCTCTTTTTTTATTATAGACTTAAAAACTAAGAGCTAACTACTCAAACAACAAACAATGAAGCACTACAAATACACATGCAAAATTTCGAGAAGTTACACAAACGTCATACTTCGTCGTTTCGACGACGCTAATTGAAAAAAAAGTAACTTTCTCAACGCAGAGCAAGCTAAAAATTGGCATACACCTAAAGCACGACAACATCAAGTCCTATACGAAAAATGGACATAAAATATGTGAATTTACCAGAAGAAAACTAAAAAATTCTAGCATGCGTCGTCAATTCGACGAATTATGACATTCTAGGGTTAAAAAATAAATTAAAAATAATAAAAACGGATAAATGCAAGCAATTAGTATTCGGCCATGCTCTGAAAACTATTTCTTTTTGATATCGCAAAAAACAGTGTTATGGTTTATTTATTAGATTATGGTTGCCTCAACCATGTTTTTTCTCTGCATGTCCTTTAGTGCTCACAAGTAAAACCAATACAAAACTAAATGGGTCAATCCTCATTGTTTTTGTTTTACTCATTGCAAAGACCAAAACAAAACAAAGCCAAAGTAAACGTTTCATTTTGTTTATTTTCTAACGGCCTTGGGACAGCAAAAGGGGCTATTCACATATTACGTAACGCGCGAAGGGGCGGGTTCGAGATTTGTTACAGTTAAAAAATTTATTATAAACAGTTTGTAAGAAGCGTTACAAAAGGAAGGTATTAAAACTCCAAAAATAGCGTTACGTAATATGTGAATAGCCCCTAACGGCAGTGACAAAAAGCACATACATATGTTAATATATGACCCCAAAATAATTCAAATAAAAAAAAAAAGTTTCAAAAACTAACTGCCTATTTCTCGATGTCGAAAGAGTTATTTCTTTCGTACAATTACAGTAGCTTTCCGGTTTAACGAACATTCGATTCTGCGAACATCGCTTTTAACGAACAGTTCAAGATCAGTTCGCTCCATTGATTATCTTATATAACGAACAAAAATGTTTTTTTGTGCTCAGTTTAACAAACAAATAAGATTCATAATATTAGTTAAAAAACTTATTTTAAGAAATTTCTTATACAAATAACTAAAAACAAAGCGAATAGAAAAAAGTACCGCTATCTTACAATAAAAAATACAATTCTAGTTATTTATTTATCCATAAACTGGTTATTCTACATAAGTACTGCGTATAACGTACTTTTCAGTTTAACGAACGGGCCTGACAAGGTACTGGTTCGTTAAACCGGAACACTACTGTAATTACATTTAAAACAAAAACAAATTCTAAAATTTTGTGAGTGTACTGTTAGCCTGTGATGGTTAGCCGTTGACTACAAACCCTGAGGTCTTGAGTTCAATACAAATTTCAGGCAAGCCAACAACATCATGCATTTTTCTGATGTGCATTGGTGTGTTACTGTTTGATTATTGTTGGACTGCTAAAGGAACCAAGGCATAGCAGTAATCACTGTAGTAGTACCGGCAGCGATTAATACTGACATATACTAGTGCACATACATCACCCTCCTTCATCTGTATTGTAGTAGAATATTCAGTACAGTAAAAAGAACTAATAAATGGATACACAGTTTAAACAAATTAGTGCCTCTACTTGACACCAGAGGGGCGGCAACACTGCTCTACAAATTTTAATAAAAAAAAAACAACAAAAAACCCACAATAGCAGACAGAGTTGAAAATAAATTAAGCTTTCTATTTCTCTCCCACTTCCACCACCTGTTCTCTCTACACTATCCCTTTCCCAAAGAAGGTAACACATTAATTAATTAACTGGTATTCATTAAAGCTGTTTTTAGACTATTATACAAGCTGTTCGACTTCTGCACATAATGCTACCCTGATATAATGTGTTGTTATTGCTTTTTTAAAACTTTCCATAAACTCATTAGATCAGGGTTGCATTTTCTACAGAAGTCGAACGGCTTGTGAGATAGTGCAAAACAGCTTTAAACAATATTTATTGGAGGTCTACATTAGCCATGAAGTTGGTATGATCATCATATCGAACATCGCATATGGCTAATGTAGACCGCTCATGTCCATGGTCTGGCATCGATGCCCCAACATATGTGTGAACATCAATGTTCGAAATGAGATTCGCCGTCAACAACCATTTTCAATAGAAAGAAAAGAGAGAGAACGAAATTGGTAAATATTCCATCTCTATTGCACTACCAACAAACACATTGATTCACCACGACAAAGAAGTTGATTAATTTTTTACGGTTGCTCTGCCGGCGTCATGCTCAAGTCGATCGCTCGTGAAGACGTAAGGTTAGGACTAGGTGGCATACGACCAGCGTTGCTATTGACTGGATTTTAGGATTTTTTTTCGTTTGGTAGGACGGTCGACTAAATCTTTTATTGGTAGGTTTGAGAATATATTTATGTATAATTATTAAAAAATATTTTAAACGCAGCTTGTAAAAAATTTAGCGAATTAAGTCAAAAAAGTTTCGTCGATCTTGCAGAATATGTATTAAATTTTGTTTAGCTTATGTCGTTTTCTTTACCAGCAAACTGTAAAAACTCTTTATTTTTTTACGAAAAACTTGCAGATTACCGTTCTGTTAAGATACAAATTTACCCTGTACCCATGTTTTGTAACTAATGTGAGAACTTTTCAATGCGAGTAAATTTTTATCATCCTATAGAACAAAGGGTGAGTAACAAAACCCTTTAATTTTCTTTGTTTAGTTTAATGTACCGATTTTAGTTATCTTATAAATCATCCTGCAAAAAACGGGATGATTATATAATTGTTAAATTTTTCTAGATGCGATAAATTTTCGCCAGTTACAGAACATGGGCACTGGTAAGTGTTGATGTAACTTGTAATAAATTCAATATTTCAAAAATTCATTATATGAAACACCTAGGGTATATACTTGGAATCGAACCCTATACCTTTCGACTGACAGACTAGCATTGCTACCAATCAGTCACAGTGGCATCCATAGTTCGGACTAAGAATTTTTTTTAATTTATTAGTCTTTTTCTTAACGTTTTTTTCTATTTCTTAGTAATCATCTGATGCACATTTTTTGTTGATGTATTAAATATCATGATATTTACATTTTTCAAAATGATTTTCTAAATATGTATGATGAAAATTCCGATTCTAGTTTTAGATAATTCTTTTTTTCTTAAGAAGAATAAAGCTATCTGCCTTTTCAATTAATTCAGTGTATTTTTAAAAATATACTACAGGTTGTAAAGCTTGGGGCTTGCTTTGGGTATAAAAAAGTTTAAAGGATCTGCTTGAGATATGAGAACTTTATCGCTGTAAAATTGAAATACAAAATGAACAGAATCTGAAGAGGTAAAACGAAAACGAAAGGAATAACAGTAGGGAATTGAGAGCACTCCGATCGGAATATATGTGTGCGATAAATCCATTAAAACTCAAAATTTTTTTAAAGAATCAGTCTTATCATGAATAAAATTTCACATGAAAATTTCCGAACATGTGAACAGTTCGTATCATGAATAAAATGTGTTGTGAAAATTTCCGAATATTTAAATTTGTAAACTCCGAGAAAATTTATTTTTGAATTTGTTTGCTCTCAAAAAACATCCCATACACATTTTTAAAAACCGGTATGTTATTTTATTCATATGGAATTCATGATACGAAACTAAAATCCATGTGAACAAAAAATTTTATTCGGAAATTTTCACATGTGGAATTCATGATAAGGCTGAATGTGTATATCAAACTTGACTACCAGAATGCTTTAAAAAACGCAATCAATAAATTTTAACAAATTGGTAGGTTTTAAACGGTTTTCGTGGTCTTTTGAGATAAATTTGGTAGGAAAAAATTTTTCCTGTGGCAACGTTGCATACGACAACGGATACTTGTTTCGTACTTTTCAAAGCGCAATTTTTATGTAGCCTCATTCCTTCTCTTACTCGACGTTTAGACGATACAAGTCTTATTGATCAGCTTCTTATTCAGCTGTGAGAAAGACAGAGAAATGAATACAAATTTCTCTGTCGCTCTCCCAGCTGAATAAGAAGCTGATCAATAAGACTTGCATCGTCTGAACTTGGACTTACCGTAGACGATGGATAAATAGATGGATAATATAATTTTGTTTGCACTAATCAGACTTGTTCGTTGTTTGTTCTAGGTAGCATGCAAATAAAGCATGTAGTTTGAAAAATTACTTAAATTTGAGATTTTAAAGTTTTAAACCATTTAAAATGCAACATTTCTTTTGTGGTAATTTTAACAATCCGAACGTTTTGAAAATCGATTGAAATGGTGAACACTCACTCACACGAATTAAATGATATCGCAAAAGAAGAATAAGTGAAAACGGGTAACACTTCACATGTGTTATTTATTTATATCTCGGATTCAATTGTTTCCTCTATGATAAATGTTTTATATGTCGAATAATGTTTCCATCACCAATCAATAAATGGAAAGCAAAGAAAGACCATGAGATTGATACCATGGCGCATTAGTTCAATCACTTGCAAAGTAAATGAATATACAATATGTACAAACACTAATTTTAAATGTATAATTCCATGTATTCGTATACTGTTTATAGTTTATCGAGGATTAAGGGGTTAACCGCACATACATACATATACATTAGGGTGGTTCGATTTGTATGGATGCAAAAATAAATAAAAACCCTTAGAAGGCCAATGATTATACGAAGAATTTTAAGCAACTTTACCCTAGAAACCTTAAGACTGACATGAATTACGAGTTCGTGGAAATTCCAAAATATGTTGTAAGTGAGCTTCTTCGTATAAAACCAGCCAGTGCATGGGCCAGGCCAGACTCCCTCTGTATACAATAAAAATTGGCATGGCAGCTCAGTACAGTACATATCGGATATAAGAAACTTTAAAAATGCCACAAAATTGTTTCTTATATGCGGTTTTTTCTTATAAGCAATTATTACGTATAAGAAAGTTATAAGAAAGTTATAAGTTATAAGAAACTTGTTTCTTATAAGTATGGATTCCATAAAGCATAAATATGCAATATTTTTCTATAAAAAGTAAAACAAATTAACCTTAGCTTAATAGTCAATTTGGATTCACAAAGCAAATACGTTCGAAATAATCATATTAATAAACAATTAGCTACTGGCTTGAGCTTTTCACATGTTTACATGTTCATATATACTTAAGTATAAAATCAAACCAAAAAAGTTCGTCTTGAGTAGAACAAAAATCAGAAAAATGGGAATGAAGAAAAATAAACCGATGGCAACGCTGGTAAAGTGCACTTTAATATCAGCTTGAGAGTGATTTAATTCTCGTATTCAATTTTCACGAAAAAGTTGTATATATAAGAATTAAAATTACATTCAACAGAGCCACCTGACAAGTGGTGATAGCAAATACACGTGAGCACTGAAAAATGCCACAAAATTGTTTCTTATATGCGGTGTTTTCTTATAAGCAATTATTGTTTATAAGAAAGTTATAAGAAACTTGTTTCTTATAAGTATGTATTCCATAAAGCATAAATATGCAGTATTTTTCTATAAAAAGTAAAACAAATTAAGTTCGATAGTTACAATTTTTTTATTATGTATACGAAACAATTCATATAAAAAAACTAACTTAAATAGCTCAAACAAAAGATAAACAAAAAACAAAATAAAAAAAAAAGAATTCAGTTTGTACTATAAAAATATCTTATATAAAATCTTTTTTATATCATTTATAATCTTTGGTGTTTGAAAAACTTTGATAAACGTTTCATATATTAGGTTTTTTTATAAATATACAATTTTCTTTTATAAAACATTTTTTCTATGGAAAGTACAGAAAAAGACACGGTGTTTTTGGTCCACTTTCTTATAAGCGGTTTTTTCGTATATGCGATGTGCTTATATCCTATATCTACTGTATTGCGCAACTACCAATTTGGCAAAAAAAAAATCAGAGGACTAGCGCCAGTGCCTCCCAAATTATGACGAGTTTGTTGTAGGAAACATTAAAAAATTGCATATGAGTATTATTATTTAATGTATTGCGAAAATATTACGAGTAAGTATATCGATGGTTATACGTTGACAAGATGTATGTACTGACTACAAAATAAAATAATTTGAAATTAATTAGTAGATACTATTAAATAATTTCGGTTTTTATTATGGGCGGGAATGTTTTTTTAGAGATCTATGTAACGTTTTCTGCGTTTTCGCAAAACTTATAAAAAAATAGTTACGTGTTGTCAACATATGAACATCGATATCCCAAACTGCGGTCTAATCACGGTATTCGATATCGAGTTAAACTATCGTATCGAATAATACGTGTCGAGTAAGCTAATCACCGCATACGATATGTATCAAATCGTAATTTTCTAGCAAATCTTCAAGCCTACAAAATTTAAAATTTTTATAATTGTTTTTGATATTTAGCCAGGTTTTCACCATTAAGGTTGTTGAGCTTCGTAAATTAAAGTAATTTGTATAGATAGGCCCTGGGGAGTGATCAGCTCACCAGAAATGCTCCTTCCCCAATATTTAGCCCTACATTTTTCAAAACATACCTAGTCTCGATATTCAGTCATATATCAAAAAAATTATAAAAATTAAAAATTTTATATGGGGATACCCTAATGCTTGAAGATAGAGGCCAGATATTTTCTAAAAAAAAATGTTGGCGTAAGAAAAATATTGGGGGTCGGTCATACATTTGACTCCTCCAGGGACACTCTGGGGCTAGCTAAGGCAGTGGGGGCTAACTTTATAAAATATTTTATTTACTATGGGAGCGCCCTTAAGGAGGGCCGATAGGGTATTGGTATGTTCATAAAAAATTTTGATGGGGAAATATTAGTTGGGGTCAGTCTTACATTCCACCCTTCTGGTAGCGACTCAGGCACAGCTGTAATGCTGTTTTCGTTTTCCCTATGTTTGACCCCGATAAGGAGCCATTTACTCTCATCCGACCCCCATAATTTTTGGCTCATACATATTTTTTCAAAACTCACAAAATTAGGGGCTCTATCCAAATCTTGTTACTAAGGATCTCCATATAACACTATCATACTATTCCACCCCTAATGTACATACATATATGTATTTATATAAATAAATATGTACATTTCAATGCCCTAATTTAAGGAATCTGTAATAAATATTCTTTGATTTATACTGGTGAAAGAAAAGAAACAAAACCAACTTGTAAAAGTTTTCTCGCCACGAAATTCATCAGCATACATACACAACTACAAGAAGATACACAAATCTATTGAGAAGTGCAGTAAGCTCAAATAAAGAAAAATTGTTACTTAGGTCCTTTCGAGCCCAAACATTTTGTGTTGAACTATAATAGTAGCGTGTGTAAGAGACACACACACACACACACACACACGCATAAGTTTAGCCTTTGGCAAGGAGCCAAAAGTAAAAGGGGAAAAAATAAAAGAAAAGCAAGAAGAAATTTGTATCTTAACATCACATCACATTAAATGAAAATAAACTTATTCTTAATACTGAGCTCGTGTGCACGTATACTTCTTCACACTGCAGCTAGAGTTTCCTAAATGGTCTATTTTTAATGATGATGAATCGACAGAGTTAGATTTCGTTGCCTGCTTTTTTACATGCATCCATAAACATAAAGTTATATGTTGCAATACATTTCAGGCTATTATGTTTGGATCCTTCCAATACTTTGTAGGAGGAATGTCAAAATGAGCTTTAAAAATTGCTTTTGCCGGCACATAAAAATATTTTCAAACAAATTTTTTTACAGATTCAGATAACAATGTTGTTTAATAAATTGCCAACAAAATATTTTATTTGTTTTGGCTAAAAAATGAAATGCTATAAAATTTAGCTTTCTTGCCTCATAACTTCAAAAATATAAATTGAAGTTTACAACATTTCATACCCTCAAAACTTTTATCTAAAACTAATAGTTCGCAAAATTGATTGATAAGAAAATTTGGCAGCATATTTTTTTATTAAGAGAAATTGGATATTTTCTAAAATAAGAGTCCCATAATGTACATATAATGTCAAGTAAAATCCAATATATTTACTCTTTTATTTTCACAACTGATGACCTTCGGTGTGAATACACATATTCTTGCTCATAAGAATATTTTTACTAAATAAAATCATTTTGCAAGATTATAAATAAACATGTTAGTATAGAAAAAAATTGCGTACTTTAATACACTATAGAAGCCATGTCAAACTCCCGGCTCTCGGCACAATTTTAAGCGCCCCTCAACACTTTTCCTCAACTCCATATCGTGTTTTCATTAAAAAATTCAAAAATAAATTATTTAACAAAAAATATCAAAGTAAAAAATAAGTAAAGAAAATTTATCAAACTTTTCTAGTTGTAAGTAAGACCATTTTAATTTAAAAGATCAAAAACACAAATGCGTAAAATAAAAGAAAATCAAACAAGTTCAGTGCGCGGAGCATAGCGACTTTTACATCCGGGAACAATTATTGTGAAGATTTTACGATTCAAAATTTAATGCTTCCCGACTAAAAAAAGTCGCTATGTTCCGCACACTACACATGTTTTCTTTTCTTTTAGGTTTTTTACGCAGTTGGGTTTTTTGATTTTTTAAATTTAACTTTTTATTTATTTTCTTTTTAGTTTTCGTACTCAGTTTGGTTTTAGATTCTTTGTTTAAAATTCACTTTTTACACAATTAGGTTATTTTGCTGTAAAAGATTGTAAAAGCTCATTCGAAATGAAAAATGATAAGAGAAGCCTAAAGATTATTTTCAAATACCTTTTCAATGATACCCATTTTAATATAGTTTGCCGACTTTTTTTTCTTTTTCACAAAATGGCATGTGTTGGCTGCCATACTGAATTTTTACTACAGTCATATTTTTAGTGACACTCGCAGGATTAAAGCAAATCGATATTTTGTAATGCGCATATTATCCATGTACATATATTTTTGAACAGCTTTTTTCTACAAATGAAGATGAATAAAACTGAGCAGCGAACCAGATTAACTGAAGAACATTTAGCATCGATATTAAAAATTACATCAAGCAAAAATTTAACTCAAGACTTTGATGAATTGAAAAATGACAAGCAGTGCATTATAGCCAGCTAAAAATAATTTATATTCTTTTTATTAATAAATATATTTCTATACATTTTTTTTGTTTTTCTTTGCGAAATATATATATTCAATTTCCACTCAAAATTTTAATTTTTAATAAAAAAAAAGTAAATGCGGCCCGCAAGACGATTTGGACTATGAGTTTGACATGCCTGCACTATAGTGTGAATGTAAAACATTATTTAGTGCATCTTATAGTAAAAATAATTTATGAAAATATGTATTGACAATATATTTCGATGTCCCTTTTGCAAGTCGTCCATTTTTATAGTATTCTCTTTGGTATTGCTGTCAGCAAGAAAACTAGGTGGCAAAAAAAGACAATTAAAATGCAAAACATTTATCGCCATCTTAAAAATATGTAAGCAGGTAATACTTACTATACATGCTTACACTTTTCCGTGCGGTTCTTATTTAAGAGCCACATATATAGCGAGTGGGTTATTTGACTTTAACAAAAGGATAAACAGTGTGACCGGTATTAGGAAATTTGTATGCTTTAATAAGAGAACACTTATAAATAATAAAATTAAAATAACAATAATAAGAAATGTTTACTATATATCGTTAGAATGGTATTTGTATGCCCAACACCAACTGAAATCACAACCGGTTCCAACACACCCTTTACTTTGCGTATGTACGAGTATGTCTGTCTATTGTATGCTATTGCCACAACAAAATAGGTATTATAATGATGCCTTGTGTTGAAAGAAACAAACAAACAAGCAAACAATGATTTTCTCACTTAACAATCTTCATTAAAAAATATATATATTTCTTAAAAACAAGTTACTGAATTTTCTTGCGGCAAATGTCAAAATTAGGTCACTTACTTACGTTATATGAAATTTGAAACTTAATACTTCAAAATGCATTAATTCATTAAATTTTGGTGTCATATTCATTTTCAAATATAAAAGTAGCATTCATTTCATACATTAAGCTTCTCACGTTTCTTTGGCACTTTAACGTGTTTCATTTTGACTTTTGTTTCAAATTACCTTCGTGGTCACAATTGAAGTTGAATGGATGGGTGTGTGTGTGTGTGTATGTTAACTGGTGACTAAGATGAGGTTTCAACTTTTGGGTATACAAACCATTTTGGTTCCTCTTTCTTCGATCGAAGCAGACTTGCAGCAGGAAAACTTATCTAATATAAACTCAATCAAAAGATTAATGAATATTCAGTATTATTCCTACACAGAAAAAATTATCACCAAAAAATTTTCAAACAAAAGTTTGTCTAAAAATAAATTTCATTTTCAGTAAATATTCTTTACATAATCAATGAATTGTTTGCTTGACTCTTATTTAGCACGCAAACACCAAAAACAACAAGAAAACCTGTGTTGTAAAAAAAAACATCCCCGATGACGACAACCCTCAAATAACAACAACAGCAATGATAGCAAAAGGAATGCGATTGTACCAAATTTGCTTACTGAAGATTTTTGAGTGAATCAATTCGTTAATGTCGTTGCATGAATTCTCATTCATTTTTTTAGACTCTTTAAATAAACATTCAGACTTAAACATATTCAATAAAGTGAAAGATGAGGATAATGACTCAGACAAGATTTTGTTCGATTAAGTAAACTATTTTGTTTTAATTGTTTTATAAATTGAGATAAAAATATTGTTTGATATATTTCAGAAAGTCTAGCAAATATTTTTGTTTGACAAAATATTTACTATTTCATTGAATTCCTTTACAGAAAATGAAATTTAGTTTTTTCTGTGTACAAATTGGATTAAGCGATTTAGGAAAATTAAGTCCACGAATACGATTTTTTATTAAGTTTTTGCACCCACCGTAACATACATATCGATATCTTAATATATACAGAAAAAAATCTAAATTTAATTTTCAGTAAGGAAATTCAATGAATTATTAAATAATTTATCTAGAAACGAACCTACAAGAAAATTTGTAAATACAGTAAACAAATTGTTCAAATCCATAAAACAATTTGCCTAAAAATATTTACAAATTCCAAACAATATAATTTACTGAACCAAACAAATGTATTTAATGGATTTTCTGTAATATAATAAAAAATATTTGTGTCCGAATTTATAAAACAATTTGTCTAAATATACTTAAAAATTCGAATAAAAATAGTTTACTGAATCAAACAAAAATATTTACTGGTTTTTTTAAATATATTTCAAGTAAAAACTTTTTTTTTAAGATTTTCAAGTTTTATATAATAACTAAGCATTTATGAAATTTCACTTTCTTAAAAGTGTTCAACTCTGTATGTTTATCTAAACAATATAAAAAAAACTGATGAGAATTAACGCAAAAACATTTAGGAATGAATTCACTCAGAAATTCACACAATTTACAACTAATTGTATGAACTATGTACGAGATCGCATTCCTTTTGTTATCATTGTTGTTGTTATTTATGTGAATGACGTCATGGGGGCTGTTTTTCCAGCACCGAAAACTGCATTTGTTGTTGTTTTTGGTGTTTACGTCCTAAATAAAAATAAAAAATCACTAATTCAGTAAGGAACATTTACTGAAAATTAAGTTTTATTTTAGACAAACTTTTGTTTGAAAATTTGTTGGTTATGATTTTTTCTGTTTAAAAAAGGTCTATCTCGATTTTTTTAGAAATCGTGTTTTTAAAATTTTCTGGTACTCAACTTCTAAATACACCCTCCTTAAAAAAAACTAAGCAAGCTACGGTTGAAAATAACGGATTTATAGCCACTTGAAAAATATATTTTGTATTTAAGTATTCTAGTTTTTATTCTTCTGTATAATAATTTTATTTCACATATTTCGCCAAAATCGTATTTCATACGATACTCAGAGTATTTCTATATACTCTCAGAGAGTATTTGTATAGTGCTTGTTCTTCTTTTCTCCATCAATACAAGATACAAACCGCTACACAATACATTGGATGTTCACAAACACATAAACAAAAAGTGTATTTGATACAAGATCTGCGATACAAATTGTTGTGAATTAAGCCATTATAAATAGAATGAAAACGTTACTAGCAGCTAAATAAAATAACTGAAAATTATTTAGTAGATACTCTTAACTCGTTTCGGTTTTTTTTTATTTTTGGGGATAGGAATGTTTTCTTGCGATTTATATAACGCTTTCTGCGTTTTGTGAAAAATAATATTAAAAAAACCAGTTACGAGCAGTTGTCAACGTATGACCATCGATATGCATTTCTACACAGAGAAGTAATCGTGTGGGCTTGTGCAGAGAAAATTGTTTATAAGCAAAAAATTTTAAATATTCCAAGGAACAAAGGGAATTTGAAATATTCTTTATAGTGTCTACTAGTGTTGTTAGGAATATTCGTATTCGTATTCGAATCGCCGAATATTCGCCTCTTTCATGCTATTCGTATTCGCCAAATCCAAGTGAATATTTCACGAATATTCTGCGAATACGTTAAAAAAGATAATAAATAAAAAATTACAGAAAATAAACAAAATTATTAGTTTTTAATAAATTTTACTTAAAAAATCTTTGTCTCTAACGCAACATAATAATGATCTTCTCTCAGTAAAGAAAAAAGAAACCAAATTTATTTCACATAGTATTTTACATAGTATTTAAAAAGTAAAGTCCTGTTTTTACATATCATGTTACATTAATAATACAGCATTTTTTTTTTGGCAGAAATGCCACTATATATCCATTAATCTAGAGACAAAACATAGAGTAACTGCGTACTTGGTTTTTCATTTCCTCATCTTTTGTCCTTTTTAAAGGACTTAACATTTTTCATGAATACTTATTTTAAAACTTTTAAAGGACTTTCTGCTTCAAGTCTATTGCGACAAGGTGTGTAAATAAGACCCGCACGACTAAACATTCACTCGCTCGGAACACTCGCTGGTGGTGTCACTAAATATTGCCTGGCTATAGGTAAAAGAAGCTCGTATTTTTCCTTATTTACTTTCCACCAAAATTTTTAAAAAGTAGCATTCTGTTGGTAAGTTAATGTCATCATAATCAGGGCTCGGACTTTCATGCAAATGCATTTTTTTGTGGTGATAGATAAAAAGGTATTGGCTAATTATCTATGCGAATCATCAAATTTTAAGTAGTTTGGCATCGATTTGTAGTTGCATATTTTTTCATATTTTAGTGGTAAGTGCATATTATGCCAATAAATGCATATTTTTGGAGTTATAAAAAAATTTTTAATGCGTATTTTAAAATTTTTGAAAAAAGTATTAATATGCCGGTTATTGATGGCAACCGAGCCACAGTTGGGTTGCCAGTTACTGAAAATGATACAAATGATGACAACTGGCAACTGCGAGTTGTCATCATTAGTGCCTTTCTCGCAAGTATTAATTTTCAGTTGCCGACTGGCAACGCAACTAAGGTTCGGTTGCATTAAATAATAGACCCAATTATGTTTCTTTTTCGTTTTTTTGTTTTATATTTTCATATTATTTTAGTTTTGGTACTTTGTTCGCAGGTAAATGCATATCTTTGCGCATATTTTTAATTTTAAGGTGCATTTATTGAGCGCATAAAATCAATTTTTAGTTGCATGAAAGTGCGAGCCCTGGTCATAATAATGTTAAATGCCTATAGTGTTGTGACAGTTTTTCTCAATTTATTGTTATTGACGAAAAGGGTATATTTTTTCAATTAAATTTTCAATATCAAGCGGCACTAGGTATTTATATTTAATATTTGTTTTCGAATTCGGCGAATATTGGCTCAGATATTCGTATTCGTATTCGCGAATACTAAAATTTTATATTCGTAACATCACTAGTGTTTGCCTACATTTCGTTGTGATCAACTTTTTATAATTACAACATGAAACAGAAAATACGTCATATCAACAAATTGTACTCGCAAAGAAAAGATATGGTTGTGGCATGGTTGCGTCAGCAATGAGATGTTTCCCGACACAGTTTTTGAATATGGTAAATAATTTATTATTGTATTAAATGACTGTGAACCTTAATTAAGTTTAAGGCAAAAAAACTAACGTTTCCATTTAATCATGAAATTATTAGATTTCATGAAAATTGACACATGGTTGGCTTGAACAATATATATTGTTGAAAAAATTCTGACTATAATCATGGTTTATTTAAAAATTCAACAACAGAATGGTTCTATAATAATAAAATATCGTTCTTATCTATACTATTTTGTTTGCAATAAAGCTATGGTTATAAAACCAAAAAAGTTTTTGTTTTATCCTTTTGTTGAATGCTTTTTGTTATTTTTGTGTTTTACTTGACAGCGTTTGGTTTATTTTTGTGAGCGGTTGGTGTGAAGAAATAAAAAAATTAAAATTAAAATAACAAAAAGTGATAAAAACCAACTGAAAACCTCCAATACGTGGGCGTTTTAGTTGGATTCCACAACGAAAGGTTTTTCAGAAAATACCCGATTGTAAATAAAACATGTGTCAAAAAATATGTATTCAACAAAATATGTATAACAGATTCAACACACTGACCAGTTGAAAAATTTTGTTTTTGATTTAAATTGTAATAATAAAATTGTTTAGCTCCTGTCAATTTTTTAATAAACTTATGGTTAAGAAAACAATAAATATATGATTATATAGAACAATATATATGGCTATTTAGAACCATTTATATGGTTAATTT
Source organism: Panzeria rudis (assembly GCA_956483635.1). Taxonomy (NCBI): domain Eukaryota; kingdom Metazoa; phylum Arthropoda; class Insecta; order Diptera; family Tachinidae; genus Panzeria; species Panzeria rudis. The sequence goes on from OY101447.1 coordinate 199,843,879, forward strand.
TAGCCATATATATGGTTATTTCAGGTCATATTTTGTAATTTTGAACAATATATATGGTTGTTTTGAACCATATGCATGGTTGCTTGAACCATGCATATGGTTGTTTTAAATCAAATATATGGTTGTTTCAAACCATTTATTGTAATTTTGAACCATATATATCGTTGTTTTAAAACAAACATATGGTTGCTTGAAACATGTATATGATTGTTTTGTACTATATATATGGTTGTTCTCAACCATATATTCAATCATAGTATGTTGCTCTTCGATTATGGTTGCCTCAACCATGTTTTTTCTTTGCGTGTAGGACGTTGTTATACATATCGTTGTTATACGTTGACAGCACGTAACTGATTTTTTTTAAATTACTTTTCAGGAAATACAGAAAACGTTATATAAATCGCTAAAAAAAAACATTACTTCCTTAAAATAAAAAACTGAATTAGTTAATAGTATCTACTGTAAATTTCTAAAAATCAGTTACGTGTTGTCAACGTATGACTATCGATATGTATCTTATGTTTCAGTCAACACGAAATACATATAATACAAGTATTCATTTAATTTTTCAAGCAATCATTTGTATGTAATTAAATAGCATTAATAAGTAGATGTGTTTGTGTACTTTTCTAGTAAATAATTATCCAGTAACTTTTAGATAAATAGTAAAAAACATGGTTTGTATTTAAAAGTAAAAATGCAGTAAAATTCTGCAACAATTTGTACAAATTACTACAATTAATCAAAAATGTACGTAAACACAGCTAATGTTATAGTCTATTATTTTATTTGCTTTTATAGTTTTTCAATTCCCAACTGAGGAACAATTGCTCAATTCACAAGCTCGTATTAACTTCGTATGTCTTGTGTAATCGTCTAATTATACAATATTGTATTTTTGTTGTTGGTAATTTTCATTAAAAAGTGCGCTATAATTATACGATTGAATTTTATATGTTCTTCAAATAGTTGTATTGAGGCCAGGTCTGGGAATATTCTATTTGTTAGATTAATTTGTAAAAATCTTTTATATATGTGATAAGTAACACCAGAAAATACGTTCTTCTTAATCATAAATATATAATTGATTCATTTCAATTTCATTTTCAAACTATTTTAATCAAAATTGCTTGTCGCGAAAAATGATTCTATTTGGCGTCAAATTAAAACTCCCACACCTGGTTTCATTTCATGGTATCAAATCAAGGTGAATTAATACCAGGTAACCTCGAGAGATCAGGAGACTACGATTTATTTACCATATTTGAACTGCCAACTGTATTAATGTATCGGCTTTTTTGATAGTCCAAATATAAATTCTGCACGGCGAATTTATATTTGGAACGTCAAAAAGCTGATATTAACACTGTTGATAGTTCAAATATAGAAACATTTTCTTAGTCACCTGATCTCTCGAGGCCACCTGGCATTAACTCGCCTTGCCTTGGTATTAATTAAATTGACATTTAAGATACGACAAAATAACGATACAACAAATTTGTCTGTTCGCAAGCACATAAACAAGTGTCGTCTTTTTTAAACGATAAGACATACGACTGAGCTTGTGAATTGAACAAATATTGTATTAAATAAAACTATAAAACTTGTGAATAGTCTGTTGTAAGTTTACGTTGCAATGCCTCAAAATGTCCAACTTCTGTCTAAAGATGAAAACGTGAAAAGAAATTGCAGTTTTACAATTACAAATGAATTGAATTTATTTGAATACTATTAAATTCTTTTAGATTTTTCTTTGTTTTACTAATTTGTTATATTGAAAATTTCATATATTCAATCAGAAATATTATTTATCAGAATTGAAAATATTGTGACTCTGATTTGAGTTGGGATTTTTCGTGATTGGTAAATCCCGAATCCCGAATCCAGGGATTTTTCTGGATTTCTTATATACCAATTTTTATGTAAAAAAAACTATGTATATATTTTAATTTTCATGAACTTTATGGCATTTTTTGTAATGCTTAAAAGTCCTAGTAAATTTTTACATGTCTTTTTTTAACAATTTAATAGTTATACGTGACAAACTGTTTATAAATTAACAACAAGAGCAAGAAATTAGGTACTTTCTTGCGATTATTTTCATCAAGTCTTCCGCCAATAGAATTATTTTGAAAAGAAAAAGAAGTACATAATATGAGAAGAAAAATAATATGTATTTGAAAAATTCATCATTATTTAAAAATGCATTCTTTTTCTATAACTATGTACATATATGTCGACGTTACTTTAACCCCACGCCATAAAATGGACACTTCTGTACTCGTTGTCGATAACAATTGTCGATAAAAATTGATAGCTCCTTACAATTCTCGAAGGTCTAGAAAATGCGAAGAGACTATTAATAGTAGTCAAATTTTGACGGTTACGACTAGACTAGTGTACATTTTTTGTTACAGAATAAGGAGAATTTTTTTTAATATTAAAAAATATCTATTCGAGTTTGTATGTTATTTACATTGCAGCTTTATTTTTATTTTTATTCGAGCTACAGAGTAGCTCGTAGTAGAGCGAGGGAATACTTTTGACATAACAACTTAAGTGTAATTTTAAAATTTTTGAGTGAAGTAAAAATACTGTCAAAGTTTGTAGAGCACTCTAACAGTATTTTTGATAATTGAACATAATTAATTGAATTTGATTAGAATTTCGTATAGATTGCTGATTAGGTTTTCTAATCGACATTTTTGGCGGTTATATTTATTTATTGTATCTTCAATAAAATTGAACTAACTATAAGTAATCAAATCTTAACTTTTTAGTTTTTAAGTTCAGCCAATGCCAGACAAAAATATTTGTTTCAGTGGTTGGTTCTTTGGTTGTCTTACGTCTCTCGTGTTCGGCTGAGAGCAAGAGTGTCCCTCCTGCTCAGCCGAGTGTGGCCTCTAAGTTTAATGATGTTTCGGGCTAGGGGATTTGGGTGCAACTCAAGTTTTTTTTATGTATATTGTCACATGTTTGGAAAACACAGTCTTAACCAATGGCACATCTAAATCTTTATGAACTCGCTTGTTTCTGACATACCATGCGGCTGCTGTAACCGTGCGGAGTATTTTATTTTGTCGTCATTGAATTTTCTCGACATTTGATGCCGAGGCAGTGCCCCATAACTGGATACGATAGGAGTTGTATAGAAGAAGTTTACAATCTAGGCTTAGTGTAGAGTTCCTTTCATTCGGGTCAACTTTGCATTTATGTGGGACTTCCATGTCGTCGTCTAAGATCAAGATGAACACCGAGATATTTTACTTCAGTTTGTTGAGGTATAGTTTGGTTATTGATTTGTATACTCGAAGGTGGACAGGTTTCTCTGCACAATGCAAAATTAATATGTAGAAATTTTTTTCGTTAATTTTTATTCGCCACTGTTTTAGTCATTTTTCCAACTGAGATATATATACTCTTGCAGTTTGCGGGAAGCTTCTTGATGGCTTTTGTGAACACTTAGAAAAGCTGTATCATCATCGAATGTTGATATGTGTATGTTAGTACTTACCGGCAAGTCACAGGCATATATCAGATATAATATAGGACCGAGGATGCTGTCGGTTTCAATCGGTTGCGGAGGGCTTAGAAAATTACCTTAAGGCTTTTTGCGAGTAGGTTTTGCTGTAGTTTATGCATTAAACCTTCGTGCCAGAACAATACTTCTTTTCCTCGAAGGTTTTTCTAACCACGTTCACAAGTCTATGTGTTTGTTCGATCGTGCTATGTTGTCTCCTAAAACCGAATTGGTGGTCTGGAAAGCATCCAGTACCATTCAGTATGTGTGCTAGCTTACTCATAAGTAGCTTTTCAAATAGTTTTGATATGTTAGACAATAGGCTTATAGGCCTATAGCACTCCACCTTCGTATGATCTTTGCCTGGCTTAGGTATCATGCTAATTAGCGAAACCTTCCATTCTGCGGGATAGCAATTGAGGCGAAAAATACCGTTGAAAATAAATAGCATTATCCTTTTTGCAGTATAATGTAGCTTTAAGAGCACTTTATTGCTTATTTCATCAGTGCCTGGAGCTTTTTTCGAACTTAAGCCCGCACCACAGTGTTCAATCTTACGAATATTGAGCCTTAAGGTAACATCAGGTACAGCGAATACTTCTCGCAGCTCAACTATAGTATCAGACGTATTTCGAGTAAATACTTTCTGCAAGCGGTTTACAAATAGAGTACCTTTTTCAGTGTCAGTTTGTGGCCAATCTCCATTCGAATCTCGCAATGGAGGCTTATATATCATCGGTCTTTTGAGGCCTCTGTTGCGTCGAGCCCATTCAGAAATTTTTGAATGATTTGAGCTGTTTCGTACATTCCTTCCGCTTAGATTTTAGCTAAAGGGATCTTTATCATTGCTATTCTCTACGAACTCTTCTTTTTTTCTGATAAAACCCGTTCTACATCTGCTGAATGGATTTTATTACATCTCACCTGAAGAATTGTAGTAGCATTTAGAGTAGCTTGCATAAGGTTTGCCTTAAACATTCTAATAGAGTCATCTATGTCAACAAGCGTTTTTAATGGAATATTTTCTGTACAATGAGCACTTAAATATTTTTTGTATTTCAACCAATTAATACGTATGGCTGTCATCGTTAAATCACAAGTGGGTGAAGAAGTTGTATGTGAATATATAGTGACAATAGATGGTGAGTGATCTGAAGGCAAATCTAAAGATGCTTCAACTTGGATAATTTCGCTGGGCACACCCTTTACCACTCCAAAATTAATAATATCAGGTATTTTTCGGCGATCTGTTGGCCAGTAAGCTGAGCTGGCTGTCCACTTGAGACAACATTCAAACGTATTTAAGAAATTGTGTCAAACAAAACTCGACCCTTTGGTATGATAAGACGATATACCCAGAACGTCTGCTTAGCGTTGTAGTCATCGGTGGCCAAAAAGCGCAAAAAAAGTTACATCGTGTAGCCGGGGACTAATCTTTCTTTAAAACTGTACGACACCCACTACTATTCAATACTAATGATTTCATTTTCTTTTTTTTCTTTTTTGCAGGGCTCTCATTTACTTCCAAACTAAAAATACATCATTCATAAGAGAGTAAATGAAAAAACATTAAAATAATACGTGATAAAAAGCCACAGAATGGATGAAGAACACGACGACGAAAGAATATGAAATTAAATGGGGCTTTAAAGCCCCGCCAAGGAGCCTCCAGACAAGGAAGCTCCCCTGGTGTCGTCCTCAAAAAGTATCGCATCAAGCGATATTTTAAGGTGAATGAAAATGTAGTTAATGGTCTACCACTCAATGCGTGTGGTGAAAATAATAAAAATATAACTGAAAAGAATATAATTAATAGAAATAATATTTGTATCAATAATCAGCAGCAGCAGCCAACAGCAGCGTCACTTTCACAGCAGGTGGATCCAAAAAGGAAATGTGCTCAAAGATTTAGTAGCAGCATCAGTATCAGCAGCAGCAGTAGAAGCAGCAGAAGCTTATGTAGAAATTATTTTTCTACTTTAATGAAAACTAAAAAGCAAATTTACTTAAGAACAGCAGCACAGCAAAGTACGCATATTAGAACTCCGCCAGTTACCAAAATAAAGACCTGCCTTATTCAGCAAAAACTAGCATCAGTAGCAGTGGCAGCAGCAGCGGCAGCAGCAGAGGCTCTTGTAGGGGCAGCGAAGCAAGAAAATAAGAAAAAGGAAGCAAGTATCGAAATTGATTTTAATCAAAAGGCAGCAGCAGCAGCAGTCAGCAACATCACAACACGTCAAATTAATAATACGAAATTAAACGAAGAGAGAACGAAACAGAATAAAACAAAAAACAACAAGAGTGACGATAGGAAAACAAAACAAGTCAATTCTATCGACGTTACCTCTAATAAGAGCCACAATAATAAAAATAACAACACCGCAAAGGAGGTCAACAAGTTTTTATTTATTCCGAAAATTAATGAAAACTTAATTTTGCGGTTATTTATTCAGTTAAAATTGTTGCTTTTTTCTATGCTCTCGCACGCAATAAAACCTTTAAACGGAAATCTATTCACTCATTGTGTTGGTAGTGGTAGAGGAATAATAGTTGATGGTTGCCATCTTGATTGCGTTTTCGCTGGTTATAATTTAGCAAAAATGATGCGTGCCTCACAATTGTTAGAACGCATTTGTTTTAAAAATGCGGGAGGGGTAAAACCCTCAATTGCCTTATGTATGGTGATATACGCAGCAACTGCCGTTTTGTTGCCTCAGCCAGTAGTTGGCGATGATGGTGATACCTTCTTTCCAATCAACGGCTTAGAAACTACAACTCCAGAATTTGGTAAGTGTTGCCTTTTTATTCATTACTTTTTATTTAGATTTTCATAAAAACTTTCTTCACACCGTACATGTATGGGGCTGTTCACATATTACGTAACGCTCCAGGGGGGGGCGTTGAGGATTTGTTACCGACTACATAATTTATACTGAAAATTTTTTCAAAAAGCGTTACGACAGGGGGGGTTGAAAAATCCGAAAATCGCGTTACGTAATATGTGAATAGGCCCTATTGTAACTTGTCATTACTTTTAAGCCATACCAACATTGTTTTTTAATCTGCTCAGTACTTTCCGCGATATCGTGGAACTAGCTTTTGCCAAAAAAAGTTTTGGTTGGTAAAAAATTCATAAAAATAAAAAAGCAACAAAAAATCTTTCCTTTTTTATTAGCATATACATAGATACACAGAAAAAAAAGTCCATGCAACATTTACACGAAAACGCTCATACATTTTACGAAATATTTCGTAATTTCGCACCACGAAATTCGTTCGCAAAATATTCGAAAATAATTAAAAAATGAAAGTAAAAAAAAATGTGGCTCAACCGTGGCACGAACTCGCAATCTTCATATTGTAAGCAAGTACTCTACTTATTTTATAAGAGCTAAAAATTAGTTTTGCTTACTTACATCTGAAAAAATATAATAAATATAGAAAATTATTTTAATTATTTTTTTTTTATTTCAAATATATTTTTTAAGAAGAAAAAATGTTTACAAAAGGTTTTCGTTACTTTCGTAAATTCAAATTTTTTTTCGTAATATATACGAAAGTTTCGTGTATTCTACGAAAAAAGTAACTACGAAAGTTTTTGCCGTAAAATGAGAATGGATTATATTCAGTGTAGGTAAATATGTTCCAAACAAAGTAAGGGTGCCCCTGTGGCTGAGTGGTAGCGACGCTAGCCTGTCAGTCCAGAGGTCGTGGGTTCGATTTCCGCCATAGACCCTGAGTATTTTTCTGCAGACAATCTGATCGCTTCGCCGGTTGGGTTTGTTTTCAAAAAAAAAACCATAATGCACTAAAATCTAATTTTTTCAATTGAGTTTCTAACTTAATTCTGAATAAAATTAAAAGTTGTGGATGGATTTGATCGAAACATGGCTTGTTTTGTTTGGAACATATTTACCTACATACATATGTATATGCTAATAGAAAAAGAACGGAATGTTTTTGGTTTTTCATTTGTTATGCATTTCTGAAAAACAAAATTTTAATAAAACAATTTTTTGCCAGAAGTTCCACGATATCTCTGACACGGCTTGAAAGTAGTGAAAAGTGACAACACGAGATAATATTGATGTCGAATTTCGGATTTGTTTATTTAATTGTAGTATACGACTTATGTTAAAGTTTTTCTTACAACTGCTTCCTTTTTGACATAACGGTATATTTCGAAAACTAGAACTAATGTGAAGAAATCAACTACATGAGAAAAAACTTTAAAAATAAAATTCTTAATATTTGTTTGCAAAATGCTCTTGTGAAACTTAAATTATAATTAAAGAAATTTCGTAACATAAGTAAAACGGCTTAAATTGCAAAACACTTAATCCATAATCCAACATATGAATATGTTGCATATCTAACATTACAAACTGTAATAAGAAATGTGTGTGTATGTATAGGGGTCGTCGTTGTAGTCACAGTAGTGAGTTTCTTTTATGTTATAAAGGATTCATTTTGCCTTGAAAAGTAGTGTTAAATGCATTTTATAGAATATACATAGTTTCTTTTTTCTATATTTGAGGTGCCAGCCTAGAATTTTTGTCATAAATGTTCTTCTTATTATGAGTGGTTGTGTTTTGCAATGAACAAAAAGAATAGAAAAGAATTAATTAAAGCACATTTCTATTAATAGTTTCTACTAACACGACCCCTCTCTGTTAGTAATAGAACCAGAGCAAAATTAGCATTCGAGCTTAAAAGAAAAACAAAAAATTCTTTTCACATTTATAAGCAGCAAAATTTCGCCAAATCATTTTTAACTAAATGAAATTATTCTGAATAAATAATTTTCATAGTTTACAGATATTGTGTTCTAATGTGGGTGGCATTTAGTTTTAAAAATACTTCACAACAGTGCACGTTGGGGCAGGTACATATATGGGGGCTATTGGCAACAACACAATTTTTAAATTTGAAATTTAAAAATTTTTTTTTTTTGCATTTGAAAGCTTACATATTTCTGCAATTGACTGCGTATTTATATTTTTGACTTTACCACTTCTATCGGCACAGCGTTAAACTTGGAAAATAAAAAATAAATAAAATAAAATAAATATTATGGTGTTAAGCTAAAAGCTTATAATAAAAGAAACCATTTTAAACTATTATAGCCATGTACAATGTATTGATCAATGTATTAATTCACACAATTTGTGAATTTCGATATTAATCCAATGAAAAACTTCATTAAATCTCAGCCAACGTCACGCTTCGTTGGATTAATGAAACTAGTTTCGTTAAAACTATTTTAATGAAAGTTTCATTAAATACATGAAACAATTTTATTGATCCATTGTAATAATTTTACTAAGGTAATGAACATATTTCACTATTTTGCTGAAATTATTTCATCGTTTTAATGAAATCGATTCATAATTTTAATGAAACTATTTCATAATTTTAATGACATTCTGTCATTATTTTAATGATATTCTGTCATTATTTTAATGATATTCTGTCATTATTTTAATGATATTCGTTCATTATTGCAATGAAATTATTTTATTGTTTTAATGAAATTATTACATTACGTAGTAGCCTCATTAGCTTATGTCTTTTATTGACTATTTTAATTTATTAACAGTAGCATGCTATAAATTCGTACGAAAGACGCCAATGCACGTCAGAAAAATTTTTAATGCTGATGACCGCTCACAGTATCGAACTCAGACTCTTGATTCTCATCATTCGCATTACAGGCAACGTCTTAACAACTTCAGCCAACAGCACTGTCAACAACAAACATATAAAATGACAAAATTTTGTTGTCATAAGTCCAATGAAATTTTCTAACGAAACTATTAAAGCTACTGAATATTTATGAAATTTCATTAGAATTGTGAAATAGAATTATTTGGCTTGAGAGTTCGGTTTTAATTTAATTTTTCAATTAAATTAAAAATTATTATTTTAATTTCTTCGATCTTTTTATTTTTGTTTCTATATAGTTTATTGAGCTCAAGGTCAGGATTTACAAAATAACAAAACAACCTTTACTTCATCCAATATTTCGCTATCTTCAGGGATGATAAATTGACAAATAATTGTAAAATTTTCTCAACAACAAAAACTTATTCTAGTAGTACAAAATTTTTAATGAATTATAATTGTTAATAATGGAAAAGTATAATTACACAACAAACAAAATTATTTAATCTATTACAATATTAAAAACTTATTTAATTTCCTGTTTTATTCTTATAAATCAAATGTCTGTAATTTTGAGCTATTGGTGTGTTGAGAATTTGTAACATTTCTAGCATGAACGTCGTTTGTAATTAGTTTCTGTGTTTAAAATTGATGTATTTTCAAAATCTGGTGAATGATTGAATTTGGCACAATGTGACATTAATGCAGTTCTTTGCGAAGATATGTTTTTGTATATCTGGTCCGATCTATGTCCTGCTAATCTAGTCGTTAGTTTGTTTTTCGTGGCACCAACATACACTTTATTATATCCTCCACTGTCATTATCCTTAAAAGGTATTTTTAACAGACTTCCAAAAGGAGAAGGTTATCAATTCGTATGTATGTTCTTTTTTTTAAACTTTTTTTTTTATACTATTTTAGACCGGTCTAGTTTTTCTGTCTTATCTTTAATTTTGCTAAATAACATACCTAATGTATTATATGTTTAAGGAGACATTTTATAATTATTAATATAATAGATTCTAGAGTTTTGTAATCGTTCAGAAATTACTGGTACATATGTCAAGGACTTGTAAATTTTAGGTTCATCAGAAGTAGTAATATTATTCCTCTGCTGTCTACTGTATTGTCTTATAAAATTATAAGTCAGTTGATTTGGGAAACTATAATCCTCTAAAATATTTTTCATCCTTTCCTTGTTCTTACTATGAAAATCTATATCACTAGTGGTCAGTACTCTATCTAGTTATTAGATTTTTGGCAGTGCTAATAATAACTCTGGAATGTTTGGAAAAATAGTTAATAGTTCTTCCTGAAGATGTAGGTCTTTGGTACCAATCTACTAATAAGTTATCACCCTTTTTTATTATTAAGGTATCCAAATATAGAAGTTTATTATTACATACCCTTCTATTGTAAATTTATTAACTCGATGGAAAGAATTAAATATGGTTAACATGTTCTCTATTTCAGATTCCGAAATAAAAGATCTTTTCAGGCTGCATTCAATGCTGCATTAAACTTTATCATTCATACCAACAGCAGTGTGTTATTCCATAAAAACCAAGATTTTTTAAGCGTTTTTATTACAGATGCTACTTATATTAAAATAAATTTTACTTTTTTTTTGTATTATATAATTTCAGGAATTGTTTATCTATTTGTGTTTCTAGTTATTGCAAAAGTTCGCAAGTTTCTAAGCACAGAAAGAAATAACCAATGCGTCAAAACAAACAATTCCTAAAAAATAGTAAAATTTATTTTATTTTTTATGGAATACTGCATTGCTGATGGTATGAATGGTAAAGTTTAATTGCACCATTAGATGCAGCTTGAAAAGATCTTTCAAACGATGTAATTTTTTTATATGTTGTCTTGGGAGAAAATACGATAATATGAAAAAAAACTACAAAAATATACCTTTTTCAGACACGGTCCAGCTCCCGAGCGGTCATCGCGAGACCCCTCAAATGTTTTAGGAATCCTCATTAAAAAGATCGATCTTTAATTTGAGAGGGGTAACAAAAACACATTTTTCATCTTCATACAAGTCGAGTCGGTTTAATGTACATAATTCGTGGTATCAGAAATGAATATAATATAAACTGTAAACAAAATGATAGTCTTAAGAGCATATATTTTTAAATTTTGGGAGCATATTTTTAAGGTTTTAGTGCATATTTAATGCGCATAAAACACATTTTTTAGGGCATATTTCCGGTTTCCCTGTTAATGAATAAGTAATGTGTTGAATTTCAAAGAGTTTGTTACAGAATAGTAAAGGGACAGGCCAGAGTAGATACTTTTGTCTAGGTAAACATGAAGTTCTGACTGAACTAAGCTAATTTAGGTATTGCAATTTATTGGTAAAAAAGCATACTTTATTTATTATTAAACATGTTTGATACTTTCCGCAAATTTTCAAATTATATATGATTCTTTGATGTAGCCGTCGATAGTACGTGCCTCTTAACGTAGAATGGGTGCTTCTACGTTAAGAGGCATTCTTAGTACGAGTATAAATAAACATGTACAATATTTTTTAACTCATATGTAATATTATATATGTATATATTTATTGTAGATTATGCCAGTCGTGGTCAAAAAAAGTTTGGAGATAAATGCGAAAATACTCTGGAATGCGGCTTTCCTGGATCCATTTGTGATCCGAAGAAAAAATCATGCCAGTGTACAGAGGATTTGCCGGTAACTAACCACATTGATAAATGTGGCAAAGGTAAGTTAAGTTTATGTCATTAAAGACTTACCAAATATATGTATTCATGTCTGTCTGTATGTGTGTACATATGTATGTAGATAGTACAAGTATGTACTGAAAATCATTTTGTAACAAACTAGAACAATATTTTAATAGTTGTAAAACATTTTCACTAAACGGTTGGCTGGAAACAGAACACAAACGAATGACGATACCTTTTATAATGTTATTATACATACATATACAATATTCACATATTTATATCCATATACTTATGTATGTAGTATGTCACTATCTATGCATTTATGTACATATGCATTTAGTTGTATGCACAGTAGAGGCCTGAACAAGACGTCTTGAAGGCATGTTTAAGAAATTTGTTTTCTTTTTTCAAACACTTTCACAACAGCAATGTTGTAACGCATTTTTGAAATACACATTTTTATTTAACTTTTATGTAGCGAAGAAGGTTTACACACATTATTCAAGTTCAAAATATTATTTTCCAATTCTTGTACATGTTGTTTGCAACATCTATGTTGCGAAAGTGTTTGAAATAAAAGAAATGTCTTAAGCACGCCTTCAAAGTGTTTTCTACAGGCCTCTAATGCACGAACACAACATTTTTCACACAAACAAGTCAATTTTCATGCACAATTTACCACATTTTACATATTGGATATAAATAGTTTGTGTATATGTGTAGTAGTGATGCAGCTCTATTTAATTTTATTTTTTTTTATCTAAGACCGTCATGAACGGCACAAATTATAATTACGTATCTGATGGAGCACGATTTAAGGCTAACCAATACTTTATAAAATGCAAAAGTGTCGACATTGTAAAAATGTATATATCTAAAAAGATTTCTCGCTATTTTGACGCCCAGTGCAACTCGAGTTAATAATAAACAATTATTACACATCTTTACATATATTTTAATTTTTGGAAGGTATACATTTTCTAATTAATTTTTTAGAAATATTAATTTCGGCCATTATCCAGATAATGGTAGATTTCTGTTTTTCGATGTATACTTCTCTTTAAAAGGTCATCCAGAGGCAAAAGATGATTCAATTAAAGTGAATTATATCTTATTTCAAAACCTACCGAATTACACGTCGAATAGTGTATAATCTTTGATCGGATAATCTTTGATCGGATAAGCTTTGATCGGAGAAAAAATTACTGAGTTATAGTTGATCCAAGTTAAAATTTTATGAAATTTTTAAGGTTTTTCACCAATTGTTGTCAATTTAGAAGCAGTTTTGTACCGTACACGTTGTTAATTTGTCTTGCTTTAATTACACTGCTTTACATCGAAAATGTTTAAAATTTGCGTTGCATTTTTTAAGTTAATTAGAATATACTGAACACTAAAAAAATAAGTTTCAGCCATTCGATGTGCATATACTTCACTTTAAATGAATTTCGAGCTTGCGGCTTTTTATTATACATATTTGAACATGATTTACATGTATAAACTGACGCTTACGATCAAATCTTACAGCCTGTATTTTAAAAGTTATCAACAATTTTGACATTTTGACAATTTTAAACCATGGGTAGGATCATAAAATTTCAATTTCAATAAAAAAATTAGTTTTCTACATAATGTCGCTTACGATAATTTCTCGAAAAGAGGTCGATATATTTTATGACGCTTTTATTATAGGATATCGCAAAAAGTGCTTGTAGCATCTTTGCGTATACTTAATAGTTTATCAATAACTCAAGTAATATTGCTGATACGCCATTATGCACTTTTTGTAATATTTGGTAGTGATGGGCAAATGGCAAAACATGTATCGATATATGTATATCGTATCGATATTTTTGAACAGTATCGATATATATTTTTTAAAAACATCGATATTCCGATATATCGCAACGTATTTAAATAAAAACAGAAAATTCAAGAAAAAATAAAGGAAGAATTAAAAAAGTTGTCAGCTCGCCATATTAAAAAATAAATAACAAAATTTTAAATTGCATTAAATAAGTTACGAGAGCATCATCTTACACTTATATGTTAGTTAAACCAGTAATCATCGGATATGTTCATCAGGAGCACTCTTTGCCTTATGTGTTCCCATGTCAATCTGATTATTTGATCAGGGACTGCTAAATTTACAGCAGAAGTGACTCTTTTGGACGATATTGAAGAAGCCTGGCATATCAAAAATTTAAAAGCATCTTCTTCAGTCTCATGGTCGAGTTTTGATGTTTTCATAAGTTGCAAATAAGCTTGCTTTTTAGGTGTGTAGCCAAATTTGTTGTGTTTTCACACGTGTTGTATGTCTACCTCACAAATTACAAGAAGCGAGTTCGGTATATATATTTTTTTAATATCCATATATTCTGCCCTTCCCTAATATTTGCTATAATAAAGGCGCAATAATTTGGAAACCACTGACGCTAACCCTCCGATTTTTTGGTCAAATGACAAGATTGAACTGAAATACAAATTTTTATTCTATTCGGAGGGGTCTGGCCCAATCACTGGTTGGTTTTATACGAACTTGCAACATATTTTACAATTTCCGCAAGATCGAAATTCATTTTAGACCCCTTAGATTTAGGGAAAAGTTGCTTAGAATTCTTCGTAGATTTTTTAAATTAATTTTTGGCATATACAGATTGACCCACCCTATTGTACATACATAAAAAGTACATATATAATTTTTTTAATAATTGCAGAATTTTTGGCCTATCTGCATAAGCAGCACGCACAGCGGCAATCAAACCCACTTCTTCTAAACTGACAGTCTTGTTTGTTTGCCAGGATATTGCTTAAATTTATCCCTATTTGTTTATGATTTAATTTTACTTTTTGAATACAAGTAAAATCCATTTACTTGGCGACACATTCTGTGCTCATTTGTTGCATACAGCAAACCACTTAATAATAAAACTGGCTGTTCTCATGCTAAACAAATACATACAATTATATTTAGGTTGCGGAAAAGGACACACAAAGAAACACTCATGCAATGGCTTCATTTTAACAATTTCTGTATTCACCCTATTCACTATTCATACACGAACGTGTATGTATGTGTTAATATCTGTTAATTGTGTGAATGTAACGCAATGGCGGCGCCACACTTGTGGCTTTTTTTATTCATTTTTTATTGCATAAATTTATTTATTTGCAGTTAAAGGGCCTTTTTTAATATTTTAATTTGTTGAAATTTAATCTGGCCCAAACTTAAACATACATACATATCTTGCGGGAAGTACATACATGCATACATACGTATGTCATTATAACATGGTATGTTTTCTGCATGCGAAGAGTTGTTCAAAATTCATTGAATAGGCTGCTTTGTCTTTTAAATAATTTTATGGCAATATTTATTACTACATACAATTAGACAAGAAAAAAACTTGTACACTTTCATCGTTGAAATAATTCGATCTCTTATAGAATCAATATGAAATAAAACTTGACAAACTATTGGGGTATTATTTTTGTAACGGACAACCCAAAGTTTTTTTTTTGCTGAAATTCTTTGATATTTGGCATAACTTAGTTCTAGTGGCTATAAATGTGTATGCAAAAAAGATTTTGTATGAGGTTTATTTGTTGAACTATGGGGTAGGAAAGTGTTGCCCTATCGCGAATAACTATTTTCATGAAACAACTCCAAAAAATTCTGGTTTGCTATCGTGAATGTTTCCCATAACAAAGTTTTTGGAAGAGAATTCACAAACTTAAGAAATGTGGCATCGCCAATGTTTACTCCCGCGAATAATTTTATAAAATAAGTGTCGATGGGAACGAGAAGGGAACATGTTAGATGTAATTTGTATTTAAGCTAGGACTGTATTAAATTATTTTTTTATTTTATTAAAAGAGCACAAATGTTAATAAATAGAGGAGATATGCGCTAGCCAAAGTGCCAGTCATATTCACTACGGGTGGTACCGCGAACATCTTGCTGTTAGCAGGCAAAATTTTCCTCAAACGATTAATCGCGTATGTATTTTCGCTTCAATCTACGGATTGTATCATCTCTTCCAGCACCACAAAATGCAGTTAAACTTTATTAATTTCTTCAAAATGTGCATATTTTCCTTTTACAAGTATTTACACAAGTTATTTATAAAGCACTGATAAATAAATCACAATAGAAACTAATACTCCCAAATAATTCACAATAGACACTTTTACTCTCAAAATATTCGCGATACTGGTTTCTTGGGAATGGGAATATAGGTTTGCTCCCAAACAACTTATTCCCATAACATTCGCGATAGGGGTGATTGTGTCGAACTAGAAAAAATAAAATAAAACAAAACAATTTAAATAATTGATTCTTATAAGAAATCGTCTGATTCTTAAAAAAAATATTTAATTTAAAAAAATTATTAATCTAAATTGATTATTAGGCTAAGGTTCGTAACGTTATATTCAGAAATAATTGGGCATGATTAATATTCCACGGAACAAGGGAAAAATTAACATCAACTTAATTTTTCAACGTACACAGCAGAACAGAGTAGCACCACTTTCGGAAGCCGCTACACTTCCATCGTCAGTGCTCACGTGTATTTGCTATCACCACTTGTCAGGTGGCTCTGTTGAATGTGATTTTAATTCTTACATATACAACTTTTTCGTGAAAATTTAATACGAGAATTAAATCACTCTCAAGCTGATATTAAAGTGCACTTTCCCAGCGTTGCCATCGGTTTATTTTACGAACCTTAGCCTAATAATCAATTTAGATTCACAAAGCAAACACGTTCGAAATAATCATATTAATAAACAATTAGCTACTGGCTTGAGCTTTTCACATGTTTACATGTTCATATATACTTAAGTATAAAATCAAACCAAAAAAGTTTGTCTTGAGTAGAACAAAAATCAGAAAAATGGGAATGAAGAAGCCACCTGGTATTAATTCGCCTTGAAGATATTAAAAAAATATTTATTTTTTTGAAACAATAAAAAACAATTTTAACTTAAAAAGAAAAAAAATTTTTGTGTATGTATTAAAGTATCCAATCGATTAATCGCTCTTCGATTAATCAAAAAATTTTGTTCTATTATTTAATCGAATAACTGAAATAACTAGTGTCGACTAACAGTTAATCGTCATCAAGACATATGAAGCACTAGTTTCTAGCATCCCATAAGGCACATCACATGGCGACTTTTTAAAAAATAGAAAAGTAACTGACTGTCCCACGATGTCGACAAGTCGAGTTCGTTCTCATATTTATATTGAAAACAATAATAAAAAATTTGTTTTTGTTTTCAATATAAATATGAGAACGAAATCGACTTGTCGACATTGTGGGACAGGCAGTGACCCTTAATTGTTTCAGCTAACATACATTTTAAGAGACTCCTGCTGTAGCGTACTCTATTTTTACAACAAAAAATATAATTTACACAATAACACTACATAATCTATACAGTGCATAAATATGTACATACATTTAATTTTTTATTTAATTGTAATTAAGAATTATTAATTTATAAATTTATTTCTTTACGAATCCACAGAAGCGGCTGTAAATGAATCCTGTTTCTTTAACGAACAATGTGAAGTCAAGTATTTTCAAACAGAATGTCGAGATCAACGGTGCGTATGTCGTTTTGACATGACCCCCGTTTGGTTGAAAGACGGCTCTGTTGAGTGCAAAGGTAAATTGTAAAAAATAAACACGAAAATTTTAAAATATTGATATCTGAACGACACTAATTTTTATTTTATTATTGCGATATAAAAATGAATGTCGTTAGTTTATAATTTCAATTGAAAGAGTATAAAATACATGAGGGCATTTGTACATTAGAATGATTCATTAGTGAATGGAAACTACCCAAAGCCATATGCATGAACACAATGGAAATTATTTTTGATAATCGGTTGGTTGGTTAATTTACGTCATAGTCGCTCATAGTGGCACCAGTGTTCCGAACATTAATCAGTTCTTATATGTATACAGCCGAATGAAAACAAAAGTACTCACTAAAGAGTAAAAAAAATTAACACCAACTTCATTAAGTTGTATGAAAGCTTTCTGGTTTTTTACATTGTTGTTTTTCTTTTTAATAGGCACACAGAGGAATACTACTACCACATGCTCATAAACACTAATACTAAATTAAAAACTTATTTCTCTCGATGGCCAGCACTGGTTTACGTGGATGCCTGCTGCGCACAAGCACTTATGTAGAATCAAAAAGATTCTAGGTCAATCCTGTCAATCACCACCCTGTCCGCCTCCCTTGTACCCATTATTTCAGTCTGAAATATCGATGGTTAAAATTATTAATTCAAATTTCAAAAAATTTTTTTAATAAAACTACAAATTTTTATTGGTTAAAATTATAAATTTACGGATCTTTTCACAATGTACGATTAAAACTTAACATGGACTTTAACGACAAGTTCGGCATACAAAACTTGCCGTTAAAGTCCACGTTAACTCTTAACCATACATCGTGAAAAGGACCCTTAAAATACTAAAAACGACAATAGTTATTTTACAAAAATTACTGTATTTGAATCAAGCAAGTGACCACATGTCTTTTTGTTTACTCTGTGTGTCGTTCTTTAAAGCGCAGCATTTACGGTCAAAATGCATGACACAAGCATCGTGTAAGTGTGCATGAAGCTATTACCATACACGTACAAGAATAGCACTGGGTGTGGAATTTATGTTATAATTAACCACATGTCAAATTGCATATAAAAATTTTTTTATGTCCAGAGTTTGAAAGCTCTAAGTATGAAACACTAATATATGAGTTTACCTTGCTATTGTCTTTCTTTAGTACGTTCATGAGCTAGTACGAATACACGTTCATCCAAGCGAAAAATCATAAGATAAACTAAAATTATCTTATAAGTTAAGTGCAACCTAAATGTTAAATTACATATAAAAGCTTTTTTCGTACAGAGTTTGACAGTTCTATTTATAACCTACTGCTTTGAGTAGCTTATCTTGTTATGACCGTGAGGCATACATGTTTGTACGCTTACCAATTACACGTACAAAATAAAAGTGCCATGCAAGCGAAAATCAAAAATTTTTTATTTTACTTCAGGCATCGTCGGTGTGATGCACACAGACAAATTTTCACTAATACTACTACCATTCTTGTCATGCATTTTGACCGTGAATACTCCGCTTAACCAGATGACTAAGCTGAGATGGTAAGGACGTCCGGTTTATAAACATGCAATTTATTGTATGAGCCTAAGTTTCCAGTGGTTGATTTTACTGTGTTTTATGGGTTGGTGCAATTCGAACATATGAAATTGGTTAGATTTACCGATATGTATTTTATTTTGTGTGTGTAATACCACACTAAAATAATTTCGTTACACTGTTTGCTACTTGATGCCCCTCAAAGTAAAAATAATGATAATTTTTGCAAAAACAAAGCGATTTCAAAACAGAAAGATGGACAGACAACATATCAAAAGCAAAAAATAAAAAAATTAACAACGAGAGCAAGCTAAAAATTTTCCAAATCCGTCGATCATTAGCTGAGTTCTGCGAAAACAAACATTTAAAAATAAAACACAAATGAATTGATTTTGTAGTCGGTAAAAAATATAATAATATTTCCTTCTTAATCTTCAAGCTCTTTTTGATTTTGCACAATAGTTTAAACGATTACTTTTTATCTATTTAAAGGACGTGGCGATAAAAAAGGACCTGAAACCTACATCGATCCGGCAATGATTGGCGTCCTGATTGGTATGGCATTAATGTTTATCATTATATGTGTGGTATTAAGATTGTTTAGCCAGTATGTATTCGATATATTATTTACCAAGAACATTTTTATAAAATTGCAAATCCCATTATTTATTTTGTATTTCTCTGTTTACAGGGCACGTTGGCGCGAAAACCGAACAATTTTTAATACACCAAATCCACGTTTAATGAATGTGTCGCTGTTGCGCGAGAGTAAACTACTGCATGGCCAGGAAAGACGTGGATCCCGAATGTCAGTAAGAGCTCCATCTCGTCAACCAAGTATGGCGTCTTTGCGTCCACATTCGCCTAATCCGTCGCTAGGTAAGACAGGTTCGTATTTTTGCACCCTTATTGCACCCAATTTTACTAGTTTACTACTGCAATTTCTATGCAGATCATATTTTGAATAAAGCAACTTAATATATTAATACGGGCTTATTAATCAAATATTTAAATACCTGACTGAGAGATATTTTTAAGAATTTTCTTTTTATTCGAGATCTTGTATTCAACTCCTTATATTTTCGAAAAGAAAATTATTTAAAATTAAAGTACTTCATGTACTTGTGTGTCAAATACATACAACATTATAACCCTACGTCGTCTATACCTGATATAATTTTATCATGATAAATGTCAAATTCCATATAGGAAAAACAGCTAACATAAATAAAATACTTGTCAATATAAGGCTTGACATTTTTCATGATAAAAATATATCAGGTATAGACGCAGGGTTAAGGTTAATTCGTTTAAATATTTGTATCAGGGCATTCATCCCAAATTTGGCGTGAATTAAGTTTGAGCATTCGTGCAATTTATTCCTTCAATAACCTGAAAGAAAAAGTAAATGGGTCGAATTAGACTTAATGAATGAAATTTTGTACTTGAATGTTTTGTGATTGTGTTTTTTTTATATTTGCAATTTTATATTTTTATCATGACAAAAGTCAAACTTTATATTGAAAAATGACTTTTTTATGTTAGCAGCTTTTCATATATGGAATTTGACATTTGTCATGATAAAAATATATCAGGTCTAGACGTAAGGTCAAGGCGACATGATACAAATGGTCATACCTTCCCTATTTTACCGCTAAACTTGAATTTTCAAATTTCAAATTAATATAAATTGAAAATTGGGAAACATAATGGGGGCCTTATTCATAATAAATTATCAAATGTCTATAAAAAGTTTATGAAACAGATTTCCATAGAAATTTCGTTTCATAAAACTCTCATAAAACTTCGATAAGGATTATGGATAAGGGGGTAGACTGTTTTGAAATATACAGGTAGACATAGTTAAGTGGTCAAATTTTTGTGCCTTTATTCATAAAAAATATTTTTGATTTATTACGAGCTTATAGAAGGAATTTTCATACAAAATTCGTTTGATAAAACTTTTATTAATCACCAATATGTATTTATGAATAAGGCAGGGCAGTTAATATTTAGATTTGATTTATTTTTATATATTTTTAATGTTACTTTAAATCAGCATCAAGCTAATGCTTTCGGAGGAAAATGTCGTCGAGGCAATAGAAATTCATAACATATTTTTATGGCATGTTTTAATATTGAAAAAAATTTAATTTTAATTTTAAATCATTTGTACAATTAACAACTTATTGTAGAAGTTGTATGTTTTACAAATGGTATTTTAATATAAGGATCAATTTCAATCAAAAAGTACAAGAACCGATCCTGTTGCTTAATTTTTAAAGTTTCTTAAATTTGACTGATATAATACTCGATTTACGAGAAAATTAAAAAAAATTAAAAACTTTCATGAATGTAGTTGAAAGTTACTATTCCTTTTTTCAAAGTGAAAAATCGTGTTTTGTGCCCCATACACAATTGTTTTTGCAAAAGTAGCTTTTTGTGCTGCATGTGTATACTTACTGCCGTGTAATGAGTTTTTTTGTTGTAGAGATGAAAATGTCTTCTCTCTGATGAAAACAAGCTTATATATGTTATCAGAATATGAAATAAAAAGTCAATATTGATGAAGCTTGGTATTTTACTTGGAGTCTGATTTTATTTTTGTTTTTTATAATTTTTTTTTACAAAAAATGTATTGAAATTTTTGATTCAAGCAAAATAAATGCTTGATATCTCAGAAACCATAAAAACTTTTGCAAAATAGGTTTTGGATTCTGAAAGGGGATATTCAAAATATATACATACACCCAGTGATGTTATATACTTTTTTCAAAAGTCTTTACGCAGCCCGAAAAAATCCCTACTTTTCCCTATGCGCTCAAAAAAGTATCTTTACAAAAATCCCTACAACTTTTACACAATTGTTTTTGCAAAAGTAGCTTTTTGTGGTGCATGTGTATACTTACTGCCGTGTAATGAGTTTTTTTGTTGTAGAGATGAAAATGTCTTCTCTCTGATGAAAACAAGCTTATATATGTTATCAGAATATGAAATAAAAAGTCAATATTGATGAATCTTGGTATTTTACTTGGAGTCTGATTTTATTTTTGTTTTTTATAATTTTTTTTTACAAAAAATGTATTGAAATTTTTGATTCAAGCAAAATAAATGCTTGATATCTCAGAAACCATAAAAACTTTTGCAATATAGGTTTTGGATTCTGAAAGGGGATATTCAAAATATATACATACACCCAGTGATGTTATATACTTTTTTCAAAAGTCTTTACGCAGCCCGAAAAAAATCCCTACTTTTCCCTATGCGCTCAAAAAAGTATCTTTACAAAAATCCCTACAACTTTTACACAATTGTTTTTGCAAAAGTAGCTTTTTGTGGTGCATGTGTATACTTACTGCCGTGTAATGAGTTTTTTTGTTGTAGAGATGAAAATGTCTTCTCTCTGATGAAAACAAGCTTATATATGTTATCAGAATATGAAATAAAAAGTCAATATTGATGAATCTTGGTATTTTACTTGGAGTCTGATTTTATTTTTGTTTTTTATAATTTTTTTTTACAAAAAATGTATTGAAATTTTTGATTCAAGCAAAATAAATGCTTGATATCTCAGAAACCATAAAAACTTTTGCAATATAGGTTTTGGATTCTGAAAGGGGATATTCAAAATATATACATACACCCAGTGATGTTATATACTTTTTTCAAAAGTCTTTACGCAGCCCGAAAAAAATCCCTACTTTTCCCTATGCGCTCAAAAAAGTATCTTTACAAAAATCCCTACAACTTTTAAATGATATAGCATTTTCAGTTTAAATTAAACTTTTTTCAAAATAAATGAAACCTTTTTCAAAATGAACGAAACCTTTTTCAGATTAAACGAAACTCTTTTCAAATTAAACGAACCCTTTTTCAAAATAAATGAAACTTTTTTCAGAGTAAATTAAACTTTATTTAAATTGAATTAAACAATTTTCAAATTAAATTAAACCAGTTTTAAAATTTGCAGGTTTATCATATATTGTTGTATTTTTTTTTTTTTTTTGATTTGCATTTTTTTAATCGATTACTGTAAATGACCTATTGTTGTTGGTGTCTGATAACGGTTGGATTAATTTCTTTTCTTGATAATTGCACATTCAAAGTCAAAAGTTGAAGATGAGTGGTTTAGAAGAAACAGAAGTTAGAGGAACAATTAGAGGAAAATATGCCAACATTTCAAAAAATGTGAAACAAATGATTATAAAATTGTATGAGGAGGGGAATACCATCGCGGAAGTATTTCGTATAACGTCAGTGAATATAAACACCACTAAAACTATTATTTCGCGATATAAAAAAAATGACTGCGAACTAGTGGAACTTCCTCGTAGAAAAAATAGGCAAAAACAATTAATTCCCCAAATCCTGGAAAAAATTGAGACGAATAACTTTGAGAAATATTCGCAAAAAGTTATTTGAACAATTTAATGTAACGCTTGCATTGTCTACAATTTTCAACGGATTAAAAGAACTCAAAATAACGCTGAAAATGGCTTCCATTGAAATGGACCGCATGAATAGCGCATCGACTATTGAAAACCGTCGACAGTATGCCTCAGAATTTGCAATTTGGTCTCCTCAACAAAAAGAAAAAATGATTTTTATAGATGAGTGCGGTTTTAACTTACATTTACGGCGTTCACAAGCACGTGCTAAGGTAGGTGAAAGAGCTCATGTTGTTGTGCCAACCGTAAGGGGAAGGAACGTTACTTTAATTGCTGCGATAAATAATGCTGCTGTTGTTTACCATAAAGTTTTTTCCCTTACCACTGTAAACTCGGCTCGTTTCCAAATATTTCTAAGGGAGCTCCTGGATAAAATTGAAAGCAGCCCAGAGTTACAAAATTCATTTTTAATTATGGATAATGCCAGAATCCATAAAACCCAGGAAATTCGAAATATGGTGGATAATAGTGATTGTTCACTTAAATTTTTACCACCTTATTCTCCTATGTTGAACCCGATAGAGAAAACATTTTCTAAGATAAAATTCCACGCCCGATCAGTATTAAGTGACATTACCACAGAGCATAACATAGTAAGTGTAATTGAGGAAAGTGTCGCACAAATTAATCAAAACGATTGTGCGAACTATGTTATGGATATGATCATGGTAATTCCTAAAGCGGTCAGTGGACAAATTCTTCATTAATTTTTAAAATTATTATATAAAAATGAATAAGTTTAATATATTTTATTTTTTTCTTTTGTTTTCTATTAAATACTAAAACTGGTTTAATTTAATTTGAAAAATGTTTAATTGAAATTGAATAAAGTTTAATTTACTCTGAAAAGATTTTCATTTATTTTGAAAAAGGGTTCGTTTAATTTGAAAAGAGTTTCGTTTAATCTGAAAAAGGTTTCGTTCATTTTGATAAAGGTTTCATTTATTTTGAAAAAGGTTTAATTTAAACTGAAAATGCTATAATATATGAATGCAAATATGCCCATTTGTGTTTAATGTACATATACGTATATGGCTTAATACGTAAAAAGCTTGTCTCGAATTTTGGATATTTTACAGGAGAAGGAAAAAACTGAGCTGCAATTTTCTTAGTTCTTTAAGAAGGATGTAATGACACGTTGACTACTAGAAAACGTTAAAAACGCGATTTCGAAAAATCGAGATACGCCTTTTTTATGTTAAGCCATTGATATATAAAATTTATTTAAAGTTGTTATAAAAGTTTTTAGAATTTCGAGGTCAAAATATTGCACTATTTTCAGATTTTTATTTAGTTTTAGGAAATGTAGCTAACTTTCGGCCTACTGAAGACAAATTCCCTTTTTATCGGGATCATCACATATAAAGATATACACTTTTATATGAATTGCACTGCTTTACAAACTTTTATTTTTGGAATAAATTGAGTTATATATCTACTAAATTACGGAGTTATAATGGATGAAACTCAAAATTTTATAAAATTTTTACTTTTTTAACCAATTTTTGACATTTCGGAAGCTGCTATGTACCACAAATAATAAAACAAATCCATAGTTTTATAATTTTATTGAATAGTTCATGCAATTACAAAAATTGTAAGCCATAATGGACCAAAATCGGCCAAAATCTAAAAATGCTGTAATAAAATAACGAAAAAACTAGAATTTTTAGAAATCCCTACATATTAATAATTTGAAAAAAATCTGTTCTTTTTTCCCTACGGTTTGCAGAAAATTTACATGACGGTCAAGACATTTCTATACGTATTTTGCCATTATGTACTAGAAACAGATGTAAATAACGCTTCAGTTAAATGTTTTTATATCCTTTAAATTTCGTATTTTTTTAATCAAACACTTTCTGACCCTAACACGCTTCAGATCAATATGATGACTATCTTATCCAATTTTAAGAAAATTAAAAAAGGAAGACAGTCATGACAATGTGTGGGGACAAAATTCTTGTAAAAATCCTAATCCGCGTTTGGAATGTTCTGACAATAAAAACAGAACAAATTTAAAGAAATGATTTCGATATTTTAAAATCAGCTATTACATGATTCCAGTTTACTTTGTTTTAAAGTTTTTCATGAAAAAATATTGCTGGGGACAAGTGCTTTTGTATGGAGCGGGCTTGAGATAGTAAATTAAATTATTTTCTCCATCATTCACCCTTATTGGGAATAAGAGGCAAACATTTTATTCACGTGAACAAAAAATGGTAAACAAAACGAGCAAAAGAGTACAATAACACAACAACAACAAAAATTGTCGATCACAATTTTAGGAAAACGGAACACATTTCACGTGAGCTTTCATTCCCGATAAGGGTGATTATAGAAAAAAATGTTGAATTCTGAGAAATGTGTTTCTTATGACATATTCTTCAATGATTACTCTCCAATTTTTATTTTATTTTTTTTTTTCTTTTTAGCTTTAACTAGTTAGTTTTTAACACTATTTCAAACAAATGTTGTGTTTATTTTTATTGACTTTCCCAAAGAAAAGGTTGCTCACGTTCCTTAATTGTGAAACCAATCTTTGAAACAAATCTTTGATTGATATTCGTCTATATAAACTGGAGTTGAATTGAAATGCTTAGTGCAATAACTCGGTGAACCACATGAAATCAAGTATTGGTTTTATGTCCTCATCCTCTTGCCAAGTTCCATATCTTTGCATCCTAAAGAAATTTTCTGATAAATTCTAGTATTTTGTAAGTAATTATGCTGCGTATTTAAAGTAGAAAATCCCAAAATTAATAAATTGAGCAATTAATAAATTGAGCAATTAGTACTTAATTGTTTCATAAATTGAGTAAAGTTTGAAATGCAACCCTTTGTGAAAAGTATGTTTACTGCGAAGTATGTTCAGTGAGAAGCAAAAATTGTATACAACGGCAAGCCCATGGTGTAATAAGTATACAGATATAACGTCAGTATAACGTCAGATGATTATTCGTGATTTTTTTGGGAATTGCTAAAATTTATGTTTTTTTAAACTTATAATCACACTATTTCCCAAAATTAATATTTTACGTATTCAATAGAATATTAATTGTTTATAAAAACACATTGACATTGATTACTAAGGGGTATTAGCTAGTTCCTATGCGCATTTCACTGGGGCTAAATGCAGATCATCAGGGAACCTTTACCCAAAAATTTCATAGAAAAGCTAAAGATATTGTAGCAAACTTTTATTTAAATCAATAAGAAGCTTAAACAATATCAAAGCTTAAACATGAACAAAGTAATCAATGATGTTTTTTTCATTTTCTTACTGTACCATATACTACACAGGCAGGCTTTTTTCCTGCTCTAATTGCAGATGTAAGACGGTATGTAGAAAAAATAAATGTAATAACACTATACGAGAATTAAATGTATAGTTGCATTTAATACTCGTATAGTGTGATGTCAAACAAGTGTTTTTGGCCGGGTGCTGCCATGTTTTAAATTCGTGATTTTTTTTTTGGGAATTGATAAAATTTATGTTTTTTAAAATTTATAATCGCACTATTTCCCAATTATTTTTTGATCTCGTAATTTTGTGCACAATCTACGTCAAACACGTGTATTTTTTTGACAACCATTACCTAGTTCTTGTGTTATTGTTGTATTCGTTGCCCTTATGCGGCCACCTGTATACTTATTACACCTTTGGCAATTTAAATGCTAATTGAGTAAGCTTAATTTACTATGTGTGAACACTAAATTTAATTGCTCCATTAAAATTAAATTGTCTCAATTAAAAATTCATGTCTGATATCTTAACAACCAACCGCTTATATAAGTATTAATAATCATCCTATTGTTAACAACTTAAAAAAGTAATTAATCTAAAACGCTAATTTGCTTTCGTAAATGTAAACTGATTTTTATAAAAAGTAGTTTCAAAAACTAAATTGAAAAATTTTGTTCGTTCGAACAAAAATAAAAAAATGTTCGAATATTCGAATAATTCTTATTCGAATGACAACACTAGTTTTTATTTAGATTTACTGTTGGTTTCCTTTTTTTGCAAATGCAAGTCAGTTTTCCGTGCTTTTTGCACTTTTTCATAGGTTTGAAATTTATTTCTTATGTTAGCAATTTCCAAAAAATATTTAATTTTATTTTACTTAAGTTTGTTTTAATTTAATTTTTCAATTCAATTATTTTTATTGGAATGAAATTCTATAATATGTATATAACAATTGAAAATACAAAGAAAAATTTGCCTGTACGGAAGGTTGAACTTACATCATGATGTTTCGGGACCAACCACGATCTCGTCATCAAAATTCTTGTCCGCTTAGGCCTCATTACCAATGACGACAGCTTGAGCCAATTAGTCCGATATCAAATAACTAAAATGAACAAAAGCAATTATTCACATCCTAGTATTCGTTAACCGATGATTTTCACACGGGGATACAGGGAAACAAAATGCTTAATTGAACAAGAGAGATACAAATTTAAAAGTTCTGTATTTTTACAGCTATAGAAACGTCATTGATGTACCTTTTATTCTATGGAGTGACTGGTGGAAATTTTTTGTTGGGATCGACCCAGTCTAATGTATGTGAAAAAGAAAAAAGGGTCTTTATTTTAGACCGTTTCAAAGCAGTGAGTAATATATTAAAAGCTGGATAAAAAAAGTATTAGAATGGCTTTCTTGTATGCACAAAAAACTGGATGTAAGGGAGCAGCATCTGAGATGGAAGATTAAAACGCCACCAGGGGCAAAAATTAAGTCACAGTGAAGCCATAAATAACGATATGCGATATAATGAGATCGTACTATATTTTGGGGCGTGGCAAAAAAAATGTTGCTGCATCATACAATAACATTGAAGACAATTGATACAAAATTTCCCTCATCGATGTATATATGTGTGTTTCATGTGGTAATGAATCAAATTGTTAAGCCACATATTTTTAATTCATGTCCGTTCATGGCTTTCGATTTCTATTTATGAACAGTTCTCATAAAAGCGAATATTATTAAACTCTTTCAGAAAATTATTCACAAAATGAAATACCATGACAATATTTATTATACATTATCTGCATTTACTTTATAAACCCGATTCAGATTCTTTGTATTTTTTCCTAATTTAATTTAATTTATTATCTTATTTGAAATTTTGCTAAAAGGTATTTTCCCATCAACTTTAAAGACTTTTTTATAAGTGATATTATCAAACATAAATATCTATTTTATAAAACAAAATATACGTGGTTTGTTTGCTGAAAAGCTGAAGAGAACTTTGTACTTCAATCATTTTGATTGGCAGGGTTTAAATAAAATATCATTGCTTTTTTGTTAATATATATTTTAAATCAGTATATTCATGTGTCGTCAGTGTTTTTTTTTTAGCTTTTTAGATTTCCTATATATTAAGTAATAAGTCTTATAAAATAAATTTATAACTACTATTAAACGATATACATACATATACTACCTGTTCTATAAGCCGAATCCAAGTAAATTTCTCGTTTTCCAAAAATAAATAATGACCCCATTAATGTATCTTAAATTATATATGTGGGGCTTAAAAGCAAAGGGATACAAGTGCAAAAAGAACAAAATTCTGAGTAATTAAGCTTCAAAGTTTTTTGTTCCTACGCATTTCGCAGCTAATATTTTTGGTTTCTAATACATACCGTTTCTTGAGGTCATCGTACAGGTCTGAATTTTTTTTAGTGATAAATTTTCCCAGTTTTGGTACTTGTACCCTCTTATATTAAACTAATTTCAGATATGATATTTGGAAAATGTTGCTATGGGTGGATTTAATTTCTCTAAATCGAGCGTTTTGAAATCGACTCGATTTACAGAACAGGCAGCATAATATATATTAGAATTAGAATTCTTTCACTACATTAATGTTGCGATGAAAAAATACTGTGAGGCACTGTAAAAAACACATGCACCCCTATCGCGAATAACAAGTGAAATTTATGTTCCCATGCAATTTTCATTTCCCTTCGAGGGAAAATGGCTATCGTGAAGTTCCCGTGAACATTTTTTCCCGCTATCAGTTCTTAGTGAATGTAAATAAGGAAGAAGCTTAATAAAATAAATTAAAAATCAAAGAAATTTTTGTTAAAAAATAAAAAATGCAGTGCTTAGAATTGGAATTAAAGGAATCTAAAACAAATCGAATTGTTCGTCCAGGATTGCTAGATGCATCCAATGCCTCGGAGTACACGAGCCATTGCAGGCAGCCTAATTCAATCAAATAGTCTTTTCGTGTTAAATTAAATTTTCTCAAGAGTAAGTAAAAAAACTGTGTTTTTTATATATTTTGGACGCGATGAATTATTCTCTACAGACGCCGAAAATTTAATTGCTATTCCATCATCGCGAAACTTACTTCATGTGTGCCGGGAAGGTGTTGCATGGAGGTAGTGTCAAGATAAATGAACAATATTTACTGAATTTGTCCTGAAAATAAATATTTATAAGCTTTAATAATTAATTGGAAGGATAAAATATCAATTACATGTGTATTTATCCATTTCGCCTGCTAAAATAAAGTGAACAAAAACAGGGGAAAAGGGAAAAAATTCACGTGAAGAAAATCATTCATGATAAGGGGAATTTTTCTATCTTTTTATTCACGATCGCAAAAGAAGGGAAAGGGAAAACATTTCGAGGGAAAAAATATTCACGAATGGGTTATGTTTATTAAATGTGTATAAACCTTTTACGCGTTAAATAAGATCAGTATGTTTATGATTTTTTCATAATGCTTTCCAATATTTCTTTGTCGCCACACTACCAGAGTAAAAGTATTTAAAGAGAAAACACGCTTGTACATATGTATGTTTGTGCATGGCGGTAATGCAAATGTGTGCACAAAAATTTGTATGAAATTGCAGGCTTTGGGGGTATGACTATAATTACAATTAGATATTACGATTGCAATTAGAGTAATTGCAAATAGTATTGCGGCAATTATAAAATGTTAGCAATGCAACTGAAGTAAAAATGTAATTCGCATTCCCCAAGCCTTTATGGTATTTGAGATTTTGATGTAGAAAATCATTTTAAGGTATTAAATGTCTTTCATTCAGTTGTGGCCATCTGTTGGGGCCTCTTTTTACTGCTTTTTATTCATTTCCAGTGATTCACGAGTCAGTGATGCCTCAAACTGCTCACGTTTGCTTGAGCACCACACAGCCAACACACATCATGCTTCTCACCCTCATCCGAATGCAATATCTCCACATGCTAATCGTAGTTCACCAAGCTATGGCCCACAAACAAGTGTATCACCAATATCGCTAAATGCCCCAACCACAACTGTACCAAACGTGAATCAAACACCCGTGGCTGAAACAAGTGACTGCAACACAAACTTGACGACTCCGCCGCCAACAATTACCAATCAAACAAATAAATTTTAGTTTAAATTTGAAAAATACACCGATCATCGATTTTCTTCAAAAAAAATGAAAAAAATAAAAAAAATTAAATGATCCTGCGAGGTTGGTGCCAACAATTTGTAGTCTCGATATTGTAGTTCTGTAAACACAAATACACACACACACACACACATACTAAAACGTTTTTACTCTACTCTTATTAACCTTTTGCCCTATATTCTAACTTCCGTAGTTCTTTCCAACACTAACACTAACAATTAGTATGTACTTGCTACACTATCCAGCAATAAAAAATTTAAAAGAAAACTTGTCAAAACTTGCGCCTCAAATGAAGAAAAAAATTAGTAAATTCACTGCAGGTAGTCGAAAGAAAAATATGTACGTATCTGCCTGCTGATGTTGTCAAAAACTGCTCATCCAGGCAAACAGAAATCTGCAAATAAAATTGAAATAGATATTTTATACTATTATACAACAGCCTGTTCCTGTACGTGCACCAAGCTACCAAAACTGACCCTAAAGCTTTTTTAAAAAAAAATTTTGTATTGAATGGAGCTTTCGGTTTAGTTTTGGTAACTTCGTCAATGTACAGAAATAGACTAATAATGTTTCAATTTCAACTCTATCCAACTATAAATGCCGTTTGAAGTTATTTTTAAACAATTGCTATTACATATATCAGGCAAATTCATAACTCTTGTATTATTGATCTAATTCAGATGTCAAATGCTTTATTGAGAAATTTGGGCATACATGTTTTTATAAATTTAAAATATTTTCAGATTTGAAAAGAACTTAAAACAAACGTTGAACTCAAACTTATTTCCAGTTGAATGTCAAGTACTCGAATTTTGATTTCTTGAGTGCTTATTGGGTTAGTATTGAAGGAAAAAATTCAAATTTGAATAATTAAAATTCAAAATAGGTATTTGGTTAATCATAATTTTTTATTAGTCAGAACTCTTGATTAAACTATTAATCAATGAATAGGTACATACGTACATATATTGATTGATAATCACAAAGTTTGGTTGATCGATTAAAAGCACATCTTAAATAAATCGAAAATAGTCGAAGATTGATTGTTAAAAGCTTTAGCCAAATCCCATCAGTAATTTAGTTTTAGCTTACCAGTTACATATTCAGCGAAAGCCCCCAATTTGCGTTTCATGGAAAAATTGCAAAATTGCAAAAGTATCGTTTTTTAATCTTGTTTTCAGTATAACTCAAAAAGTAAGCGTTGTATCGTAAAACAGCATATCAAAATTTTAGATAATTATATTATAAACGAGCATGCAAAATTTCGCAGAAAAGTCTTTAGCCGCTTATGTGCCATTTACGAAACAAGCGAGTTAATTTTGAGCATTTTTTTTGTTATTCCAAATAAATTTATGAAATCATGACACAAAGAAATGATTTAGCTATTATAAAAACAAAATAAAATAAATTGTAATAAAATTACTTACACGTTTTACTAATATTATTTTTTAATCGGCTACATATTTTCGGAAATGTCCATAACATATTCGAAAAAATAAAGTCTTTTTTAAACAATCTTTGAACTTTATATATTTATTAAAAATCTGAGCCGATAAAATCGTGTTTTCGTCTCAGAGAAATAAAGCTAGATATATTACAAATAAAACGAGCCTTATTTCATCGAAATCGATGCACAACTTTTGATTTTATTCATAATTTATTATGATCAATAATTCCGTATATGGCATATATGCATACAACGTTACCAGACTTGCATTTTATGTTTATACACATAAAGAGATGAATAAAGGCAAATAAACATTTTACTTATATACTTTTGCATCTAGTTGCTACAATTTTTATCCGATTTACATAAATAATACCTTTATGGAAAGCCTGTTTCACTGTCTCAGCAGTAATTTCAAAAATTTGCCGAAAGATGGCGCTCATTAAATATTTGGTAGAAGACCGTAAAAATTGTCCATAAAACAACAATTTTCAAGGTTAAAATAGTCCCATAAAATAAAGAATTAACCCTTTTTTCGCAGAATTGTTGAACATTGTAAGGCCATATTTTGATGTTTTGGGGGGCCAAATCGGCGATTTTCGTGAGTAAGTGAAAAATACAGCTAAATTTTTTGATAGCTCAAATATAAGAAAGTCGTACAAGAAATATTGTTGCCGACGACCCATGTAATCATGTTCAACAATAAAAAAGTTCTTTTTCGCGAAAAGTCGTTTTTGACATATTACTAAATATATCCCAGCAAAAAATATGCATACAAATCATCAGTAAAATCATTAATGAACAGAGATCAAAGTAGTTGCATTTCTGGTAAAACATCTTCTTTAAGTTGTCTTTTAAAAAAAATGTTGCTAGCAAACAACAGTTTTAGAATATCAAATTCACTACATACTTTATACTTCTTGGTATGAAAGGAAAATGCTCCGTCTTTGGAACAACTTCCAACTCTTTTTTCACTGGGATAAAGATTTTTATATGTTGAATAAAAAAATATATATATTATTAAAATACCAAAATACTACATAATTTACATTCTCCTTTTTTGTTTTGTAGATCTGAATAGAAACGTAGATACGAGTAGTTAAATAAATACTTCTATCACAACCAAAGACACACAACGATTACGTACGTAGATTAAATTGGTTTACTCGTATGTAGATTTTTTTGTTTGTTTGGTTGTTTGTTTGTTTGTTTGTTTATTTAAAAATATAATTTACAATAGCATACTTTACTATTGAAGTAGATATACGAATTATTTTATGATTTACATTCTTGTTTATCTCTCTTTTTTCATACTTGTTTCATTTGCAACCAAAACAATGTCATTTTACAATTATCATCGTTTAACAAGTTGTGCATTTAAGGCTTTTTCCAGATTAACACAAACATGTTACAGTCTCGCCTTTTATGAGAAACACTCCAATACATAGTACATATGCACGTATGTATGTAACGGGTGTTAATTTAGAGGCGGAGATATTAAATAAACATACATTAAAATGTTTGTAATATCAGTGAATTCGGTTTTTTAAAGAGATCGTAGATATTGTGGCATTAATGTTTGAGTATGATTTTGAGAATGGGGATGTCGCAAAAATAACTAATCCGAAGGTCCAATTTCCGCACACTCTTTGTACTAAATCAGGCTTCTTCTGGCTTTTATGTGTAGGATTTAGTACTTTGATTGAAAAAAATTAATAACATTTGATTGGTTTGAAATGTCTAGTTGATGGGCAATAATAATGAAAGCTTAATTTATGTTATGTTCACACGGGCAAGTATCTTCGTGCTTCGCTCTCCCATTCGTGCTTCACAACCTAATTACTCGTATGATAAAAACAACGTGCTTCGCCATACAAAATTTTTTAAAATGAATCACCTTGATTTAAGATGCTTCATTTTGAATCTACTAGCGAAGCTCGAAAAATTGCTATCTTCTCTAATTTTTATCGCAGCTCATCGCTACTTTACCTGAACTAGTCGTAAGAACAAAATAAATTTGTATGTACTATGTGTAAAAAAACGAAATAATAGGTGTGTGTATAAATATAAAAACATTATTAAAGTTCAATAATTTTTAATTATTTATTTTATACATTGTAAAAACTCAAATAACACAGTGAACAAAACGCGCGTCAACTAT
The DNA here is from genome assembly GCA_956483635.1 of Panzeria rudis. Lineage (NCBI taxonomy): Eukaryota > Metazoa > Arthropoda > Insecta > Diptera > Tachinidae > Panzeria > Panzeria rudis. Next base: position 199,878,433 of record OY101447.1, read on the forward strand.
CTGCGTATGTTTGTGTGTATGTATATATATAAGAAGAACCATTGAAACGAAGCAAGAATGAGTCGTGAGAACAGTGTGAATCGCAAGTGATTCACTTCGCCGTGTGAATATGGTATTATAAATATAGGCGCATATTCATAGGCAAAACAAAGTATAGTTTAAGAATTCAAAACCAGTATTTTGTGTGGCAATACTGGTTTTAAATTACTAAAGTATATTTTGTTTTTGACTATGAATATGCGCCATTATTATTATTATTATTATTATTTCTTATTTAAGAAATAAGCATTCTACTTTTAGTTAGGTCATTTGTCCCTAGAGAGCGTAATTAAAAATTTGTTAATCCAAGTGATTATATTAGGCTAAACCTCGAAATGTTATATTCAGAAAGAATTTGACATGATCAATATTCTAAGGAACAACGGCAAATGAACATCAATTTAATATTTAACCTACAAGGCAGAAGAGTACATCGTTGTTTGCGAACGTCACGCCTACACAAAAGGCAAATCAGTTGAAACGCCACTTCACTCGCTCGTTGGTTTTATTGAAAAATCCATGGCGCACACAGAATATACATTGGTAGTCTTTCTTGATATATATAATAAGGTGCCTTCAACCAGAAATCATTTTTATGGGTCTTGAAGGATTGAATATAAATCGGTCAATAACTTGCTTAATCGTGGGACTTCTGACTAATAGGGTTGTTTCCTACACTATGGCGCGGACTACTATTCAATAAACTGCTATATGAGAGAGCCCCAGTGAGGTGTTCTGTCAACAATCCTATTGAACATAGCTATAAACTCGGTATTTGGAACATACCTATACTTGGTACATTTTGTGCCCGTGCTACGTTTGTAGCAAGAATATTGATAAACTGACATTGACTAGAAAGCTGCAGATGGACAAATAAAATCACATCTGGCCCCAGTATAACTTCGCAAGGTCTCCAACCATACTGGAGTTTCCTCGATAACAGCTACGGATACTCGTAGTGGTCATAATATGGCACTGTGTTACTGGTGCTCATGCTAGGAGTTTACATCTTCCTTACAATGACTTCTGTGGGAGTCTAAACGATGAGAAGGAAGAAACTGTCAAACACCTCCTCTGTCGATGTCCAGGTGTCTGTAGAGATAGAGCGTTAAACTTGGGAAACTCGACCATTCCCGAGCTAGCAGAGCTTGGGGAATGCGATATAAAGAGAATAAATTCATTTATTAGGAAGTCAGGTTGGTTTAATACCGATAAAGCTTCTGTGATAGGCACGGAACTTTGAGGAGATATCTTCGTATCCGTTTCAGGCATCTCAAAAGGACCACGTACTGTAGTGGATAGTGTGCTAGACTATTAGCCAGGGGTCGCAGGTTCGATTCCTGCCAAGACCTTGGGTGTTTCTGCAGAAAAGTTGAAAAAGGCTTAAGCCTTTTTTATTTATAAACTGACATTGACTAAAAGGGTGCAGATGGACAAATAAAATTACATCTGGCCCCAGTATAACTTCGCTAGGTCTCCAACCATACTGGAGCTTCCTCGACAACAGCTACGGATACTCGTAGTGGTCATAATATGGCACTGTGTTACTGGTGCTCATGCTAGGACCAAAACTCAATTTTTAGCTTCATCTCAAAACTAAAAACTAAAATTTATAGCAACAACTATACCAAACCTAGCCGATGGCCTTGGCAGCCAGTGCTATAGCATTATATTAATTTTTTATTTATATTATTTGAATATCAAGTCAATAAATAAATGAAATATTTTTTTATGAAATAATTTCATAATCGAGCCTGGTCTACAAACCGAATCCAATTTAATTTCTCGTTTTCCACAAGTAAATAAGGCCTCCATTGATGTATTTTAAATCGTATAAAGTAAATTAATTTCAGATATGATATTTTAAGCTCTAAAATATATGAAACTGCAAAAAATCTGAAAAAAGTTAGCATTAGTAGATTTAATTTCTCTAAATCTAGCGTTTTCAAATTGACTCGATGTACAGAACAGGTAGGATTAACTACCCTGCCTGTTTTTTATAAACTGTTTAAAAAACGAAAATTTCGTGTGAGATATTAGATCTGTTCATTTACTTTCCTAGCAGAAATTAGCAACGAGAGAGTAAAGCAGAAATTTGTAAAACTACTCTCCCAGATATGAAAGTAACACAATAAACAGTTTGTACATCCAGAAAAATTTACATTAGCTGTTAGTACTTTATATGAATAGTTAGACATATCGTAAAAAATATATGAAAATTTTATCATTTTAAGGTACATGAACACAACTTAGGATAAAAAGTGTTACTTTTTAACTGTCCGTAAATAAAGCTTTATGTATAAAGTATTTAAATAGCAGAAATAAAAATACAACTGCTTATACATAAGGATTTTTTAGTTAAAATATCTGTAAACAGTAGAAATAAAGTTAATTTCAATGCAATTCTGGAATTTTCTTTATTAATTTAGTTGAATTTGTTCTTTGCAGGAACTTGCCAGGTTTTTTTTTCTTATATTGGGCTCACAATATTTCGACCTTTAACCTTTATGATTTAGCCTTAAGGTAGAAAATTTTCTGCCACCCAATTCACGCGTTTTAAACTCTTTAACGGCCACTGCTGCAGTCAAATTAAAGAAAAATATCCAATCTTACCGTATTTAATATTTTTGACTTCTTAAAAAGTATTAATTTCTTAATAATTCATTAAAATTAGAAAAAGTTTACTTTTTCATGAATTTTTCCAACATTAATTTTGTAAACAAAAGATCTAAACAGCTGTTTGGCTAATTCCTGCTAGTAAAAGTTTTACTAGCAAAAACTTGCAACAAATTTTTTTCTCTCAACTTTTATTGCTCTTTTTTCACTCTCTCGTTGCTAGTTTTTCGAGTAAGTGAACACTTTCCAGTAACAACTAGTAACAATTAGTAACAACTTTCAGTTATTGAACAGACCTATTATATAGACAACAAAAACTAATTTTCATATTTTATTGTAATTTTTCTTTTTTAAATCCTAAATTCTCACACGAAATTTTTGTTTCATTTTATAAAAACAAACAGTATGAAAATAGATACAATTGAAGGCCTTTGTGCAATAACTCGGTAAGCCAAATAAAATCAAAAATTGGTTTTATATGCTCATTTCCTTACTAGGTACCATAGCTTTTCATCATAGAGAATTTTTTTTTTTTGATAAATTCTAGTGTTTTGCAACTAATTATGCTGCTTATTTAAAGTAGAAAATTCCAAAAACCATACAATTTTAAGTTTTGTTGAAATTTAAAAGTCGGTTTATTCCTTATTTTGTTTTTGTGGCTTATCGAGTTGTTGCACTAAGCCTCTCATTTGTCTGGAATTAATATTTGTAAATATATGTGTATGAATAATTTTCTATTCTATTTTATCGTTTCTTTCCCCTTACAATTTCATGTGTAACTTTTATATGGATGTATAACAATCACTTAAATGCACTTGCAATGATTATTAATTAGTTCGTGTATGTTTTTATCTACATATCTATTTAAGTATCGTATATTTATGTTTGGCTGTAGTAGAGTTTTGTGTGAAAAAAGATGTATAAGACATGCGATACACGTTGCGACCGTTTGTACAACTTGGCCGGTAATCATGTTGGGTGTTTTGTCCACAAACAATACTATTTTGGGTAAAATCTCCTTGCACAACTTCGTTTTCAAACAACTCATTTTGAGTAAAGACGTCAAATAAAACTAGCACACAATGTTTTTTTGTATGTGGTCAGTGCGAAAGTATGCATAAAATGTAATATGGTTGTTCGACATACCCAGTCACGTTGAGACCACTTCGTACAAGTTCGTTTTACATCTTTCGTACAATTAAGACACAACTTAATACAACGAGCCCACAAACGTTGCAGTATCATGTACAACCTAATCTATTTTTTACAACGGTCGCAACGTATATGGCTTGCATAACGTTGCTGCATCTAACAACAATGGTACACCTGTATTTAATTACATATTGAGAAATTAATGCAAAAAAAAGTCGATCATTTTTAATTTCTACAATTGCAGGTTCACGTTCGAATTCACATGGTAGTAATGCATCAGCCACCTCAATAAGATCAACGCGTAGTAATTCTGTTTCTCCAGCAGGTATCGCCGTTGTTAATAATTCCCATCATGAGAGGAAGGGTTCAACATACCAGCCACATCAACACCAGCATCCTCAACAACAACAACAACAACAAAAAAAGCTACAACCATTACATCAGCAGCAAGAAGAGGAACAGCAGCATTTGACACAAACCAATATTATATCGAATCCAGTCGCTGAGACTGTAACTGTGGAAATTATTGAACCAGAAAAATGAAAGAACGCAAGTGAATAGATTAAATGAAAAATATTTCAAATATTAATAATAAACAATAAAACTGCATACAAAATAACATGCAGAAGCTGCATCAAATGAAACATGAATATAATAAAATTGTAACTTTTTTAAATTTACACAAACTAAAAAAAAGAAAAAATTAAAATGAAAATGCTTTTAATACAACAACAAATAATATTTAATAACAAAATTTTTTTAAATAAAAAACAAACTAAAAACGAATACAAAAAAAATATATGCACTCTTTTAAATTGAACAATAAAAAACAAAATTCAATTACGAGCATCAATAAGTTCAGCTTTCAATTGAACAAATAATAAAATATTTATATACATATATATTTTTTTTTAATTTAAATTAAAATCTTTTTAAATACAATTTTAAATAATGCCTTTAATACACACCAGTAAAATGAAACGCTAGTTTACTATTATAAAATTTAAAGAAAAAATGAAAACCCTCTTGCATAACAAATTCATTAAAACTTTAAACAAAAAAAAAAAAGAGATTTCGTTTTTGACAAAAAAAAAATTTTTTTAATCAGAAACTCAAATTCATATATTTTCCAAAACACACAGAAGAAATATATACATATATTCATATGTATTCATCATATAATTATATTAGAATAGTTATTTTTATTAGAATGCAATTATTTAAAAATTATATAAATTAAGTTTAAAAAAATCGTTAGATGCAAAACAGTAGGCCAAACAAAAATGGTCTTCTAATTAGAAAGTAACTGCAAAAAACTAAATTTGCACGCATTTTCATCTAGACTAACTAAATAGGAACAAAAGAACCCCAAATCTCTTTTTTATTGTTGCGTTAAGTAATAAATAACAAAATACATATTAATTAATATAAATTAAATCAGATATTCTTAAAAAAGTATGAAATTAAAATTAAAATTAAAGAAAAAAAGCCTAAAATCGTTAGATTATCTAATTATAATTAAGAAATCCGTTTAAATCAAACATTACGCTTATAAAACATGTACAATTATGTACAATTATTCATAAACTTAATGAAAATTTATTATTCACACTTGTACAATCATTAATTAATTTTGATTCGAAACTCAAAACTAAATACTTTACATGCACACATACTATAAAACAATTAAAGCATACTTTATTTTTAAAATCATGTTTTAGTCTTCAAACTTGTGCAGGCATTAGAAAATGTGAATTAAACAAAATAAAAATAAATAAAAAAACTTCGGGACCATATTTTTGAATCAAAATATGCGTTTCAAACGTTTTAGCTCCTCCATTCATTTCTATTCTTTCAAATTTACTTTCAAATTTATATAAATTAACTAAAATTATATATAAAACCTTTTATCTAATATAAAGAAAAGAAAAAAAAAACTGAAAACTAAATCATTTAAAAACCAAAGTCTCCAATCATTATTTGATAAATTGTTATATTTAAAAACAAAACGTCTGCGTTACACTTAACAAAACTTAATATTAATATTTACATCCAACTTTACATGCATTATTATTATTATTATTATTATTATATACAACATTATTAACTTATTAAATATTACAACAAATACAACTATAAAATATAAAATAAAAACAACAACAAAAACTAAATATTTTTTAATTAGCAATTGCAAATATTTTAATTAAACAATTTAAATACGATTATAATAAAATAAAAATTAGGGAAACACTGAAAAAAAACTAAATAAACAGCAAACGTATAAAATTTATTTATCTCTCTCCAAATATGTCTACAAATTAAAGTGCGGTTTCCAGCATACAGACGATTGATTTGAGTAGAAAATTTGCATGGGAATCATTAAAAAAAACCTGAGTGCTTTTCATTAAAATTTTCTGTTCAATTCGATCGTCTGAATTGCGGAAACCATACTCAAGAAATGCATTTTTTTTTTAGTTTCAATTTTACATTTGAATGAAGCTATAAACGTAAAGTAAAATTAATTTCGAATATGCAAAATTTCACTTGATAACTTAACTCGTCTTGATAAATTTTGCAAAAAGTCTCAAAATTTCTTTTAGAAACTACAGATGAAAGTAAAACTAATTTAAATACATATATTTATGTCGAACTCGTTCAATAATAGTTCAGGATAGATGAAACCCATTTAAAGTGTGATATGAGTATGATGAAAGTTTTGTTGCTAACCTGAAGTATTGAACAAGTTCAACATTACTCTATTCTACCCAAGTAATTTAAATGGGTTCGATAAAGACCACTAGTTTTGTTTTCAAAAGTTCTTTGCAGTATACATATGTTCGCTGCTACATTTCCATTGTGAAAGTGTTTGTAACAAATTAAATGTCGTAAGCTCTAGACTTGTGTCGAACTCTTTCACTATTTCGTTTTAGACTAGACTTGGGTCCAACTCGTTCGAGCTCGCTCAGCAGTTCGTTTTAGAAACAAACCTGTGATCAAACCCATGTATTTTAAATGGGTTTGATCATAGGTTTGTGTCTCAAACGAGCTGCTGTGCGAGTTCGAACGAGTTGGACCCAAGTCTATTTTAGACACAAACCATTGATCCAAACCATGTAATTTAAATGGGTTTGATCATAGGCTTGTATCTAAAACGAGTTATGGAAAGAGTACGTTCCAAATCTACTAAACACGCTTTAAAGGCGTTTTGTGCACTTGACCCAATTGATCTGAAATTCAAAAATAAACGAATGCTTGCCAAAGCGAAGAATTTTTGAGACAAAAATGTTCGATGAAGGCTCGCTGCAGCAAACTTCTCTCGATAATATTACGAAAATAAACATTCGCGAAATTTCCGAAAAGGTATAAAATGAATTAATAGAAAGCAAGTACAGCGACCCCCGAAATCTATAGGTTTTCGTAACTAAACTGAGCAATAGATTCCAATATAATAAATGGAAGAATTGGGATCGTTGTAGTTATTTTAAAAATGTATACTAGACTCGCACCGAACTCGTTCAATAAATAGTCCAGCCGCCTTGCTCCGTAATTTGCTAAAGCTAAATCTCGATCGCTACAATGCTGAATAAATACAGAATTAAACATTTTTGGCGATGACATAAAACACTAAAATTTCGACGGATTCAATTTTTAAGACATTGCCTAATTAGGCAATTCACGTTGCAAAATTGTATTCGTAGCCAAAAATTGATAAATCGACTTTATAGATTTTTAGCTATAGAGATTTAGCTTTAGCGAGTTACAGAATAAGGGGACAGGGTAGACGTTTGTCGAACTCGTAGCTCGTTTTAGACACAAACCCATGATTAAACCATTTGATCAAAGGCTTGGGCCTATCCTGAACTATTAAAAACTTCGACTTAAGCCTAAGCCCGGTCCAGACTATGCAACTTTTGTTGCAGCAACTCCTGTTTTGAATGTTTTGAGTGTTAAAATAGAAATATATACATTTTGTATTCCCTTCTCGCTTTTTCTCACTAGAAAATAAAAAGTTGCTGCAACAGAAATTGCAAGACTGGACGGAGACTTACGTTTGGGTACATTCGTAAATTCAGTAATTGCGCAATAATCAAAGTCCTGCGTTCGAAAATCATCATTTGGCAATACTTTTTTTCGAAAAAAGTTTCTTTACGCAAGCTATTGATAGCACTGCTGCAGATTGCTGCGACTACGGCAGCATTTTTATTAGTGCTGCAAAAGTTTGCATACCGGCTGCACACATATGCTGCATTTACGAATTCACCCTTTTATACATGTTACATATGTATAAACATTTGTAAATTAATAGCAACATGTATATAAACCGCAACTCCTACAATATTCTGCGATTTGGTCACATGTGTGAGTATAAACTCTTCAGATTAATGGGAGGGAGGTGTTCTGTAAATCGGGCGTTTTGAGATCGTCTAATTTCCAGGAAAGAGCTCAATTTAATTGGTTTTAGTGCTTTAGATGTTTAACATATTTTACGATACGAACTTAACTTAGAATGCACTAATTCGTCCGATCGTTTTTGGAAATCGCGCGATTTACAGAGCACCCTCCAATTTATAACATGACGAGAAACTAAAAAGAAATTCCGAAATTTTCAAATCTATCTTATTTGAAATTTTATTTGTGTTGTAGAGATTTTTATTAAAAATGTATTTGCATATTTTCCAACTAATGGAATATCAAAACGGTTAGAGAAATTTTAAAGACGTTTTGACAAAGAGATTAATTCGTAATAACAATTAAGCAAATCTTTTATCACACTTTTCCGTCAATCAAACAATTTAAAAAATAGTCATAATAAGAAATTTCCGTTCCAATTAAAGAAACGATTTTATAATTATGTAATAACTTCTAACACATTTTATCTATCATCCATTTAAAAACAATTAATATAATAGAAAATTATATTTAAGTTAGATAAACGAAAACGTTTAATTTTTGTATAGACTTTTGGTTTAGCATTTAGAAATTTATTTAACTGTGTTTAAATTTAAATTTTCTAAAGCTCAACTGGAAAAGCCTACCTGTGACAAACAAGTTCATGTAGAATACGAAAAGAATCGTAATAAAAACGCAAAGAAAAACTATTTATTACGTCTATAGCTTCAAATTAGAAGATTAAATAATAACAAACAATTAATTATATTAATAAATTAACAAAATAAAATAAATAAATAAAATTTAATACTTTGTGATTTTGTTTAAATTCAACGAATTTTTTAGAATGGCTTTGCTAAAATAAAAAAAACACCCAAAAAATAAAAGAAAATAATTTGAAATAAACGGGACTAGTTTTGAAGTTTGGGGAAGAACTTCAAAGCTGTTCCGTTAAAAAAACCCTCAACAAGCATCTTGATTTTTTTTTCATCATTAAAATAAAAAATAAAAAAGTAAATAAAAAATATAGAGAATAAAATATAAAATGTTTATAGCTTAAACAGAACGAACGTTAAGATTTAAACAAAACTAAGTTTTTGTTATTTACGAGCATAAATAGCGAAAATGTAATGAAAAGTAGAAAGTAGAGTCTTCAGTTTGAAGCGATCTTTTTTTTAATTTTAAGGGCTTTAAAGCGTTTTTAACTTGAAATACAAATATAAACATTTAATTAATTAAATAAATAAATAAATAAAAAAATATACTTACATATATAAATATACACGCAAAATTGAAAACAAAAACCTAAACATATTTACATATTTCTATTAAAATATAACAAATATTAAAAATGACACACTCTGTGACACAAAAAAAAATCAGACCCATTATAATGCAATATTTTATTTCACTTTTTTTAAATTGTTTAATTTCTGTATGTTAGATATTAAATAAATGCAAAGTAAGTACCAAAACTTTTCTTTTTAATAAAAATTTATTTAAAACTGTAACCTTGTTAAGTAATAACCTTTAACACTAATGCTGACTTTAGGCGACATGTATCTTACATCTGACTTGTGAAACATATAAAACATTGTCAGATGACATTTACAGAAGCAAAGTCATATGAAAATTTTTCATTTAGAGCGTGTTCTATTTTCATCTGACAAAGCATATGACATCAGCTGTTTTGAACCAACAATATTGTGGTTGCGCAGAAAAAACATTAAAAAGCATGGAGCGCTTTATATATTTATGAAAATTGTGTACAAACTCAGCTGTTTTTAACACTCAGAGGTTATGTCAGATGTAATTGCACATGTATGTATGTGTGAAAGCAAAAATTATAAACCGTCTGTAAATTGACAATTTTGACAAACATGCGAAGTTACATATGTCTCACACACCTGAAAGCCATATGTAAAAAACGTGTCGTCTAAAGTCGGTATAATCAACAAAAAAAACTTTTTGCACATGTGAGATGTTTACTAATTTTGAAAAACCTACCTGCCTTCCTTCCTTCAAAGTAAAATCATATTCAAAACAGTGAGGAGTTAGAGGCCTAAAATGTTCTACAGAAACGTTTCTCGTTGAGATTAAAAATTAGGATCAAGTTCTTGATAGCATCTCATTTCTACACAGAAAAAAATAAGTTTAATTTTTGATTCAAAAAAACCCGCTACTCAGTAATTTTTTTTCCAAATTTGCTGTGATAAAGAATTCCGCTATATTGATAATAAAATTAATTTAAAAAAAAAATATGTTGACATGGCTGGGATACGAACTCGAGCTTCCCGGACGCAAGGCATGCTCTCTACAGCCGAGCCAAATCCCATTTATTATTTTTTTGTGAAATAAAACTTGTTTTAAATACTTATGTATGAAAAGAAAAGAAATAAGCGGCATGAAAATACATATAACGAAATATTGTATTATAGCCCAGTCAAATAAGCAGAAAAATGGGGCCAACTGCGGAATGAGAGATAATAAGCTAAAAATTCGTATACACCTTCGTTTTGGTGTCCTAAAAGTTGTCTCAAAAGTCTCATAAAATCTCGTGTCTGCGTCGTAAGTTATTCAAGGTCAAAGGTCACGAAAATCAGTTTTTCGCAATTATCTCGGTTTCTATTGTATATTCTAATTTTATATTAATTTATTTAAAGTAGATTTTAAGAAGAAATAAAACGGGCAAATATATTATTATCTCATTCCATAACTTTATGCAAGGTGTTATTCACTGAGGTTCACGGTTGACCTTGCATTACATTGAGTATTGCTGAACGCTGCGGGCTCTCTGCCCTCTATCTCAGAAACGGTTGGGCGTATGAAAAAATGTTTCATACAAAATTTGTCGCAAATTTTATGCTCTACAATAGAAACCGAAATATACAAACCGCTTTTCTACCCCATCTCACAAGCGGTTCGACTTCTGTAGAAAATGCAACCTTGATGTAATGAGGCAATAACAACACATTAAATCAGGGTTGTATTTTCTACAAAAGTTGAACAGCTTGTGGGATAATCTAAGACTAGCTTAAGTAATATCTGCTAAAGCGCGTGCTAAACACACCAATTTTCAGCTTCAATATATGTATGTGGTTGTTTGCGTTTGGTCCCTGTAGTTTCAGTTGTTACCGACGACATTGTCGTCGATGTTGTCTGTGCAAGACAATCAATGATTTTTCGACTATAAAACACATTTAAAAATAACTTTGACGACAATGTTATATACGTTGTCGTGTATAAAGATTTGTTATCACAAGATTACGGGAATTTGTACTACAAAGCCTTATTGGCGACAACAAGAGTAACAACTGCATCGAAGATGTCGCACAGTGCTGTAGACAAAAATACAAAAAAATAGACGTTCTTATTTTGTAGATGAAAATGTATCGATCGAAAGATAACAATATAATTCAAACGAATTTTAAAGAATTTTTTAGATTTAACTCCTTTTAACGGCGCTAGAGGACGCTGAAGTCAGAGTTTTGAGTATGAATTGCTAATAGCAGTTTTACATTATCTCACAAGCCGTTCGACTTCTATGGAAAATGCATCCCTGATCTAATGAGTTTATGGAAAGTTTTAAAAAAGCAATAACAACACATTATGTCAGGGTAGCATTTTGTGCAGAGTGAGTTTTACATGTTTTACGAAAACAGTTGTAAAAAATTTGTTTTTTGGAGTAGGAGATTGACATTTTTTTCTGTAATACATACTTAACTATGGCCCCTATTATGATTCACAACTCAACTAGGTTGAGTTGTCAATGTTACGAGCCAGCTCAACCATTTTTTTGGATTATGATTCACAACTAATTTTAGTTGTCTTGGAAAAACTTTTCGAAAAAAAGGTTCTTATCTATACTCTCTGTTTTTTGAAACCATAGTAGCCATCAGAATAATTTTAAGTATTTTTAGTTTTGGCCTTACTATTTTTTTCTTCAGATTTTATGGATATGTCAGCAATATTGGTTGACAAATGGGATAGATTGGCGCCTAAAATCACCATTTAAAAAGTAAGCAAAAGTAGCACAATAGTCGAAATAAAAACCAAAACACAACTGCTAAGAAACAGTTGTCTCGCATTGATTAAAGTTGTAATCCATAATAAGAATTTGACAACTACGACTCAACTATCAATTGAGTTGTGAATCATAAAGGGGCCTATATTTAGAACGAACTGTAAAAGAAATTTTATGTGAATTCTTTTTTATAAGTACATATTTGTTATTGGTTTGAAGAATTCTTATTTTTCATTTAAGTTCTACAAAATTTTTAACTTTGATGGAAATAAAAAAAGAAAGAAAAATATGATATATATATAAAAAAATTTATTTTAAAAAATGGCTATCGTCGTGATTTTTGCTAAAATGCCCATAGCTTTAATTAGTTTAAAAAGAGAATATATTAAATATAAATCCAAATAGATGCTGTTGAACTAGAACAGTGCTGGCCATCGAGAGAAATGAATTTTTTATTTAGTATTAGTGCTTATGAGTATATGTTAGTAGTATTCCACTGTGTGCCTCATAAAAAGAAAAAACAACAACGTAAACAACAACAAGCTTTTATGCAACTGAATGAAGTTGTTGTTTATTTTTTACTCTTTAGTGAGTACATTGGTTTTCATTCGGCTGTATACATATACGAGCCGAATAATGCTCGGAACTCCGGTGCCAGTATGAGCGACTATGAACTAGAAACAACACATGATAAATTAAAAAAATATATATTATATAAATTGTGCTTGTCTCTTTTTGGCGCTGCAAGAGGGTGCCAAATTCACAGATGGCGTTTGTTTTTCATTGTTTCAAGAAAATAATTGTCAAAGATTAACTTTTTGTAATAGGACATTGAAATTCTTTCTACGATACCTACCCTGCGGAAATTTCGGTAAAAAATGATCCAAAAGTACTCGTCCTATGACTTGAGAAAATGAGACTGGTACCAAAAATAAGGAGTAGTGAACGGTGAAAAAAGATATATTGTGTAAATGGTCACATATTAACCATTTTCAGTCAATTTAGTTGGTACTCCGGCTAGTATTGTAGTAAATGGCACTGAACAAACTCGATGCACCTGGATCTAAGGCCTATCACATAGTATCTATATAATATTAATTGCCTCCCTTCAATGAGACTGCCATGCCACTCAGGAGCATGTTCCGCAACTATATTTAAGATATAAGATAGTTCAGGGACAAGTTACAAGGTGCATACAAAGTATCAATTAACCCCATCATAGGCCATCCCCATGTAAATGAGGCTGGTCCGCTTCATAGGAAGTGTTAGAACTCGGACTGGTCCCTACCACCTGGGGACCGGTCACGTGACTTGTTTTGTGTCAGTTCCGTTTACCGTAGGATACTTATGAGTGTTGTGTTTTTCTTCCGACGGGGCTTATTTGAATTTGGAACGATTTTCCGTTCTATTGAACACTGAAGATGGCACATAGTCGAAACCGGTTTGTTTTCAAACCAAATTTGACGTGGGATGACGGAAAATCGTTCCAAATACCTATTTATATTTAAAACTAACTAAACATAAAGTTTTATATAATGTTTTTTTTTTCAATATATTATTATTGGTTTGAAAAATGCATATTATTGAATCTGTGTATTATAAATTTTTGTTAAACATAACTTCATTTCATTGGTTTAAAATAAAAATATTTATTGTAATATTAATCCAATTTTAATTTTAATATTTGTTTATTTTTTGCCACCAAAAGAGGGCGTTAAAGCAACAAATCAATTGGTTTTTTGTTGTTTTAAGAAAACAATTGCTAAGATTGATGCCAAATATGACATGTTCTTAAATTAATATTTTTATTCAATTTATTATTTGAGATATTCTCCCAATTTTATTTTGAAAAAGTTTTATTTGTTGCGGGCTAAGGGCCAGGTCATACAGGCGTTTTTAAAACGCACGTCTCTGATTTTTTGTATTAAATTTTAAAGTTAAAAAATTTAAAACTTTCAAATTCAATACAAAAAATCAGAAACGCGCGTTTTAAAAACGCCCATATGGCGTGGCCCTAAGCATGTCCATATGCCTGAATTTTATTGCTGCTTTACCAATGAGATGCAGGCATGCTTAACCCGTAAGAAATAAAACCTTTTTAATATTATTTTATAATATATTTGGGGGACTCACAAGGTAGTCATAAAGTCATATGTTTTAAAATAACACGAAAAAATATGACTGCTGTGAGCAACTCCTCTTAAGTTAGTTAGTTAGTTAGTTTTATTGAGACTCAACAATTTCATATTACAGAATTAATCCAACATAAATTTTGTACAAACTTAAATCTATCAAGTATTATTTTAATAGCATAACTTCATTTCGAATATGCTTCATGCTTATAAAAATTAAATGAAAAAATTGTATCTTTTAAAAGAGTTGACATAGTCCGTCACGTGTGGGACAGTTTCAATCAACCAACATCTGAAATTCTTGAGTTGAGTGAAAATTCCAGCGAAACTATTACACATGAGGAAAAAGTGTTTAAGAAGCAAATTATAAATAAGAAAAAAAATTAAATAAAACACATATTTATAATTAAAAATACGTTTTTATATTTTGTCACGTACAGACAAATCGCGTCACGTACAGGACATAGTTGAACTTTCGTCTATAAAATAAACAAGAATCAATACAGTTTTGTCTACAGATATGCATTGTTTTCTGCACTCCACATTTGATTACAAATAACAAGTTATTTCAATATTTAGAACGCATTTAATACACAAAACAAAATAAAAATTAAATATCTCTGCTAAGCATTGAACCCATGCCATTTTCAGTTATTGTGTTATTTTATACCAAGTGTTTTACTCACTAGGATATTGCACAACTATTTTGTTACTGGCTTAAAACTTGTTTTTACAAACATGAACACAATTTAAAAAAAGTCCATTTGGCTTCCGCAGGGGTTAAAGAGTTTATCGTCTGTATGATAAGCAGATACACTAGTACCGTGCCAATAAGAGAACAAATGGCTTGTTTAATTACTAGTAAGTAATTGTAATAAGCAAAATAATACACTCCAAAGTCATGAAAAATTTACCATCCGAAAGTAGTGCAAATTTGGATAATGATATTTGCATATCGTCGGCGTAATATACAAACCTGCTAAATCCACTTTTTAAGTAAATTGAGATTTTGATGCCGTGTGGTAGAGAAAGATACGCCTCGTCGACCAGCATGTAGTTTTTCTTTAATTTGAGTCTTGAAGAGTGTAAAAAGGTTTGATAAGAAAAACTACTAAATCCAGTACATATTGTTCAGTGTTTATTACTATCTCTAATTTAGCTGTTTTTTGCGATTTTTATTTCTGTAGATTGTAGTCGTAGATGAAGAATACCATAAAGTAAACCAACTATATTTTTGGTTTTCTTCTCAAGCTGCAAATATAAAATATATGACACATTTTTTTTGTTCCTCCTGCAAAATGTGTTGAAAGGGAGTTAGCAGGTTTGCATATTAAGCCGACGATATGCTTGTCATTGCAAGAAGTTTTTTCGAATACCAATCACCGAATTGGCAGCGATTTTAAGAAAATATTATTTTTTGGAATTGCAAATTATTGTATAATAAACTTTTACTTGCTTTTCTACTAATTATGTACCTTTCTTAATAAAGATTCTTTGGAAGCAATGAAAATGTAGTTCTTTAAAAATTACTTCCATTTTTTTAATATTATATAATCTCTTATACTGTAATTTTGTATAATAAAAAATTACTTTACTTGAGTTTTGCTAACCTTAACTTGAATTCAATTTCAATGTCCGTATCAAAATCGGTATCGCCGATATTTCTTTTTGAGTATCAGTATCGGTATTGTATCGGCAAAAAGGCGTATCATTACGTCCCTACCATTTTACATTGATTTTTTTAAGTTGTAATTTTACCGTTATAAGATTGAAATTTCAAGAAAATATAAAATGTCTAGATTTTCAAGCAAAATGTTACAAAAAATCGTAAATAATAAAATTTTCAATTTTCTTTTGAAAAAATCTGCACGAAATATGTACTAGTCAAAGAAAAATAACAAAAAAAAAATGGTGTAATTAAAATAAGGCTTTTTTATTTTTGCAAAAGATTTCAAAAGCTTACTGTGGCTATATACATACTTTGTTGGTCCAGCGTGGTCAAAACCAAAATATATCATTTTTAAAATAGCTTATTATGCAGATTGGCCCTCGTAGTTCAGCTCGTTGGAGATATGCCCAACCAGTTTGGCCCTTTTGACTTGTCGTAACAAGGTGAATAAAAACAGAGTGGCTCTCATAAAGAAATGGAGATTGGTCCTTTCTGCACAACAGCGTCGAATATTCTCGTTATATATAAGAAGGTCATATATTTTTATAATTTATTTAATTTTATTTCAATTTGCTTAAAATACTGTATAAAATAATAATAAAAACAGTCTCTTCATGAAATAATTAATGTGGAGTTCGAAAGCAAAATTTGTTTCATTCAATATTTTCAAACAACAATAAAATACTTAATATTGAAGAGTTGAGAAAGAAACAAAAATAACACCAAAATAATTCAATCAGTTTTTGTTGCCCACACGCTTACGATAACTTTCCTCTGCAAGACGGCTTAGATAGTTGGCTGTGGCACTACCGGTCTTGGCGACAAACTTATACAAATGACCCCCTGTGTTTTGCAACAACTCAAATGGATGACCCAATTCCACAACTTGACCTGCATCCATTACTAAAACTCTGTCATTGTCCATAACGGTGTGTAATCGGTGTGCAATAGTAAGGACCGTGCACTTTGCAAATTTAGTATGAATAGTTTCTTGGATAAGTTTATCAGTCCTGGGAATCAAAAATAAGTACTAAAAGTTTGTTTAATGTGTAAAAAAGAAAATAAAATTATTATTACTCTGGATCGACGTTAGCAGTGGGTTCATCCATTAAAAAAATCTTATTGTGCCTTAAAATTGCTCTAGCCATGCATATTAACTGGCGTTGACCCATGCTGAAGTTAGATCCACCATCGTTCATGCGAAAGGATAAACCTTCGTCAAAAGCCTTGATGTGTGTCTTTAATTTAACATCCTCTAAAGCATTCCATATTTCATCATCGGTCCTTTGTTCAAATGGGTCCAGATTATAGCGTAACGTGCCCGAAAATAATATTGGATCTTGAGGTATTATTGAAATGCGACTACGTAAATCATGCAATCCCAATTTGCTTGTGTCATGGCCATCGATTTCGATTATACCCTCGTTTATAGCTAAACGAAATATGGCGCGTATAATAGACGACTTTCCGGCACCTGTTCGACCAACGATGCCAATTTTTTCCATCGGTTTAATGGAGAAATTCAGACCTTTCAATATATAATCATCTTTATCGGAATATTTTAGCTTCAAATTACGAAAGATCATACTGCCTGCGGAAGGCCATGAACTGGACAATTTAACTGAGGCATCTGTCTCCAAAGCTGGCTCTGATGGAATTTGTGCATACTCCATAACTCGTTCCACACTAGTCATATTGTTTTCCATTTCGGCCAACTTACGCATACCCCATTGACACATTATTACTAGTGTCATGGATTGCGTAATTGCTAAACCAACATCACCACTGTAAAAATTTCGATTGATTAAAAGAAAACTAAAGGTCACTGCCAAGATATACAAGACACAAATCAAATCAGTCCAAAATGCAAAGGCTCTATTCGAGGTTATATACAAATAAAGGGCCGAAGTATTCTTATTTTGCAGATCATGAAATTCATGTTCCAAACATTGTGTGGCATTCAAAGCTCTTATTGTTGTTAATCCTTGAAATGTTTGATTCGTATGAGACAATACAGGACTCCGAGCTAAAATAAATAGAAGAAAAAAAACAATGATATTGTTTATCCTTAACACATATCGACGATGGCTTAGAGCATAATTGCTTATGATTTTATTAGACATTCGAAGACCTTTTTAAAGGATATATGTATCGTATTATTGGTTCCGAAGGAAAAGAAAACTGAACGGAAAATAAATCGATCGATGTACATACATTCATGTGGTATAAGCTTTATGGCAAATTGATTTTAATTTATTTTAAATTGATTTTAAATCAATTTCGCTGAGTGCTTTGCAATTTGCATATCGAACGATATTTCTTTCGACCCAATATATTATCTCGACAAAAAAAGGTCACACCTCTGAAATATGATTCTGAATGCTGTTTCAAACCCACATACAATTTACAACATATTGTACATGTAGCTTAGGGGTGGAACAGTGCACGACTTTTTGATTTCGATATGCTAGAACCCATAATTTGTGAGGTTTGGGTAGGGTTGTCATCCGTTCTCTTTTTCCCGGACACTGTCCTCTTTTTGTGGTCTCTGTCCGGGGAACAAATGTGCGTCCGGGAAAGTCCTACCTTTTACCGACTTAAAAAGGGAACTTATATTCGCGTAAAGTATCTGTTTTACATTTATATATTTTTTTGCTTTTATACTCGTATTACTTGAAAAATTGCATTTATTAAAAACAAAGCTAAAAAGGGAAATACATAATTGGTATTAGATGTCCAGCTTGATTTGGTTTGATTGTCAAGCTTTTTTAAGGATTGTCGAGATTTAAGCTAAAAAGCTATTTGTCAAGCTAAAAATTAATTTCTATTCTGCCCACACTTTTATGCGCCAGCTTCAATTAGCTATTTTAGCGTTAGAATTTAATTAATACAAGATAATTTATATGGAAAGAAATCAACTTCAAATGTCTTTTAAAAAAATTCGAAAATATAAACATCAAATAAAAATTATTTGAAATAAAGAAGATATTTCGAGAGCAACTAGTTAACTAGATGTTTCGTTAACTAGTTGCTCTAGTTCGGAATTATAAAAGCCTTAAGGTACGGTCACATTTGGCAAAAATTTGCCGAAAAATACGTAACCCACAGACAAGTTAAAATTGTATTTCCTGTAATTACAATATTTTTTTAAATATGGGTTCGCATTTATTAAAAATAATATAAAAATAGTTTTTTGCAGCATAACTTCTTTTGTGATATAAAAAACAAGTTAAATCAAACTAGCTCTGAGCAAAAGTAATGGTTACGTTTTTTTTTTGGGAAATATTTCCTAAGTGTAACCGTATTTATATTTATAACAACAATAATGTTATGCCAATTCCGGTTATTTTTATTCTGCATTGAATACAGGACAGCGCGGAATGGTATTAAATATTTGCTGGCGCAAAATTTTCTCAAAGCGTGACATTGGAATAGTGAAAAATAAACTATTTTAAAGGATCAGTTTATGATCCTATTTATGTAGGAATGTTGTGTTTTCTTTTGTTTTTATTATTAAAATATATAAAAACGCAAAAAAACACCTTTTTTGTTTTATTTTTGTCCACAAAAATGTACAAGAAACCGATTAAATTCAAACATTTTCCGATTAACTCGAATAATTTTTAGCAGTAAAGCTTACCCGAAATAAAAGTTTTACTCGATTGCTCGAGTAATTTAAAAACCTCAATTTCGATTAATTGATTAATCGAACAATCGAAAAGTCGATTAAAATGAATACCCTACTCACAATTCAAAAAAATAGTTTTGAATTTACGAGTACTAACAACTTAATGGTAAAAGTAAATGTTATTCTTCTCTCAAAAGTTGAGTACACAAAATATTTGTATGAAATTTTCACACATCTTAAAGAATGACAGGATGAGTGATTATGACTCTATTGCAGCACAGTCTCGACATGTAATTTTATTTCGTTTGTATTTTCAATTCCTCTTAATGTCATTTGCCGAATTAATAATATGAATTAGTTTTAATGAAAAGTTTAAATTTGCGAAAGTTTCTGCAAATTAAGGTACAGAATCAGCCCAAATTTAATCGTAGTGCTGAGGGAATACATAAGAAAATGCAAACGAGTTGATACCTTCTCCATTTTTCGAAGTCGAAATCAAGCTTTTTTCTCTATTTCTCAAGCTTTTTAACAACTGTGATCTGGTAAGCCTAGGTGGCTCTGTTAAGTGCGATTTCAATTCTTATATATACAAACTTTTCGTGAAAATTGAATACGATAATTAAATCACTTAGGTGATGTCAACTAACCTGTTTATCACAGCAATTCCCAGTGTTACCGTTGGATTATTGTACTTCATTTCCCTTGCTTTCTGATTTCTTTAGAGCTCATAGTTTTTATTTCATAAACAAATAAGAAATTTTTACCAAACAATGAAAGTTTATTTAAAGTCGGTAGAGATATTTGATATGTAATCGATTGAAATCTTAACTAACTTGAGGTTCTCAGTTAATGAAGAACTACTTTTTAATAAATTCTTGTGCTATAGTTTTTTTGAAAATTATAAACGACGACACTATAACTATAAAAAATTTGCTCCCAACATTTTAAATTATATTTGAAGTTCTGATAAATATATCTTCACCTGAAACGCAAAACACCCTAATATTTTCATAATTTTACAAGAGTAGCAATAAATATACTAATTTATGTAATTGGCCTTTAATATTTTCTTAATAATATCGCTATTTTAGATTGGGAAAGTCTGATTTTTATAGTAATTATGTGTGTTGGTCAAATACATCGCAATTTATTAAAAAGCCGATTAGAGTTTTTTGTTAGTTACTTAGTGCTTTTTGCGTATTAATTAACAATATGACAATATAACCATATAACAATCCTCCAATGTGCATATGTACAACTTAATGGAAACACATCGATGGTATTGCGAAAAAATCGCCAATCTGCTATGTAAAATGTTGCGAGATTTGCTCTTTTTGCGCAACACCATCGATATGTATTTAACATTTTATTGATAGTAAAATTATTGGGAAAAAATTAATTTCGTTTTATTTTTAAGTCCTACTTTTTTAAGCAAATGTCCCGGTTTTTTCCTCAGCTGACCTCTTTTTATAAATTAAGCGATGACAACCCTAGGTTTGGGTAAAAAATGCATGAGCCAAAATATTAGGGGGTGGGATGAGGGTAAATGGCTCCACATAGGGGAAAACGAGACAAAATCCACAACGAGCTTCACAACTGTCCCTGAGTCGCTCCCTGAGGGGTAAAATGTAAGACTGACTCCCACTAATATTCCTCCCCCCCCCCATTTTATATGAACATACCAATATCCTATCGGCCCTCCTTAAGGGCGCTCCCATAGTAAATAATATTTTTTTTTATAAAATTAGCCCCCACCGTCCTAACTAGCCGCAGAGTATCCCTAGAGGAGTCAAATGTCTGACCGACCCCCAATATTTTTCTTACCCCAACATTTTTTAAAAACATATCTAGCCTCTATCTTCAAACATTAGGGGGTTCCCATACAAAATTTTTAATATTTATAATCTTTTAGAAATAAAGACAAGTTTTTAACATTGTAGTTGTTGCGCTTCGTAAATTAAAGAAATTTGCATAGATAGGCTCTGGGGAGTGATCAGCTCACCAGAAATGCTTGGAACCTATATTTTTCAAAACTTTGCAAGATATAAACTAACGGCTCTACAGTGGGCTAACACTAAATGCATCGCATATGAAAAACATTAGAAGTCGTAACTTTCGCAAATTTCAACAAATTTTAAAACTTTTTTTATATTTTTGCTCAGCTCAGAAATACGAAGAAAAAGCTTGAACAAAATACTCTACTACCTTTTATAATATAAAAGATATTTGAGTGCAAAAATTTATTTTGCACATTTTTTTCGTCTTTTTAGAATATAATTGTTTTAGTATATTAACCTTTTTTCCAAAGCTAAAGTATATAAAAACTGTTCAAATCGGTTGTGGTTTGTGAAAGTTACAAGACTTATAAAGTTTTCCACGTGCGATGCGTTTAGTTTTAGCCAACTGTAGAGTCTTTAGTACATATTCTCCAAATT
Organism: Panzeria rudis; assembly: GCA_956483635.1. NCBI lineage: Eukaryota > Metazoa > Arthropoda > Insecta > Diptera > Tachinidae > Panzeria > Panzeria rudis. The sequence goes on from OY101447.1 coordinate 199,900,517, forward strand.
TTCACAAACTATATTGTCAAGTATAGCCCCTCCTCATCTATCGATGTGCCAAATTTCAAATAAATCTAAACAGTAGATTAGCAGCTATATGTACATATTTTACCATTTATTTTGTGAGCAGCTCCAAAATGCACCTGGAATGTGTTGCATGTACATACTTACTATTTTTCATTGAAATGTTGTTTAAAAAACTTTAACTTTTTCCAGTTCCCAACCGATTTAAATAATTTATGGCTTATTGTAATCGTTATAAGATACAGTTTTTAAGAAAATAAAAAACTGGTAGGTTCTCAACCAAAGTGTTGCAAAAAAATATGCAAAATTTAAAAAAATTCGGAAAAAATAAAACATTTAATTATTCTTTTGACGATATTTCTATGAAATATAAATCGAATTAAAATCTTTTAAATGTACACGGAAAGCTTAAGTCCTCTATTCGACGCCGTTTAAGAATTTAAAATCGGTGCAGAAAAAACGCAGTGAAAATTTTTTTGCCCGTGAAGTCCGAAAAAATCTTTTTTTTTATCTATAACTTCCGATTTTGAGGGTGTATTGCAATTTTTAAAATGGCAATTTGATCTACTCAACAAGACCTACAAGCCTCCCTAAAGGTACGGTCACACTTGGCAAATATTTGCAACAAAAAAAAACGTGACCAACAGACACGCTAAAATTGTATTTCATTTAATTCCAATATTTTTTAGATATTGGTTCGCATTTATTGCAAATAATATAAAAATAGCTTTTTGCAGCATAATTAACTTTATTTTGTGATATAAAAACCAAGTTAAATCACACTAACCCTTAGCAAAAGTAGTGACAAATATTTGCCAAGAGTAAACGTGCCTAAGTCGATTTTCATGAGTATTTTCACTGTGACAGCGTGTAACCTTAAAGTTGTTTATTTACTTACACATAACCTCGATTCTTTTTAAGCTTCGACTCGCTCCGATATAAACGCCACGAGAAAAATTTAGTAGCGATATCACAATGACTGCTGGTATCAAAAGCCAATAGTTAGCAATAGCTACAATAATGAGAACGGCAACTGAATTTATAATGAACTAAAATATTTTAAAGTCAATCATTACTACTGACAAAGAAGAACAAAACACTCACCTCCAATGATTCTAACATTGCCTGAGGCAATGCCACATCTATGTCGGATATGTCACTAGAAAAACGATTTAAGATCCGACCAGATGTATTCGTATGGAAGAAATACATACACGCTCTTATGACGCCATTGAAAAGGGTGTCGTGCAGACGTAATGAAATTTTTAAACTGATCATAAAAAAACCAAAAGTTCGCATGATGTACAATATTAAAGTACAAACAATGAAAACGCTATAAATAACTACTAGAAGTGTTCGCTTTGTACTATATTCTGCAAAGGTTTCATGTTCCGTTGGCAACGATTCTTCCCAAGAAGCCCTGAAAGTTAAGAAATGCATTAATAATAATGTGATGAAAAATAATTCTTTAAAGTGTTGGTCATTTAAATTATCCGTCCACCTATCACACAAAATGTTAAAAATTGAAAGTTTATGGCATGCAGACAATGTAAGGTACGAGAAGTCGAGTGGGTTATTGGGTCTCAAATGAGGAGTGATTTTTCAAAAGGGCTTATTTCCACATCCCTATAATATATAAGGAAAAAAAAGAAGCCTCGATTTTTATGTATGGAGCTTGACAGCTAGAGTACACCAAAAAATAAAATCAGCTGCCGCTATGCTACCACCTGTAAAATTAATTCGCCTAATCACAGAATCATGAATAACAGATTTAAAAAAAAAACCTATACTTCTATTATATTGTCTTGCCGCTACACCAAGATTGGTCCGATTCGGAGGGGTCGGTTAAAATCGCTGTTTGATTTTATATGGATTGAGTCAAAGTTCGTTTTCCATATTATGAGTACTTTTTTTAATTCCTAATCGGTCCATAAATGGCGGAGTTATGAGTGAACAAACATGAAAAAATACAAACGAATTGATAACATCTTCCTTTACTTTGAAATCGGTTTAAAAAAATAAGAAAATTTTTACCGCAAAAATAATTATGTATTTCGAAAAACCGGCCAGTCGAAATATTCAAAATAAAATCGTTTCGAAATCGAATATTTATATTGGAAACAAAAGTATGTTTTCAAAAAAAAAACGATAGGAGAGCCTGCCTAAAATATTTTAATATAAATAAATTTACGCAACGAAAAGCTCCGAAAGAATAAATGATGTGATGGATTAGTTACCTGACCACCACTTATCTAACATACCACTTCGATATGAAAATGTCCATTGCTGCTTGGCAAGCTCTGGCTAAAATGAAAAGTATAAAAATAAAAGAAATGAGCCACGGCATTCCCAACTGACGAAAGTAGATCATGTAGGTGTGAAATTTTACTGATCCCTGAATTTGAAGTTCTTTTCGGTTTTCTCCTTTATCCTTAACATTTTCCAATAATTTCTCATGCGTTTTACAGTTATCATCTCTATTTTTGTCAACTATGCTGTCGGCAAGCTGAAGTTTGGTTTTCTCTTCTTCGTATTCGTGTTCCAAATGAATTCTAAAGCGTGCTGTCAATTTTAGGTTTTCACAAGTTCCCTGTTCTCCTACAGTTCCGTTTTCCATAAAAATCAAATAGTCGGTGCCTTGAAGATGCTGTACTTGATGAGTCACCAATATCCGTATCTTTTCGACCAAAAATTGTTTAAAACATTTATTGAGCAAACGTTTCCCAACGTGAGAGTCGACAGCTGAGAGAGGATCATCAAATATATAAATATCAGCATGGCGATAAACAGCCCGAGCTAAACTTATTCGAGCTTTTTGTCCGCCACTAAGACTTATACCCCGTTCCCCTACTATTGTTGAGTCGCCGTGTGGAAGAAGTAAAATATCTCGTTCCAACTCACAGGCATGCAAAATCGCCTTATAGCGGGTCTCATCGTATTTTTCGGCAAATAAAATATTCTCTCGAATAGTTGATTCGAAAATCCACGCTTCCTGCGGAGCATAACTAATGATACCATTTACTTCAACATTGCCTTGATTAACTTCCAATTCCCCAAGTATAGCATTAAGCAAAGTAGTCTTTCCAGCACCAACATTGCCAACAATTCCTACAAATTGCTGTTCGCAAATGTCGGCATTGATATTTTGAATATGGCAGAGGTGTTTTCCTGATTCAACTTTATCCCAACTAGCGGATACACTGCGTAGTATAACTCCCTTTTTAATTGCTCTGGGATTGTGTACGCGACCACTGAAATTTCCTTTTTCTTCAACATTTTCAATTCCAAACTTCTCCAGACCTCCATCGGCAGGATCTTCGCTCTGCAAAAGAAACATGACCACACGGCGGGCACATACAATTGTTTCGGCCCAGTTTGTAATAGCCAATGGCCAATAGTGCAGTAGCGATACATTCAGAACTTCATAATATGACGATATAATAAAAACTTTTTTTGCCGTCACTATGTTACCAGTATAGACATAAGTCACTAAGCTTAAGAATAGTGCTAATTTTGAAATCATTTCGGTACATTGTAGAGCTGCAAAGACGTTCATAGATCCTTTAATGGCCTTTATTTCTTTCTCTCGTATAAATGCAATCAATTTCGCAAAGTACTTTTCCCAGGCATACAATTTTATAACCTGTATGGCTGTTATGATTTCATTCATTAATTTAACACGATCATCTCCATGTTCAGCTGACTCGTGCCTAAAATGGGCAGCAGCTTTAGCAGCCCACGCCTGCAATGGTATAAAAATTATTATGGATGCTAGACCAACAATTGCTGGCCAACCAATTTCCAAATACATTATATAACCCATTAAGCATGCCTCGATGGGACCTTTCCACAAGTCGTGGAAAAAATAAAACGTCAAATTAAATTGAGGCAAGTCGTTGGAAAGTAGAGCTATAGCAAATCCACTCATTCCACTATTTTCAGCCGTCACTGATGAGCGTAAACATTTCCGATAAACTAAACCGGAACAAGCCAAACGTATTCTAGTTCCAGTTTCGAAAAGATAAAACATAAATGGATGAAAACATAACGTCAATACGAGTGAACACAAAACTAATCCAGTAGCATACAGATATGCCTGATGTTTACTTATGTCTGTTTGACCCTCGGAAAAATATGACACAAGCCCTCCCAAAAATAAAGGTTGCGAGCAACTGCGAAATGAAAACGAAAATGTTAATACATATGTATCTTTCTTATCTTTTTTTTTTTTTTTTTGGTACTTACTGTATAGAAATTTCCAAAATTGAATACAAAATGCAAACCGGAACAAACTTCCAGCCATAAGCTCTGAATATCATATGCAACAACTTGGGTTTTTTACAACGAACTTCTTTTTCCCAATACTTGATTAATTCAAACGACACATTTCTACTGTCCAGACTGGGAATATGTTCATACACATCCTCGACCTCCAATTGTTCTCTATAACCTTTTTGGAAAGTTTCCCTTGTCCACCTAAAACACAAATTGATTTTTACTATAAACATTATATTGTTCGCATATATCTGTGGTTTTCTTGAATAAGCGCGTATGTCTAAAAACCAATTTTTCAAGCGAGTCGAAATATTTTATTTTTAATACTACGGACTCTGTGTGATTCTTGTCAAACTTTGTTTAGACAGGCATGTAAACATATGTTGTAAGAAGTTTGTGTAAAAATTTCAGGCTAAGATCTTAGAGAATAATTTAAAAAACGATAACACGCGTTGTACGCTTTTTCGTATCATGCGCGCGGCTGTATGAAATAACGCCCAACGAAATAAGTCCCAATGAAATAACTCCAAATGAAATGGAACCTAAAAAAAATGAAATAAAGTCCAAACAAATTTAATGAAATAACTCCAAAGAAAAATGAAATTATTCCCAAAACTTAAATGAAATAAGTTCCAATTTTTGGAACTTGCTTCATAATGAAATAACTCCCACACAAAAAAATTAAATAAGTCCTAATGCAATAATGCCCAAAAAATATGAAATAAGTCCAGAATTCTTTATGGGCTTATGACATAAAAATGTTTTTAGCAAATCTTTAGTGACCGTAGACTGTTTCTTAAATACCTCAGAGGACAAATTCCTTAAGACCGGCCAAAGGCGGGCAATTCCAAAAGCCCTTAGTAAACGAAGACGGGCTTAAGAGTTTTCTCCTCTGAGCTATTTCCAAACTCTGCTTTGCTTGCTGGAGATTTTGGGTATTTCCGGCCTTGGGCCGGGCTTGAAAATTTTCTTCTCTGAGGTATTTCCAAAGGCGGCTCCGCACGGATTTTTTGCGCTGCCAGCCTTCGGCCTGGCTTAAGAATTTGCTCATTTGAGGTATTTCAAAACTCGGCTTCGCTTACTGAGGGTGTGTTGCATTACCGGCCTTCGGCCGGGCTTAAATATTTTCTCCTTTAAGTATATCCAAAACTGGCTTCGCTTACTGAAGATTTTCAGTATTGCCGGCCTTCGGAGGGCTTAAGGATTTTCTTCTCTGAGGTATTTTCAAATGCGGCTTCGCTTACTGAGAGTTTTGCTCAATGACGGCCTTCGGCCAGGCTTAAGAATTTTCTCAACTGAGGCATTTCAAAAACCGAATTCGCTTCCTGAGGGCTATCTGCATTACCTGCCTTTCCCTGGCTTAACGATTTTCTGCTCTGAAATGTTTCTGAAACCGGCTTCGCTTACTCACGGTTTCCTGCATTGCAGGCCTTCGGCTGGGCTAAAGAATTGTCATCCATGAGGAATTTCCGTTTTACACTATCTCACAAGCCGTTCGACATCTGTAGAAAATGCAACCCTGGTCTAATGAGTCTATGGAAAGTTTTAAAAAACCAATAACAACACATTATATCAGAGTTGCATTTTCTACAGAAGTCGAACAGCTTGTATAATAGTCTAAAAACAGCTTAAGCAAATGTTTTTACGATAGATAACAAAATCAACAGGTTAGGAATTGGCCAGTAAGATATAAATTTTCTTCATAATTAACACCAGAGTTGCACAAAAAAACTATAATTCGTATTATATTACTAAATTCATAAATTCACAAATTTCTTAAAATTAAATACTAAAATTCGTAAATATTTAATAAGAAAAAAATCGAAATTTTTTCTATTAAAATTTTGTATTGGAATATTTAAAATCAAACAAAATAATTCTTACAAAAAGGCGCGGCACTGCCCCAAATTTTTATCATAATGATGTACTTTCACGAGAACTAATTGTGTGCGAAGTTTCATAAGAATCGGTTTAGTAGAAGTAGTTTAAATGAACATTTACTTTTCATGGGCGTGGCACTGCCCACTTTTCTAGCATACTGTTGTATTGTAACAATAACTAAATGTGTATGCAAAGTTTCATACGAATCGGTTTAGTGGAAGTTGTTGATAAATAATATTTACTTTGCATGGGCGCGGCACTGCCCACTTTTTTAATCATGATGTAGTGTCCATGTGTGTGTGCAAAGTTTCATAAGAATATGTTGAGAGCTAGATGAAAACGCATGTGTATTTACTTTGTGTGGGCGTGACCCTGCCCACTTTTCAACGGGACCAATCTGGAAGTGCATCCTTTTAAATAAAGAAAATAATGCGAAATCGGCTTATAAATGGCGGAGTTTTGGGAGAACATCCTCAAAAAAAATACATGGCGAATTGAAGGGCTTAGTGCAGTAACTCGGTAAGCCACATGAAATCAAAAATTGGTTTTATATGCTCATTTCCTTGCTAGGTACCATAGCTTTGCATCCTAACGAAATTTTTGGATAAATTCTAGTGTCTTGCAACTAATTATACTGCGTATTTAATGTAGGAAATTCCAAAAACCATGCAATTATAAATTTTGTGTAAACGTCAAAGTCGATTTTTCCATATTTTGTTTTTGTGGCTTATCGAGTTATTGCACTAAGCCTCTCAATTGATAGCCCTTCTCCTTTTTTTTAAGTCGGTTAAAAATAATAAAATTTAAAACCAAATTCAAACACATGTGCGTTAAAATAAAAACCTCTGATATTTTTTTCTGTGTGGAGGTAATGCACTAAGTTTTTCAGTAAACTTAAAACTTGTCTATCCCTAAATAATACACTCTAAATTACATCTTTTGAAAAGTAGGTCGATAATAGTCGGCAGCACTTCACAGATTACACTGTACAATACGAAAACAAATTACGGGGTTCTGACAACTGATTCTGGTAGAGCCAAAAAAAATATACGTGTGTCGGCGATTTGCACGATCACATGGGTATTTTATTCTAGAGGGGGTTAAAGTGTCCCCTTTTAATCTATTCGTGCAGCATATCGCTTCATGAAACTATGTATTTTTTACATCTGAGGTGTAGGGTATGTTCAGAAACTTTGTAAAAAATATTCAGAAAAATATTTTTGTGGAACATATTAACCCTCTAACGCCCCCAAATAACGGTAATTTTTTTACTCTTTTCTAACCAATCGGGGATAAAATGTTCCACAAAAATATTAGCCATACAATTTTATTATAGGTCTCCAAAGACAACCAAGCCCCAGACTTAACTTGTACGTCATTGAAAACTTAAACTATGGTTAAAGGTTAACTTCATACTTATTCACAAATTTTAATCGCCATAGGAAATCTTGTAAGTCACTTTTATGTAAAACACCATGAGAAAAATTTTTCTGTGACGTTTTAACCCACTAACTCTTCGTTTAATTGGTCTTTATGTACATTTATTAAAAAAGTCACAAGAACTCCCCTTTAGCGGCGATAAAGTGGGCTAAAATGTTCTACAAAAATATTCCCCATAAAATTCTACACTCTAAAACAGTACTTCAACTTTAGGATCATATATTGTCTAAACTTATGTTGAAACTTTCTTCTTGTCTAAAATTACATCGATTTTATAGTTATTTTATTAAAGAAAAAACCTTTCAAATTAAACATATTTAGTCCAAGTGGAAAAAATGTAATGGCTGAATGATAGATACGACTGACTATCAGTCAGGAGGTCGCGGCTCAAACCTGCATGCAGCCAATCGCTTTTTTAGTAAAAACATTTTGTTAAAAAATAATGCGTGTGTAATTTTAGGTCGATAATAATCGGTAAAGTGTTGCCGACTATTATCGACCTAATTTTCAACAAAAGTGTTTTAGAGTGTACTATAGGTCTTTAAAGGAACCCAAGCTTCCAGACTTAACTTGGACGCTTGAAATTGCAAAATGTTAAAAAACCGCTCAAACTTTAAATTTAGTTAAATATTTTTAAGTTCCACTAACATTAGAGAAGAAAAAATATGTTGCACTAAACTTAATACTGGTGGTAGTGAAAAGTTTCGGACTATAAACATCTATTTATGAGTGGAAAAGCTATTTACCGTACTGCCCCCAACTCTGATTAACACTTTTTATCATTATCATCATATTAAAAAAACACAAAAACCCATAAAAACTATTTTCACTTGACTGACAGTTTTTAATCCTCCCTCACATGAGTGGTTTCGAAATCGAACACGAAATCAGTTTAGGTCGCTTTTTTCTTGTTTATTTTTCTCCTCTGATAAGCCAGCCAGCCAGCCACCCATACACATCATTGTGGACGAACAAATATTGAGTTGTTGTGAAATTAAAATATTAAATAATTTCCCTTTTTTCATTAAATCATTGTTAACATTTAATATTTTTATTATCAACTAATTTATGATCAATAAATAATAATCAGTAAACCAGTTCCCGTTAGCCAAGCAATGAAATCTCTAACCAGCGAACTGTATTCGCATTTATTTTATGAATTTTTTCTACTGATACAAACATAGATTTATGAGGGGCTTAAAAGCAAAGGGGTACAAGTGCAAAAAAGAAAATGCTGAGTAATTAAGCTTCAAAGTTTTTTGTTCCCATGCATTTCATTCACGATATTTTTGGTTTTTAATACATACCGTCTTTTGAGGTCATCGTAGAGCTGTAAGTTTTTGTAGAGTGATAGATATTGGTATTAGGTATTGATTCCTGCACATAACTCAATTATTATAGTTTTGGCAATTGTACCCCTTTGCTTTTCACCCCCCCCCCCCCCTCATATATGTATGTATTCGTAAAAGCAGTTAAAATGTAATTTATAATTGCAGAAAAAATTATAAAAATTATACATATTTTTAATTAACATTTTAATTGAATTAACGTTTATTTTAATTAGTTTTAATTTATTTTGAAGACGATGCCATCGATAGATTCTGAATCAATTACCTCCATTTGCTTTTTGACAGACCTTCCTTACAAACCCTTCGAAAAGACCTTCCTAGAAAGTGTTTTGTCCGGCCTTCCAGAACTAGCAAACGGAAGACCTTCCCCGCAATGACAACGTGTGTAAAAAAGATATAATGAGTATGGAATTGTACATCCAAAAGAAGGAGTACAGAGGCCTTTTAGAAGGAATTCCGTTTCCAAAGTATTTCCAATTCTGAATGGGTTAATCAAAAAGTGATTATTTTCGTTCAACATTCAGAATATCGTTTACAAACTTGTATATTTAGTGATTAGAAGATGGGAAAAATATGTTCTACCTGATAAATCCATAAATTAAAGGGCGCCTGAACTAAAATTCATAAACAATTAATTCCGTTTTCCAACGGAAATTTCGCAAATCCAAATACATACGGATTTCATAAACGCAATCAGCCGGTTTTGTAGAGAAAACGACACCAAACCAATCCGTATTGGATTCTGTGTACAGGCTGATTGATATTGGATTTCGGGAAAGTCTCTCCGAATTGATTCGCACTTTAGGCATCAAATACCCCGCTGTGTGGAGGTGAAAATGGTGCATATTACCTGCCAGCTAGCATTTTGTGAAGAAATTATTGATCATATTCGAGTCTTTTTAAACTCATTTTCTCATCATAAAAGATACCCACTTGGATATGAAACGAACTACTTAGATAATAACACAGTACAACAGCCAATCTGGGGGGTGAGAAATTCCAAGTCAGGGTGATGGTACTAGGTCAGTATAGTAAAACCCTCAAAGGGTTTGGCGTTCGTATGTGTCAGTTTTTTTTATGACCTTTTAAATTTTTTCGTTATCTTGAGGTTTTTTGCTTAGTTGTAACATTTTGGCAAAAACGTAGTTTAACATAACTCGCGAACCACTTGTCCGATTTTGCTAAAACAAACTCAAAAAAATTAAGAATTACAATTTCATAAAAAAAACTGACACATACGAATGCCAAACCCTTTGAGGGTTTTACTATACTGACCTAGTACCATCACCCTGACTTGGAATTTCTCACCCCCCAGACAATAATCCCAAAAATGTTCCATAGTGTAATCAATGATGTCAAGATGACGCACAGTGTTGTGTTTCCATATAACGAGTTATCATAAAGTTATGAAATTTGGCACACACATTTTAATTGATAAAATATAATCAGACCAATTTGGTAACTTAAACTCAAAGGACTCGTGTATTTCCCATATATCCTTAAAACAAAAATTGCCATAACGGAGAGAAAAACGTGATAGCTTAATGAATACTAGGGATGAAAAATGGGACTGGTCTTTGTAAGTCCCGGGATTCGGGATTTCAGAATTTCTAATCTCGGGATTTTTCGGGATACCGGGATTTATCGGAATTTTTCTTTATTAATAAAACACTCAATTTATAAAGTAAAATATTTTCATTATGTGTATTTTTCATAGCAACTATAAAAAAATAAGACAGAAAAGCAAATTTTAATGTATTTTAAAACAAATTATAGTATTTTACTGAATAGTAAAATATAAATTTGAAAAAGAGGACGTTACAAAATTAAAAGTTAATTCATTGAACTAGGATCTTAGAAAATAAATTAGCTACAACAATTTTAAAATATTTAATCATATTGCTCCCTTAGCGATCGAAATTTCCTTTTCCTCTATTAATGAGTTATCCGTTGACCAAATGACGGCACAAAAATGCTAAGAGTCCACTATGACCAGGTATTCAGTAAAATAAAATTTTGTTACCTATTTATAGCTTTTGTAGTTAGTCAAACCACTTTAGCACAAGATCGGATGATAATTTCCCTAAAAGGAGAAATTTCAGAGCTGCCGATAGCTGGAAAGATAGCTTTATGTGAGCCCTTAGGACTTCTATTTAAAATAATGACGGCACATGTTAAAATTGTCTCATTTTTCGCCTGAAATACCGTAGACCATTTGCATATGGAAACATATCGCGACCTTAGTATTGTTTTGGCCCACCGACCATTTGAAAAAAATTGAGTTAAGTATGGGGTATATATATATTTTGAACACCCTCTTTCAGAATCCAAAAACTTAGAGCACAAACATCATTCATTATGCCTGAGAGAACACAGGCAAATTTTCCAGTTACCATAATCGACGTATCCAGTCAGTTCATGCCCACTTTCACTACGAATGTGGAGAAGTTCGTCTATCACCAGCGGCCAGGGGAGTGGGAATAGAGGATACCCTTCGGCAACCATAATACATATAAATTCATAAATTAGTGCTACAATTAATACTTTTCATTACGAGTTTTTTGTATAAGAATTTTACTTAAAAAACGTAAATTAAATATTTCGGGATTCCCAGGGATTTTTTTGACGAATCTCTTGATTCGGGATTTCTCAATCCCGAAAAATCCCGGGATTTTCGGGATCGGGATTTCGGGATTGGCATCCCTAATGAATAGAGGTTTTTGCTACAAAAATCTTCCAAATGCTAAAAAACGAAAGTTCAGTTTTTACTTTTGTCTGTGTATACTACCCAAGACAACATATAAAAAGTAGTATGTACCAAGTAAAAAATTGTCATGTTTTTTGAAGCACTAAAGAAATAAAGCGCTTTATAATTCGGTTTAAAGTATGAGCTTGTTCAGAAGCTGATTTCATAGCGTCACAACAATGCAGGTTTTGAAGCGAGAAAAGTATTTGCTTTTTACTTATACAAAAGCTTCGTACACGAGCTATACAAAAAAGCTGATGTTATAGTGCTGATCCAAAGCAGGTTTTTAAGAGAGAATGAAGAGTAAGTTTATTTGAGTTTCTTAGTGCCGTTTTGCAACAGTGTTTTTGATCGAGTGATTGGTACGTTGGACTTCAAACCTGAAGGTTCTTAGTTCGATACTAGTTGAAGTTAAAATAACAAACATTGAGTAAAAATATGATTAATAAAAATAAATAAAGTAACGAAATAAGAAAAATTCAAAATGACGTTAACGACGCCAATCTACATCGAATCATTTTTTTCATATATTTTCAGTTCTAGTGCTGAAAATGTTGATGATTTTCAGCGCTTCAAAAGCGCTTTTGTGTACAAAAATGTAGTATTCCAATCCGGGAACTCGCCATACAAAAATCAGCAGCGATATCAGCAGGTTTGTCAGCGATACTTTTATTCCATAATAGTAGAAACCTGCTTTATTGGAAGCAACTTTTTTACTGGGTTACATACCCATAATTTTAAAAAATCTTTTCAAGCCGCATCCAATGGCGCATAAAACTTGTCCAATCATGCAATCAATCTTACTTTTGTAACTACTAAAACATTTAATTACTACGATCAATAACCGACAATCCAGGACATGTGTTTTATTGATCTTAGAACAAATGACTTTAGTTTTGCTTCCACAAACCTCATTCCACTCGAAATGAAAATAAAAAGAAAAATTCACAAAATTATTTTTCAAGTGGAAGAAGGAATACGGATTTTTCAAGTGGAAGAAGGAATACGGAGTTTTAGAAAATAAGGGTCTAATTCGTTTCTTTTATTTTTTTTTTTCAATAGAAAATTGCTCAAAAAGTTTTAATATTTACCAAAAGAACCATTTTGATATAAAATTTGCTTTTAAAATTGGGTTTGGTTTGCGTTTAGTATTTTCATGTGACTTATTCATTTCTTTTTCGAAAAATCTTATTACTTTTTTATTTTATACACAAGCACATCTTTAAACTAAATACATATTACTATATTTTATTTTTCGGTTTTTTTTTGTCCCGATGCACGCTCACAAAGTGCTTAATATGATGTGACCAATATTTTTACTTTTGCTGAAATACTATGCAAACAAAGTTAGAAACAAACAGACAACAAATGAATTTACTAAAATAACCCAGCAAAAACTTCGATTACTAGTAGGCAAAAAAGTATATGAGCAGGGCTCGGACTTTCATGCAACTAAAAATGGATTTTAAGCGCTTAACAAATGCACCTAAAAATGGAAATTATGCGCAAAAATATGCATTTATTTTACCTACGAACAAAGCACCAAAACTAAGATAGTATGCAAATACTTTTAAAAATTTTTATTATTATTTAAAAAAAATATAATCATTCATGTGATAATAAATAAATAAATAAATTGTTTACCTAAAAATGCCGACCTACTTACATATAAGCTACTGTTTACGTATGCGATAGAATATGTAAATAACTCTCTTAGGGGCTATTCACATATTACGTAGCGGTATTTTCGGAGTTTTAGAAATTAGTATTAGGTATTGTCCACTTTCAAACGCCACTTTAAATTAGTTGTTTTATATTTTTTATAAAAATTTTAAAATATGCAATAAAAACTTTTTCTTACTCGAAAAATATTCATTTACAAAAATATGCAGCTACTTATCGATGCCAAACTACTTAAAATTTGATGATTCGGATGAACTAGTCAATACCTATTTATCTATCACCACAAATAACATGCATTTGCATGTAAGTCCGAGTCCTGTATATGACGATTTAAGTAGTAACTACTTGCTTACTTACATTGTCACAGCAATTAACTTGTTATTATTTGGCTTACTTCAAGCTAACAAATAAGTAGTCAAATAAACAAAATAAAAAATAAAAATAAAACCTGTGCTCGTTCAGATTTGAAGATAAGTACTTTACCCACTAGGCTTTTGTTGACTTATAAGTTTAATCAACAAAAATTTGTTTTCATATGAGTAGTCCACTTGCAAACACCGCTATGTTAATATATCGAAATTTGTAGAAAATCGATTAAAACTTCAAACAACAAAAAATATGGCGGCTTTTAGGGAATTTTTATTTTTTTCAACTTAGCGGTGTTTGCAAGTGGACAACTCATATACAAACACATGTTGACTTAAAAAGTGGTTTTCTACTTATTTGGTTAGAACATAACAACAAATTATAACTATTTTCAGATAATGAAAAAAATACGGCTAATTTCATTAAAAACTAAGTAGTAGTTCTAATTTGCAGCATAGTAATAACATAAATAAGTACCACGCATTACTTTGTAGCCCATTAATAAAGTACTACCGATTACAAAAATTACAAAAGTTTTTGCTGGGAAGTATATGATGTGTACTCACTCGTATGTCTATCTAAATCCTTATTGACAGGCATCATATCAACATAATTTATAAAGATGTTAAAACTAGAGATGTGTGCGTGTCATACAACGTGTCACTTGCGATTATTCCATTAGCGAGTGTAATTGAAAGATTTTTAATTTTTTCACGCGTGCGATTAAATGTATTATACTGGTTCGGGATCGAGCGTGATCTTGGGAGTTTGAAAACTATGTAGCCATGCATAATGATTTAACGATCTTAAAATTATTTACACGCACGCACATCTCTAGTTTAAGTAATGAAAATTAAAATAAAAAGTACACAAACAATAGCCAACATTTTCTTCGAAATGTTCTGCAATACAGATTGGAATTAATTAAATCAAATATTTTTTTCGAAATTTATTTGATACGTGGCCTCATGTCTGCAAATTTTCGTTTACCTGTTTTTTTTATTGTTTTTAGGCATAAAATTACTTATTAAAAAATTTTGCTGATGGGAGTCAAGTAAAATACAGGTCAAAATATTTTATTTATGATTTCGTAACATTGAAAGCTATTTCGATTTATGTATCTGATGGAACGGAACGATTTATCTACATATGTACATACAAATGTACATATGTATGTTTATCTGTACTTCTATTCATACCACCATTTCTTCTGTTCGTAACATTTGCGACTGTGGCTTTTAGGTTCGCATGCGGCTTTAAGCTCTTGTTCGTACGGCTTCTATCTGACGATCAATTTTTATTAGCCGGCTTTCAGAAAATTTTTGTTTCATTCTACTTACTTATGCCTGTGTGTACTTCTAGTGCTGTTTTGCCTTTTTTCAATTTATCATCTTTGGCTATTGTTAAAAATAAAAAAGCTGAAGGGAGCTACTGCTCTTCAAAATGTTACATTTAAAAAGCAGTGTGTGTTTTTTGCTACTGCTTTTGAAAAGTAAGGGCTTTTTGAGATTTACCTATTGTAATTTAATTTTTAGTTTAGCTACAATAAGCTCAACATTTTGGCCTTTTTAATAAAATGGCAGACATTTTAGACTGGGATACTTTAAATCCGTTCTGCTGTAGAGATAAAATTTTTTATTAAGAATGAATTTTTCAGTTTGAAACTAAATATTGTACCAAAGTTATTGATTGCAAATAAAATTACAATTGCCTTTAAAAAATATTTTTTATAGAGATTGAATGGTTTGTAACATATCTGTAACAAGGCCCGATAAAGGGGTAAATATACCTTGATTGAAACTATCAATCTTGATACATACATTTTCTGTACTTTACGAAAATGGTACAAGAGTGGAGAAGAACACTTTTTGCAAACAGTTTTGTTTTTCTATGTAATTAATTGTCTTCCTCAATATATTTCCCATATTAAAAAGGTAAAACAATTGCCTAATTAGCAGGTTGCACAGCAATGAGATGGCATTTTACCTATCAAGAACTTGGTCTTCACTTTCATCTAAGTCAGAGCCAGGTGTTTAATTGCAGTGTTGATAGGTACAAATCATGATACAATAATACAGATACATGCATTAGTAAAAATTCTCATCAGCTGCGTTTTGTATGTATGTGTTTGGTTGTGTGTACAAAGAATTTTGTTGTTGCTCAGTATGTAATTTTTGACAACTCACATGAAAATCTGACAACCTAGATGAGAAAATTTTCTAATGCATGTACCTGTATTATTGTATCATGGGTACAAATGACTGTTGTGCTCTTTTTATTTATTTGTTTATTTTGATTGTTTGTGTTGTGTACATGTAAATCATCGTCTGTGTACATGTAAAATTTAAAAATAGCCTAAAAGAAGTAGGCAAACGTCGTGGCTCACGGCTACACGTCGCCTGCGCCTGATCTAAGTACTTATAATGGCCGAAATGTTTGGATATGATCTTTTCCTTATTTTCCCATTTATATTTTTGTGTGGATATATTTAAACCGAACCTATGTATATCAATACCTACGACGGTAAAATTAAATGAAAATATCTGTTGATTATACTTAAATCAAGAAATTTCTTACATGTTTCTTTATTATTATTGGCAAAACTTTTCTTAATAATTGTAGGCACTTTAATAATACATATTTAGTTTAAAAAATAAATTTACTTTCTTTAAACTACATACAAAAATATTTTGACATGTATGCCCACTGGACATTGTCCAGTTTTAGGCGTTGCCTATTGCACAAATGTTGCTGCGAACTTATACCCGCATATTCATAAAAATTTATTAAAGTTAATGTTGGTTTACTGTACGAATTCTATATGGGAAAATCGGTTTTGCTGTACACATTAACTTTACTAATCATTTATGAATATGGGGGTAAATAAGCATTTAATAAAACATGTTTATGTGGAAATTACCATCAACATTTATACAACATAAAACTCTTACAATAGATTGTATATGTAAAAATATAGATAATTATAAAATTATATACAATTATAAACCTAGTAAGTACATAAGTATATTATGAATATATAAATTTAAAGCAAACAAATTCGGATTTTATATTTGATTATGAACACAAATTAAATAATTTCAGTATTTATTTTACTGAAATATTCACAGCCTTGCCCGCCCTACTTCTTACCTGATATAATTTTATCATGATAAATATCAATTTCCATATACGAAAAACAGCTAAAATAAAATAAAATATTTTGTAAATATAAAGTTTGACATTTGCCATGATAAAAATATATCAGGTATAGACGTAGGGTTAAGCCTGGTATTGCATTAACATTTTACGTGAAATGCTGTCAAAATACATATAAAAAATTGCCATGAATTGTTCATAAAAAATGTTGCGTAAGTAGTACTCTGTTTTTGTTAGAGAAAACATATGAAATATACCTGAAAAATCAATTATATATTTGTAATATACATACGTTTTCATGCGAAACAATATGAGTGGCATTTGTTTCACATGGAATCTACAACAAACACATGGAGTTTTTATGGGATAGTTAATATTTTGACATGTAAAATTTTTCGTACGAAATAATCAATGTTGCTCATAATTTTTCACAAATTTGAACACAGTACCAGGCTTAACAAAGGAGTTGTAGGTTGGTAATTATAAATATATTGAATTTACCAATAACATGATTCATTAAGCACATATGCATGTTAAAAATTTAATAACAATACAACAAATAATACAATAACAATACTACATAGAAGCTTCAACACTATTGCTCAATTCACAAACTGTTGTAGGTATTATAGATCGTAAAAATGTTGTTGGTAATTTCCACATAAGCATGCTTCTAAATAAATGTTTATTTGGAAATTACCAACAACATTTGTGGGTCTACAACAAATACAAAAGATTGCAAATTGACCATATGTACATGCATATGTATATGTTATAGAAAAAGCAAACGGCTTCTTACAAAACTAGACGAATTTAATATGGCCGTTTGTCAGTTTTTCTCCGTAAACAATTAATTACATATTTATGAAGAAGTTAAAAAGTACTTATTTATTAGACCTGGGTCGAACTCGTTGAGTTTAGACACAAAAAGATCAGCAAACCCATATAATTTAAACAGTTCTGATCTATTAAAAAAGTTCGACCCAAGTCTAATATAAAGTAAGAGATGTATGAAAATTTACTTACATGCATATTTATAAATGCTTAAATAAAATAATTGACCTATTTGTGTATAAAGATGTACTTACATACGTAAGTAGTTAACAATATTAAGTCTGCGAAATACTTTTTGATATAATTATATATAAAAATTGTGAGATACTTCTTTATCACATTCCACTTTTTTATTTATCTTTCCTTGTAAGATTGGGGAGTTTTAATTTATAGCTCTCCTCTGCAGCTTGGAAGAGTGCTGCAGCTGTGGCGAGTCCGGTGTGATCGACTAAAGTACGCAAATAACCAGAAGGTTTTTTCAGTAACTCAAAAGGATGACCCCATTCAACAGCTTGCCCGTCATCCATTACTAAAACTTTATCACTGTCCATAACAGTGTGTAAACGATGAGCTATGGTTAATACGGTACAATCCGAAAATTTCGTTCGTATAGTTATCTGTATGAGTTTATCGGTTCTGTGAAAAATGTTGACGAGAGAGAGAATATCATAGAAAGCAGTGAATAAGGTTATTTGTTAGAAGAAATAAGAGTTTAAAAAATTTATTTTATTTATATTTTTAAGTCCGACTGCAAAATAAAGATATTATAATTGTTTAGGTGTCAACGAAACCCAAACCAATTCTAACAAACGGCTGGATTGATTTTAATTTTTAATTTAATGGCATTAAAAGACAGTAATCTTGAACTGATGCTGTAGCATCGACAGTATCAGGGGCTTCTTAAATGTTTACTTTTAATTTATTATTATTATAAGGTTTAAGCTATTTTTTTTTTTTTGAAAAAAAAGAGCAATTCGGTTTCGTTACTTACTCTGGATCTACATTAGCTGTAGCTTCATCTAAAATTAATATTTTATTTCTCCTTAAGATAGCTCTTGCTAGACAAACAAGTTGTCTTTGGCCCACACTAAAGTTTGAGCCACCATCGTACATGCGACAATTTAATCCTCCAATGAGTGTTGAAACATAAGCTTTAAGTTCAACATCTTCTAATGCTTTCCACATATCGCCATCTTTACATTCTTCTAAAGGATCTAAATTATAACGTAATGTACCCGAAAATAGTACTGGATCTTGTGGTATAATCGAAATATTACTTCTCAAATCACAAAGGCCAAGTTGTTCAATGTTTACGTTGTCGATGCAAATCACGCCCTCATTATAGGCCAATCGGAATAGTGATTGTATTATAGAAGATTTTCCCGCTCCGGTTCTTCCAACAATTCCAACTTTTTCATTTGATTCTATGACAAAGTTAAGATCTTTCAAGACGTACGATTCTTTTGGATTGTACTTCAAGTTAAAGTTTTTAAACTCGATTTTCCCTTTACTAGGCCATTTGCCTTTAGGTTTATATTTATCCATTGTGTCCATTGGCGCCTCTGGTGGCTGTTCAGTGTATTCCAGTATTCGCTCAACACTAGTCATTTGATTTTCCAAATCTGCCGTTTGTCGCATACCCCACTGACACATACCAATCATAGTAGTCGAGTGCAAAATGGCTAGACCTACATCTCCACTGGTAAATTCTGATTTCAATATTAAAAAACTAAATGTGACAACGGTTATGTACAATACACAAATTATGTCCGTCCACAATGCAAATGCTCTGGTACATGACAAAAATAAAAACCATGCGCACGTATTTGCATTACAATATTCATGAAATTCGGACTCTAATGCCGATTCCGCTTCTAAAGCTCTAATTGTTGTCAGTCCTTGGAATGACTGATTGGTAAGTGAGTATATAGGACTTCGAGCTTTAAATAAACAATTTATTTAATTGCTTAAATACGAACAGCGTTATTCATAAACGATTGTTAACGTTAAATTAGGTTTTAATAACGAGTCTTCCATTCAAAATTTTTACTGCAAACCAACTTTAACTTTAACAATCGCTTATGAATAGAGCTTAAGATTAGATACTTACAAATTGATTCCAAACGTTTGACGCTACGGCTCGTATTCACATAGAGAAATCGAAGACCCACAAGACAAATCACTATTAAAACAGCAGGTACTAATAGCCAATAATTTGCAATTGCCACTACAATTAGTACTCCTGATGCATCTATTGCGAACTGAAAAAAGAAAAAGGATTTTGTAGTTTTTATAAGCTTAAGCTTTTTTGATAAGTGATCTTACCGATAAGCAATCCATAAGTGTGAAAGGTAGATCAGTATCTACAGTACGAATATCTTTCGAAAAACGATTCAAAATGCGGCCCGAAGAATTTGTATTAAAAAAATACATGCTAGTATGTGTAATGCCTCGAAATAAACGATCATGCAACTTTAGAGAAATTTGTAAACACATTTGGAAAAATCCAAAAGTGCGCATCAAATACACAATTAAGGTCGCACCCAACATTGATGAATATATAATCACTCTTTTTTGTCTTTCATTTTCTATTTCTTGTGAAACCGTCTCTTCATTATTTTCCTCCCAAATAACCCTGCAAGGAATTGGAAATTTTATTGAAATAAATCAAATACAACTCAATATGTATTTGTAAAACCCACCATCGTGATAAAAAGTAGTCGACACCATTAATCATAATACGGGCACATATAAATAGTCCAACTATTAGAATTAATAGAAAAGCGCTTTCGAGAGCTTTAAAGTACGATAGATAAACATCAAGTTTGATTGATCCAACAGCCTGAACTTCTTTATTGATATCTTCGACGGGATTTTCATCCGGTCTCAACAAATGATAGGGATGGTCCATACTTTTCTCGGAATCACTTCTTGACAAACGACTGCTTACGCTAATTTCATCGCCAGCCGTATCTCCGCCACCACATTCATGGTTTCTTTGAGATAAAAACTGAAATTTATTTGATCTTTGCAATTCCTGATAACTACCTTGAGCAACAATTCGTCCAGATCCCATTAGCAAAAGATGCTCAACGTCAAACAAATACTGTAACTGATGTGTTATCAATATTCGAATTTTAGATGACAAGAAATCATTAATGCATCTGTCAAAAATGTGCTTTCCAACATGCGAATCTACAGCTGACAGGGGATCATCCAACAAGTAAATATCAGCCTTACGATAAATAGCTCTGGCTAAATTGACTCGAGCTTTTTGGCCACCACTAAGGCTCACACCACGCTCGCCAACTACTGTCAAATCTCCTCGTGGCAGTAACTCTAAATCTCTTTCAAGAGCACATACTTTTAAGACGCGCTTATATCGTCTTTCGTTATAGTTTTCAACAAAGACT
Organism: Panzeria rudis; assembly: GCA_956483635.1. Taxonomy (NCBI): domain Eukaryota; kingdom Metazoa; phylum Arthropoda; class Insecta; order Diptera; family Tachinidae; genus Panzeria; species Panzeria rudis. Next base: position 199,921,675 of record OY101447.1, read on the forward strand.
ACATTATCCCTAATTGTACCTTCGAATACCCAGGGTTCTTGAGAACAGTATGAGACCTTGCCATTCACCACAGCTTCCCCAGAGTCTATTTGCATTTCACCCAAAAGCATATTAAGAAATGTTGATTTACCTGAACCAACTGGACCGATGACTGCTGCCAAAGTTTTATCATGGATTTTGACATTTAAATTTGTTATAGCTGGGTTAGAGTAACCTTGTAAACATTCACTATACCATGTTGCTGATACATTGTTTAGCGTCACTCCCTTGAACTCAGATGCAACATTTAGTATCCTTACATTTTTCAATTGGCTAGATGTGTCACTGATCTTTATTGGCGTGGTCACAAGATCCAATTTCTCTAATGTATTTTTATTTTGATCCATGTTTTCGGATTGTTTTAATTTATTCTTTTTCGATTTCTTTTCCGATTGCAGAGGTGCTTCCGCTCGGTCACCGTCCATTAAAAACTTTTTGCATCTCCTGGCGGAAACACAAGCCTCAGCAATGAATGTTATTGAAAGAGGCCAGAAATGTACCATTGAATCGTTTAACATGCTAAAATACGATGACACTATATACACACGTTTTGCAGTCAGAGAATCACCCATATACACATAAGAAACTAATGCCAGAAAAACTGAAAGTGGAGATATCATGGATGTACAACTTAGAGCTGCGTGTATGTACGATGTTCCTCGTATTGCTTTTACTTCTTTTAATCTAACTTCGGCAATTACTTTGGCAAATGATTTTTCCCATGCATACATTTTAATTACTTGTATTCCTTGTATTATTTCATTCATTAATTTAACGCGCAGATCTGTACGCTCCGCTGTCTTTTGTCTGTAGTAGGCAGCCTTTTTAGCGGCCCAAGCTTGCAAAGGAATAAAACTCAACATGAATGCCACACCAATCACAGCCGATATGCCAATTTCTCTATACATTAAATAGCCAATAAGGAGCGATTCTAGAGGACCTTTCCATATGTCCTGTAAAAAACACAAGGCAACATCAAATCTTCCCAAATCATTGGATAATATGTTGATAGCACGGGCGCGTAGGCCATCATTACTGGCACTTTTTGAAATCTGCAAGCACTTCCGATATATCAAGCCCGACAACCCCAAGCGAATTTTTGTGCCCAATTGAAATATGCAGAATATAAATGGATGGAATGTTAGAACAGGTATTATGGAACACAAAACTATACCGCCGGCGAAAAGATAAGCATCTTTTTCACTTATTACAGTTTGTCCATTTGCGAAGTATTCCACAAGTCCTCCCAAGAATAATGGCTGCAAAGCTCTATAAAGTTAATGTATAAAATGTTAGGTTGCGGTCTGTTTTAATTTTTGAAACATTGCAGCACTGGGTCCAAAATCCTAGCGCTAAAATTTCTAGTTAATTTTAACCAAACTATGAAAATTTTCAACATTATAATTTAGATCCAATGATACAATAATACGACGACTGCTACACTACGTCTTGAGCCTTTTTTTTTTTTTTGTTATAAAAATAATAAAATTTTTGTTAAGCGGCTATTACACTTCAAATATGTTGACGTACATTTTTGTTGGACCAATCGATTCGCTCGTGTAATAAAGCAAAAATACATGTTGTTGAGCGTGCTCGCGTGTTTTCAAAAGTTTTTGATAATTTGGTTCGTTATAGAGCCATCCAACTTGTGAAATTGCGTGTTCGTCCAACCCATATACAAATCTGCATTTCATGAAAGATTTGAAACAGGAAAGATGGTAACTGGCGAGCGCAAGCTTTAAATAAATTACTGAATTGTATGAAAGTTTAACCGAGTTGTGATAAATAAAAAGCGATCTTATACCACAAAAGAAATTTAAACAATACATAAATTTACAAAATAAAAAAACCCGTCTGCGTAAAAAAACTAAATGAAAACAAAACAAATCCAGTGTGCAGAACATAGTGACATTTACATCTGGGAACCATTATTGCGAAGATTTGAAGATTCGAATTTTAAAAAAAAGTCGCTGTTTTCCGCACACTGGACTTGTTTTGTTTTCGTTTAGCTTTTTTGTATTTGATTTTGATTTTGTAAATTTATGTCTTGTTTGTTTAATGTTCTCTTTTTACCTACGCAATCGGGTATTTTTTGGTTGCGGCCAACTTTAAACCGTTAAAGATGATTTTAAATACCTGTCGAATGATACCCATTTTTATATAGTTCGCCGACTTTTAATTAACAAAATGGCGTCTGTTGGCCGTCATATTGAATTTTGACTACTGTCATATCTTTAGTTGCACTCCCGGGGTTAAGACAAATCGATTGACGTAAGAATCATCGGCCGACGTGTTCGGTTTATATAGTGCAGCAAAGGAACACACATACATACATACATAGGCTGATAAACACAATACCCTTCTTTGCGCCGCGCAGTCGGGTAAAAATAGAAATTTAATTAAGCATATTTTAATAGAATAAAAATAAAAATTTTGAAAATATAATTTAAATAAAAAATTTTAAGAAATTTATTATTTGTCATATTGTCATAATTTCATTTTAAATGAAATTTATTTGCTGAAGTTTAAGCCATACGTATGGCCTCAAGGTAGATTTATTTACCAGGTACTCTTGATTCCACAGCTGTTTACTCTTTATTTTATTTGTGGCTGTCAATTTTGTATCAAAATACACAAGTTATGTTGTGTATGTGTTTTAATAATTTGACATTTTCAAGGAACTGCGACTACCTGGTAAATAAATCTACCTTGGTATGGCCTGCATCTTCTACTAAACAATCTAGAGCAAAGTTGTTCATATTGCCAAACAAATGTTTGTACTCTTTATATCATCTCTTTTTATACTCTCTATTTAATCGTTAATGCGAGAGCGACGAGTGTACATGCATAGTAGGTTTGTTGGTATTTTGCCACATACAGTGTGTAAAATAAATGATAATGATTAAAATAAAGTGCTTTTTATTAGAAATAAAAATATATTTTTGAAAAAAGTAAGGGGATTGCGGCAAAATGTATTGAAAATTTCTCCATTTTTCCAAGTAAAGAAATAGCAATTCAGTGTGAACCGCATTATTATACATTTTTACGACCAATATAATTTCTTGTGATAAAATTTTATCGAAAATCTTTGCGTTTACTTTATCGTATTACTGTAGTTCACAATTCTCACAGCAATACAGCTGCAAAATATTTTTGACCACCAATGATCTAGAGATAGCTTTTAAAGTATTTTGTCGCTATCACACATTGTAATCAATTGGACGGAATTTACATGGATACTTTTTTCTTGAATTCTTTTGAAGTTGCCACCCTACTGAACACCTTTTCAACCATTTCTTGCATGAATTCTAAATAAGTCATTCTAAAAAGTCTTCGTGGAAGTCCAGTCTTATAACTTATTATATAGTAAATACATACAAATATACGGCCATGTTTTGTAAGCCGAATCCGAGCAAATTTCTCGTTTTCCAAAAATAAATAATGCCCGCATTGATGTACTTTAAATCATATATAGTAAATTACTCTCAAATATATTTAAAGCTCTAAAGAATAGAAAACTACAAAAAAGTTATTTAATTTTTCTAAATCGGGCGTTTTCAAATCGGCCCGGTTTACAGAACAGGCAGGATAATCTGCTTTAAGAACTTACTTTGATATCGATTCGCATATCGCATATAAAATTCCCAATGGTAAAAACACTGCTCCATATGCGTTAACTATCATTCGAACAACACTTGGACTTTTACGTTGTCTCTCCTTCTCCCACAAACGACCCAATTTGTTTGTTACTCGTTCACTATCTAAATGTTTACAATGTTGATATAATTCATCTTCTGTCAGTGGTCCTTTTAATCCACGATAAAAAAGGTCCTTCATCCACCTAAAATAATGTTGAATAAATTAAGAAATTTTTGTTAAAATAAAAAATTAGATGTTATGTTCTGAGCAAGGTAGATCAATTAGGTATAATCATCGTCAAATTGATACAACAAAGCAACTTCCGATGAACAAATGTCGCTTTTATTGGCAATAAGGTGAGGGAATTGAATTAATAAGAACTGCGATATTTCATACAACACACATACGCATGCACAAATTAAAAGTTTTCTGTTGTATGTAGAGTTGGGTAGTTCATGAACGGACTAGTTCAACTGAACTACTCACATAAGTGAACAAAGTAAGCTGTTCATATCATTGAGCTCTTTTCAGTTCACAAGTTCATATTTCTTTTGCGCTCATATTTCTTTTTCGTTCACGTTTCGCTCACTCTCACAATAATCGGATTACATTTTGTAATCACGGCGCATCCATACTAGTAAACTCGCTAATACAACGAGTACGAAATCCACAAAAACCAAAGTACTTAATTCTTGAAGGGTGTGAAGATAAATTCGTCAAAATAAATACGTCCCACACTCATGTTAAATACGTTCCACATACTGTAAAGTAAACATATTTCATTGTTTTGATGTACACATTTTTGTTTTAATCATTTCATTGTTAAAAAAGATATATATGAAAATAAATTAAATAAATTATAACATTTAATTTAATTCAAATATAACACACGCTGTCAAAAGTAAAGTTTTTACTAGCAAATATATGCCATTTTCATGTGAATTTTTTGGAAATTTCTAGAAAAGATGAATCAGGTCACCGAAAGAGGGCAAGTAGCCTAGGATTAGTAGTTTCCAGAAATGTAACACATATGTCCAGATTCAGCCTTGAATCGGAGATATAGCTTTTGGAAAATTTGGATTTTGGCCATTTTTACTAGTAAATATATGAAATTTTCATGTGAATTTTTTGGAAATTTCTAGAAAAGATGAATCAGGTCACCGAAAGAGTACAAGTAGCCTAAGATTAGTAGTTTGCAGAAATGTAACACATGTGTCCAGATTCAGCCCTGAATCGGAGATATAGCCTTTGGAAAATTTGGTTTTTTATATTTGCTAGTAAAAATGGCCAAAAACCAAATTTTCCAAAGGCTATATCTCCGATTCAGGGCTGAATCTGGACATAGATGTTACATTTCTGGAAACTACTAGTCCTAGGCTACTTCCACTCTTTCGGTGGCCTGATTCATCTTTTCTAGAAATTTCCAAAAAATTCACATGAAAATTTCATATATTTACTAGTAAAAATGGCCAAAAACCAAATTTTCCAAAGGCTATATCTCCGATTCAGGGCTGAGTCTGGACATATATGTTACATTTCTGGAAACTACTAATCTTAGGCTACTTGCCCTCTTTCGGTGACCTGATTCATCTTTTCTAGAAATTTCCAAAAAATTCACATGAAAATGGCATGTATTTGCTAGTAAAAATGGCCAAAAACCAAATTTTCCAAAGGCTATATCTCCGATTCAGGGCTGAATCTGGACATAGATGTTACATTTCTGGAAACTACTAATCCTAGGCTACTTGCCCTCTTTCGGTGACCTGATTCATCTTTTCTAGAAATTTCCAAAAAATTCACATGAAAATTTCATATATTTACTAGTAAAAATGGCCAAAAAACAAATTTTCCAAAGGCTATATCTCCGATTCAGGGCTGAATCTGGACATAGGTGTTACATTTCTGAAAACTACTAATCCTAGGCTACTTGCCCTCTTTCGGTGACCTGATTCATCTTTTCTAGAAATTTCCAAAAAATTCACATGAAAATGGCATATATTTGCTAGTAAAAACTTTACTTTTGACAGCGTGTGTTATATTTGAATTAAATTAAATGTTATAATTTATTTAATTTATTTTCATATATATCTTTTTTTAACAATAATTTGTTTATTTTATTATTGAAATGATAAAAACAAAAATTTGTACATCAAAACAATGAAATATGTTTACTTTACAGTATGTGGAACGTATTTAACATGTGTGGGACATATTTATTTTGACGAATTTATCTTCACACCCTTCAGTTTCGGTAGTAGAATTGTGAAAAATTTAGGGTGAATGTTATCTGCACCAACAGCGTTTGAATTGATAGTCATACAGCTTAAAAGAACTTCATACATATTCGCTTACACAATCAAGGGAAAAGTTGTAAGAGGAATCTCGTCTGTTGTCATTGTAATAATATCCATACTAGTAAACTCGCTAATACAACGAGTACGAAATCCACAAAAACCATAAGTACTTAATTCTTGAAGGGTGTGAAGATAAATTCGTCAAAATAAATACGTTCCTCATTCATGTTAAATACGTTCCACATACTGTAAAGTAAACATATTTCATTGTTTTGATGTACAAATTTTTGTTTTAATCATTTCATTGTTAAAAAAGATATATATGAGAATAAATTAAATAAATTATAACATTTAATTTAATTCAAATATAACACACGCTGTCAAAAGTAAAGTTTTTACTAGCAAATATATGCCATTTTCATGTGAATTTTTTGGAAATTTCTAGAAAATATGAATCAGGTCACCGAAAGAGGGCAAGTAGCCTAGGATTAGTAGTTTCCAGAAATGTAACACCTATGTCCAGATTCAGCCCTGAATCGGAGATATAGCCTTTGGAAAATTTGTTTTTTGGCTATTTTTACTAGTAAATATATGAAATTTTCATGTGAATTTTTTGGAAATTTCTAGAAAAGATGAATCAGGTCACCGAAAGAGTACAAGTAGCCTAAGGGCCATTATTACAACTCGGCTTTAGTTATAATTAGCATTTTATCGGACGGATAAACAGTTTTTCATTATTACAACTTTAATTTAACCTAAAAGTGTGGGATTACTTACTGGGAAGTTCATTCTTCCGCTAACTTTTATCGGTACACATTTTCATAGGCTGCCATACTTGCTTCTTTATCAAGTAAACACCAAGACGTATCTAACAGGTGAACTCACTAGAACACATGACCTTACTCGGCAAACTTAGTGGAGTGATGAAATTATCACAATTTCGTCACTATATGGAGCTTCCCTTCTTTAAGGTATTGGACATTTCATTATAGAGATACCTGCGCTGATAATTCCATCCATCTTTCAACACTTTTTGACAATTGTAGTGTAGTTTCTACAACAAATTTATACTTGTTGTAGACTTGTGTGTACCTGTTATCTGTGCCATTGTAAATACATATGTATGACGTTGCCACTTGTGCTCTGGTATAGCCATACTTTGAAAAAGATAATTTTTATTTTACAGGCAAGTTGTAATAATGAAAAATTGTTGCAGGTCAGTTTACCGGTCACTTCTGCTTATCATGCCAGTAACTATCTTCCACTTTACTGCTGAGTTGTAATAATGGCCCTAAGATTAGTAGTTTGCAGAAATGTAACACATGTGTCCAGATTCAGCACTGAATCGGAGATATAGCCTTTGGAAAATTTGTTGTTATCTGCAACAGCGTTTGAATTGAAAGTCATACAGCTTAAAAGAACTTCATACATATTCGCTTACACAATCAAGGTAAAAGTTGTAAGAGGAATCTCGACTGTTGTCATTGTAATAACTAAGGTCAGCTTCTACCATAGTTGCACTTAGAAATTTTTTGTTGAGCTCATCAGGATCAAAACAACAAGTTTCATTGCTTTTAAATTTGCCTATACCAATTTCTTTTATAGTTTTCCATGTTTTTTTGGAACATACAGCTGTGGAGAATTTCTCAGTATAAAATTTGCTTTTCTGTTGTTTAATGATTTTATGTACATTTTTCCTGTAGATACAATAAGCATTTTTAAGTTCAATGGTTTTAAACCGCTTCCAACGCGAGTATGCAAGGTCTCGTTCCCTAATCATTTGGCCAATTCTAGGCGAAAACCACGGTCTTTTTGTTTGACGTATAGTTTTTGTTCTAAGTGGGACGGATTGATTAAACAAGTATGTAATATTTGATTCAAGGAACGCTATTTGGTTTTCCGCAGAGCTCATATTGAATATTTCACTACAATCAATATCAAATAGTTCATGTTCTAGGATATTGTAGTTTATATTTTCAAAATCTGGGTAGGTGATTGAGTAAGATGGTATTTGCATTTGGAAATCATAACTCATGAATAAAAGATCATGTTTCGAAAAACAAGGAGCGACAACTGGTCATATAAAAATACATTACTCAAACTGCTGACATATATAATATCTATTAATGTACTACTGGTTGACGTGAAATGTGTAGGCATGGACGTATTTATATGTAAAAGTCCCAGCGAGGTTATCATTTCAGATAATTTATTATCATGCAGTAGATTTGAGTTAAAATCACCAACAAGAATAACATCATTATAAAAAACCGATAGATCTGCTAAAGTAGCGCAAAATGATTCCATCGCTATATAATTATTTGGCCTATACAAACTACTTAACAATAATTTTCCTCCTTCGGATTTTATCTCTATGAAGACATATTCAACCATGCCATTGCTATGAATTGCAATGTCATTTAAATTTTCATCATTGGAACTGCATTTAATATTATATAAAATACCTTTTCTGATATAAACAGCGACTCCACCCCCATGTTTACTTCTGTCAATTCTTACTAAATTGTAGCCAATCAAGGAAACAGACGCACTGGTGTTACATGACTTAAACCAAGTTTCTGATATATGTACATACAATATCTATATTTGAGTTTTCAAATACAGTATAATATGAACAGCCATTAAATATAAAAAAATTTTAAGTTTAAAAATAACTAATATTTATAAGATTTACGCCCCTTTTCACAATGTATGATTAAGACTTGACGTGGACTTTAACGGCAATTTTTGTATGGCGAAGTTTCCGTTAAAGTCCATATTAACTCTTAATCGTACATTGTAAAAAGGGCCGTTAGATGGATAACAATGATAAGATTAAAAAAGTGCAAAAAGTTGTAATAATCATGCCTATAACGAAAACGTCGAAAAATCGCAATATTGCCAACGAGCCCTAAAATTGATTAAAACTCGCTAAAAATGTAACGAAAGTCAATATCTCGGGAAAAATCGGGAAAATTATGAAAATTCGCTAAAACTTGCTAAATTTTTAAAGATTACAAAGCGTAATAAAAACGTAAGAAAGAAAAATCTGGAAAAATTACGCTTGTCGTGAAAATAGCGAAAAATTCGAAAATTTGCGAAAAATTCGAAAATTTTAAACAAGCCATAATTTTGATTAAATATCGCTAAAACCGTAAGGAATACTAAAAATTCGGTCAACATCGCGAAAATGGCGAAAATTCACAAAAAATTGCTAACAGCGTCATAATACCAAATTCGAATATTGTTTAAAACTCGCAAAAAGTGCAAAGATGAAGTTTCAAAAAATCGCTTTTATCGTGAACATTGCAAAAATTCGCAACAAATTGCGAAATCGGAAACAAGGTCTAAAAAATAATAGAACGCCAAAACTGTTAAAATAAAAAAAAATCCGAAAGAACGCGAAAAAAAATTGCAAGTTCGCGAAAAATTTATTGAAAAAATTATCAAAACTGTAAAGAACAGCATAATCTCGTAAAATCAGATAGATCGGAAAATGGTGAAAATGCCGCAGAAATTTCTAACATCGCAGATATTGCAATTAGCTCTTCCATAGACTCCAAAAACTCACAAATTAATAACGATAATTTTTTTAATATTTAAAAAAATGGGACTTTGTAAAGCAAGAATGGTAGCACGATTTTTAGTTTAAACGTTGCCGGCTGGCAACGCAACTGAAGTTTGGTTGCCATCAGCGTTGTCAACTCTGTGCTTTTTGCACCGTTTTTAGTGCTTTTTCAACTTTTCGACGCGATAGAATTTGGAGTTAGTGCTCGGTGCTTTTTTAGTATAGTTTTTGGTGCTTTTATTTTTGGACGGTGGCCTAAGCCTGAAACTCAAAAATTAAGTTCTTTATCTTAAAAAAAGTTTTTCGAGTGCAAAATTCTTTGCTAATGCAACTATTTCCTGAACACGTTTTATGGAGTCTTGCAGAAGAATGAAAAAATTGATTCGAGCAATCAGTGGTCCTTCATCTTTTGTCTTTTTTGTCGAGCCCCATTAAAACTAATTGTCGAACCCCATTAAAACTAATTTTTGTACGTATTTCGTTTGCTTGGCACTTCAGATTTCAAAAACTTTCCGTTTTCACAAAATTTGACATAAACATATTTATATTCTACTCTTACGTGCGCATCACATGGCGTAAGAACTAGCCCGATACTTTTCATGGTTTATTTTTATAACTGTCTAAACTTGACCATCTCGGCCATTTTTTGAGATATGTTCGTCATATTCAAGTTTGAATAACTTTAGAGCGCGTCATGGGATATTAATAAATTTTGTCTCATTCGAAAGGTTTCAGTCTCTTCCTAATAAGTATTGATTAAAAATGACTAGCTTCCCGCTAGAAATTCCTCTAAAATGCCAAAGTATCCTGAACGAGGCGGTTGTAATTTTCTTTATTTTGTAACCGACATCAAAACAGAATGAGGTTATGAATTCGTGTGTATTTTTTATGTTTGTATTGGCATAGCTCTGTCATTTGTGAACCGATTTTTTTGGCAGCTAAAAAAGGCTGTTATCATGTGTTATGCGGTAAAACTAAGAAAAATAGAGAGCTGACTAAAAATCACTTTTATCGCGAAAATAGCGAGAATGTGCGAAAAATTGCAAAACTGAAAACAGTCTTTGGAACGATTTTCCGTCATCCCACGTCAAATTGTCCTTAAAATTTCTTAAAAATAGCTAATATTGTGAGTGCAAAAAATTCAGGTAAAGTCGCGAAAATGACGCACATTCGCGATATTCGCGTTAAAAGTGACTTTTTCATTTTTTGGTTCTTTTACAGTTTTACCGATTTTTTAATCAATATCAGATTTTGATATCATTTTATACATACCAAGTTTTTGCAAATTTTCTTCATTTTCGCGATTTTTTGCGACTTTTTTGCTTTCCTTACAATTTCAGTTATTTTAAAGAAATTTTAAGGCTTGTTTGCAATTTTTCACATTTTCGCGATAAAAGTGATTTTTTTGCCAGTTCTTGGCTAATATGTATATTTGTGCTCGTCCTTTCCTTGAGAAAACAAAACACAAATAACAAGTTTAATAATTAAATAATAGAAAAATTTTTTTTAACTTTTTTAATTTAACAAAGTCCCCTTTTACATATGAGACATTTCTTGCCAGACATTTTTTCGATTCTCTTTTGAGCTTGCCTGAAGCTTTTACACTTCGTCAAGAAATGTACGATTTGTTTACTTTATGTGTGTGTTTTGTGTTAGTATTGTGGCTTGATGTGCGTATGCATTGAGAAAAATAGAAAACAGAAGCGAAAAATTTCCAGTACAGATAGTCGTGTACTACACTCTCTACCTTTTCTTCCCATCGCATATATATTTTTTCTCTTCTGCAAGAAAAGTCTCATATGTAAAAGGGGACAAAACAAAATAAAGTTGAAAAGTAAACAAATGAGACTGGGATTTTGTAAATGCGTATGGTACAGGGATGGCAAAGTTGGTACAATTGTACCATTTTTGGTACAATTCGGATTTTAAAAGTACAATGGTACACATGGCTTATTTAGTACAATTAATAATTTTTCTATTTTTTAGCAACCCTTGATTTATGGTTTTTTTGGTTTTAGTACTATTTGAGCCGAAAGAGTACTATTTTAGTAGCTCATTTATACGAAATGAATTTTTTCATTTATCATCCCTATTTTATGCCAATTTTCTTGTCGGTTTTTCGAATTGAAGTGCTGAAAATGGGGATTTTTCCCCAAAAGGTGCAGATTTATCATTAAAATTAATTGGAAGTCCAGGTTCTTTATGCAAAAATGTTTCTCTTTTTAACTTACCAAAAACTCCAGCGTGAAAAAAGATTTGCATTTGAATATGGATTTTTTGGGCGAATAATTTTTGTACGAGTCCGATTCATATTGTTAGTAAAAATTTACAGTTACAGATAATTATTCCTTCTTGAAAAAATCAAACGTAGCCACTAACATTTAATTTACATTTACACAGCGTATTTCTGACTTATTTATTAAATAAAGCTGAGGTTCAATTAGCAAGAAATAAATTATATTTTAAACTAATAATGAATTGTTTATAAAATTCAACTAAACAAAAGGAAACTGGTTACACGGTATGATCGTTAATTACTTTGGAAAGGAACTAGATTCTGAACACCAAGTTAGACTTTCCGAAATTGACTGTGTTTTTGTTCAAAGCGAATTAATACTGAGTTCGCCTTGTTTTTGTTTTATTTTCTACTTAACACCAGTGATGAATTTTGAGTTTTCTTGTTTTGGGACAAATTGATGATTTAAAAGGGCCAAAATACCTTCGATAGGGCCAAACAATTTTTATTGGAATATATGTGATTACAAGCTTTTTATTTAAACAAAAACAAAATTAGTAGTATGTAGTATGGTACATGTGTTTTATATTATTTAGAACAAAAATTAACGACAAAAATTCACATTGCTTAAAAGTATTTTTTGTTAAACATATAAAAATTTTTAACATAAAACTGAATAAAACAACTACAAAATAGTATATACATATATCTTAAGAATATTTAGGCTGGATCCTTTCGTACATTTCTAATAGTTCTCAAACTATACATAAGCTTTTTTTATATGTTTTTATTATTATTATTTTTTCTTTTTGAAAGAGAAGTAGCACAGTCAATTAATGCCTACCAGTTAATAAATTAATGTGTTACCTTCTTTGGGAAAGGGGTAGTGTAGAGGGAACAGGTGGTGAAGTGGGGGAGATATAGAAAGCTTAATTCATTTACAACCCTGCTATTACGCGTTTTTTTGTGGAGAGCAGTGTTGCAAGCCCCACTGGTGTCAAGTAGAGGCATTGAGTTGTGTAAGCTGTGTAGCCATTTTATTAGTTCTTTTACTTCGCCGACGGTTTTGCTACAATACCGACGAAGGAGGGTGCTGTGAAGTGCATTAGGATATGTTAACATTATTCGCTGCCGTACTGCCAAATGATCAACGCTATGCCTTTATCACTTTAACAGTCCAACAACAACCAACACAATAACACACCAATGCACATGAGAAAAATGCATGATGATGTTGGCTTGCCTGAAACTAGGCTCGAACTCAAGACCTCAGGGTTTGTAGTCAAACGCGCTAACTACTCAGCCAACTCAAACTTGAAATTTTTTATGTTAGATACACCTTTTGTAAATTAAAGTAACGATCAAGGCGAATTCATACTAGGTGGCAGCAAGAGCCCAGCTGTTTACGTAAATGTTTACACATTTGGGCTGTCAGCAGTGTTAATGTATCAGCTTTTTTGACATACCAAATGTAAATTCTCCACGGGAAATTCTCTTGCGACTACCTGGTGTTGATCTATCTTGGTAACGATATGTAGTTCTATTTCTATTGTATGTATATAATCCCCAAATTTTTAGTCCAACAGTTCCCCAATAGTGATATTACTGTTTGCAACATTCTTTTGTGTTATAAATATTAAAATATCGTTATCATAACAATTACTAGAATTAGATTTCATTAAATCTTTCGATTGTATTAAAGGTGGCGTGGTATTTACATGAAGAAGACTCCTTATATTGGTTTTAATCAGCGTTGTCAACTTTTAGATTTCAAAAAGCACTGAAACAAAAAAAAAACGCGTAATTCTTGAAAAATGCACTGAATTTTAATTTGTTTAGTTTTATTTAAAAAAGTTGTTATATATCTGTAAATCGAGCCGATTTAAAACAAATCGTCTTAGAAAAATTGTAGCTTTCAATTTTTTAGAGCTTAATATATCATATCCGATATTAATTCATTATAGGTTTTTCATATAAATGAAAGAAAAGACTGTAATAATCTGTTTTCATTCCTACTTAAGACTTTGTACAATAAAGACCTGTTAGTTGTAGTTAACTCTGTAATAAATATAATAACATATGTAAAAAAAACGATTTCAATGCAAAGATTTTATGTACCAGATAACAAAATCTACGCGATTTTGTATTAGATCAAATGGTGTGCTTGTCTACAGGTGTCTGGCCGCAATTTTTCATAGTACCAAACCTTTCATGTCCTTTCAAATAATATATTTTGAAAATCTATCTATATGTGATAATTAATATATCGGGCTACCACTTTGTCCGCCCGATTTTCATTTGTATGGGATCAAGTTGCAAGCTATTCATTTGAAACAAAAATTTTTTTTAATTGGTTCATAAAAGGAGGGTTATGCGATAATCAGATTTTCGAAAAAAGAATTTTGAAAATCGCTTCATATGTGACAGACTTATACTTGGTGAAGCAAATTTTCCCACCAATTTTTTAAAAAAAATTATGCAACAAAACTGCAGGCAAACCCTTTAAAAAAATCAAATTGCAGTTTGATTGGGGGGAGAGAATTTCCTCACCGATTTAAAAAAAACTGTGGAAAGAAACAGCAAGCAAACCCTTTCAAACAAAAAAGAACTTTGAAAATCGGCTCATAAATGACAGAGTTATGAAAATACAAACATTAAAAAATATACACGAATTCATAGCCTCCTACTTTTTTGATGTCGGTTAAAAAATAAAGAAAATTACAAATACCTCTTTCCAGGATACTTTGGCATTTTAAAGGACTTTCTAGCGGAAAGCTATTTCATTTTTAATCAATATTTATTATTAGGAGACTGAAAACTTTCGAATGAGACGAAATTTATTAATATCCGATGACGCGCTCTAATGTTATTCAATCTTGAATATGGCGAACATTCCTCAAAAAATGGCTGAGATGCCCAAGTTTAGACGGCTACAAAAAGAAACCATAAAAAGTATCGGGCTAGTTCTTACGCCAGGTTATGCGCACGTAAGAGTAGCATATACATACATATGATTATGTATGTCAAATTTCGTGAAAACGGAAAGTTTTTGAAATCTGAAGTGACAAGCAAACGAAATATGTACAAAAGTTAGCTTTAATGGGGTTCGACCATGGTGAAATAAGTATACAGTTGACCGCATAAGGGAAACAAATGCAACAATACAACAAAAAAATAGATGATGCTTGTCAAAAATATATACGTGCTGGACGTGGATTATGCACAAAACTAGCAGAGCAAAAAATAATCAGCTGACGTTATACTGCCACCTGTATACTTATTTCACCATGGGTTCGACAAAAACGACAAAAGATGAATCACCACTGATTGCTCGAATCAATTTTTTCGTTCTTCTGCAAGACTGCACAAAACGTGTTCAGGAAATATGTAGTTGCATTAGCAAAGAATTTTACACTTTAAAAATATTTTTAGATAAAGAAATTAATTTTTGAATTTTGGGTTTAGTGCCACCGTCAAAAACTAAACGCACCAAAAATTAGACTAAAAAAGCATCGAGCACTAACTCTAAAATTTTTCGCGTCGAAAAGTTTAAAAAGCACCAAAAACGGTGCGAGAAGCACTGAGTTGACAACGCTGGTTTTAATCATATTTTGGGTAGAAAAAAATTCTTTCTACACATGCTGAAGAGTGTTGAATATCAAGAATTCGTTAAACGATTCTGTATAAATTCGTATAGAAACGTTTGAACGGTTTGAAGTAGCTATTTGAATTATGAGCTGAAAGGTCCAAAATATATTACAAAGTACCACAGGGCCATTAAACATTTCCAAGTGCCACAAATTGCCCAATTGTGCCACATTTTGCATCACTGCTTAACACTAATAATCAAGGTACTGTCAAGGCGAATTCAGAACCAGGTAAACTCGTCATTAAAACAAGTACAACGATACAAAAACAACATGCAGTTCGGCCATTTTGAAAAACCTAATCTGTCAAAACCAGCAGGCCAAAACAGGGATGGAAAAGGTAGTACTTTTACCAATTTTTGGTACACTTCGAATCTTAAAAGTACAATGGTACACCAATTAATCATTTTCCTACTTTTTTTAGCAAACCTCATTATTGCGGTTTATTTATTGTGATAAAATATATTCTTTTCGTCCGCTCGTACATATGTCACTATTATCTGAATTAAATTTAAATTTTGCGAAGTATTGAAAACAAAGTTCGGCTTAAAAGTGCTCATATAAGGCTAGCTCACAAAATGTCTCTATAATAGGTCCGTTTATTTACTTTTACACTAAAATGCAGTAAATGAGTAATTACTGAGTAAACTGCAAAATTTACTCTCAAAAATGCTATTGCCCAAAAAAGTACGCGAACGGAAAAATAGTAAAAATTCGTAAGATTAAGGAAATATCTGATGGCAAATAAGAATATTGCTGAAAAACATTTAAAGTTTTGACTACTCAACTTTCTTTCTTATTGGTAATCGATACAATACTACTTATAACACGCAAATTTTAAGAAAATATAAAAAAATAATTGTATGTAATCTTTTCCTTTGTTTTTACACTCTATTTGATTTTGTTAATTTGTGTCTAGTTAAATTTATTCAAAAGTAAATTATCATTTGTTTTTGCTACTGAATACCTTATAAACAAGTGCAGTAGTAAGTAGCCAAGTACTTAGCACTTTAACAACACTAACAATTTAAAGTAATACAAATAAATTTGCCACAGATATATGTACAGAAAAGTGATGCATTTTCTGTATTAAACAATTTTTCTGATTTCAAATATCTGTTTTGGTACAATTATCCCCAAAAAAGTACAGCTTTAGAGAACAATTGGTACAATTTTAAAATTTCATTTACCATCCCTGGACCGAAATACAAAGGAAAAAGATGGCGCTCAGTAAAATGTAAACAAGCAATAGAAAAAACAAATAGATTTTGACAGATTGGGTGTAATCAGCCCAATTCGCCTACGAACAGCTGAGGATCATATGCGCTGATGAGTTCACCTGGTATTAATTCGCCTTGGGTACTGTAAACAGGTATCACTACAAGATCAGCTGTTCTAGTAAATTTGAGAATGTGTGCATCACACAGACAATAGATTTTGACACATTTCTGGTATTTTCAGCAACGGGTATGTGTTAGTAACTTTGAGGGAGCTTATGAATGTGTGCGACACACAGACAATAGATTTGACATATTTCTGGTATGTTTCTACCAACAAAATACATGTGTTTTTTGGTGTTGTATTTGTTGTCGTCGTGGTGGTGCCTGTATTATTGTATCTTGCTAATAATGTTTACAGCAAGGCGACTACAGTACCAGGTAGCCTTATTAGCACAGCTGATCAGCAACTGATTTCACCCCAGCAGTCAAACTCCATATAAAAAAGATAAAAACTTTGACCCGAACTGTCAACGTACAAATAAAAATAGTCCTGAAACCACATCGTATGTGTGTTGCTTTAATGATAAGGCCACTTGGTATTAAATCGCTTTGGTTTATTATATTTTATATTATGTTTCCACCAACTTTAAATTACGCAGATTTAGGTAAATTACTCCGAAGTGTTTCCACCGAGCTTGTGAGTGATTTGGTGTTCGAATTTTTGTAGTCAAATGATGCACTTATAAAGTAAGGTGTGCGCAGCAGCTGTAATTGATTTTTTTCCATATATAGTTTGACATTTGAAATTAATCAAATATTCTTTAATGTAATTTTTTCGAAATTGTCAATCACAATTGATGGATGACCCAGGGATGGAGTTTGTAATTTTAAAAGCAACTCAGGATTGCATAGATAAATCCAGTTCGAAAGAGTATTTTCAATATAATTTAAAATAAATCACATACTTTGAGGTAATTTGATCGTATGCAAAATGTATGGTAAATCATCAATAAATCAATATGATTTGCTCAAATCACCATGATTTGTCGAAATCATGCCGGTGGAATCATACTATTAACTCATTTTCTCTGCTTGTATTTTTGATCTGGTTATATTGTCAAATGCTTTGTTGACATATTTTTGACAAAGAAACCAGGTATTTTCCCAAGGCAAATTCAAAACAGATAGACTCCCGATTCGCTTTTGAAAATACCCGGTATCGTTGTCAAACAATGTACTGAAATCAATGACAACAAAGCATGATACAATAATACAGGTACATTCATTAGAAAACTTTTCTCATCTAGGTTGTCAAATCTTCATGTAAGTTGTCAAAAATTACATACTGAGCAACAACAAAATTCGTTGCACACACAAGCAAACACGTACAAACAAAACACAGCTGACGAAAATTTTCGCTAATGCATGTACCTGTATTATTTTATCATGTCAACATAACATAGCGTCTTCACGAGCCATTGATTTGTCTTGACAAAAGTCAAAGTCGATATGAAAAAATCGCACTTTTCTGATGTTTTTATATATGAGTTTGACATATGTTAGAACAAAATTATGTCTCGTGAAGACGGGGTGTGAAATACAGATTAAAAATACAAGCGGAGAAAATGAGCAAAGTATAAACAGTTGATCTGTAGAGTCCACCTGTATGATTTCGCCTTGGTATTTTCCAAAGCGAACTGAGGCGATTCTACCTGTTATGAATTTGCCTTGCTACTAGATAAGGCGAATTTGCAGTGTGAATTTGCCTTGCTACTAGAGTAAACAAGCTCCGTGTGACCCACGCAAAGAAGGGTATTGTGCAAGATATATCAACACCAGTGCCTCGTTTCTGTAACTATTGTGAGAGCTTCTCGCATCGAAAATTTATAATCATTCTGTGAAAAACAGGATGAGTGAGAAAAAAATTAATACTTTTGCATTTTTATTAGGTTTGCAGGGTGACTCATATAATAATTCAACTAATATTCTATGGATCGTCCTACAAAATATCGGATGACAATTATAATTATTAATTTTTTCTCGATGTGAGAACTTCTCACGTTACAGAAACGGGGCACAGGTAGTCGCAAGAGAATTCGCTTGGAGAATTTAAATTTGGGCTGTCAAAAAAGTTGATACATTAACACTGCTGACAGGCCAAATGTGTAAACATTTACGTAAACAGCAGGGCTCTTGCGGCCACCTAGCATGAACTCGCCTTGGTATTGTGTTTATCAGCCTATTATGCGGGCCATACACTACACAAGTTCACTGCACAGGTCTGGCACTGTACAGTGCGTTTGTGTAGTGTATGGCGATGGTTGTGCTATTCACGCAGTGAACTGAGTAATTATCAAAACGATTTTGATATTTGCTCAAGTTTGTAAAACTGTACAGTGAACTTGTGTAGTGTACGTTGCAAACGCTCAGTTGTGTCGCGATTTTAAAGAGTTAAAAACGAAAAATTAGCGCAGAAAAGATATTCTGGACATAGTTCGTTGAATTATACAAAGAATCGTTTGTATTATAGTGCATTCAAAGCAGCAAATACAGCAATAGAATCATAAAAGTCAAAGCATACGAAAATTAATAAATAAAACGCATTTTTTTTTGTTTTCTTCTTATTTGTATAGCAAACAATCAAATAGCGAAATATTCGCACATGTTGTCTTCTTCACTTATAGCTTTAAAATAAAAAACTGTATAGTGTATGTTACAAATTTCGTTTACGCAGTGCCAGACTTGAGCACCGAACTTGTGTAGTGTATGGCTGGCATAATGCCAGTACGTTTATACGCACTACTTATTTGAAAATAAAAACGTAGTGCTGCCAAGTATGTATTTTTATTGTAACTTACTATGTATTTATGTATGTACGTGTGATTGTATGTATGTATGTATGTATGTATCTGTGTATGTATGTATGTATGTATGTATGTATGTATGTATGTATGTATGTATGTATGTATGTATGTATGTATGTATGTATGTATGTATGTATGTATGTATGTATGTATGTATGTATGTATGTATGTATGTATGTATGTATGTATGTATGTATGTATGTATGTATGTATGTATGTATGTATGTATGTATGTATGCATGTATGTACGTGTGTATGTATGTATGTTTGTATGTATGTATGTATCTGTGTATGTATGTATGTATGTATGTATGTATGTATGTATGTATGTA